>JAVJIX010000113.1:82500-682500 GCA_036785185.1 Paratrypauchen microcephalus
GACCTGGTTTAGACCTGGTTTAGACCTGGTTTAGACCTAATTTAGACCTAATTTAGACCTAATTTAGACCTGGTTTAGTCCTGGTTTAGTCCTGGTTTAGACCTGGTTTAGACCTAATTTAGTCCTGCTTTAGTCCTGCTTTAGACCTGCTTTAGACCTGCTTTAGACCTAATTTAGTCCTGGTTTAGTCCTGCTTTAGACCTGCTTTAGACCTAATTTAGTCCTGCTTTAGACCTAATTTAATCCTGGTTTAGACCTGGTTTAGTCCTGCTTTAGACCTAATTTAGTCCTGCTTTAGACCTAATTTAGTCCTGCTTTAGACCTAATTTAGTCCTGGTTTAGACCTAATTTAATCCTGGTTTAGACCTGGTTTAGTCCTGCTTTAGACCTAATTTAGTCCTGCTTTAGACCTAATTTAATCCTGGTTTAGACCTAATTTAGTCCTGCTTTAGACCTAATTTAGTCCTGCTTTAGACCTAATTTAATCCTGGTTTAGACCTGGTTTAGTCCTGCTTTAGACCTAATTTAGTCCTGCTTTAGACCTAATTTAATCCTGGTTTAGACCTAATTTAGTCCTGCTTTAGACCTAATTTAGTCCTGGTTTAGACCTAATTTAGTCCTGCTTTAGACCTAATTTAGTCCTGCTTTAGACCTAATTTAGTCCTGCTTTAGACCTAATTTAGTCCTGGTTTAGACCTAATTTAGTCCTGGTTTAGACCTAATTTAATCCTGGTTTAGACCTGGTTTAGTCCTGCTTTAGACCTAATTTAGTACCGCTTTAGTCCTGGTTTAGTCCTGGTTTAGTCCTGGTGTAGTCCTGGTTTAGTCCTGGTTTACACCTGGTTTAGACCTGGTTTGGACCTGGTTTAGACCTGGTTTAGACCTGGTTTGGACCTGGTTTGGACCTGGTTTAGTCCTGATTTAGTCCTGGTTTAGACCTGGTTTAGACCTGGTTTAGACCTGGTTTGGACCTGGTTTAGTCCTGGTTTAGTCCTGGTTTAGACCTGGTTTAGACCTGGTTTAGACCTAGTTTGGACCTGGTTTGGACCTGGTTTGGACCTGGTTTAGTCCTGGTTTAGTCCTGGTTTAGACCTGGTTTGGACCTGGTTTGGACCTGGTTTAGTCCTGGTTTAGTCCTGATTTAGACCTGGTTTGGACCTGGTTTACACCTGGTTTAGACCTGGTTTAGTCCTGCTTTAGACCTGCTATATGCTATACATGTGCTATACATTCAGATCGTCTTAATTATTAATTATTATTAAGCGTACAGGAGTAAATTTACACCGTCACAACAACTAGCATGCTAACGTGCATTTCCTGACGATCAGACAATAAAGAGCTGCTTATACAATACATGTGTACTGGGGCAAATTTCGCTTAAATACAAAGGACAAAAAAATAAAACAATAAAATAAAATCGATAATAGTTACAGCATGATCAATACAGTTATTAACTTAGGAATGTTTTTTTAATTTTTGCTTTAAAATGATTCAGAGTTGGTCAGTCTGCAGAGGGTCGGGTGTGTGTGTTCAGGTACAGGACCTTCAACACACTAACTCTGGGTTTTTGGTTTTTTTTTTTTTTACATTTAACTTTTTTTCAACAATTTTTTAACAACTTTTAATTTACCAACCCGCATAAATACGCCATCGAGCGCCGTCATAACTACGCCAAGCCTATGGGCGGCAGGGTAGGAAGAAGGAGAACGCTCTGCAAGACGATCAGAATCGAACTTTTGGTGCGTCAGCTGCTGAAAACTGCATTTATCTCACTTTACACGCAAACGCAAAACTGTAGTTTTCTAGAATCTCCACTCTAGTTTATAGAAAGATTTGTTTTCAGAGGCGAATTTGCCGTTTGCGTGTAAAAGATGGGAACAAATGAAGGGAAATGTCTCCGTTTTTTAAAATACCAGCGTACTTTGCCTCAGGTGGAGGAGTTCAAGTATGTCGGGGTCTTGTTCTCGAGTGAGGGGAGGATGGAGCGTGAGATCGACAGGTGGATCGGTGCAGCGTCGGCAGTGATGCGGTCGCTGTACCGGACCGTTGTGGTGAAGAGGGAGCTGAGCCGAAAGGCGAAGCTCTCGATTTACCGTCGATCTACGTTCCTCCCCTCACCTATGGTCATGAGCTCTGGGTAATGACCGAAAGGACGAGATCGCCGATACAAGCGGCCGAAATGAGTTTCCTCCACAGAGTGGCTGGACGCTCCCTGAGAGATAGGGTGAGGAGTAGACTTGGTTCAGTCCTGGTTTAGTCCCGGTTTAGTCCCAGTTTAGTCCCGGTTTAGTCCTCGTTCAGTCCTGGTTTAGTCCCAGTTTAGACCTGGTTTAGTTCTGATTTAGTTCCGGTTTAGTCCCAGTTTAGTCCCGGTTTAGTCCTCGTTCAGTTCTGATTTAGTCCCGATTTAGTCCCAGTTTAGACCTGGTTTAGTCCTGTTTTAGTCCTCGTTCAGTTCTGGTTTAGTCTTGGTTTAGTTCTGATTTAGTCCCGGTTTAGTCTCAGTTTAGACCTGGTTTAGACCTGGTTTACTCCTCGTTCAGTTCTGGTTTAGTCCTGATTTAGACCGGGTTTAGACCTGGTTTAGTCCCAGTTTAGACCTGGTTTAGTCCTGGTTTAGACCTGGTTTAGACCTGGTTTAGTCCCAGTTTAGACCTGGTTTAGTCCCAGTTTAGACCTGGTCTGGCTCGGGTGTCTGTTCAGGAGGTGTTCTGAACACGTCCCACCGGGAGGAGGCCCCGGGGAAGACCCAGGACACACTGGAGGGACTATGTCTCCCGGCTGGCCTGGGAACACCTTGG
Organism: Paratrypauchen microcephalus; assembly: GCA_036785185.1. Classification (NCBI taxonomy): domain Eukaryota; kingdom Metazoa; phylum Chordata; class Actinopteri; order Gobiiformes; family Gobiidae; genus Paratrypauchen; species Paratrypauchen microcephalus. The sequence continues at coordinate 85,302 of JAVJIX010000113.1, forward strand.
GGTCCCCCCGGAGGAGCTGGAGGAAGTGCCCGGGGTGAAGGAAGTCTGGGAGTCCCTGCTTAGACTGTTGCCCCGGCGACCCGGCCCCGGATAAGAGGAAGAACATGGATGGATGGACAGTGTACGTGTAAACGGAGCCTTAGACCGAACAGTCTCGAGAAAAATTGTACCGTTATATATATAATTGATTATATATATAGAGTTTTTTGTATATTTGATTATGGTGCTCCACACTGTGTGATATTGAGTCACATTTCTTCAGGTCGTTTCTCAGTCGTATCAGCAGAACAGTGTGTGCTCATGGCGGGTCAGGTCACGCCTCTGAGCTCGATCACGTTTCAGGAACACGGCGACTCCACTTTTCACTACAAATCACTGCCACAGGATCAGGAGCAGCTGATGAGTTTAAGAACAGACGTTTCTTAAGCTCATCTTGCGCCTTCTGCCTTTTACGACAAAATAAAACTATAAAAACTTAGCCCCTAAGCTGCTGGCCTCTGTGAGCTTCATTTGACTGGAGCCAAACGTCTCAGAAAACGACTTTACAGCCAACAGAGTCTGAAAGTGTTTTTACATTTCCTCTCTCCATCCATCCTTCCTCTCGTCCCTCCTCCACCTCTCCCTGTGCGTCCATCTTCATCGCTCCGTCCTCCGTTTAGTGAGTCGCTCTAACCTGATCAGCTCTGCGGGAGGAGAGCGCCACCTCCAGGGCAAAAGGAGGAGGAGCGAGAGAGCGAGGGGCAAACGTGGCGCCGTCTGAGTCGCTGCGCCACGACCACAGAAACACCAAACGGCCTTCGAGACTTCCTGCTTTTCTTCATCTAGAGGACACTGTGTTCTTAGGCGCTTTGTGTTACAATTTTGTATGAAAAGCGCCTTATAAATATTGTTTGATTGATCGATTGATACTTTTGTCCTTTTATAATTTTCTTATTCATTTGTCTATTAAATTTGTCTCACTTAATAAAAAGACGTCATTGTAGCGTTCCGATATTTATTTATTTTTAATTCTGAGATAACATTTTATACAGACTGAAAATCATGCAAAATGAATTTTTGAATGTCAAATGCCAAACTGGAACTAAACCAGGACCAGACCAGGACCAGACCGGGACTAGACCAGGTCTAAACGCAGACTAAACCAGGTCTAAACCAGGTCTAAACAAGGTCTAAACAAGGTCTAAACCTGGTCTAAACCAGGTCTAAACCTGGTCTAAACCAGGTCTAAACAAGGTCTAAACAAGGTCTAAACAAGGTCTAAACCAGGTCTAAACCAGGTCTAAACAAGGTCTAAACAAGGTCTAAACCTGGTCTAAACAAGGTCTAAACAAGGTCTAAACAAGGTCTAAACAAGGTCTAAACCTGGTCTAAACCAGGTCTAAACAAGGTCTAAACCAGGTCTAAACCAGGTCTAAACAAGGTCTAAACAAGGTCTAAACAAGGTCTAAACAAGGTCTAAACCTGGACTGGATCAGGACTAAACCTGGACTAAACCAGGACTAGACCAGATCTAAACCAGGATTAAACCACCACATGCGGCTCTTTGCCTTTGCTCTTTTCGGACTGCGTGCCCGAGAGCACATCAAACCTCGACATGAACGAACGCAAGAGCCGCACGAAACCAGGCAAAGAGCCGCACGCCGCGGTTTAATCCTGGTTTAGACCTAACCTGGGAAATCCCAGGCTGCTTTCGTTCATTCCGATCTAAAGACAGCCTGGCAACTAGGCTAAGCGAGCTCTCCTGATTCTGGGAGCCAATCAGAGAGCGGGGAGGGGTTAGCCTGGGAATTCCCAGGCCGCTTCCGTTCGTTTCGAACTGGAAGGCGGCCTGGCAGCTCGTCCAAGCGAGAGTCCCAGATTTAGGTCCCCAATCAGAGAGCGGGGGAGGTGTGGCAAGACGGTGACGCGTACTACAATGACAAACGGAAGCTTGTAGTTTGAACTGACAACTGACATGATTGGCTATGGACTACGTATACACCAAATGATAGACATTCATAACGCCCAATAAACGGCCGTTGGCAATCGCTAACCACACCTCCGCTACGGGATTTTTCGAAGCGAGCTCCCAGACCCATATCTCACTTGTGATATGGTCAGGTGTTAACCAGACTAGGGAGGGGTGGAAAGACGGTGACGCGTACTACGTGACAAACAAAAGCTTGTAGTTTGAACTGACAACTGACATGATTGGCTATGGGCTACGTATACGCCACATGATAGACATTCGTAACGCCCAATAAACGGCCGTTGGCGATCGTAAACCACACCTCCACTACGAGATATTTCGAAGGTGGCTTCCAGACCACATCTCACTTGTGATCGTGCATCCCTAGTTCCGTTATGTTCGGCAGATCAACAGTTCCATCGAAAACACGATTAGAGTCCTGCCCCCCGTGGAACCATACAACTATACAAAAATATGAATAAAAAATAAACATAAAATAAATCATAAAAATATAAGAAAATAGATAAAATAATCTGAATCTATGTTCCCGGTTACCGCCACCGTCGTCCGTCCTCATCCGCGACGACTTCCGGTAAGCGTGAGCAGAGCCTATAGTCGCGTGTGGAGCATGGGGGACGTGTTGTAGGCTTGTGGGCGGAGCCTCGTACAGAATCGTACTGCGAACTGTAAGGAGGCCCAGGAGAGATCTCTAGATTACTGAAACATGCATGGATGATTCTAGAACCTCTTCAGGTTTGTGACGAGGAGATGATGTTATAAGATGGTAGAACGCTCAACAAAATATGAAAATATAATATTATCGTCTGAGGAGTTTTTATTTCAGGTTGGCTGATTTTTCTTAATGAGTTTTACGTAATTAATTAAGCAACATTAGATTAAATTCTGGGCCTCGTGTCGCAGGAGCAGCTGCTCTGAGGACGTGGCAGCTGCACTGGTCCTGTCGGTCAGTTCAACATGTAAAAGACCAGGACTAGACCAGGACTGGACCAGGACTGAACCAGGACTAAACCAGGACTGAACCAGGACTGAACCAGGACTGAACCAGGACTGAACCAGGACTAACACAAATCTAAACCGAGACTATGGAACCAAACCCAGACCAAATCAATACACAATGAGTAACAGACGACGAGGTTCAAACCAGGACATCAGGACTAAACAAGGCCAATAAACCAGGACTAGACCAGGACTATACAAGGACTAAACCAGGACTAGACCAGGCCAAGACTAGTACTTAACATGGACTAGACCAGGATTATACAAGGACTAACACAGGACTAGACCAGGACTTAACACAGACTAGACCAGGACTATAGAAGGACTATAACAGGGCTAAAACAGGACCATGCCTAAAACAGGACTAGACCAGACCAAGACCAGTACTTAACATGGACTAGACCAGGATTATACAAGGACTAAAACAGGACTAGACCAGGACTAGACTAGTACTTAACATGGACTAGACCAGGATTATACAAGGACTAAAACAGGACTAGACCAGGACTAGACTAGTACTTAACATGGACTAGACCAGGATTATACAAGGACTAAAACAGGACTAGACCAGGACTAGACTAGTACTTAACATGGACTAGACCAGGATTATACAAGGACTAAAACAGGACTAGACCAGGACTAGACTAGTACTTAACATGGACTAGACCAGGACTATACAAGGACTAAAACAGGACTAGACCAGGACTAGACTAGTACTTAACATGGACTAGACCAGGACTATACAAGGACTAAAACAGGACTAGACCAGGACTAGACTAGTACTTAACATGGACTAGACCAGGACTATACAAGGACTAAAACAGGACTAGACCAGGACTAGACTAGTACTTAACATGGACTAGACCAGGATTATACAAGGACTAAAACAGGACTAGACCAGGACTAGACCAGGACTTAACATGGACTAGACCAGGATTATACAAGGACTAAAACAGGACTAGACCAGGACTAGACCAGGACTAGACCAGTACTTAACATGGACTAGACCAGGATTATACAAGGACTAAAACAGGACTAGACCAGGACTAGACTAGTACTAAACATGGACTAGACCAGGACTATACAAGGACTAAACCAGGACTAGACCAGGACTAGACCAGGACTAGACCAGTACTTAACATGGACTAGACCAGGATTATACAAGGACTAAAACAGGACTAGACCAGGACTAGACCAGTACTTAACATGGACTAGACCAGGACTATACAAGGACTAAAACAGGACTAGACCAGGACTAGACTAGTACTTAACATGGACTAGACCAGGATTATACAAGGACTAAAACAGGACTAGACCAGGACTAGACTAGTACTAAACATGGACTAGACCAGGACTATAGAAGGACTAAAATAGACTACACCAGGACTGAAACAGGACTAAACCAAAACTAAACTAAACAAGGACTTAGACTAGGAATAAACCAGGACTAGACCAGGACTTAGACCAGGATTTAGACCAGGATTTAGACCAGGACTTAGACCAGGACTAAACAGGACTAAACAGGACTAGACCAGGACTAGACCAGTACTTAACATGGACTACACCAGGACTAAAATAGACTACACCAGGACTGAAACAGGACTAAACCAGAACTAAACTAAACAAGGACTTAGACCAGGAATAAACCAGGACTTAGACCAGGACTTAGACCAGGACTTAGACCAGGACTTAGACCAGGACTTAGACCAGGACTTAGACCAGGACTAAACAGGACTAAACAGGACTAGACCAGGACTAGACCAGGGTCTATGATATGACTAAAAAGATGCAAAACACATGCACCTTTTGCAAACGTCACCAGAACTACAACGGGACTAAACCCTGTGCTTACCCCTGCCCCTTTACCCCTGCCCCTGTCTTTACCCCTGCCCCTTTACCCCTGCCCCTGTCTTTACCCCTGCCCTTACCCCTGCTCCTGCCCCTGGCCCTGTCTTTACCCCTGGTCCTGCCCCTGCCTCCGGCCCTGCGCCTCGCACTTCACTCCTGCGCCCCGGGGGTCTCGGGGGTCTCGTGGCCCCCGGGGGTCTCGGGGGTCTCGGGGGTCTCGGGGCCCCCGGGGGGCCCCCTCACTCACCGCAGGCGCACACGCACGCATCCCGCAGCGCTTTGTGCTTGTGTCCGGACGCGTCTTTCTGCAGCTTCCGCAGGATCTCCTCCATGGCTCGGGCTCCGGTGACGGGAATCTGCGACGGCGCCGTGTGGATGTTCGGGTACGCGGTGGTCTCTCCGTGAGGCGTTAAAGCATCATCATCATCATCATCATCATCATCATCATCATCATCATCCCGGACACCGTAGAAGAAGAAGGCGATGATTCATTCCCCGTGATGTGATCCCGGACCGGGCCTGAGCGCACCGCGGAGCTCCGTGCGCCGCCGCGTGCCATCCACCGTAAACAAACGCGTAAACGTGTCAAAACGCACGAAACCAAATCCCGATCTCTAAACGTGTTTTTTTGTCATCCTCAGAGTCACGGAGCGGTCCACACCTGCGCGGATCCGGGGTGCCAGATCCGGTGCGTGGAAACCGGAAACCAGCGCGCAACTGAAGGAGAAGAAAAGAGATGTTGAAAAGGAGGATTTGAGCAAACATGGCAACACAGTATTTACACAGCGCGTCCACGGGAGGGGGGGGGCGTGGAGCGGATCAGCAGCAGGATTTCCTCCGCGTGGAACAGACCCGGGCCCGGGGGCCAAATACGGCCCGCAAGCCGACTCTGACCGGCCCACGAAAGGTTGCTTGGAATTAAAGGAAAAGTAACGTTTTTTACAATTTGAGCCTTATTTCGGTAATAAAACAAGTTGTTTTACTCACCCATAGCACTTTGGTGTCATATGGAGCACTTCCAGAGATGTTTTAGATTTGCGTTAGCCTAGCGCAACTTCTAGCCATAGCTCTGGGCATATAATATATTCCCTGAACATGTAATATGCCCCGTGCGGGCTCCAAATAACACAAACTTTAGCACTTTTCAAATCATAGAAGCTCGATGTCTTTAGTCTACGATTTTGTTTGAGTCAAAAGTGGCCTGTAATCCGAGATTTATCCATAGTTTACAGCTTTGCGTTTCATGTTTGGGTCCCGGGAGCTGAGAGCACAGTCCGCGCATGCGCACTGGCGTCCTCATCTACTCGAAACTATGGCTAAATCTCGGATTACAGGCCACTTTTGACCAAACGAAATCGTAGACTAAAGCCCTATTCGGTAGAGAAATGTGGGTTTATCACAGAACCTCTGTAATGTAAATGACCATTCACACAGGACAAGAAATGTCCGGAATATTTATTTGACATGGGAGGAGTTTGTTTACGCTCTGCCGTCACGTATTCGTCGCCGTAAAAGCATCAGCTGAAGATAGAGAAGTCATGATTAGCCTATGTGAAATATTAGCGAACTATGCAAATTCTTGCCCATAATGAGGACTAATAGAGCAAACATGACCTAAAACAAGCAGAAGTTTCATGCCTCTGACGACTGATTTAAACCTCTTGGGCTTTTTCATTGGTCGATGTGTGCGTTTGTTTGAGAGTACCGGTAGACCATTTTGCAAAACAAAGCGCTTCAAGCTCCTCCGTATTTGAAAATTGCGGTAAATTATTTCTTTAAACGGATGTGACGAAATATTACATACATCTTTACCGAGGGTCGCATTCGCACGGGATTAATATTACCTATGGTCATTCCTCCAGACCGTTTTACAGAAGGTGAAACTCGCTGTAAATTTCACAGACATACTCCGTTATGTTTACGGACATGGCGCGTTCAGACAGGACTAAATTCCCTGGTAATTATTACTTCACCCCATGTCACCCCATAAAACTAATCCCGTCCGAATAGGGCTTAAGACATTAAGCTTCTATGATTTGAAAAGTGATAAAGTTTGTGTTATTTGGAGACCGCAAACATGTGCTCCGAGAACTCCCATTATCAGGGCTCTCAAGTTTTGAGCGGGGTCATGCGTGAGACTGTGTGTGTGTGTGTGTGTGTGTGTGGGGGGGGCGCTTGAATTGCGTGAGAAATGCTGTGTGATGTGTCGAATTTCGTGTTGAGAGCTCTGTGTAAATGTTTAAAGAGCAAACTTTAACTATAAAGCAACTAATGACAGTTATATAAATGAAGTTATTAGGCCTACCTGATGGTTCTCAGTTTTTATCATCACTGCTTTGTCGTTCCTCGTGTTCTGTCGCTGTCCAGTGCAGTGCGCGCTTTGACACTCGCTGAGCGGGGCGGGGAGGAGGGAGCGGGGAGGGAGGGAGGAGGGGGGGAGTTTTTTTTCGCTGAAAACGCGCGGTGCCTGCATAAACTGAGCCACACAGACCGATTTTCTGGGCACAAAAAAAAAAATCAGCGTGAAAAATGCCATGTGTGGCGTGTGAGCGTGTGAACACGTCGAATTGCGTGTGTCACACTCTCAATGAGTGAGACTTGAGAGCCCTGATTATTATGGAGATCGCAAATCTAAAACATCTCCGGAAGTGCTCCATATGACACCAAAGTGCTAGGGGTGAGTAAAACAACTTGTTTTATTACCGAAATAAGGCTCAAATTGTAAAAAAAAACATTACTTTTCCTTTAAGAAAATAAAACCTACTTTCAAAATTGTACATAATGCATTTGTACTGATGATCATCTGTCGGACTTCACATCTCCACCTCAATGGATGGTCTGGGTTCGATCCCCGGGTCGCCCGAGCCTTTCTGTGTGGAGTTTGCATGTTCTCCCCGTGTCTGGGTGGGTTTCCTCCAGGCACTCCGGTTTCCCCCACCAACCCAAAAAACATGCACCATAGGTACCTCCAGCTTAGGTCCTGACCAAACCGAAGCAAGAAGATCATGGAGATGGTCCCCGGGCGCAGTAATGTGTGTGCTGCCCACTGCTCCTAATATATATACAGTATATATAGGATGGGTTAAAATGCAGGGAAGAATTTCTCCAGTGTGAGATCAATAAAGTTCACTTCTAAACATGAACCTGACTTTGATGCACTTGTTAAAGCTCAACAGAGGCGACATTTCTCTCACTGAACAAGAAAAAAAAACACTAAAACATGCTAAGTTTGACTTTTTCCTTCACACTTTGCCAGTCGGATAAAAAAAAGGTGTAGTGACATTTCTTGTATTATATTATTTGGCAAACAAAGACATTGTGGTGTCTTAATACAAAGATAAAAAAGTTAAACTCAGAAAACATTGTGGGGTTAATGTGACTGAAAAAGAGTTACAAATGTTTCACGTTTACCATTGTTCTGAATTATTTTACTGAATAAATTCAGTTTTATATTACCTGCACTGTTGTATTCTTGTAAATTTGTAAATTTTGTGTTATATTATAGGTTATTTGTTTTCTACGAGTGTGAAGTGGCTGGGATGAGGATCAGCTCCTCCAAATCCGAGGCCATGGTTCTCGACCGGAAAAAGGCGTCTTGCCCTCTCCGGGTGGGTGGGGAGTCCTTGCCTCAGGTGGAGGAGTTCAAGTATGTCGGGGTCTTGTTCTCGAGTGAGGGGAGGATGGAGCGTGAGATTGACAGGTGGATCGGTGCAGCGTCGGCAGTGATGCGGTCGCTGTACCGGACCGTTGTGGTGAAGAGGGAGCTGAGCCGAAAGGCGAAACTCTCAATTTACCGTCGATCTACATTCCTCCCCTCACCTATGGTCATGAGCTCTGAGTAATGACCGAAAGGACGAGATCGCGGATACAAGCGGCCGAAATGAGTTTCCTCCGCAGAGTGGCTGGGCGCTCCCTTAGAGATAGAGTGAGGAGCTCAGTCACACGGGAGGAGCTCGGAGTAGAGCCTCTGCTTCTCCACGTCGAGAGGAGCAGCTGAGGTGGCTCGGGCGTCTGTTCCAGATGCCTCCTGGACGCCTCCCTCAGGAGGTGTTCCGGGCATGTCCCACCGGGAGGAGGCCCCGGGGAAGACCCAGGACACGCTGGAGGGACTATGTGTCCCGGCTGGCCTGGGAACGCCTTGGGGTCCCCCCGGAGGAGCTGGAGGAAGTGTCCGGGGTGAAGGAAGTCTGGGAGTCCCTGCTTAGACTGTTGCCCCGGCGACCCGGCCCCGGATAAGAGGAAGAACATGGATGGATGGATGGATGTTTTCTACTTTATTTTATTCTATTTAATTTGCTGCATGTTAAGTGTTGTTTACATTCCGGTCCAAGCACAGAAGCGATTTCCTAATGTTGTGAACCTGTTCACTCATATGGCAATAAAAGCTTTCTGATTCTGATTTTTGTAAAACCTCACTCTCTCATTACTTAATAATCACACAGAACTCACCAGCTTCTGTAAACAATCACATTTACTGATTTCAACGTAGAAATTAAATTAATAACCAGAGTCGACTTCAAACTTTTGTCCCTCCACAATATTTTCTGCTTCTCATTTGGCCCCTGGGGAAAAATAATTGCCCCCCCCCTGGAATAAAACATCTGACACGGAGAAAGAGCAAAGGAGGTTTTAAAATGAAAACAGTAGATTTCAAATGGAACAGACAAGGCCCAACACCGAAAACATTTTAAATAAACGGATTTTGTTTTTGTTCAAACAGTCAAATCATATTTAACACACATTATATCAGAGAATATTATATTTTTCTCTGCTTTTTCTTTTTAAAATACATTTCAAACATCAAATCAAAGGTGGCCAGAAATGTTTCAGTGATCGGAAAAATCAATCAAGACCAAACTACAGTAATGCTCTTCACAAAGACAAAGAGAAATGTCCAGAACATTCCTCCTGTTGTTCCTCTTCAAGGGACAAAAAGAGAAGCAGTTCAGTCATTTCAATATTGACGATAGTCTTTCTTTTAAAGCACACATTGATCAACTGATTAAGAAGCTAAGTCTGAAAATTGGCTTTTATTTTAGGAACAAGTTATGTTTCTGATAAAAGGAGAAATTCGAAGTCGAAAACGTTCCGCAGCTCATCCGAGAGGCTCGTCAGTTCGTCAGTTATGTTCCTCTTTTAATGCAAAGAAGAGACTTGTTGCAGCAACGTTTTTACCCGTTAGATTATGGAAATGTTATTTATATGAATGCCCCAACCCAAGTACTAAAACTGCTGGTAACACTAAACCTGGACTAAACCTGGACTAAACCTGGACTAAACCTGGACTAAACCTGGACTAAAACTGGACTAAACCTGGACTAAAACTGCTGGTAACACTAAACCTGGACTAAACCTGGACTAAACCTGGACTAAACCTGGACTAAACCTGGACTAAAACTGGACTAAACCTGGACTAAACCTGGACTAAACCTGGACTAAAACTGGACTAAACCTGGACTAAACCTGGACTAAAACTGGACTAAACCTGGACTAAAACTGGACTAAACCTGGACTAAAACTGGACTAAACCTGGACTAAACCTGGACTAAACCTGGACTAAACCTGGACTAAAACTGGACTAAACCTGGACTAAACCTGGACTAAACCTGGACTAAAACTGGACTAAACCTGGACTAAACCTGGACTAAACCTGGACTAAACCTGGACTAAAACTGGACTAAACCTGGACTAAAACTGGACTAAACCTGGACTAAACCTGGACTAAACCTGGACTAAAACTGGACTAAACCTGGACTAAACCTGGACTAAACCTGGACTAAAACTGGACTAAACCTGGACTAAACCTGGACTAAACCTGGACTAAACCTGGACTAAAACTGGACTAAAACTGGACTAAACCTGGACTAAACCTGGACTAAAACTGGACTAAACCTGGACTAAACCTGGACTAAACCTGGACTAAAACTGGACTAAACCTGGACTAAACCTGGACTAAAACTGGACTAAAACTGGACTAAACCTGGACTAAAACTGGACTAAACCTGGACTAAACCTGGACTAAAACTGGACTAAACCTGGACTAAACCTGGACTAAAACTGGACTAAACCTGGACTAAACCTGGACTAAAACTGGACTAAAACTGGACTAAACCTGGACTAAAACTGGACTAAACCTGGACTAAACCTGGACTAAAACTGGACTAAACCTGGACTAAACCTGGACTAAACCTGGACTAAAACTGGACTAAACCTGGACTAAACCTGGACTAAACCTGGACTAAACCTGGACTAAAACTGGACTAAAACTGGACTAAACCTGGACTAAAACTGGACTAAAACTGGACTAAACCTGGACTAAACCTGGACTAAAACTGGACTAAACCTGGACTAAAACTGGACTAAACCTGGACTAAACCTGGACTAAACCTGGACTAAACCTGGACTAAACCTGGACTAAAACTGGACTAAACCTGGACTAAACCTGGACTAAAACTGGACTAAACCTGGACTAAACCTGGACTAAAACTGGACTAAACCTGGACTAAACCTGGACTAAACCTGGACTAAAACTGGACTAAACCTGGACTAAACCTGGACTAAAACTGTGCTAAACCTGGACTAAACCTGGACTAAAACTGGGCTAAACCTGGACTAAAACTGTACTAAACCTGGACTAAAACTGGACTAAACCTGGACTAAAACTGGACTAAACCTGGACTAAACCTGGACTAAACCTGGACTAAACCTGGACTAAAACTGGACTAAACCTGGACTAAACCTGGACTAAAACTGGACTAAACCTGGACTAAACCTGGACTAAACCTGGACTAAAACTGGACTAAACCTGGACTAAACCTGGACTAAAACTGGACTAAAACTGGACTAAACCTGGACTAAAACTGGACTAAAACTGGACTAAACCTGGACTAAACCTGGACTAAAACTGGACTAAACCTGGACTAAAACTGGACTAAACCTGGACTAAACCTGGACTAAACCTGGACTAAAACTGGACTAAACCTGGACTAAACCTGGACTAAAACTGGACTAAACCTGGACTAAACCTGGACTAAAACTGGACTAAACCTGGACTAAAACTGGACTAAAACTGGACTAAAACTGGACTAAACCTGGACTAAAACGGGACTAAAACTGGACTAAAACTAAACTAAACCTGGACTAAAACTGGACTAAAACTAAACTAAACCTGGACTAAAACTGGACTAAAACTGGACTAAAACTGGGCTAAAACTAAACTAAACCTGGACTAAAACTGGACTAAAACTGGACTAAAACTAAACTAAACCTGGACTAAAACTGGACTAAAACTGGACTAAAACTGGGCTAAAACTGGACTAAAACTAAACTAAACCTGGACTAAAACTAAACTAAAACTGGACTAAAACTGGACTAAACCTGGACTAAAACTAGACTAAAACTGGACTAAAACTGGGCTAAAACTGGACTAAAACTAAACTAAACCTGGACTAAAACTAAACTAAAACTGGACTAAAACTAAACTAAAACTGGACTAAAACTGGACTAAACCTGGACTAAAACTAGACTAAAACTGGACTAAACCTGGAGATGTTATTTATATGAATGTCCCGACCCAAGCACTAAAATTGCTGGACTCCGTTGCCTCTCTGCGAATGATCACAAACTGTGAGCCTCGGACACTGTGAACTGTCCACACGTGTTGGTCGGGCAGCACTGGACACTCGTGTTGGTCGAGCAGCACTGGACACTCGTGTTGGTCGAGCAGCACTGGACACTCGTGTTGGTCGAGCAGCACTGGACACTCGTGTTGGTCGTGTTGGTCGAGCAGCACTGGACACTCGTGTTGGTCGAGCAGCACTGGACACTCGTGTTGGTCGAGCAGCACTGGACACACGTGTTGGTCGTGTTGGTCGAGCAGCACTGGACACTCGTGTTGGTCGAGCAGCACTGGACACTCGTGTTGGTCGAGCAGCACTGGACACTCGCAGGCGAAGTCACTGGTACATGTTCATTTCCAAAGGGATTATGGGTCTGCTCCCTCCAGATCTACGTACGTATATTCCACATAAAACAGATGGACATCATGCTCTGCCATCACAAAACTGCTTCTTTCTGTCCCAAGTGTCCGCACACAGACTGGTAAAGTGGCATTTCAATATTCTGAGCCTTCAACATGGAATAATTTACAAAAAGTCTTGAAATTACAAGAACTGACTTCAATAGTTCAGTTTAAATCTATGTTTAAAGGTTTGGAAATTAAATGTATGATTTGTAATTGCTTTTAAAGGTCCCATGACATGGTACTTCTTGATGCTTTTATATGGCTCCTTAATGGTTCCCTAATACTGTAAATGAATCCTTCTTCAAAATCAACATTCAGTGCATGAGAAAGACACATTTACACAGTCAGAGTCATAATCTGTCTGTCTGAACGGCTCATTCTGGGCCTTGTTGCTTGAATGCAAATGAGAAGGACAGAGATAGGGTTAGAGGAGCGGGTGGGGCCTTCCCCACTTTTAGGCATGGGGGGGGGGGCTAAACAGGGTAGGGAAGCTCAAATATCGTTCAAAAACCTCAGAAAGTGAAAATTTCATGCCATGGGACCTTTAAGAATCCATTTTGTGATGTGTTCAAATGTCTGTGTGTAAATGTAACTGTGCTGCTCTGGGCCAGGACTCCCTTGAAAAAGAGATCAGTAATCTCACTGGGACTTTCCTGGTTAAATAAAGATTAAAAAAAAAATTAATTAAAATTAAAATCCCTCCATATCTTATAGAGCGCGCTGATTGTTCCTACTTGAGTTTTGGAGTGTGGGGAAACACATATAGAACGAATATTGATTCATTATTTAAAATACAAAAAAAGCCGTGAGAATTCTACATGGGGTAGAACATAGAGATCATACAAATATGTTGTTTTATAAATCCAAAAATTTAAAGTTTGTAGATTTGGATAAATTTAAAACCTTGCAAGTTAAGCATCAAGCCTGGTATAAACATCCACCAGGAAATATTCAAATATTATTTAACAACAGAGAAGGAAATTATAACTTAAGAAATTAATTAAATTTTAAGAAATTATTTTTCCGTACAACATGCAAAAAAATGTGCATCACAAGATGAGGAGTGGATTTGTGGAATAATTTAAATGATGAAGTTAAGAGTTGCCCAAATAAATACCGTTTTAAACATCTGATCAAACACATTATACTTGATAACTATTTAGACATTGGATGAGTTAAGGGGATATATGTATATATATGTGTGTGTGTGTGTATATTATATAAAAATGTGTGCTCCTCACCTTCCACGGTGGTTGGTCTCTCACTCTCATCCAGCTCGGGATGAGATCCTCTACCAGAGGCCTGGGAGCTTGAGAGTTCTGTGCAGTATCTTTGCTGTTCCTGTACTGCACTTTTCTGGACTGAGATGTCTGATGTTTTTCCTGGGATCTGTTGTAGCCACTCCTCCAGTTTGGGGGTTACAGCCCCGAGTGCTCCGATCACCACGGGCACCACTGATGCCTTCACCTTCCAGGACTTCTCCAGCTCTTCCTTGAGCCCCTGGTATTTCTCTAGTTTCTCGTGGTCCTTTTTCCTGATGTTACCATCGCTTGGTATTGCAATGTCCACCACCACGGCTCTGTTCTGTTGCTTATCCACCACCACTATGTCTGGTTGGTTCGCCATCACCATTCTGTCAGTCTGTATCTGGAAGTCCCACAGGATCTTGGCTCGGTCATTCTCCGCAACCTTCGGAGGTGTTTCCCACCTTGGGGTCTCCAGCCCGTACTCTGCACAGATGTTTCTGTACACTATGCCCGCCACTTGGTTGTGTCGCTCCATGTATGCTTTCCCTGCCAGCATCTTACACCCTGCAGTTATGTGCTGGACTGTCTCAGGAGCCTCTTTGCACAGCCTACACCTTGGGTCTTGTCTGGTGTGGTAGATCTGGGCCTCTGTTGCTCGGGTGCTCAAGGCCTGCTCCTGTGCTCCAGGATGAGGGCCTCTGTGCTGTCCTTCAGACCAGCCCTCTCCAGCCATTGGTAGGATTTCTTGATATCAGCCACTTCAGTTATGTTTCGGTGGTACGCCCCATGTAGGGGTTTGTCCTGCCATGATGGTCCCTCCAGCACCTCTTCCTCTGCACTCCACTGTCTGAGGCATTCCTTGAGCACATCATCTGTCGGGGCCTTGTCCTTGATGTACTTATGGATTTTGGATGTTTCATCCTGGACAGTGGTTCCCACACTCACTAGACCTCGGCCTCCTTCCTTCCGGCTCGTGTACAGTCTCAGGGTGCTGGATTTGGGATGGAACCCTCCATGCATGGTCAGGAGCTTTCGTGTCTTAACGTCTGTGGTCTGTATCTCCTCCTTTGGCCTGCTTATGATTCCTGCTGGGTATTTGATCACTGGCAGGGCATAGCTGTTTATTACCTGGGCCTTGTTCTTGCCATTGAGCTGACTTCTTAGGACTTGCCTTACTCGTTGCAGGTATTTGGCTGTAGCCACTTTCCTTGTTGCCTGTTCAAGGTTGTCATTTGCTTGTGGGATACCAAGGTACTTGTAACTGTCCTCAATGTCTGTTAATGTTCCCTCTGGGAGTGAGACCCCCTCTGTGTGGACTACCTTCCCTCTCTTGGTCACCATCCTACTACATTTCTCAAGCCTGAATGACATTCCAATGTGCTGTAGATCCTGGTGGTGTGGATCAGTGAGTCGATGTCTCGCTCACTCTTAGCGTACAGCTTGATGTCATCCATGTAGAGGAGGTGACTGATGGTGGCCCCATTTCTGAGTCGGTATCCGTAGCCAGTGCTTTCAATGATTTGGCTGAGGGGGTTCAGACCTCTGCAGAACAGCAGTGGG
Organism: Paratrypauchen microcephalus; assembly: GCA_036785185.1. Taxonomy (NCBI): domain Eukaryota; kingdom Metazoa; phylum Chordata; class Actinopteri; order Gobiiformes; family Gobiidae; genus Paratrypauchen; species Paratrypauchen microcephalus. Next base: position 100,945 of record JAVJIX010000113.1, read on the forward strand.
GACAGTGCGTCTCCTTGGAATATATATATATATATATATATATATATATATATATATATATATATATATATATATATATACACACACACAATAAATGCAAGGGAGATACAACTGTGTGGAGTGTAGTTTGCAGTATAGTTTAGTTTGATTGGTATAGTTTAGTTTGGTTATGTTACATGTTCATTAGCAGTGAGATGAATGGTCATTAGTGATAGGTGTGTATGTGTGTGTGTGTTGTGGGGGATGGGGTGTATTTTTTCTTGCCCGCTGTTAATATTTCTGCCTTTGACAGAGCTGGGATGTGGGATGGAAACCAGCGTCCTCGGGAATGTTGTTAAAATCCACATCTACGCAGTGTTTGTAGTTTTCGGCTACAGATCGAGACTGTTTCGATAGGTATTCCATCGTGTGAGTGTAAAATCCAGAGTTTTTCCATGCTTCACAGACGCAATCTGCATATAGCAGTGCTTACATCCCGAATATTTCGTCTTTTTGGGACGTTTTTGTGAGTTTTCTGCTTCATCAGTAGTGCTCGAAGTCTCTCTCCTCATTGCCATGTTGCGTCTGTGTTTATCAAATGCAGCAACCCTATTGGTAAAGCCGGATCACGTGTAGACCGTGGCACCTCCCGCAAACCAAAGTATTACTATGCACTGAAGAAAGTAGTTCGTTATAAAATCTATTGGCACAAAAAATTGACAGGATTTTGTGATGAGAACTTTTTGCTGTAAGCTTAACATAACTCTTTCTTTTTTATGATTTGGAGTTTGTATAGTTCGGAGAGGTCGGAGCGGAATTCCATTTCTAAAAGACTTTTCGTGTCTCACCTTGCGGCCTAATGCGGGAAAAGAAGATGGCAGATTCAAAGTTCAGTTCAAGTCTGGTTGTGGCGTGACGTCAGTACGTACGCATGTCACGTGACATGCGACGTTTTCATTTGAATGGAAATTTGTTGTTTGATTCTAAGTCTGTCAATTACTTTGAACCAATGAGACCTGGATTTACATTGAATGAAAGTAATATAATACATTAAACCAAATAAACGACAGAAACATAGCGATAATAGGTCAGTTCAAATAGAAATCCCTCCTTACATCAATGGTTGCCCATGTTCACTTTTTTTTTTTGTTATTACCTTGCACTAAACACCCCATAAGGAACTGTCTTGGGCTGCTGTTGCAACACAGTACAGTCAAGTAACATCAGGCTTGACTGTACTGTGTTGCACACTATCTTATATTTACTGTAGAGGTATAAGAGTTATTTATTACACTGGTCACACAGGAAGAGACTCAATAAGCTGGTCAGGAGGGCCAGCTCTGTCCTGGGCTGTCCTCTGGACTCTGTAGAGGAGGTGGCTGAGAGGAGGGTGCTGGACAAACTTACGTCCATCATGGACGACACCTCTCACCCTCTGCACCGGACTGTAGAGGAGCTGAGCAGCTCCTTCAGCAACCGACTGAGGCACCCCCAGTGCAAGAAGGAGCGCTACCGCAGATCCTTCATCCGCCGGGAGTGACAGGGGCACACCTGACAGAGCTCTGAAATGTGGCAGGCACAGCAGGACAGGGAACTATGGGAGGAGGAGCCAAGTCAACTAGACCTGTGTATTATGTTATTTTGACTGGAAATGACTTAAAATAAGTAATTGATAGTCAGTACTTTAGGAAGCATATTTCCAAAAGAAAATGCAGTAAAGAATACTGCAGTGAATACTGATTGATGAATATAACACTATTGGGCAACAATAAAAGCACCATTAAAAACAATCCATTATTTTGTGGGTTATTTATGTCTATTTTTTGGGTTCTTATTTTTTGTTATAAACAGAATTCCCTTTTATATTTTGTACACACAAAACCTTTAGTGAAGATAGTGGGCCTATAAAATGTATAATTTTATGTAATTCTCATTTACAGTGTATTTTTTGAAAGTGTGTGTGGTCTTAAATTTTAATGGGGAAGGTCTTAAAAAGTCTTAAAAAGTCTCTTAAAGTCTCTTAAAAACTTGTGAGTAAATTAAAGCATGCAGTCAAGCAAAAAAAAAAAAAAATGGCTAAAAGATACCTAAAAGAGGTACTGATACAGCAGGGGGTTGTGTGTTTGGAAATACAATTCAATGTCAAATAAACCCTCTAAATATGTTTGTCATTTTTCATCTCAAAAACAGGAAAAAGGATGCAAAAGATGCGATGAAGATGTGGAGACTTGTGTGAGTGATCCTGTTTCACTTTGTCATGTTATTTTATCAAATGCATTTACTGTGGACACTTGAGGGGCTGGCTACCAGGTCCCAACCTGAGTTTCCCATGCATTTGTTAGCCCAATGCATGGGTTAGCTTAGCCTAGCCTAGTCTTTTATGACAGTTTTCTCAAAATATATGAAATCAAATGAAGTGTAATTTCTGTCAAGTCTTTATTCACTTATTTTGCTATCTATGATTGATTTGTGATTATTATTTGAAGCACTTCAAAACCCAAACTTAAAGGAGAATTAACGTTTTTTACAATCTGAGCCTTATTTCTGTAATAAAACAAGTTGTTTTACTCACCCATAACACTTTGGTGTCATATGGAGCATTTCCGGAGATGTTTTAGATTAGCGATCTCCATAATGTGAGTTCTCGGGGCACATGTTTGCGGTCTCCAAATAACACAAACTTTAGCACTTTTCAAATCATAGTTTATTTCATCACAGATTATTTCGCTCTCAGCTCTCGGGACCCAAACATGAAACGCAAAGCTGTAAATTATGGATAAATCTCGGATTAGAGGCACTTTTGACTTAAACAAAAGTGTAGACTAAGACATCGAGCTTCTATGATTTGAAAAGTGCTAAAGTTTGTGTTATTTGGAGACTGCAAACATGTGCTCACGTTACGGAGATCGCAAATCTAATACTTCTCTGGAAATGCTCCAAATGACAGCAAAGTGCTATGGGTGAGTAAAACAACTTGTTTTATTACCAAAATAAGGCTCAAGTTGTAAAAAATGTTAATTCTCCTTGAACTATTGTTTGGAGCCTTTGATTTTAATGCAGTTCATTGTACTTCATGCACTTTTAAAGTTACAGCTCGTGCTGCTTCTACAGTACAGTACACTGATGGCTGATAATAATACAGTTTATATGATTTATTTCTATAACGATACTTGATTTATTTTCATGATGTGCACATATTGATTTGGTCTTGTTCTCACACAGGCCTGTATGTCGGCTGCAGGTCAGACCAGCTGTGAACTGAACCAACTGAAACATTAGGGATCAAGCCTGATGACAATTCTCAACTCAAGCCAGGACTCTGCTCTGGACGGGCCGGTAGGAGGCTCCTGTAGCCGCCTTTTACTCTTTTGAACTCTCTGTCCATGGCGTTCCAGTGCTCGTGGCCACTCATGCTACACCTGTGCCTCTCTCACCCTCCCAGTGACCTCAGATTCTCTGGACAATTAAGCCACGATCTGGGCAGTGTTCGCCATCATACGCTCGGACAGCTGATCTTTGTGTGGACTGTCACATTTGCATTGTGAATCATTATTGAATGCACATTTTTCTGAACTTGGATTGTAAATATTATCCCTGAATGGCCATGGACTTTATTATTGTTCAGTGTTTGCTTGTTACTGGTGACTCAATATATGGTACCAGCAAACTGAAATATTGTCTGTCTTCTTCACTCACTACACTCCTACAGCCACACCTAAACCTTTTTGAACCAGCCCAACCAAATCCATAACTGTAGTTATTGTTACCTGGCTCTTATCGGTACTATATCATTAGCTGACATGGTGAAGTTTGCCAGCAAGAATGCAAGCTGTTATTTCGCCAAAAGTGCTCACACAAAATATTCACATTTTTGGTTATTATTTGTCAACAAGGACTATTTTGTTATTCCAATTGGTCATTTTCTTAATGAATAACAATGAAATGGTTAATTTGAAACAACTATAGTATATAGTTGATATAGTAGAGTATATTTACTTCATTAGCCTTGGCAGACATAGTGGATTAGAACATTTGACATACAGTAATTGAATACATGGTCTTGCTTGCACCTCATATTTACATTTCAGAAGATATATTAAACCCAGAAATATGTGCTAGGTTCTCAGAAATAATTTTAAAGGTTTTTTTTTCAATGTTTAATCCTTTATAATGTAAGGTCTGGCCTATAAGATGAACAGTTTGAAGATAGTTTGGGTGTAATACCCAGTTGTGTCCATAGGGGGAGCAGGAGTGCAAAAGTGTGTGAAATTCTGGTGAAAAATTCTTGACATTGGCCCAAAATGAGGACATTTTGTGAAATAAGACCACATGACGTCTTTTCCCATAAACTCAGCAGCCTTGACATTTGCAGCTGTGAATGTTACAATGCAAAGTTACAATATAAAAGCTGTTACAATAGCTTCTTTCTCAGACTTTCCCAGGTTATAATTATTCTAACAACCATTTTGACCGTCACATCGCTTTCCATCTCAAAAAGTTATTTTTTCCATCACATACATAAATTTCCCCCTAAATATCTATCCTTTGTTGCAATTTCAGGGTCAGTTTCAAAGGGTCATTTTTCAGCCAAAAGAACATCAAGTCCTCAGTTCGAATATTGTTTTCATTCAATAAGCCCATGAGTCATTGGGTGTTTTTCAGCCAAATACTGTACCTCTTCCATTATGGTTGCAAAATTTTCCCAAAAATATTTAATTTTAAGACACTTCCAAAACACAGAGAGTTTTTATTGATTTGTGGTATCAGAATCAGTATTGCCAATCAAATCCATGCCTTATGTGGGTATAAATACTGTTTTCTGACCTAGGTTTTAATAAATACACAATAAATGTTCATGAAAATTTAGGCTTTTATTTTGAAAAACAAAACTAAACCACACAATAACAGGTTAAATATGACTCGGCTGAATGTTGATCCTTTGTCTGATAAAATGTATTTCTGATTTAAAAAAATATATATATTTTAAATTAATAATAATGATTTACAAACCATAAAAATAGACCTGTGTGAAGTTGGCCCCCATCAAACGCACACCTACACAAAAGCTATGTCAATCGTTTGTGCTTCGTTTGTGCTGTTTTGTGCTGCAAAAAGTTTTGTTTGTGCTGCTTTAGTTTTTAAGATATTAACGATTATTTTATAGGTCAAATTGTGTGCGTTTGTACAACCTCTACAACCACCCAACATCTGGCAGAGGACATAAACTTAACTGTTCTGAGCAGAGACATGCCTAAACTTCAGAGTTTTTACTCTGGCTCTGCATATCTAAAGTCATATTTTAACTGTTGTTCTAATGTTGGAATGTTGGTCCACTCCTCTTCATAGGCTGTTATGGACGAAGAACACAGGTGCATTTTATTGATGGCATTTTGAATGCACAGAGATACCGTGATGAGATCCTGAGGCCCATTGTTGTGCCATACATCCATGAACATCACCTCATGTTTCAGCAAGATAATGCACGGCCCCATGTTGCAAGGATCTGTACACAATTCTTGGAAGCTGAAAATGTCCCAGTTCTTGCATGGCCAGCATACTCACCGGACATGTCACCCATTGAGCATGTTTGGGATGTGCTTGACCGGCGTATACGACAGCGTGTACCAGCTCCCACTAATATCCAGCAACTTCGCACAGCCATTGAAGAGGAGTGGACCAACATTCCACAGGCCACAACTGACAATCTGATAAACTCTATGTGAAGAAGATGTGTTGCACTGCATGAGGCAAATGGTGGTCACACCAGATACTGACTGGTTCTGAGTCCCCAGACCCCCAATAAAGAAAAAAAAATGCACATTTCGGGGTGGCCTTTTATTGTGGGCAGTCTGGGGCGCACCTGTGCACTGGTCATGATGTCGGATCGGCATCTTGATGTGGCGCACCTGTGAGGTGGGGTAGATTGTCTCGGCGGGGCAGAGGTGCTCGCTGTCACACATTTGGACAGAATTGTGAACAATGTTTGAGAGAAATGGTAGTGTTGTGTATCTGGAGTGAATTTTGGATCTTTGGGTCCATCTCAGGAAAAATGGGAGCAAAAACAAAAGTGTTGCGTTTATATTTTTGTTGAGTGTATATTCCCACATTTGTCACCACTGCATGTGTTGTTCATTTTGCATATAGTGTGGTGTCATTCTCTAATTATTGTTGTAACTTCCCTTACAGGTCCTGGTGTTAAGTTTGTTGTGTGACATTGTAATTGTATGTGTCTGTTTCAGAGGTCAGGTAGGAGGCTTGATTTTCCAATGCGATTGTACGACATCAATACAAAGTACTGTGCTGATGTGAGCACAGATGTCACCTTTGCACAGGAATCCCAACGTTTGTCACCCCTTGGGCCAACAGTTTTTTCATAACATTACTTTTTCTTTCTGAACCTTTGTATCTATTGGCCTGGTAATAAATAACCATTTCATGCAATGTTTTGATTGTCAGGCCAATTTGTCTATTACAATGCAGAAGTGCCATGCAAAATTTTACAAAACTCATCCAGGTTGTGCTTTCAGCACCTTTATTCTGGAGATTCCCACTTGAATGAGCTCCTATGTCATACACTATGCTCAAAGCTTGAACCAATACAATGTGGATCATTTCATATATGTCATATCAGAGAAACAGTTTAGCCATCTTTTCAATGGAATTATAAAATACCTAAATACCCCCTCCTTGTCACAACCAGAACCACACGCACCTCCACCTGCGGGCAGTGTGCAAAACATCATTTGCACAAACAGAATTCTCCTATAACGCTGTTAAAGACTGGAACAACCTTCCAAATGATTTAAAATGTCAGGCAAGCTATACAACTTTCTCAACAGAGCTTAAAAAGTGGTTGGAGAGCAATCAAACCTGTCAACACTAACTTCTATATAACAGCGTTTCTCTTTGATATAGGCCTGCAATAGGCTATGTAAAGACGGATAAAAATGAAATGTAGAATGGTAGGTCAATATGAAATTTAAAAGATGAATATTTTGTAAATACTTATTTTTGAAATGAGTGCCTTGTATGGTGTTTTGCATTGAACATGTGTGTGTGACTGTGTGAGAGTGTCTTTATCTGTGTTCCTGTGTGAAGGTGTCAGAATGTGTCAGTGTGAATGTTTCTTTTTGTTGATTGAGATTTTTCACTGTAATTTATTAATGTAACAGGGACTGCAGATGGAAACTAGCTCTGTAGCTATAATCTGGTGCAGATCATCTTTGTTTTATGGGCTTAATGTCTCTGTACATCGTCCCTTTTCAAATAAAGACTACACAAACAAACAAACAAACAACTGAAGTATGAGCAATGAGGGGGGAGGGGCTATGAAGGCACCCTCTTCTTGTCTGGACCAGGACATGAAGGTGCAACCTTTTGGCCATTGGCCCATGAAAAGGAACTTTTCCTAAACATTCCAAAATTGAAAGTCACAATCCATGCACCCACCAGTTCTACATTTTCAGAACATTTGAAATGTGCACACATTGAAAGATTTCTACAATTCAACAATTGCTATGGGATTTTGGTGCTATGGCAATTATCAAGCTATGGATAACAGTAACAAGTGCACCTTAAAAGCAGTCAGAGTAAGTTTTCTTGTGTTGTATTTGTTTCATAACAGATCATTTTTCCACTCTGTTTTACATGAGGAAGTAGTATGTGATGTCAGCAACAAATGCAAGGAAAAACAACAATACATTCTCAATTTCCATACCTTTAATAAGAAATTTATAACACACATACAGAACAGGGAGGAAAAAATAACTGAAAATTGTTCAATAAAAAAAGCCAATAAATTAACATAATTAAATAAATAACCCAAAAAAACACAAATCAATTCAAGAACAGTGGCCAATATAACAACAGCTTATTTTCCTCATACACAGAGTTCACACAACCATTCAGTGGTGCCAGAAATCTCCTCTGTGCCAAGGGATAAGCAGGCTGTATGATACCATCGCTCGCACCTTTCACACTGGATCTGTACATGACGACATGAGCTTATCAAAGACATGCTGTTCACATAACTTTATATGAAAGTATCCTGGTGTGGTAGTACTTACCCAGAGAATATCTTCTGCCTGAGGCTGCAGTAATGCAGGTGTTCTCTGCCCACATAAGGAACAGAAGTCCTCCTTGGAATCTAAAAAACTAAATGAAAGCAATATAGCATGTACCTTTTATTCCATGGTAGTGTTTTTCATAATTTAGATCTTCAGATTACCTGACTGGTTAATGATCTCCTCTGCCATCTGCTCCCTGAAATCAAATTAAATACTTGCATAGATAGATAGATAGATAGATAGATAAGAGAGAGAGAGAGAGAGAGAGAGAGAGAGAGAGAGAGAGAGAGAGAGAAAGAGAGATAATAATATCATGAAAAAGGAACACGAGAAACTAGAATACTACCAGGGGCTCAAGGAAGTATTGCAATGTCACCACCACGGCTCTGTTCTGTTGCTTTTCCACCACCACCACTATGTCTGGAGGTCCATCACCATTCTGTCAGTCTGTATCTGGAAGTCCCACAGGATCTTGGCTCGGTCATTCTCCGCAACCTTCGGAGGTGTTTCCCACCTTGACCTTGGGGTCTCCAGCCCGTACTCTGCACAGATGTTTCTGTACACTATGCCCGCCACTTGGTTGTGTCGTTCCATGTATGCTTTCCCTGCCAGCATCTTACACCCTGCAGTTATGTGCTGGACTGTCTCAGGAGCCTCTTTGCACAGCCGACACCTTGGGTCTTGTCTGGTGTGGTAGATCTGGGCCTCTGTTGCTCGGGTGCTCAAGGCCTGCTCCTGTGCAGCCAGGATGAGGGCCTCTGTGCTGTCCTTCAGACCAGACCAGCATATATATATATGTACACAGTACAGGCCAAAAATTTGGACACACCTTCTCATTCAATTGAACGAGAACGTGTGTCCAATTTTATTTTAACTTCTATACACTTTGGAAAGGTTGGTTAAACCTGGGTCACAATCAGTTGACAGACCCACCAGACCACAAGACCCACGAACAGATAACATCATTAACATCAAACTTTAACAATACTTTATATATTGTAAACAATATTAGAAATTGCCTCACCTCCATCACAAACACGCCGCAGCTCGTACCATCCCGCTGAGCAGGGTGAGGGATGGTGGCAGCCTTCCACACTTTACTCAGCCAGTCTTTCCGCCCAAGCAAGTTAAAGCGCGTTTTAAAGTACTTGCTGATAAGAGAGACATAAGGATACAAAGTATTAAGAGTCATTGACATTATGTCTGGTGATTGCCTATTTACAGCACTTGTTAAGATGACTTAAGAACGCCTGTGTTTATTACTGTTCATGATCAGAACATGTATATACTGCACCTAAAAAAAATATGTCAGACCATGTCTTACATATGCTGCCATAGCTTAGTGCTGCCACAGACCTCTTCATGTGTCATGCCGTACATTGCCACCCTTTTTTCCTCTATTCTCAACTTTATCAACTACTAACTACTAACTCTAGCCCTTGTAGAAAGTGCCGGTAGGTGGGTATGTGAGGGGGCCAGTCAGTAGTAGTATGTTGTCTCCAAAGAACATTTATCAAGCTGGTATAAGTTGATATGCTCACTGGAGAGCACAGACTACTAGTGACTGACCACTGTGTACATTTTAAGACTCAAGGCAGATGAGCCACTCAGATCTACCCAAGGTATCTTCTGGCAGTACCTCACCACTAGAGAGTTTTTCCTTGCCCCCGATACCCCATGGGAGCCCTACACAGTATGTCTTTGTCTATATCTATGCTTTATGTGTATGTTTCCTGTTCTTTGTGGGCTCTAGGTGTATGCTTCTTGTCTTGTAAAGCACCATGATACAAATGCCTTGTTATCAACACTACAAATTGTGCTATTTGTATTGATTTGAAATGTATTGAATTGAACACAATTCTTACCGGAAGCGCATGGCTGCTTTTCTGGAGTCACCAAGGTCACCCTCAGCATTAGCAGGATCCACAACAAATATTTGCGACGTTACAGCTTTCAGGTACTGGAAATGTAAAAAGAATTTTTTATTTAGAATAGTATGCCAAGCCATGCCGATTGTCCACATACATAACATGAAGGACTTTTTTGGGAGGGTTTACTTACAACAAACTTCCAGTGGTTCTGGTCAACATTAACAAAGCCAATGACCCCATCATAATCATCGAAGTTCACCTACGCAATGATATAATTAAACACAGTTACAAATCTTATTTGGTCCATGTACCTTTTTTAGCAAGTCATAAATGGAACCACATCTTCATTACTTACATTTCTCAGACTTTGTCTTGAAACTTGGTTGGTGTCGCCAAATAGTATTACACCTATCACATAATGGCTCATTTGGTACAGGCGGTGCACCCCAAATTTTGTGGCTGTGCTATGTATGTAGAATTCAATTGTCTACGATATTGAAGAAAAAAAAAAACACTCACTTTGTTATAGCATTTATATTTTGAATAATTAATAACACTATATTACTATTAACAAAAATGAATGTTCACTTACCTCACCAGTCAGAAGATTGTGTGGCCGCAGTGTCAGGAAATCACTGTGTCTCAGACAAATTGAGGCATTGTTGGATTTTGGACAACTTCACATTCACGTTTTTTCCAAAGAATCTGTGTAGAGGTCAGAGGTAATTTTAGGTATACATAAGGATATACATATCCAAAAATACAAATGTGTCCATTTGTCACTTACTTATGTATAGCATGTAGTGAAACACTGTTGGTTGCACAGCTACAGTTTGTGTGTATGTTTGTGTATGTGGGGAAAGGAGGAAGTGGCTTTAAAAGGGCCAGGAGCCAGGGTATGAGTGGGGTGGGTGTATTTGTAAGGTGTACGAGATAGCAATGAGAAGGAATTGAGAATGGTGAGGAAGTTAAACCCCCGTAAGAAACATACCTTGGATTCTTGCTCACGTGTGCTTCCGATGTATTCTTGCACATCAGACACCTGAAGGTCTTCACCTTTGGCTTCCTTTTTGGCAGCTCTGCTACGGCCTTGGCAGGTCTTCCTGATCTTTTTTTTTCGTGAAGGAATTTCTTTGGGTGTATTGTAATATTTCGATTGTGACTTTGTGACCTTTGAATCATCGTCTTTTTTGGCCCAGGTCTCCTCCAAATGCGTGATGTCTGTGGACAGTTTTGGCCTTACAGTTGGGCGGTCAGGGAGGTCATGGTGAAGTTTGTGTTCAATGTATCTTCCTTGAAGAGAAGCACTACATCTTTCGAATGAATGCTGCTGGGCGCATTCTCTTTTTCCTTAGTAAAACGTGGTGTTTAACGACACCAAACCATGCCTCGACATGGCAATTTGTGTCTCTGCCAGAGCCTCTGTCAATGTTTTCTTGACCTGTGCCACTGTTGGCATCTAAGGCATGGCGTCGCAGATCTCCCAACATCAGACCACTCCACATAGGAAATATGGGCATGTATGTTTGTAGCAATGCCTTGATAATGCCTGGGTTGTGGTAAATGTTTACCTCTGAGCAGTCTTGCGATGAATATGTTGATGTGTCCACATTTTCGAACACCTCTCTAAAAACAACTGACCACGGAGAGCCACCAACAAAAGACTTTGTGTTTTCAAGACCTTCAGAAATCTTGATCTCTGGCATTTCCCCAGGAAGTGTGTCCTTTGAGCACTGAATTAATTTCTGAAGTGCTTGCATATGATCTTGTACCACAGTTGTATTTTGCGGAGTGAGCAGAACAGTGCACAGGGACCTGAAGATGTCTACACCTTCGGCCAAAGACCTTTCTGATACACGCGTTGTGAAAACGGCGGCCTTTATCCTGATTGGTTGATTTTCGAGAGGCGGTACAGGGGCGGGGCTTAGAGCGCGACCGGAACTCAGTCTGCACATGCGCACTTTCAACAGTTGGTAAAGACATCAGTGCGCATGCGCACTGGAGCAACACAGAAGCATGGCGATAATGGAGGATTAAAAACATACAGGTACACATATACATAATAAACATAAATATACATACACATAATAAACAAATATAGTAGCCTTAGTAAGCTATAGTATATGACTTAGTAAGCTGCAGCTGATTAGAGATTCGATTTTTATGTAATGGTAGTTAATATGAGCTAGCATTAGCTACATTAGCATGTCGGAGAGTGTGAGAGCTACAGGCTCAGTTTGGACTGGGGGAGAGGAGAAACGGCATGATGCAGATTATTACAAATTCGTTTTCTTCATGCATTTAATGTCAGTTAAGATGTCTTGGCCTGCTTTTTGAGAGTGCCATCATTTTTATAACCGGTGTTCCGGTTCTCTGTTGGGTGTTTTGTGTGCGCTGGTGTTTACATTTTTGCGCCACCCTCAGGCTGCATCAAAGTTCAACTTTATTGTCAATTCACTATGTAACAGACATTACACAGAGAACTGAAATTGCGTTTTACACCTTTTTCATAGATAAATAACTTTTTTAATATACTTAATTATTTCATATGTTTGTGGGCCTACGTAAATGGTGCCTACCTAGGCAAAAAAGGTATGTGGAAAAAAGCAGCATAAACATGCAAACTCCATACATCCCTGGGCGACCCAGGTATCAAACCCAGAACCTTCTTGCTATAAAACATGAGTGCTAGCCACTCAGCCACCATGCCACCTAGGCTACTTTCATGGCTACAGTCAGATAAGTTTTGACAATCCTTGCTTAACAGACTGAGTTTCGGGTAACTTTCAGTTATTCTCCAATGGCAGAGTGTGGTTGTTTGTGTTTTCTACTTAAATAGTGCACCTTACTTTTTTTTTTTCAAATGTGGGTTTTGGCCACCATTAACCATATTCTCTTAGCGGTGCTGCGTACCGGCTGTGAATGTTATACCGGTGCGCACCGCCTTACTTTCACCACTGGTAAAGGATGTAACAGAGATTGGGAGGCTGATTTAGATTTGTTTGTGAAATTAGCACGTACCAGATAATCTCTAAGATTTTTACCTCTTTTATTTACAAAGAATGAAGGATATTTAAAGATGGATGAGATTTCCAGTTCTGATTTCAACATGTGCCAATGTTTTAGGAAGATGGATTTAATTGCAGGAGTGTGGGAAGAATATTGGGTGATGATATTGCAGGTTACAGAAAATGTTTTTTGCTTCTTAGTGCTCTTTTTAAATAAATCTGTCCGGGATTTATGTAGAGCTCACTCATAAGCATCATTGACCCAAGACACAGGATACCCTCGTTGATGAAATGTCACTTTCATGTCAGCGGCTTGTTGTCCACTCCAGCCGTCCTCCTTCTTTAGGGACCCGGCACCAGCAGCAGAAGCCATGAAAAAGAAAGATTTGCCCAAGGGGGAAGCACGCAGCCAACTGGCGCGCAACGCCCGTGGACGCGCAGCAAGTCGAGGACACTGTAATTAATATTTCCTCAAAAAACCTGACAGATCAACAAAAGTCTCTTCTACAAAAAGGCCTGTCATTCGTTCCTCAAAATAAAGTAAATGCCTTTGGCTTGAAAGTAGACTTATTTAAATGTTTCAGACAGATCAAACTACGCCACTTTTTCTCCAAAGTAGAACCATGTTCTAATACAGCTTTAAAGGTGCATTGTGTAACTTTTCTGGTGAAGGGTCCATCAAATGCTTTTCTCTGTGGAGATGTTATTGCTTTCTCTGGAATGTTTCACAGTATGGTATTAAACATTTCTATCTTCATGGAGACCAAATCAGACCAAGTCACAAGTCAGATCTATGGAGAGACGACCCCAATCAGAATGTTTTTTTTTGTATGTATTTTTGAGCTATACAACCACCTGTAACTGAATACATGTGAAGTAGAACTGTTTAATAAGATAAGATAAGATAAGATAAGACTTTATTGATCTCACACAGGAGAAATTTACTCGCCACAGTAGCTCCAGGACAATTGGACAGGAGGGAAAAAGTGCATGCAGGCAGGGAGGGGATAAAGTAAGTAATAAATAGTGCAAATAGTAATATGTAATAATAATAATAATAATGGAAAATAGTAATAATGATAATAGTAACAACAAGCATCAACATGAAAAGGAGGATATTGCACGTCTGGCCTATATGTTAGAATTATACAGTCTGATGGTGGTGGGGATGAAGGATCTGTGGTAGCGCTCCTTCTTGCACTGGGGGTGCCTCAGTCGGCTGCTAAAGGAGCTGCTCAGCTCCTCTACAGTCCGGTGCAGAGGGTGAGAGGTGTCGTCCTTAATGGACATGAATTTGGCCAGTACCCTCCTCTCAGCCACCTCCTCTACACGGTCCAGAGGACAGCCCAGGACAGAGCTGGCCCTCTTAACCAGCTTATTCAGTCTTTTTCTGTCCCGTTCTGTGCTGCTCGGGGCCCAGCAGACGACAGCGTAGAGGAGAGCAGAGGCCACCACAGAGTCATAAAAAGTCTTGAGCAGAGGCCTGCACACTCCAAAGGACCTCAGTCTCCTCAGGAGGTGGAGGCAACTTTGGCCCTTCTTGTACAGGGCGTCAGTGTTGTGGGACCAGTCCAGTTTATTGTTGAGGTGAACACCCAGGTACTTGAAACTGTCCACAGTCACACTGTGGAACATTCCAGAGCAGTGACAACAAGCAGGTGACGGAGTAATGTTATAATGTTGTTACCTCATCAAAAACATGCCCTGCATTTTGCGTTTCAGAGGCTGTACTGCACTTTCAGACCAACTATATAATTCTACCTTAGAAGTAAAAGAATGTGCAAACTAAACTATACAGGGGCTTCTCCTGTCAAATAAACATGAATTCAGGCATGAGCACTGGGAAAAATGGCATTGTTTCCGGGGGTGTTTGTAGTCGTATATCCCAGGATATTCACAATATCTGTAGATATTCGGATTGACACGCTCCGGATACGTTGGTGTCAATTCTCGTATACGGAGCATTTCCGAACTCCGGAATGGCACTGTGTCGACACGCTACATATCCGGTTCTCTGGATATTTACTGGATATGGTCCGTGTTTCACGTATTCACTGTTGGTATATCTCCGAATACGTCACGTTCTGGTACTGCGCTCACCTCCGGATATGTCAGGATACACAAGCTAGCATTCACTAGGGAGCTTTATTTTTCAAGCATTTATGGGGTACTGTATCGTGAAACCCAGAGCCTTATGACCATGCAACATTTTCATACATTTATATACCATTTATATACCAATGTTTTACAGTGTACTACTGACTAGGCGGCTGGTAACTCGGTTAATATTTTAATTATATGCCTTAGTTATTTTAAAATAGCACAGACATTGACCAAAATGACAAACAGATTAGCATTACTAAAAACTCATCACAATTACTTTGAAAAAGCTAAGTCTACACAGCAGACAAACTTTTCTCCCAACTTCCAGGGGTGGACAATGACTAAACAGCCTACTGATTGCTGGTGCCCAGCTAGAGGTCATGGAAAAATGTAACCAATTTAAAGTATTTTTTTTACTCAAAATACATTAACAAGTACCGTTTTACTTTTACTCAAGTAGATTTTTAGATGGGTACTTTTAATTCAGTAGGCTTTAAGCAAGTAAATTTACTTAAATCAAATTTTTTCTGCATTTTCCCACCTCTGCCAACGTCACCAATACAATTTATACAACAGACAAGAACGTTTGATAAAGTTGTGTTTGATAAAGTTGTCTTTATTAATTAACCCATTTAGACCTAAAACGCCTGGGGAAAAAGGCCTGAAAATCTTAAGGGTGAGATCCTGAGGTTTTTCCTGGAAATTCAACAATGTCAATGCCTATTAAATAAGTGATTTCTCAGCCTCTGAAGCACAGAGACAAAATTCCAAAAGTATTTGAAAGCTTACACTTGTGGGTTTCATGAGAAGTGTGGCTTATTATTCTACACCTTAAGAAAAAAATATAAAATAATCCAGAAACACAATAATATGGAAAAAATAAAACAAAACAGTCGCAAAATGTACAGTGCACAATATTTTCAAGTTTTAAGAAATAAAGAACAGCTCTTATTCAGGTCAAAACTGTAAAAAATAAAGTGTCCCAAGGCCATAAGGCAGTAAGATGAAGTGAACTACATACTGCACAGGTTACATCCCTTACATATACCAGCGATAGTGCTTGCCAAAGCACTCAATGTGCAGAGGTAGTTTGCACTGTTTGCATCCAAAGACTGTTGGCCCACCTACTTTCTCGTTCTCTGGGACCAGTTGACATTCCCGGCACAGCTTGCGCTTGTCATATATCTTTCCACAGTCATGTTGTGGAGGTGGTGTGGCTACTATGGCCCCCAAACGTCCAACAGTCGGGTGGAGGAGGAGGAAGAGAAGATGGAGAAGAAGGAGAGGTCACAGGAACAGCCCTTGTGGTCATTGGTGTGATAAGCTCCTCTGCCAAGTCCTCCAGCCAGTTCTTGTACCCTCTGTACTTCTGTCTTGCAACGATGTATGCATTGTGGCAGGACACAGACAAGAAGAAGAAAAACACTCGCCTCCACCACTTCTTCGTTCGATGCTGGAACCCATAGTAGCCAACCATTTGATCAAGCAGATCGACGCCTGGAACACACAGCACACATTACACACTCACAAGGCAACAGTGGAAATAAACATAATAAATATATAGTCATTATATAGTCACATATTTTGCCATAAAACCAAAAAGGCAAACAAACCTTTCATATTTTTTTGATAATCTGCAAGGCAAGCTGGCACTTCCACCTGTTGCCTTCCCTCTTGCCTTTGATTGACTGAAAATGCAGAAACAGACACAGGAAAGTCACCTTGGATGAAAGTATAATATAAAACAGCATAATTTACATTGTACTGTGGCTTTGTGAGATATTCGGTCTATTGTAAATAAGATGGCACCGCAAACTATGTGTATGTGATGAATAAAAATATTATGTATTTTTTTAATGTCTACAGGTACTGTAAATTACATTGTTCTCTTGTGTTACAGCTTGTATTTGTATGATGTATATGTATGTATGTATCTATTTTTGTATTTGTATGCATGATTATGGTTGAATAAAAGTTCAATGCATAATACCAATACCTCTCTCATCATTATGCCCAAAGATGTAAACATGAAATGCTACATAATTAGAAAAAATGTAATTTGCACTGATAATATTAATAATCACCGTTTGTTATTACATAATTATCACAATCAATCAGTATTTTAGTTCTTACCTCCATATAGCATAGAATCTGCCATGGCGTCAGAGAACTGAGTCTTGACGAGATTTTTGGTGTGTCTCCAATAATCTCTCTGTGCAGGCAGAACAAGTAGACCCATGCCGATAGCCCAATAAACGTCTTCATTTCAGGGACAGTTACATTCGACCACTTAAGCGTCTTTGCCCTCACTGGAGTGTGATCACGTTCAGTCTGTTCACGGTAAATATTTGTCCCTTTAATGAGATGCGCCCAAAGTTCGTCTGTGAAAATGTGATTGAATACCTTTAACTTTAACTCCCAGCGTGCGGTTGAATGGAGTTCTGCTCCTTTCAGATACTGCAGGTCATCGTCATCAAGGAGGTCCTTGGCCACCTGAAGCCGCTGCTTGAAAAGCTACACAGAAGAGGGCAATATTAAGCAACACATTTCAAAAGAATGTAGAATGCAGACCTACCTGAATTTCAATGCTTGCACCCAAATAATAGTTCATGGCAGCCAGGAAGAATTTCACAACCATCAACTGGATTTTTTTCCTTTGGTCAAGCAGTGATTAAAGATAGTGATGCCAACAAAAAATAAAGGGGAAAAAAGGCACTTGAGTTGATTTACTGTAAAAAGTCCAAAACAATCTTTTATGTGTGTACAGTGAGTGCTGGTTTTATGTACCTTGTGTGATTGTTGTTGTACCTGTCCCTGTCCCTGATTTGACATCAACCTGCCGAGGGACTGAAGATGGAAATTAGCCACGCTGGCTATAATCTTTACATATTTACATTTTAAATGTTCATTAATATGTGCTGTCCCTTTACAAATAAATAAATACAAATACAAATACAAATGTGGGCTAATAAAATCACCAATGTGAATCAGCCCTACGGCCTTAATCAGGGTGTGATGCCAGTGTGAGGTGTGTTGGGGGTTGTTTTACCTACCCGGTCACGTCGGCTGTTCATTTTTTTCTTCTTTACTTCATCGGTCCTCCCAGCTAGGTCCATTTTTTGGGGGGCCTTCAGGTGTTCATAGAACCTATTTCAAGCTTCTGCAAGACAGTAAGAAGTAGAGTTAACAGACTTTTGAGTGATTGAGTAGACCTTATTAATCCCCAAAGGGGAAATTATGCCACCTCCAATATTCGTCTGGTTCATAAAATCTTGCATGACGCTGCCCCACCCCCTCTACAGACCTATGTCCAGCCACGCGCTCGGCTCACCAGCCGAGTGTTAAGGTCTGTTTCGAGGGGAGACTGCGATGTCCCAAAAAGGAGAACTGCCTTCTCCCAATCAGCCTTTTCTTATAAAGCTGTGATGGAGTGGAACAGACTCCCGAGTCATATAAAGGACATGGCAGACTTTTTAACATTCTCTCGAGCCGTTAAAAGCTGGCTCCTGGACAGTCAGTCCTGCTCTCACTAATACCAGACGGTAGTTGGCCAACAGAGGTTACCCTCGTGGGTATCCTCTGTTGGCAAAGGCCCTATTTCTAAAGCTTCACCTCAAAATAATCGTACCAGTTAGGTAGGTGGCTGTCGGATGATACCCTCGTGGGTACCATTCGACAGCTGCTGCTCTTTATAAAAGTAATGAAAGGGGGTTATTATCATCATCAACGTTCACCTTTTCTCTCAATGACTTTGCTCCTAAATTATGCGTGTGATTTCTACCTGTATGCGCTTATGAATATGCACGCACTTTTTAATATTGGATAATGTATAGAATTGTTTTGAGATTGTTTATTTTAGAATTGCTTATATTTTAAGATTTTATCCTGCACTAGCCTGTTAAGATTGTACCTTGTATTTGATATGTGATTTCTTTTTATTATATTGTATTGTATTTTTATTGTATTTATAATTGCACTTTATCGTATTTTTGTATTGTATTTTATGATGTGAGGACTGCAGATGGAAATTAGCTTTGAGCTAAATCTGGTGCAGACATATTTTTAATGAAACTGCACACTGTCCTTAATAAACTAAACTAAACTAAACCATTCATACAACATATACACACGCAATAGTAAGACAATGACACAAGTTAGTGTAACAGATAAAAAATAAAGAGCTAAAAATAAATAAGTGACATCCCATCATAGAAATACAAAAAGAACCACAACATTAAAATAGTGCTCAGCTATTGTTGAAAAGTCTGATTGCTGCAGGAACAAAAGACCTCCTAAATCTAGTGGAGCACGTAGGTAGGAGGAGCCTTTGGCTCCTACCACTTTTCTGAACATGATGTACAGTGGGTGGTCATCCTTACACTTCTCCCTATTCACCTCTCAATCACCCACTCCTTTAAGATTTGCTCCACAGTAATAAAACACACCAGTGATGGACCCTGCTTTCTTTATAAGCGTAAGTGTTAGATTGTGTGTATCATGCCTCTCTGAGGTTCATCACAAACTGTAACCCTCGCACACACCACTGTGAACTTTACACACGTGTGGGCTGGCCAGCATTGGAGACTCGTAGGCTCACTCACTGGTATATGTTCATTTATAAGGGTATCCACTGCAGTTCCCCAAGCCCACGGTGAAAGCGCCTCACCCGTGCCTGAATAAGAAAAAATCATTATACAACTGTATGTGGTTAAGACGACCA
This sequence comes from Paratrypauchen microcephalus, assembly GCA_036785185.1. Taxonomy (NCBI): domain Eukaryota; kingdom Metazoa; phylum Chordata; class Actinopteri; order Gobiiformes; family Gobiidae; genus Paratrypauchen; species Paratrypauchen microcephalus. Next base: position 120,692 of record JAVJIX010000113.1, read on the forward strand.
ATATAGAAAGAAACAGTGGATAATGATGTCAGCCTAGTTATGGGACACATACATGAGTCTAGTTTGTGTCCTATTCTCAAAAACACACAATCAAGTGTTACCGCCAACTCCAAAGGGACTTTGTGGTTCTCCTGGGTCATGCGGGAGTGTTGCTGCTGCATCATGGCATCCTGCATGGTCCTCAGTTCCTTTCTCAGGTCATCCACTGAACTGTGAAGGTCACCGATTGCCCTGCAGCATTCAGAAACATTAATTTCAACATCTCATTGTCTTTTGTAATGTTTGCGATGTAGCTACATCTATCTTGGGGCAAAAGCAATGACTGTATCACTGGGACACTGTATCACATACAGTTTGCCAGTGCCCTCACTGGCAAAGAGGGCTCAGAAGCGCCTCTATTTCCTCCGCAAACTGAGGAGAGCTGGAGCCCCCCCACCCATCATGACCACCTTCTACCGAGGCACCATTGAGAGCGTCCTGACCAGCTGCATCACTGTGTGGTACGGGAGCTGCACTGAACAGAACAGGAAAGCCCTGCAGCGCATAGTGAATGCAGCTGGGAGGATCGCTGGTGTCTCTCTCCCCTCCCTCCTAGACATTTTTAACACCCGGCTCACCCGCAGAGCGTCCAGCATTGTGGGTGACCCGAGCCACCCCGCACATAGCCTGTTCAGCCTCCTGCCCTCGGGGAGAAGGTACCGGAGTCTCCGGGCCCACTCCACCAGACTGTCAAACAGCTTCATCCACCAGACTGTCAAACAGCTTCATCCACCAGACTGTCAAACAGCTTCATCCACCAGACTGTCAAACAGCTTCATCCACCAGACTGTCAGGAGGCTGAACTCTCACCCGAACTCTCACCTTACCCGTCTCCCACCCCCCACCCCCCATATTGGCATAACCTGTATTCCATAAAAGACATATCACTCTAGACACTTTAAAAAAACTGCTGCTAAGGACGACTGTTGCACTGTTGCACATTTACATTTACTACTGGAATTTTACTCCTGTTGTACTGTTGTTCACCACTGTTATTGCACATTATTACTACTGGAATTTTTACTCCTGTTGTTTACTCCTGTTATTGCACTAGAATTGCACATTTATTTTATCTTAACTCCAATGCACATTCTATTGCACAATTACCATTTCACTGCTGTATCTTCCATTGCACATTTTTGATGCACACTGCACTTTGGAAATCTGTATATAGGTATTTATTTATTATGTTGCACTGCTTTAAGATTTTAGATCTTAGACTTTAGTTTAACTTTAGATCTCTGTCTTAGATAGTTTTTGTTGTGTTTTGTCTTCATATTGTATCTTGTACACTGTCTTTTTGCACTACCTGGCCAGAGAGAAACGAAATTTCGATTCACTGTTGAACACATATGGCAGAATTGACAATAAAGCTGACTTTGATCTTTGATCTTGTACAAATCCGTTTTGTCACACATGTTTAAAAGGTAGTTTATTTCCAGAATGCACGCTGCTCATTCACAAATGTTACCTTTTCATGAATACTTACCACCACCATCAAATTCTAAGTATTAATTTTGACTGGGAAAGGAAAGAAATCTTTTCCATGTCTGTCATTTTGAATTTCCAGTAATAGACATTTTTTAATCTGCAGAACTACTTTGGTCATACTAGTAACTATAATTTTATTTATTACTTACTTGGTCATACTAGTAACTATAATTTTATTACTTATTTACTTTGACTAAATATTCATGAAAAGATTTTGGAAATAAGCAGCACAGTTGCAAATTGCAAAAACATATTGCAACTTGCAATAAGTATTTACCTACTCTGGCCACAATCCTACATATTACCTTCAAGTCTCCTGGCGGCTCTAAAACCCCCCCAATTTCACAAAGCCCCCTTACCTGGCCAGCCAAATGATATCTCTCTGTATTTCCTATACAGCGCGATACCATTTGGACACTCTCCATCCACGCTCGCTCCTCCGGTTCCAAACCGACTCCGCGATTCTGATTCGTTCAAAGATGGTGACATCAGTGCACCCGCCTTTGCCCGCAAAGTCACTCTTAGGCAGCGGAAGTTCCGCCTCAGTTTTGAATCAAGATGGCGCAATCTCTGATTGGTTCACTTAGCTGTCTGTCTACGCGCAACCGCAGCGCATTCTGTGGATCAAACGTTACCAGACTCACTCGCTGGTACAGCGATGAGTCATGGATTCTTCCAGGCAAAAAGCCCCCAGTTGGTTTGTATGGTAATGGACTAAGAAATAGCGTATTTTTACCCACAGATTATTACGCTAAACACTTGGGTGGGAAACCTATGTAGGCTAGCTGCTACAAAAAGATAGATCGCAGTGTCATGCTAGCTAGAAGGCTACATTTAGCTAGCAGATTACTCTCCATTTTTACACAAGTGGGATTTTGAAATTCATCCCCTGCGTATGTCGAAAATCAGACATCGACGCCATTACATGTTATACATTCATATTACTGATGATACATTATGTCCCAATCATTCCATCAACCAGCTTATCATTCCACGTTATCAACGAATGGCAGGCTAACTGTGTAGCTAACGCCAAACATTCACCTGCCAAATAGCAATTCTGATATTTCAACTTACCTTAAAACATCTCTGATAGTGGGATTGTTCACCTCCCCTTCAAAACGTGACCGCAAACTTGTCCACCAGGAGCACGGCTAATTGCTGCGTTTCCCAATTCGGCGAGTGCGGTTCGGAGTGTGGTCTCAGTCTGCAGTCGAGGCGGCGCATACTCGCTCAGCCCTGAGGGCAGTCCGGGGATCACATGGGCGTGTAGCGAGCTGGCTACAGAGAGACACGAGTGCCAAAATATCTCCGGATAAGAACAGATATTGTACCCAGTGAAATCCGGAGTCCAAATACGTCAATATTTTCATGGATTCTCAAGAAATAAGGATATTGTGAAAAACTGGTCCGGATATGTGGCGTGTCATATAAAATATCCAGTCCAAACACGTCCGGATTCTAGCTTATTTTGCCCAGTGGAGTTCACTCTTACACACAATGCTCTAACCAGTGCAGCCTAAGCTCTCTTAATGCATTTCCAATGGGTAGTGGAAAAATTAAAAAGTGAAATTGTGAAAAAACTACAAGAGGTATCTCCTCAATTTTTGCTGTGCAAGTAGGGCTTCAAAACCTGTACAAAATACATTTGGAATTTTGGTTCTATCTGCTTCTATTCCAAAGTTATAAGCATTTTAATTTTTTTTATGCCTGCATTTTGCATTTCAGAGGCTGTACTGCACTTTCAGACCAACTATATAATTCTACCTTAGAAGTAAAAGAATGTGCAAACTAAACTTCTCCTGTCAAATAAACATGAATTCAGGCATGAGTTCACTCTTACACACAATGCTCTAACCCAGGGGTCTCAAACTCAATTTACCTCAGGGCCGCATGGGGTAGAATCTGAATGAGGCTGGGCCGCATCAGGATTTCCACAAGAAAAGTGCAAATAAATCATTCCAATGTTCTCAAATATATTTATTTTTAATACAAATGAAATAAATGAAAAAAATGATAAAATAATAAATCAATCAGTAATAAATAATTTAATAATAATAATGGTCATACAGTAGATACAGACGACTAAAGAAACCGCATATTGACTGGCTGGCTAGTTATTTTTTATTCAGTTTTAAATGTATGTATTAACAGTTTTTTAAACGTTAATGGCCTGAAATGGAACATTGAACATAAACTGTTTTAAACATGGATTCTCTTCCTACTTCCTGCTGCAAGAGACCTGACAGCGCTTCTTCTCACATAGCCGAGCCATATTTGGCTTGAGGAAGGAAGAAGTGGAGACCCTCAGTACAGCTTGAAGATATTATACCAGACACTTATTAATCTAATATACTGTTCAAATGCTGAGTAAAGATAAAAACAAATAAGCACATTTTCTCTATGGCCAAGTTCGTATGAGACTCCCTGTCTTATCTTTGGTACCTGGTTCAGTCCTGGTTTAGTCCTGGTTTAGTCCTGGTTTAGTCCTGGTTTTAGACCTGGTTTAGACCTGGTTCAGTCCTGGTCTAGTCAATATATGGATTATGGCAGTATCGCCCGGGTCTCACGCGCGCGCACATTAAACAACACGTAGCGCGAGTGAGGCCGTGACACTATCTGCACGTGTGGGAACAGGGCCGCCCGCCGCCTCTCCACAGATCTGACAGGCTCTGAATGGAGTCAGAGACGGACGAAGACGCGTTCACGGAAGTAGCGCCCTCCCTCCCTCCCGCCGGAGCTGTGCGCCCGTGCGGGGAAAAGCGCGCGCAAAGCGGGAGGGAGGAAGAGAGGAGCGAGCGAGCACTCTGTGAAGAAGGGACACACAAATGCACCACTGTCTGCCTCCCTCGTGTCTAAGAAATGGATCAATCACTGTCCCTGTCTGATGTCTGCCTGCCGCAACCCCAAACACACAAGCACACACAAGCACACAAGCACTAAAAAGCTCTAAGCACTGGGACCTCACCCTAGCCCCGCCCACATTTAGAGAAAATAAGCACGACCGATGTCCCGCCCTCCAGAGCCATATACCACATCGTGATTGGTTCATTCTGCGTCGCACACAAGAAATGAAATTCATATTAATCTTGCGGGCCTCACTTATATTAATCTTTCATATTAAGACGAGGGCCGCAAATTATCGTCCCGGGGGCCGCAGTTGGCCCGCGGGCCGCGTGCCTGAGACCTTTGCTCTACGGCCTGCCCGCTGTACTGTCTGCCCAACAACAGGACAATCTATTTTCTGATTGGCTGAAAAGGGCGCAGCGCTTGATAACTGAGATTTTTTTCCGGGGAGCAGGGCGGGGAGGAGCGGAGGAGTTTTTTTCACTGAAAACACGAGGTGCCTGCATAAACTGAGCCACACAGACCGATTTTCTGGGCACAGGAAGAAAAAAAAAAAAAAAATCAGCGTGAGAAATGCCATGTGTGGCGTGTGAGCGTGTGAACACGTCGAATTGCGTGTGTCACACTCTCAATGCGTGAGACTTGAGAGCCCTGCTGGTGAGTGTCTGCATTTGTTTGTAGCATGCTAATGCTAGCACGAACATGCTAACACGTATGTCCATTGTTTTGTATGAGTGTTTGGCTTGTGTTAGCCTAGCACGAACATGCTAACACATATTTCCATTGTTTTGTATGGGTGTTTGGCTTGTGTTAGCCTAGCACGAACATGCTAACACATATTTCCATTGTTTTGTATGGGTGTTTGGCTTGTGTTAGCCTAGCACGAACATGCTAACACATATTTCCATTGTTTTGTATGGGTGTTTGGCTTGTGTTAGCCTAGCACGAACATGCTAACACATATTTCCATTGTTTTGTATGGGTGTTTGGCTTGTGTTAGCCTAGCACGAACATGCTAACACATATTTCCATTGTTTTGTATGGGTGTTTGGCTTGTGTTAGCCTAGCACGAACATGCTAACACATATTTCCATTGTTTTGTATGGGTGTTTGGCTTGTGTTAGCCTAGCACGAACATGCTAACACATATTTCCATTGTTTTGTATGGGTGTTTGGCTTGTGTTAGCCTAGCACGAACATGCTAACACATATTTCCATTGTTTTGTATGGGTGTTTGGCTTGTGTTAGCCTAGCACGAACATGCTAACACATATTTCCATTGTTTTGTATGGGTGTTTGGCTTGTGTTAGCCTAGCACGAACATGCTAACACATATTTCCATTGTTTTGTATGGGTGTTTGGCTTGTGTTAGCCTAGCACGAACATGCTAACACATATTTCCATTGTTTTGTATGGGTGTTTGGCTTGTGTTAGCCTAGCACGAACATGCTAACACATATTTCCATTGTTTTGTATGGGTGTTTGGCTTGTGTTAGCCTAGCACGAACATGCTAACACATATTTCCATTGTTTTGTATGGGTGTTTGGCTTGTGTTAGCCTAGCACGAACATGCTAACACATATTTCCATTGTTTTGTATGGGTGTTTGGCTTGTGTTAGCCTAGCACGAACATGCTAACACATATTTCCATTGTTTTGTATGGGTGTTTGGCTTGTGTTAGCCTAGCACGAACATGCTAACACATATTTCCATTGTTTTGTATGGGTGTTTGGCTTGTGTTAGCCTAGCACGAACATGCTAACACCTATTTCCATTGTTTTGTATGGGTGTTTGGCTTGTGTTAGCCTAGCACGAACATGCTAACACATATTTCCATTGTTTTGTATGGGTGTTTGGCTTGTGTTAGCCTAGCACGAACATGCTAACACATATTTCCATTGTTTTGTATGGGTGTTTGGCTTGTGTTAGCACATCACCCCCATCCTCCACACCCTCCACTGGCTCCCCGTGCACCTCCGTATAGAATACAAAATCCTCCTGCACACCCACCACTGTCTCCACGGTGATGCCCCCACCTACCTCACAGACCTGCTCACACTGCACACCTCAGCCAGGACCCGGTCAGGCCAACAGCACCGTCTGCTCCCGCCCAGGACACGGCTCAAGACCATGGGGGACCGAGCCTTTGAGCCCCACACACGGGGAGCGGCGGCTCCCCACACGTGACCATTCTGATCCTAAGCATTCCATTGCATTGTTGACCCTGTGTTGATTCTGCATATGACAAATAAACAATCTTGAATCAATGCGAGCAGCTGCAGCACGGAGCTCACGCCAGAGGCAACAAGTGTTCATGAAAAATATTCTAATTAGTATCCAATTAGTATCCATGCGATGCATGTGTGTGCCGGGGAGATGATGTCGTACCTCACTCATAAAGATGTGCCCCAAACAGCGGACTGGGTTCATCATACTAAAGAAATGTATACTTAATACATTTTATCTCTACATAGCTACAATCTATAGCAATTTATAGTAATATTTTTATTTGTATGCACCTCTTCGAACATATGTTTATTATTATGTTTATGTTTATTTGAGCAACTTGCAGATTCCATTTAAGCGTAATTTCCCAAATACAAACTCAAAATACAAACAAATACAAACTTATGTCACATGTCTCTGCACTTCCTTTTGCTCAAAATGGAGCAGGTGGAAGTATAAACTTACACATTCCATACTGACAGCTATTATAATTGATGGAATAATTATATATTATTAACTTTTGTGATTCTTTAACTTGTAGAAATGAAGCTTTAAAAGTGCGTGACTTGTGATTATATGTTTTGAGTTACAGAAAGGCCAGATATCCGAGGGGAGACGTAAGCAGACAGCTTGGCTCCTCCAGTATCTAAGTTTCAGGGACATTGTCCCTGTGAAAGATGTCATATCTGGGAATTATCTTATAAGTGTGTTGGGTGTTATGATTATGTTTTGGTTTTAATGATTATGTTTTGTCGGCTGTCCTGCCACATGTTCCCCCACCCCTTATGGGCAGGACAGACCACGTGTAAACTAGGGATGTGAAAAACTGAATAAATAGCAAGCTGGGGGCACAGAGAACCAGGACGCTCAGAGCAGAATGGGCTAGGAGCATTTTTTGTAACCTGGGCATCCTCTCTGACTGTTCTCCACTTGCAAGTGAAAAAAACCTAATCTCTCTTGTCTTCCTTTCCTGTGTACAGAATATGTTGGGTTTTTACCAGCACCCATCAAATGGTCCTTCGTAAGCCGGATTCCAATACACCTAAAGACTCCAGGAGGTGTCTGAGATTCGGGAAAGACAGTGGCAAAATCGTACTCAAAGGAATAAAAGTTCTGTGTGATAGTGTGTATGACTGGAATTACAGGCCGTTAACACTGTAATTCATATAAACTGTTCAGAATAATACAGTAACGTATTGTAGATGCAAAGGCAAGATTTTTCCACCTGCATTGCACTGTGGCAGGTTGAAGTGAAAAATACTACAATACTGATTATTACTGTCTGAACAAAAACACATCCCAACCTATAGTGACTCCACTCTGGATTAAAAAGGTTGGACTAAATTGACCAAAAAAATGGGAAACAAACAGACAAAACTTCAGAGTAAGGATTATAAAATTGTTGCGCAACAAAATAAAGACAAAATAAAATACCTGAAATTATGGACAACAAAATATAATTTTAAAGGGAAGTTAAACACTGTAGAGATAATACAGTTAAGAGAAAAGATCTATGCAGATTATTATGCAGACTATTAGAGTAAAAAATATTTACAATAGTTACTTGAGCTGAGGAATTTAGGCCCCTAGAAACATCAGATTCAGATTCTCAAATGGTAATGCTTCTGGAGTTGTTTACCATATGGAATAAGACCACCCAGACACAAGCAGAACACGCAAACTCCACATACAGGACTACCTTCATACATACTCCCTACAACTGTACAACTCCTCACCTTTTGGCCGCACCGGGCTCACCTTTTGGCCGTGTCCAGGGCGCATGTTTGCACTCCGCCTCCGCCTGGCAAATCTACTATACGTCTAATTCTGCTTTTCATATTATATTATATCAAATATCCTCCTGGGACCCGAAGAAAAAGAGTTTATTTTATTTTTTTATTTTTTTTTATTATCTGGTTTGGACCTGATTTAGATCTCTTTTAGTCCTAGTTTAGACCTGGTTCAGTTCTGGTTTAGTCCTAGTTTATTTATCATAGTGCAGCCACAAACTAGAGTGTATCTCAAAAGACTCAAATGTGCAGACTGGATAACTACAGGACCAACAGCTGAGACAGGATGTCACAAGTGGACTAGACAAGCATTATTTTGGCCAATACATGTCATTTCCAGTACAAAAAGCAGCGCCATCTGTAGGATGGAGAATGATACAAGATCTACAAGCAGTAAACCAAGCAGTGATTCAGAGAGCTCCATGTGTTCCTGATCCACATACACTTCTAAATTCATTACAACCAAATTCACAATACTTTACGGTTATAGACATTTCAAATGCTTTCTTTTCAATTCCAATTCGTGAAGATAGCCAGTTTTTATTCGCATTTACCTATAACAATAGAAGATATACTTATACCAGGTTACCACAAGGTTACTGTGAATCTCCTACAATATACTCACAGGCTATGAGTTCAAATTTGTCTAAATTCACACCTCCAGGAGGAAGTCAAATCTTACTTTACGTGGATGACATTTTGATTTCATCACCAGATAAGGAAACATGCCAAAAAGATACAATAGCGTTATTAAAATATCTAGCAGAAAACGGACATAAAACAAGTAAAAATAAAGTACAATTTTGTAAACAAGAAGTCATATATTTAGGATATTCTCTCAGTAATGGAGGCAGAGCAGTTACTAATGATAGAAAAACAGCTATCCTGAATGCACCAAAACCAGAAACCAAAAAACAAATGATGTCTTTTTTAGGATTAACGAATTACTGCAGACAATGGATTCCATGTTATGCAGAATTAACACATCCATTAAGTCAACTAATATAAGATAAGATAAGCCTATATTGATCTCACACAGGAGAAATTTACTCGCCACAGTAGCTCCAGGACATTTGGACAAGAGGGGAAAAGTGCATGCAGGCAGGGAGGGGATAAAGTAAGTAATAAATAATATAAATAGTAATACGTAATAATAATAATAATGGAAAATAGTAATAATGATAATAAATGATAATAATATAAGACTCCAATATGATAATATATGAGACTCCAATAGCAATGAAAGATAAATTAAAATAGATGCAGGAAGCAGAAAAGGCATTCTGTGATCTAAAACAAACTTTAGTCTCAAGTGTAAGTCTAGCCTTACCGGATTATTCAAAACCCTTTGTGCAAATGGTAGATTGTAAAGGCATATTTATGACGTCAGTAATCACACAACTGCATGGAACCAAACTAAGACCTATAGCCTACTATTCAACTAAACTTGACAGTGTAGCGCAAGCGATGCCCCACTGTCTGAGAGCCGTGGTAGCAGCACCTGTAGCAGTAGAAGCTTCAGCAACAGTAGTGTTATTTCACCCATTAACACTCAAAGTACCACACGCTGTAGCAGTATTACTATTACAGAGCAACCACTCATTTTTATCACCAGCAAGACACCTTTCATGTATGACAAATTTATATTCACAACCACATTTAACCATAGAAGGATGTACAGTTTTAAATCCAGCCACTTTAATGCCGACTGAGGATGACGGAATCCCACATAATTGTAAAGAATTAGTAGAACAATCAACAAAATGTAGAGAAGATTTATTAGATACTCCAATTGAAGGAGCAGAAACTGTATTTGTAGACGGATCATCTAAAAAAGACAATTATGGAAAAACACAGACAGGGTATGCAGTAACAACAGTAAATAAAGTATTAAAAGAAAATAAATTACCTCCAAATTATTCAGCACAGGCTGCAGAATTAGTAGCACTAACAGAAGCATGCAAATTATTTAAAGGCAAGAACGTAACAATATACTGTATACAGATAGTCAATATGCATATGCGACAACTCACGTATTTGCACAATATTGGAAAATAGAGGAATGAAGACTTCTACAGGAAAACCAGTAACTCATGCTGAATTATTAACAGAATTAATAAAAGCAGTACAATTACCAAATAAAATAGCTATTTGTAAATGTGTAGCACACAAATCCGGAACAGATGAAGTAACAAGAGGAAATGCAATGGCAGATAAAACAGCTAAAGACGCAGCAGAATACAAAATAAATACATATTCTTTAATGGAAGGGACCCAACTAAACAAAAAAACCTACAAGACATGCAAGAACAAAGCCCTAAAACTGAAATAAACTTATGGAAAAGAAAAGGAGCACAAATAAAAAACGACATATACTGTATATGTGACCAGAAAATAAACCAATACTACCACAGAATTTATATAGATACGCAGCAATATTGAGCCATGGTAAATCACATGTCTCAACAGGAGGGATGGTATCTATGATAAATACGCAGTATTTAATAATAACTACTAAAAAAATTTTTTGTAGAAGATGCCTAATATGTGCAAAACATAATCCACAAGGAAATCTTAGACCAACTAGAGGTAAATTTCCAGAACCACAATACCCATTTCAAGAAATACAGATGGATTTTATTCAACTAAATCAAAGTGAAGGTATGAAATATTGTTTAGTAATCATAGATGTGTTTTCAAAATGGACAGAGATATTTCCAACTAGACATCCAGATGCATTAACAGTAGCGAAAGCGTTATGCAAAGAAATTATACCTAGATATGGATTAGTGGAAGTGATCCGATCGGATAATGCTAATAATGCTAAACATTTTCTTAATGAAACCATAGAATTGATAGGAAAGAAATTTGATATAAAACTAAAAAACTTCTGTTCATATCACCCACAGTCAGCAGGACTAATAGAGAGAAGAAATGGTACTATAAAAACCAGACTTAAAAAATGTATGGAAGAAACTAAAAGACCATGGACTAAATGTTTAGATTTAGTCAAGTTAGAATTAAATACTACAGCTATACAAGGGCTAACTCCATTTGAGATATTGTTTGGTAGACCATATAAAATACCACAATTTAAACAAATATGGGAAGATGGGGAAGATATGGACTTAGCTTCACACATGAGGAAAATGTTTGAAAAGCAAAATAACAAAAATACTGAAGTAGACCAACCCTGTTCTCAACAGGAAGAAGAGTTAGTGGAACCAGGGGACTGGATCTTGGTGAAAAGCATTAAGAAAAAACACTGGTATTCACCTAAGTGGGAAGGTCCTTATCAAGTATTGTTAACAACCCCAACAGCACTAAAAATAGCTGAGAGAGCAACTTGGATTCATCAAAGTCATTGCAAAAAGGTTATAAACTACAAAGATGCAGATAAATCACAGGAATAGAATACCAAAATGGTTAAAGACAGCTATAATGTGTTGGATATTGTTGACTTTCTTTGTAATGACATCCCTACTAGTATGGTATCAGATAAAACGTGGGCTAAAGATAGTTATGGGTGGGAACAGGAGTCTAAAAAAAAAAATGGGCTAGAAGACTTAAGATGGAAGTGATTAAATTGAATGGCAAATTAACTTTAGTAATGTTCTTTAACACAACAGCAGAACCATTAGAAGCAGGAATAGAATCAGGAGGTCATGGTCTGAAAGTACCATGTTATACCTTATTGTTATGTATTTATAAATCAGGAGAAGACCCATGCACAAAGTTTTTATATGTTCTAACATAACACAGGCTGACTCGACAGAACTGCCTCAGCAGAAGGAAAGTCTAGTGATAGGACCACGAACTTTCACTAGTACAAAGATTAGGATAAAAAACAAAGCGCTAAAAACAGATGATTGGTTTCTAGTAGCTACAGGAATATCAGGATTCAACAACTGGTTGTTAATGGCGGAACAAGCAGCTAATTCATCACTATCAGACTGTTTAGTATGTTTGGGATCTAGACCAGTTCTGAAAGTAGTCCCTGCACCCATTAACGAGACATGTATAATACCTATAATGACTCACACCAATCCACCAAACTGTTCTGACTTAGATTAAACTTTTCCAGTCACCCAACCTGTAAAGATTAAATCAGTATTTGATGCTAAAGTAGCACTTAAATTTTTTATGTGTATAAATTTCAATGGAACAAAAAACATCTTAGGGAAAATCCAGCAGGAATTTTGTGAAACTAACATTAGTGGAGGTGACAACATGAGAGTAATATCCAGATCAGACGTGTGGTGGTGGTGGTGCGGTGAAGACAAGATCTATGACAAAATACTGTCCAATACTTCAGCTCGTTGTGCTTTGATTACACTGATTATGCCAGTGATAGTCCAAGCAATGACTGCAGAAGAGATAAGTACACATTACCAACTTGTGCTTCCAGGACATTTAAATAGAAGGAAGCGAACTAGCCACACCCCGTGATTAGAAGACCTACTTTGACGCTGTGGGCGTCCCTAGGGGGCGTACCTGACGAATATAAATTAGCAAATCAAATATATCACTCAAGACCCTTTAAAAAACTGCTGCTAAGGACGACTGTTGCACTGTTGCACATTTATTTTATCTTAACTCCAATGCACATTCTATTGCACATTTTTGATGCACACTGCACACTTTGGAAATCTGTATATAGGGGTTTATTTATTATGTTGCACTGTTTTAAGATTTTAGATCTTAGACTTTAGTTTTAACTTTAGATCTCTGTCCTTAGATAGTTTTTGTTGTGTTTTGTCTTCATGTTGTATTCTGTACACTGTCTTTTTGCACTACCTGGCCAGAGAGAAACGAAATTTCGATTCACTGTATGTTGAACACATATGGCAGAATTGACAATAAAAGCTAACTTTGATCTTTTGAAATAGCAGCAGGATTTGAAAATACACCAGTTATAGCTGCATTCCTTCCAATTACGCCTAACAAAAATGTAGACAGAATCAACTACATCCACTATAACGTCCAGAAACTTGGCAACTACACCGAAACTGCACTATCTGCTGTACACGACCAACTTAAAGCTACCTCACTCATGGCCTTCCAGAATCGCATAGCGCTCGACATGTTACTAACCGAGAAAGGAGGAGTGTGTGCAATCTTTGGGGATGTGTGTTGTACGTTGTACAAATAACACCGCTCCCGAAGGTAAACTCACTAAGGCTTTGGATGGCCTAAGAGCTATGAACAAGCGAATGAAGGACCAATCGGGGGTAGATACTTCCATGTGGGATGGCTGGCTGGATGTATTTGGAAAATACAAAGCCCTGGTAACGTCAGTCCTAGTGTCAGTAGCAGTATTTGCAGCAATTTTGACCTTATGTGGGTGTTGTTGTATTCCATGTCTAAGAGCATTAATTAATAGATTAATTACAACTGCCATCTCACCCTTAACACAAGACACGGAAGGAATGATGCATTTACTGGCAGGTTATGAGGGCACCCTAGCGACACCCATTGACGAAGAAACAGATTTACAAAATGAATTGACTGACTTATTCCAAGAAACAGTCCAAGAAATTAGACACCCTCTGAGTGTACAATAACAATGAACGGGTAACTGAAAATCTGCAAAGAAGAGGTTACACGGGATATAACAAAAATTAATAAACAGGAGGGAAATGATGGAATAATTATATATTATTAACTTTTGTGATTCTTTAACTTGTAGAAATGAAGCTTTAAAAGTGCGTGACTTGTGATTATATGTTTTGAGTTACAGAAAGGCCAGATATCCGAGGGGAGACGTAAGCAGACAGCTTGGCTCCTCCAGTATCTAAGTTTCAGGGACATTGTCCCTGTGAAAGATGTCATATCTGGGAATTATCTTATAAGTGTGTTGGGTGTTATGATTATGTTTTGGTTTTAATGATTATGTTTTGTCGGCTGTCCTGCCACATGTTCCCCCACCCTTATGGGCTGGACAGACCACGTGTAAACTAGGGATGTGAAAAACTGAATAAATAGCAAGCTGGGGGCACAGAGAACCAGGACGCTCAGAGCAGAATGGGCTAGGAGCATTTTTTGTAACCTGGGCATCCTCTCTGACTGTTCTCCACTTGCAAGTGAAAAAAACCTAATCTCTCTTGTCTTCCTTTCCTGTGTACAGAATATGTTGGGTTTTTACCAGCACCCATCAATAATAATATATATAATAAGTAAGTAAGTAAGTAAAATTTTATTTATATAGCACCTTTCACAGACAAGAGCCACAAGGTGCTTCACAACAAGACTTCAAATACAAAATATACAAAATACAAATATAAAAATATAAAAGGTGGAGACAGTGATTAAGATCAAGACAACATAAAATCACAGCAGCCCAGAAACACTAAACAAAAGCTTGCACAAAAAAGGTCTTAAGTTGGCTTTTAAAAGCGTCAACAGACTCAACTGAACGCAGAGAGAGCGGAAGATCGTTCCAGAGCCGAGGAGCAACAGCCTGGAAGGATCGATCTCCTCTGGTCCGAAAACGCGTGCGTGGAACCATCAGTAGATTCTGATCCACATCCTCCTCTCTCCTCTCCTCTGTCCTCCACACCGCCCGTCCCGGAGCCTGGACCCGCGGAGGCCCAGATCATGGTCCTCCAGAACCTCCTCCGGACTGAACCTGGGACCATCCATGTACCCTGACCACAAGTCGTCTTTGCTTGATTACAAATGTTTAGAGGATATTGGCGCCAAATAAAATACTTCAAAGTTTGAACATGCACGCACACACATGCAGAGGGCAGAGAGCTCATTTCATGTTTCAACTTATTATTGAACGAAATCATGCAAAAATTCATTGAATCAGGGATGAAAGACGTCCGCTTTTTGTCAGTCAGTTTTTATTGGCTTTCTTCCCAGAAACTGAACTTTCTCAGAAACTCAACCATTTACTGATGCAGGTTACAATGTAGCTTCTTTTCTGACTCCCTTTCCCGGATCCCATAACCTTGAGATATAATTTTGGAATGTAACTTGGTCAAAATACATGAGGCAATGATAACACATTTCTGATTCTAAAGCCAAATGAGTGAACCTTTTACTGACATATCCTGGCCTTTAGATTCTCATTGCTTATACACTTGTTAATCCTAAATCCTGACTAATTAAAGTGTCCTGCCCAGAGAGATTACAAGCAATTGTTTATAATTTCAGTCACTTATTCCACTTAGCTCCTCGCTGGCTATATTTACATGGATTATAATCTGATTTCTGGACCATAAAATGATTTAAATGCCATGCAAACCACACACAAAAATGTAATAATCAGATATGCAGTGTGCATGTAACCACAGCCAGGGTTCATTTTAAGATACTGGTTTGTATCTTAAAATCACACAGCCCACACACACCCAAGAGCAGCTCATAGCAGGAAGGTGGAGAATGAGCTCCTCTGTCCCTCTATGGTCTGGTGCACTGGGAGTGTCCATGATGGACAGCAGTTTGTCCAGTGTCCTCCTGTCCCTCACTGTGACAAATGTCTATTGCACATTTTACTGCACATTTCACTGCTAAATCATCCATTGCACATTTTGATGAACAATGCACATTTTTGGACATCTGTAAATAGGTATTTATTTATTCTTTGCACTGCTTTTAGATTTTGTCTTACTTTATGTCTTTATATTGTATTTTGTACACTCTCTTTTTGCACTGCTTGGCCAGGGAGAAATGAAATTTCGATTCACTGCATGTCGAACACATAGATTAGATTAGATTAAGTCTTTATTTGGTCTCACACACAATGACACACGGGAGAAATTTGACTTCTGCATTTGACCCATCCTTTTTCAGGAGCAGTGAGCAGAATTGACAATAAAGTTGACAAACTTTATATGCGGCCCGTCAAGCTTTGTAATCCAGCCCACCGAACCTGAAGAAATTATATTAATAAACCTTGTTAATGTTTTAGTGTTTTAATTTCCCTGCAATTGTGGCGTTTTCCAGTAGCTGGCGCACTACATACACTGACCTTTGCTCAGGCGTTTTGCTGTTTGTGCTTTGCTCTTTGACCCCTCAGCCTCCTGTAAAGATGAGCGGAGCTAAGAAAAGAAAAGTGGACAGAGAATGTCGAGTGTTTAATGAGGAGTGGACAAGTAAATATTTTTTCACCAAATACTTATCAGCTGCTGTATGCCTGATATGCCAAGAGACTGTAGCGGTTTTTAAAGAATATAATATCACTCACTTTGCCACAAAACAGTCAACGAAAGAACCTGAAGGAGAACAGAACTTTCAGTGCTTTAAAATCATAACTGTTAGTAATAAAAAAGCTGTATTTTATTAATTCCATTTTCTGTGTTTTAAGAGTCATTTCAATAAACAGCTAAATACTGTGGAACTTGAAAGACGGACATTTTGTTGTAATGCTTTTGTTCATTTTTAATTGAAATTACGCATGTTTTCTACATATCCCATGTTATTTCAAATTTTAGAACCCTTTGTGGCTCACAAGTCAAAAAGTTTGCCCACCCCTGGTCTAACCACTAAAACACAGAACATAGGGTTTAGCTAAAAATAGAAAATAAACAGTCCATTTAACTGACCTCACATTGACCCGTGTCCTGGTTTAGCCCTGGAAGTCTCTGCTCCTGAACTGGAACTATTTAGCGGTGACCCATCCCGGATACATGGCCTTCCTCACCTATGACCAGGTGGTCCAACGCCTGGAGCACTACCTGCACAAACCGGGGAGGCGAGCACAACTCCATAAATCAAAATGGCGAGGGCTTCTCCAACTCCTCTGTCTCTCTTTATAGCTTTGTGCCAGGGTTAGATTAATTGACACTGATCTTTCCGAGGTAAATGAGATCCACAGCGCAGCAAACATTTGCAGTGTTTTCAGCAACTTAAAATTCATTAGGAAAAGTTTAGATCAGGGGTCTTCAACGTTTTTCAGGCCAGGGACCCCCAAACAGATGGCGAACTGGGCCAGGGACCCCCTACTATATATACGGCATAGAATTGTGTTTTATATTAAATTGAGCTTAGTGTCATGTATAAACATTGCTACTCTGTTATGGTACATCCAATACAAGGAAATAATACACAGGTTAATACTGTATTTTACACTATAAAATATAAAATTATATTATTTTAAAGTGAAATCAAAAGATTTCGCGACCCCCCCTGCAGTACCTCCGCGACCCCCCTGTTGAAGACCTCTGGTTTAGATCATCAACATGAGAAGTCTGTCTAGTGCTGGCCTACGGCCTCATACACTCATACGTGCACTGTCCTGTCTCATAAATAAACCAAATAGAAAGAAAGAAAGAAAGCTATGCCTTTATTAGTCCCACAGTGAGGAAATTCCAGTTCTGCATTTAACCCATCCTGTTATTAGGAGCAGTGAGCAGCACATTACTGCGCCCGGGGACCATCTCCATGATCTTCTTGCTTCGGCTTGGTCAGGACCTGGAGGATTTACCTATGGAGCATGTTTTGGGTTGGTGGGGGAAACCGGAGTGCCCGGAGGAAACCTCGGGGGAACACGGGGAGAACATGCAAACTCCACAAAGAAAGGCCCAGGCGACCCGGGGATCGAACCCAGGACCTTCTTGCTGTGAAGCATGAGCGCTAACCACTCCGTGCCACCATAATAAATAACAAATAAATAAATACATAGAAACCAGCTAGAAATTCTTACTGAATTAACTACTAAAAAATAATCCAATCTATCTTTTACATTCCACAATATGTTAATGAACACTATTAGTGATAGAAATACAGTGTGGTTAGGTTTAAATAACCAAGGTGAGAACTTCATGTGTTTGCACTTGAGTTCAATCTATGCTATCTTTAAAACTCTATAAAAGCTTAATGAGCACTATTTATGACAGTCATACAATGTGGTTTGTTTTAGGCCACCAAGATGTGAAAGATCGGGAGGATCGCTGGTGTCTCTCTCCCCTCCCTCCTGGACATTTTTAACACCCGCCTCACCCGCAGAGCGTCCAGCATTGTGGGTGACCCGAGCCACCCCTCACACAGCCTCTTCAGCCTCCTGCCCTCAGGGAGAAGGTACCGGAGTCTCCGGGCCCACTCCACCAGACTGTCAAACAGCTTCATCCACCAGACTGTCAAACAGCTTCATCCACCAGACTGTCAAACAGCTTCATCCACCAGACTGTCAAACAGCTTCATCCACCAGACTGTCAAACAGCTTCATCCACCAGACTGTCAAACAGCTTCATCCACCAGACTGTCAAACAGCTTCATCCACCAGACTGTCAAACAGCTTCATCCACCAGACTGTCAAACAGCTCCATCCACCAGACTGTCAAACAGCTTCATCCACCAGACTGTCAAACAGCTCCATCCACCAGACTGTCAAACAGCTCCATCCACCAGACTGTCAAACAGCTCCATCCACCAGACTGTCAAACAGCTTCATCCACCAGACTGTCAGGAGGCTGAAGCCCAGACCTTTCCGGTCCGGGTTCGATCCCCGGGTCGCCCGAGCCTTTCTGTGTGGTGTTTGCATGTTCTCCCCGTGTCTGGGTGGGTTTCCTCCGGGCACTCCGGTTTCCCCCACCAACCCAAAACATGCACCATAGGTACTCCAGCTTAGGCCCTGACCAAGCCGAAGCACGAAGATCATGGAGATGGTCCCCAGGCGCCCTAATGTGTGTGCTGCCCACTGCTCCTAATATATATATATATATATATATATAGAATGGGTTAAAATGCAGAGAAGAATTTCTCCAGTGTGAGATCAATAAAGTTCACTTCTTCTTCTTCTTCTTCTTCTCTCACCTTACCCGTCTCCCACCCCCCCCCCCCCCCCCCCATATTGGCATAACCTGTATTCCATAAAAAGACATATCACTCTAGACACTTTTAAAACTGCTGCTAAGGACGACTGTTGCACTGTTGCACATTTACATTTACTACTGGAATTTTACTACTGTTGTACTGCTGTTTACTCCTGTTATTGCACTAGAATTACTGCTGTTGCACATTTATTTTATCTTAACTTCAATGCACATTCTATTGCACATGACCATTTCACTGCTGTATCTTCCATTGCACATTTTTTATGCACACTGCACACTTTGGAAATCTGTATATAGGTATTTATTTATTATGTTGCACTGCTTTAAGATTTTAGATCTTAGACTTTAGTTTAACTTTAGATCTCTGTCTTAGATAGTTTTTGTTGTGTTTCGTCTTCATATTGTATCTTGTCTTTTTGCACTACCTGGCCAGAGAGAAACGAAATTTCGATTCACTGTATGTTGAACACATATGGCAGAATTGACAATAAAGCTGACTTTGATCTTTGATCTTTGATCTTTGATATTTTCCATCTATGCCTCAGATACCAGCCTTAAATGTCTGGTCCCGTATATACACACAGAGACACACACTCAGTTAAGTTTTGTTTCTGCACGGTTCGAGTTTAAGTAAGCTACATTGTTTCAGCAGAAGATTAAGGTTTCAGCTCCGTCCATGTGTGAGGGCCGGCCCTTCAACAGTCTTGCTCCTGATTGGCTCGTCGGTTGCTGTGACTCAGATCTGGTTTAGACCTGGTTCAGATTTTCTTAAGTCCTTCACTTGCTTGCGTCTCGGTTCAGATCTGGTTTAGACCTGGTTCAGACTTTCTTAAGTCCTTCTTCAGACTTGCTTGCGTCTCGGTTCAGATCTGGTTTAGACCTGGTTCAGACCTGGTTGTCGGACATGTTCCTCAGGGTGGTCTTCTTCCTCTGGTGTTCGGGTGAGTTCTGGTTCTTCTTCTTCACAAACTTTAATTGATGTAAAAAATGCCCTGCATAAAAAACACACAATCTCCTATTTTGAGGTGGTTTTATTTAAAAAGTGATGTGTCAGTTTTAAGACAATTATTCATATAATTAAAATAATATTCCAGTCTGACCTGGGTCCTCAGTTCTGGTTTTGCATTTAAAAGCTCCACACGGTGGTTTAGTCCTGGTTTAGTCCTGGCTTAGATCTGGTTTAGACCTGGGTTAATCCTGGTTTAGTCCTGGTTTAATCCTGGTTTAGATCTGGTTTAGACCTGGTTTAGACCTGACTTAGACCTGGTTTATACCTGGTTTAGTCCTGGTTTAGTCCTGGTTTAGACCTGGTTTAGACCTGGTTTAGTCCTGGTTTAGTCCTGGCTTAGATCTGGTTTAGTCCTGGTTTAGTCCTGGTTTAGTCCTGGCTTAGACCTGGTTTAGTCCTGGCTTAGACCTGGTTTAGTCCTGGTTTAGACCTGGGTTAGACCTGGTTTAGACCTGGTTTAGTCCTGGTTTAGACGTGGTTTAGACCTGGTTTAGTCCTGGTTCAGTCCTGGTTCAGTCCTGGTTTAGTCCTGGTTTAGTCATGGTTTAGTCATGGTTTTAGACCTGGTTTAGTCCTGGTTCAGTCCTGGTTCAGTCCTGGTTCAGTCCTGGTTTAGTCCTGGTTCAGTCCTGGTTTTAGACCTGGTTCAGTCCTGGTTTAGTCCTGGTTTTAGTCCTGGTTCAGTCCTGGTTTAGTCCTGGTTCAGTCCTGGTTTAGTCCTGGTTCAGTCCTGGTTTTAGACCTGGTTCAGTCCTGGTTTAGTCCTGGTTCAGTCCTGGTTCAGTCCTGGTTTAGTCCTGGTTCAGTCCTGGTTTAGTCCTGGTTTTAGACCTGGTTCAGTCCTGCTTCAGTCCTGGTTCAGTCCTGGTTTAGGCCTGGTTCAGTCCTGGTTTAGTCCTGGTTCAGTCCTGGTTCAGTCCTGGTTTAGTCCTGCTTCAGTCCTGGTTCAGTCCTGGTTTAGGCCTGGTTTAGTCCTGGTTTAGTCCTGGTTCAGTCCTGGTTTAGTCCTGGTTTAGTCCTGGTTCAGTCCTGGTTTAGTCCTGGTTTTAGACCTGGTTCAGTCCTGCTTCAGTCCTGGTTTAGTCCTGCTTCAGTCCTGGTTTAGTCCTGGTTTAGTCCTGGTTTAGTCCTGGTTTAGTCCTGGTTTAGTCCTGGTTCAGTCCTGGT
Source organism: Paratrypauchen microcephalus (assembly GCA_036785185.1). Taxonomy (NCBI): domain Eukaryota; kingdom Metazoa; phylum Chordata; class Actinopteri; order Gobiiformes; family Gobiidae; genus Paratrypauchen; species Paratrypauchen microcephalus. The sequence continues at coordinate 142,043 of JAVJIX010000113.1, forward strand.
TTAGTCCTGCTTCAGTCCTGGTTTAGTCCTGGTTCAGTCCTGGTTTAGTCCTGGTTTAGTCCTGGTTCAGTCCTGGTTTAGTCCTGGTTTAGTCCTGGTTTAGTCCTGGTTCAGTCCTGGTTTAGTCCTGCTTCAGTCCTGGTTTAGTCCTGGTTTAGTCCTGGTTTAGTCCTGCTTCAGTCCTGGTTTAGTCCTGGTTTAGTCCTGGTTCAGTCCTGGTTTAGTCCTGGTTTAGTCCTGGTTCAGTCCTGGTTTAGTCTTGGTTCAGTCCTGGTTTAGTCCTGGTTCAGTCCTGGTTCAGTCCTGGTTTTAGACCTGGTTTAGTCCTGGTTTAGTCCTGGTTTAGTCCTGGTTCAGTCCTTGTTTTAGACCTGGTTTAGACCTGGTTCAGTCCTGGTTTAGTCCTGGCTTTAGACCTGGTTTAGACATGGTTTAGTCCTGGTTTAGTCCTGGTTCAGTCCTGGTTCAGTCCTGGTTTAGTCCTGGTTCAGTCCTGGTTTAGTCCTGGTTTAGTCCTGGTTCAGTCCTGGTTTAGTCTTGGTTCAGTCCTGGTTTAGTCCTGGTTCAGTCCTGGTTTAGTCCTGGTTTAGTCCTGGTTTAGTCCTGGTTTTAGACCTGGTTCAGTCCTGGTTTAGTCCTGGTTCAGTCCTGGTTTAGTCCTGGTTTAGTCCTGGTTCAGTCCTGGTTTAGTCCTGGTTCAGTCCTGGTTCAGTCCTGGTTTAGTCCTGGTTTAGTCCTGGTTTAGTCCTGGTTTTAGACCTGGTTCAGTCCTGGTTTAGTCCTGGTTCAGTCCTGGTTCAGTCCTGGTTTAGTCCTGGTTTTAGACCTGGTTTAGACCTGGTTCAGTCCTGGTTTTAGACCTGGTTTAGACCTGGTTCAGTCCTGGTTTAGTCCTGGTTTAGTCCTGGTTTAGTCCTGGTTTTAGACCTGGTTCAGTCCTGGTTTAGTCCTGGTTTAGTCCTGGTTCAGTCCTGGTTCAGTCCTGGTTTTAGACCTGGTTTAGTCCTGGTTCAGTCCTGGTTTAGTCCTGGTTCAGTCCTGGTTTTAGACCTGGTTTAGACCTGGTTTAGTCCTGGTTCAGTCCTGGTTTAGTCCTGGTTCAGTCCTGGTTTTAGACCTGGTTTAGACCTGGTTCAGTCTTGGTTTAGTCCTGGTTTTAGACCTGGTTTAGACCTGGTTCAGTCCTGGTTTAGTCCTGGTTCAGTCCTGGTTTAGTCCTGGTTCAGTCCTGGTTTAGACCTGGTTCAGTCCTGGTTCAGTCCTGGTTTTAGACCTGGTTTAGACCTGGTTCAGTCCTGGTTTAGTCCTGGTTTTAGACCTGGTTTAGACCTGGTTCAGTCCTGGTTTAGTCCTGGTTTTAGACCTGGTTTAGACCTGGTTCAGTCCTGGTTTAGTCCTGGTTTAGTCCTGGTTTTAGACCTGGTTCAGTCCTGGTTTAGTCCTGGTTTTAGACCTGGTTTAGACCTGGTTCAGTCCTGGTTTAGTCCTGGTTCAGTCCTGGTTCAGTCCTGGTTTAGTCCTGGTTCAGTCCTGGTTTAGTCCTGGTTCAGTCCTGGTTTTAGACCTGGTTTAGACCTGGTTCAGTCCTGGTTTAGTCCTGGTTTTAGACCTGGTTTAGACCTGGTTCAGTCCTGGTTTAGTCCTGGTTTTAGACCTGGTTTAGACCTGGTTCAGTCCTGGTTTAGTCCTGGTTTAGTCCTGGTTTAGTCCTGGTTTAGACCTGGTTCAGTCCTGGTTTAGTCCTGGTTTTAGACCTGGTTCAGTCCTGGTTCAGTCCTGGTTCAGTCCTGGTTCAGTCCTGGTTTTAGTCCTGGTTTAGTCCTGGTTCAGTCCTGGTTTAGTCCTGGTTTAGTCCTGGTTTTAGACCTGGTTTAGTCCTGGTTCAGGCCTGGTTTAGTCCTGGTTCAGTCCTGGTTCAGTCCTGGTTTTAGACCTGGTTTAGTCCTGGTTCAGTCCTGGTTCAGTCCTGGTTCAGTCCTGGTTTTAGACCTGGTTTAGACCTGGTTCAGTCCTGGTTTAGTCCTGGTTTTAGTCCTGGTTTAGACCTGGTTCAGTCCTGGTTTAGTCCTGGTTTTAGACCTGGTTTAGACCTGGTTCAGTCCTGGTTTAGTCCTGGTTCAGTCCTGGTTTAGTCCTGCTTCAGTCCTGGTTCAGTCCTGGTTCAGTCCTGGTTTAGTCCTGCTTCAGTCCTGGTTTAGTCCTGGTTCAGTCCTGGTTCAGTCCTGGTTTAGTCCTGGTTCAGTCCTGGTTTAGTCCTGGTTTAGTCCTGGTTCAGTCCTGGTTTAGTCCTGGTTTAGTCCTGGTTTTAGACCTGGTTTAGTCCTGGTTCAGTCCTGGTTTAGTCCTGGTTCAGTCCTGGTTTAGACCTGGTTTAGTCCTGGTTCAGTCCTGGTTTAGTCCTGGTTCAGTCCAGGTTTTAGACCTGGTTTAGACCTGGTTCAGTCCTGGTTTAGTCCTGGTTTTAGACCTGGTTTAGACCTGGTTCAGTCCTGGTTTAGTCCTGGTTTTAGACCTGGTTTAGACCTGGTTCAGTCTTGGTTTAGTCCTGGTTTTAGACCTGGTTTAGATCTGGTTCAGTCCTGGTTTAGTCCTGGTTTAGTCCTGGTTTAGTCCTGGTTTAGACCTGGTTCAGTCCTGGTTTTAGACCTGGTTTAGTCCTGGTTTAGTCCTGGTTTAGTCCTGGTTCAGTCCTGGTTTAGTCCTGGTTTAGTCCTGGTTTAGTCCTGGTTTAGTCCTGGTTCAGTCCTGGTTCAGTCCTGGTTTAGTCCTGGTTTAGTCCTGGTTTAGTCCTGGTTTTAGACCTGGTTCAGTCCTGGTTCAGTCCTGGTTTAGTCCTGGTTTAGTCCTGGTTCAGTCCTGGTTTAGTCCTGGTTCAGTCCTGGTTTAGACCTGGTTCAGTCCTGGTTCAGTCCTGGTTTTAGACCTGGTTTAGACCTGGTTCAGTCCTGGTTTAGTCCTCGTTTTAGACCTAGTTTAGACCTGGTTTAGTCCTGGTTCAGTCCTGGTTTAGTCCTGGTTTAGTCCTGGTTTTAGACCTGGTTCAGTCCTGGTTCAGTCCTGGTTTAGACCTGGTTCAGTCCTGGTTCAGTCCTGGTTTAGTCCTGGTTCAGTCCTGGTTTTAGACCTGGTTTAGACCTGGTTCAGTCCTGGTTTAGTCCTGGTTTTAGACCTGGTTCAGTCCTGGTTCAGTCCTGGTTTAGTCCTGGTTCAGTCCTGGTTCAGTCCTGGTTTTAGACCTGGTTTAGTCCTGGTTTAGTCCTGGTTTAGTCCTGGTTCAGTCCTGGTTTTAGACCTGGTTTAGACCTGGTTCAGTCCTGGTTTAGTCCTGGTTTTAGTCCTGGTTTAGACCTGGTTCAGTCCTGGTTTAGTCCTAGATTTAGACCTGGTTTAGACCTGGTTCAGTCCTGGTTTAGTCCTGGTTCAGTCCTGGTTTAGTCCTGCTTCAGTCCTGGTTTAGTCCTGGTTCAGTCCTGGTTTAGTCCTGCTTCAGTCCTGCTTCAGTCCTGGTTTAGTCCTGGTTTAGTCCTGGTTCAGTCCTGGTTTAGTCCTGGTTCAGTCCTGGTTCAGTCCTGGTTTAGTCCTGGTTTAGTCTTGGTTCAGTCCTGGTTTAGTCCTGGTTCAGTCCTGGTTTAGTCCTGGTTTAGTCCTGGTTTTAGACCTGGTTTAGACCTGGTTCAGTCCTGGTTTAGTCCTGGTTTTAGACCTGGTTTAGACCTGGTTCAGTCCTGGTTTAGTCCTGGTTCAGTCCTGGTTTAGACCTGGTTTAGTCCTGGTTCAGTCCTGGTTTAGTCCTGGTTCAGTCCTGGTTTTAGACCTGGTTTAGACCTGGTTCAGTCCTGGTTTAGTCCTGGTTTTAGACCTGGTTTAGACCTGGTTCAGTCCTGGTTTAGTCCTGGTTTTAGACCTGGTTTAGACCTGGTTCAGTCCTGGTTTAGTCCTGGTTTAGTCCTGGTTTAGTCCTGGTTTAGTCCTGGTTTAGTCCTGGTTTAGACCTGGTTTAGTCCTGGTTTAGTCCTGGTTTAGTCCTGGTTTAGTCCTGGTTTAGTCCTGGTTTAGACCTGGTTCAGTCCTGGTTTAGTCCTGGTTTTAGTCCTGGTTCAGTCCTGGTTCAGTCCTGGTTCAGTCCTGGTTTTAGACCTGGTTTAGTCCTGGTTCAGTCCTGGTTCAGTCCTGGTTCAGTCCTGGTTTTAGACCTGGTTTAGACCTGGTTTAGTCCTGGTTCAGTCCTGGTTTAATCCTGGTTCAGTCCTGGTTCAGTCCTGGTTTAGTCCTGGTTCAGTCCTGGTTTAGACCTGGTTCAGTCCTGGTTCAGTCCTGGTTTTAGACCTGGTTTAGACCTGGTTCAGTCCTGGTTTAGTCCTGGTTTTAGACCTGGTTTAGACCTGGTTTAGTCCTGGTTCAGTCCTGGTTTAGTCCTGGTTCAGTCCTGGTTTTAGACCTGGTTTAGACCTGGTTCAGTCCTGGTTTAGTCCTGGTTTTAGACCTGGTTTAGACCTGGTTCAGTCCTGGTTTAGTCCTGGTTCAGTCCTGGTTTAGACCTGGTTTAGTCCTGGTTCAGTCCTGGTTTAGTCCTGGTTCAGTCCTGGTTTTAGACCTGGTTTAGACCTGGTTCAGTCCTGGTTTAGTCCTGGTTTTAGACCTGGTTTAGACCTGGTTCAGTCCTGGTTTAGTCCTGGTTTTAGACCTGGTTTAGACCTGGTTCAGTCCTGGTTTAGTCCTGGTTTTAGACCTGGTTTAGTCGTGGTTCAGTCCTGGTTCAGTCCTGGTTTAGTCCTAGTTTAGTCCTGGTTTAGTCCTGGTTCAGTCCTGGTTTAGTCCTGGTTTTAGACCTGGTTTAGTCCTGGTTCAGTCCTGGTTCAGTCCTGGTTCAGTCCTGGTTTTAGACCTGGTTTAGTCCTGGTTCAGTCCTGGTTCAGTCCTGGTTTAGTCCTGGTTTAGTCCTGGTTTAGTCCTGGTTTTAGACCTGGTTTAGTCCTGGTTCAGTCCTGGTTTAGTCCTGGTTCAGTCCTGGTTCAGTCCTGGTTCAGTCCTGGTTTTAGACCTGGTTTAGACCTGGTTCAGTCCTGGTTTAGTCCTGGTTTAGTCCTGGTTTAGTCCTGGTTTAGTCCTGGTTTACATCTGGTTTAGAACTGGTTTAGACCTGGTTTAGTCCTGGTTTAGAACTGGTTTAGACCTGGTTTAGTCCTGGTTTAGTCCTGGTTTAGTCCTGGTTTAGACCTGACTTAGACCTGGTTTAGTCCTGGTCTAGTCCTGGTCTAGTCCTGGTCTAGTCCTGGTCTAGTCCTGGTCTAGTCCTGGTCTAGTCCTGGTCTAGTCCTGGTCTAGTCCTGGTTTAGTCCTGGTTTAGTCCTGGTCTAGTCCAGGTTCAGTCCTGGTCTAGTCCTGGTCCTGGTCTAGTCCTGGTCTAGTCCTGGTCTAGTCCTGGTCTAGTCCTGCTTTCAGTGATGGACTGGGATCAAAAAACGGCCCCGGGGTTTTGCACCTACATGCGTCGCCGTAGACCGTGGAACGGGGAAGGGGGGGGGGTGCACCGGTCACATGACTCCGGGAGTGCGGCTGGATGCACGAGGGGCGGAGACATGAGTCACTGAATCCGTAGGAAGCGGCTTTTTCCAAGCACATTTATCTTTTGAAAATTGGCAGGGTGGTGCGTCCACTAATCCTGAGGACATGTCTCAGCTGTATTAAGGGGACAAATGCAAAAGACAAATTTCCCTATGAGAACACTGAAGTGTACCTTAACCTTTCACCTTAACTCATATGAGAGTTAAGGCTTGAAAATGAATATAAGATTGTCATTACATTGAGTTTAGGTTATTGTTCATAATGAGTAAACCTGAATATGTTTCTGTTGAATTATTATTTCAGGTGTAGCCTCAGGAGTTGGTGTGCTGCCTGATTCTGTGAATGCTGCTGTTGGAGAAAATGTCATGTTCACCCCATCACTGGCTCCAACACAAAAACCATTTGTAGCAATCTACTGGATTTTTAAAAATGTATTTATCACCTATTCATTACCTCGTAATAAGTATACCCATCCAGAGTATGCAGACAGGATCACTTTGTTCATCTCTACTGGATCTCTGGAGCTCAGGGACGTGACTCTTAGAGACACTGGAGAGTACGGTGTTAAGATTTATTCAGGAGTATTTTACCCCTGGGGGCGCTCTACATTGAACGTTTACGGTAATCATACATTTTGCATTAGTATTAACCCTTTATTTCATGAGCACATAGTTTACTTCCACACGGGCACCATATTCATTTCTGTATACCTTAATATTATTGGAACATGCAGAAGAAATCAATCATTCATCATTAATTTATTTTATATTATAAAATTTACATTATTATACAGTAAAAATAATTTGTCAGAGGCTTGTCAGACTTTTTGACCCTCAATGCTAAAGGCACAATATATCATTTCCTTTTTTAATCATTTCTGTTATCAGTTAAAATCTGTGTCTTCTACAGTTACTGACACACCAATCATTCTCTATTTTAATATTTACATTAACATGTTCTGTTTCCTCTCCCTCAGAGCCAGTGTCTGACGTGAGCGTCACAGTCAGCAGCTCAGACTTAGTGGAGTTACAAAGTTCTGTGACTCTCTCCTGTTCTGCCTCTGGCTCCTCTCTGTCTTTCCTCTGGTTAAATGGCAGCACTGAAGTTACAGCCAGTGACAGAGTGCACCTCACTGATGGAGGTGCAACTCTCACTATAGACACTGTGTGGCGCTATGACCAGGGACCATTCACATGTGAAGTGTCTAATCCTGTCAGTAGCAGCTCCAGTGTCTCACCAGAACTCTCTCTCAACAGCTGTGAGTAAAGGATGTCTACAGTAAACACACTCACTTTCAAATACTCATTTTACATTCACTAATATGAATCATTTATTTCTTCAGATGGACCTGATGATGTCATTTTGAGGACCTCTCCTTTACTTGATTTCTATGAGGAAGGTGCAGACGTGTCTCTGTCCTGCTCAGCTGACTCCAGACCTGCAGCTCAGTTTAAATGGCTTTTAAATGGAGAGCTGTTGTCCTTTACTGGAGCACAGATACAAGTGAAGAACATGCAGACGAGCCAGAGTGGAAACTACAGCTGTGAGGCTTTCAACAGCAGAACTCTCAGATATACAACGTCTCAGCCTGTGAGGATCTCTGTGCTGAGTAAGAATTCCAGTTTTATAGGCCTGTCCTTCATGCACTTTTATACAATGCACATAAAATATTCCACTTGTAAATTGTGTCTTTAATCTATAAGGTTTGATGTGACAGTAATGTGCGTTACTGACACACCAATAATTCTCTATTTTAATATTTACATTAACATGTTCTGTTTCCTCTCCCTCAGAGCCAGTGTCTGACGTGAGCGTCACAGTCAGCAGCTCAGACTTAGTGGAGTTACAAAGTTCTGTGACTCTCTCCTGTTCTGCCTCTGGCTCCTCTCTGTCTTTCCTCTGGTTAAATGGCAGCACTGAAGTTACAGCCAGTGACAGAGTGCACCTCACTGATGGAGGTGCAACTCTCACTATAGACACTGTGTGGCGCTATGACCAGGGACCATTCACATGTGAAGTGTCTAATCCTGTCAGTAGCAGCTCCAGTGTCTCACCAGAACTCTCCATCAGCTGTGAGTAAAGGATGTCTACAGTAAACACACTCACTTTCAAATACTCATTTTACATTCACTAATATGAATCATTTATTTCTTCAGATGGACCTGATGATGTCATTGTGAGGGTCTCTCCTTTACTTGATTTCTATGAGGAAGGTGCAGACGTGTCTCTGTCCTGCTCAGCTGACTCCAGACCTGCAGCTCAGTTTAAATGGCTTTTAAATGGAGAGCTGTTGTCCTTTACTGGAGCACAGATACAAGTGAAGAACATGCAGACGAGCCAGAGTGGAAACTACAACTGTGTGGCTTTCAACAGCAGAACTCTCAGATATACAACGTCTCAGCCTGTGAGGATCTCTGTGCTGAGTAAGAATTCCAGTTTTATAGACCTGTCCTTAGGGTTAGGATTATGGTTATGGGTTAGGGCACTTTTATACAATGCACATAAAATATTCCACTTGTAAACTGTGTCTTTAAAATCTATAAGGGGGTTCCCCCTGTTCAAGAAGGGGGACCGGAGGTTGTGTTCCAACTATCGGGGAATCACCCTCCTCAGCTTTCCCGATAAGATTTATTCCAGGGCGCTGGAGAGGAGAATCCAACCGATAGTCAAACCTCGGATTCAGGAGGAGCAGTGTGGTTTTCGTCCCGGCCGGGGACCACTGGACCAGCTCTATACTCTCCATCGGGTGCTCGAGGGTTCATGGGAGTTTGCCCAACCAGTCCACATGTGCTTTGTGGATCTGGAGAAGTGTCCCTCGTGGGGTCCTGTGGAGGGTGCTCTGGGAGTACAGGGTTCGGGGCCCTTTGCTAAGGGCTGTTCTGTCCCTGTATGACCGGAGCAGTGTTCGCATTGGCTGTAGTAAGTCGGACCTGTTCCCGGTGCATGTTGGACTCCAGGGCTGCCCTTTGTCACCGGTTCTGTTCATTATATTTATGGACAGAATTTCTAGGCGCAGTCAGGGGCCGGAGGGGATCCGGTTTGGGAACCACAGGATCTCATCTCTGCTGTTTGCAGATGATGTTGTCCTGATGGCTTCATCTACCCGAGACCTCGAATGTGCACTGGGGCGGTTTGCAGCCGAGTGTGAAGCGGCTGGGATGAGGATCAGCTCCTCTAAATCCAAGGCCATGGTTCTCGACCGGAAAAAGGTGTCTTGCCCTCTCCGGGTGGGTGGAGAGTCCTTGCCTCAGGTGGAGGAGTTCAAGTATCTCAGGGTCTTGTTCATGAGTGAGGGGAAGATGGAGCGTGAGATTGACAGACGGATCGGTGCAGCGTCGGCAGTGATGCGGTCGCTGTACCGGACCGTTTTGGTGAAAAGGGAGCTGAGTTGAAAGGCGAAGCTCTCGATTTACCGGTCAATCTATGTTCCTCCCCTCACATATGGTCATGAGCTCTGGGTAATGACTGAAAGGATGAGATTGCGGATACAAGCGGCCGAAATGAGTTTCCTCCGCAGAGTGGCTGGATGCTCCCTTAGAGATAGGGTGAGGAGCTCAGTCACACAGGAGGGGCTCGGAGTAGAGCCGCTGCTTCTCCACGTGGAGAGGAGCAGCTGAGGAGGCTCGGGCATCTATTTCGGATGCCTCCTGGACGCCTCCCTCGGGAGGTGTTCCGGGCATGTCCCACCAGGAGGAGGCCTCGGGGAAGACCCAGGACATGCTGGAGGGACTATGTCTCCCGGCTGGCCTGGGAACGCCTTGGGGTCCCCCCGGAGGAGCTGGAGGAAGTGTCCGGGGTGAGGAAGTCTGGGAGTCCCTGTTTAGTCGGTTGCCCCCGCGACCATAAGAGGAAGAACATGGATGGATGGAAGATTCAAATCAAAAACACAGTTTTAGAGTCAGGAATGAAGAACAGATTCTTCCTGGTTTCCAATTCATTGCATCAGTTGAAGCCTGTGTGATCCGGTCCCATCCCTCCTGGAGTGCTGTGGCTGGACTGTGGCCGGTTCTGGATCACGCCTTCTCACCCATAGATGTTCTATCATTCATTTATTTTATATTATGGAATTAACATTATTATAAAGTAAAAATAATTTGTCAGAGGCTTGTCAGACTTTTTGACCCTCAATGCTAAAGGCACAATATATCATTTCCTTTTTTAATCATTTCTGTTACCAGTTAAAATCTGTGTCTTCTACAGTTACTGACACACCAATCATTCTCTATTTTAATATTTACATTAACATGTTCTGTTTCCTCTCCCTCAGAGCCAGTGTCTGATGTGACCGTCACAGTCTGCAGGTCAGACTTAGTGGAGTTACAAAGTTCTGTGACTCTCTCCTGTTCTGCCTCTGGCTCCTCTCTGTCTTTCCTCTGGTTAAATGGCAGCACTGAAGTTACAGCCAGTGACAGAGTGCACCTCACTGATGGAGGTGCAACTCTCACTATAGACACTGTGTGGCGCTATGACCAGGGACCATTCACATGTGAAGTGTCTAATCCTGTCAGTAGCAGCTCCAGTGTCTCACCAGAACTCTCCATCAGCTGTGAGTAAAGGATGTCTACAGTAAACACACTCACTTTCAAATACTCATTTTACATTCACTAATATGAATCATTTATTTCTTCAGATGGACCTGATGATGTCATTTTGAGGACCTCTCCTTTACTTGATTTCTATGAGGAAGGTGCAGACGTGTCTCTGTCCTGCTCAGCTGACTCCAGACCTGCAGCTCAGTTTAAATGGCTTTTAAATGGAGAGCTGTTGTCCTTTACTGGAGCACAGATACAAGTGAAGAACATGCAGACGAGCCAGAGTGGAAACTACAGCTGTGAGGCTTTCAACAGCAGAACTCTCAGATATACAACATCTCAGCCTGTGAGGATCTCTGTGCTGAGTAAGAATTCCAGTTTTATAGGCCTGTCCTTCATGCACTTTTATACAATGCACATAAAATATTCCACTTGTAAACTGTTTCTTTAAAATCTATAAGGGGGTTCCCTCTGTTTAAGAAGGGGGACTGGAGGTTGTGTTCCAACTATCGGGGAATCACACTCCTCAGTCTTCCCGGTAAGGTCTATTCCAGGGTGCTGGAGAGGAGAATTCAGCCGACAGTCGAACCTCGGATTCAGGAGGAGCAGTGTGGTTTTTGTCCCGACCGGGGACCACTGGACCAGCTCTATACTCTCCATCGGGTGCTCGAGGGTGCATGGGAGTTTGCCCAGCCAGTCCACATGTGCTTTGTGGATCTGGAGAAGATCGACCGTGTCCCTCGTGGGGTCCTGTGGGGGGCGCTCTGGGAGTACGGGGTTCGGGGCCCTTTGCTAAGGGCTGTTTGGTCCCTGTATGACCGGAGCAGGAGCTGTGTTCACATTGCTGGTAGTAAGTCGGACCTGTTTCCGGTGCATGTTGGACTCCAGGGCTGCCCTTTGTCACCGGTTCTGTTCATTATATTTATGGACAGAATTTCTAGGCGCAGTCAGGGGCCGGAGGGGATCCGGTTTGGGAACCACAGGATCTCATCTCTGCTGTTTGCAGATGATGTTGTCCTGATGGCTTCATCAAACTGGGACCTCCAATGTGCACTGGGGCGGTTCGCAGCCGAGTGTGAAGCGGCTGGGATGAAAATCAGCTCCTCCAAATCCGAGGCCATGGTTCTCGACTGGAAAAAGGTGGCTTGCCCTCTCTGGGTGGGTGGGGTGTCCTTGCCTCAGGTGGAGGTCTTGTTCACGAGTGAGGGGAAGATGGAGCGTGAGATTGACAGACGGATCGGTGCAGCATCAGCAGTGATGCGGTCGTTGCACCGGTCCGTTGTGGTGAAAAGGGAACTGAGTTGAAAGGCGAAGCTCTCAATTTACCGGTCAATCTACGTTCCTCCCCTCACCTATGGTCATAAGCTCTGGGTAATGACCGAAAGGACGAGATTGCGGATACAAGCGGCCGAAATGAGTTTCCTCTGCAGAGTGGCTGGATGCTCCCTTAGAGATAGGGTGAGGAGCTCAGTCACACAGGAGGGGCTCGGAGTAGAGCCGCTGCTTCTCCACGTGCAGCGGAGCAGCTGAGGAGGCTCGGGCGTCTGTTTCGGATGCCTCCTGGACGCCTCCCTCGGGAGGTGTTCCAGGCATGTCCCACCGGGAGGAGGCCTCGGGGAAGACCCAGGACACGCTGGAGGGACTATGTCTCCCGGCTGGCCTGGGAACGCCTTGGGGTCCCCCCGGAGGAGCTGGAGGAAGTGTCCGGGGTGAGGAAGTCTGGGAGTCCCTGTTTAGTCGGTTGCCCCCGCGACCATAAGAGGAAGAACATGGATGGATGGAAGATTCAAATCAAAAACACAGTTTTAGAGTCAGGAATGAAGAACAGATTCTTCCTGGTTTCCAATTCATTGCATCAGTTGAAGCCTGTGTGATCCGGTCCCATCCCTCCTGGAGTGCTGTGGCTGGACTGTGGCCGGTTCTGGATCACGCCTTCTCACCCATAGATGTTCTATCATTCATTTATTTTATATTATAGAATTAACATTATTATAAAGTAAAAATAATTTGTCAGAGGCTTGTCAGACTTTTTGACCCTCAATGCTAAAGGCACAATATATCATTTCCTTTTTTAATCATTTCTGTTATCAGTTAAAATCTGTGTCTTCTACAGTTACTGACACACCAATCATTCTCTATTTTAATATTTACATTAACATGTTCTGTTTCCTCTCCCTCAGATATACCAGTGTCTGACGTGAGCGTCACAGTCAGCAGCTCAGACTTAGTGGAGTTACAAAGTTCTGTGACTCTCTCCTGTTCTGCCTCTGGCTCCTCTCTGTCTTTCCTCTGGTTAAATGGCAGCACTGAAGTTACAGCCAGTGACAGAGTGCACCTCACTGATGGAGGCGCAACTCTCACTATAGACACTGTGTGGCGCTATGACCAGGGACCATTCACATGTGAAGTGTCTAATCCTGTCAGTAGCAGCTCCAGTGTCTCACCAGAACTCTCCATCAGCTGTGAGTAAAGGATGTCTACAGTAAACACACTCACTTTCAAATACTCATTTTACATTCACTAATATGAATCATTTATTTCTTCAGATGGACCTGATGATGTCATTTTGAGGACCTCTCCTTTACTTGATTTCTATGAGGAAGGTGCAGACGTGTCTCTGTCCTGCTCAGCTGACTCCAGACCTGCAGCTCAGTTTAAATGGCTTTTAAATGGAGAGCTGTTGTCCTTTACTGGAGCACAGATACAAGTGAAGAACATGCAGACGAGCCAGAGTGGAAACTACAGATGTGAGGCTTTCAACAGCAGAACTCTCAGATATACAACGTCTCAGCCTGTGAGGATCTCTGTGCCGAGTAAGAATTCCAGTTTTATAGACCTGTCCTTCATGCACTTTTATACAATGGACATGAAATGTTCCACTTGTAAATTGTGTCTTTAATCTATAAGGTTTGATGTGACAGTAATTTGTGTGTCAAGATGAACTTTTATCATAAATAGACAATTGTTTATATTTTGTACATTGTTAAGAAAAGTATTAATTTAAAAGAGTTTAATAATAGGAACAGATCCATTGACTTCCTGTTCAAAACTGCAGAACTGAGAGATCTCTCCTCACAGTAGCATTTGACCGGAGCATTTTTGTGTTTTTATTCTTTGAAAATGCTTTAAACATGCATGGTTCAATCCAGTTACAACAATGAGTAAACTAATGCTGATGAAACGCTATAACGTGTTTAAAAGCTCATAAAAGTTTTTTGTCTCTGACAGTTGACAATATTTTTTCCAAGCACATTTATCTTTTGAAAATTGGCAGGGTGGTGCGTCCACTAATCCTGAGGACATGTCTCAGCTGTATTAAGGGGACAAATGCAAAAGACAAATTTCCCTCTGAGAACACTGAAGTGTACCTTAACCTTTCACCTTAACTCATATGAGAGTTAAGGCTTGAAAATGAATATAAGATTGTCATTACATTGAGTTTAGGTTATTGTTCATAATGAGTAAACCTGAATATGTTTCTGTTGAATTATTATTTCAGGTGTAGCCTCAGGAGTTGGTCTGCTGCCTGATTCTGTGAATGCTGCTGTTGGAGGAAAAGTCCTGTTCACCACATCAGTGGCTCTAACACAAAAAACATTTACGGGAATGTTCTGGAATTTTAAAGGTACAAATATCATCGCTTCAGTCCCTGGTAATAACTATACCCATCCAGAGTATGCAGACAGGATCACTTTGTTCATCTCTACTGGATCTCTGGAGCTCAGGGACGTGACTCTTAGAGACACTGGAGAGTACACTGTTGACATTTTTCCAGAAGATGGTGAAAGACTAAGTGGGCGCTCTACATTGAATGTTTACGGTAATCATACATTTTGCATTAGTATTCAGCATTTATTTCATGAGCACATAGTTTACTTCCACACGGGCACCATATTCATTTCTGTATACCTTAATATTATTGGAACATGCAGAAGAAATCAATCATTCATCATTAATTTATTTTATATTATAGAATTAACATTATTATACAGTAAAAATAATTTGTCAGAGGCTTGTCAGACTTTTTGACCCTCAATGCTAAAGGCACAATATATCATTTCCTTTTTTAATCATTTCTGTTACCAGTTAAAATCTGTGTCTTCTACAGTTACTGACACACCAATCATTCTCTATTTTAATATTTACATTAACATGTTCTGTTTCCTCTCCCTCAGAGCCAGTGTCTGATGTGAGCGTCACAGTCAGCAGCTCAGACTTAGTGGAGTTACAAAGTTCTGTGACTCTCTCCTGTTCTGCCTCTGGCTCCTCTCTGTCTTTCCTCTGGTTAAATGGCAGCACTGAAGTTACAGCCAGTGACAGAGTGCACCTCACTGATGGAGGCGCAACTCTCACTATAGACACTGTGTGGCGCTATGACCAGGGACCATTCACATGTGAAGTGTCTAATCCTGTCAGTAGCAGCTCCAGTGTCTCACCAGAACTCTCCATCAGCTGTGAGTAAAGGATGTCTACAGTAAACACACTCACTTTCAAATACTCATTTTACATTCACTAATATGAATCATTTATTTCTTCAGATGGACCTGATGATGTCATTGTGAGGGTCTCTCCTTTACTTGATTTCTATGAGGAAGGTGCAGACGTGTCTCTGTCCTGCTCAGCTGACTCCAGACCTGCAGCTCAGTTTAAATGGCTTTTAAATGGAGAGCTGTTGTCCTTTACTGGAGCACAGATACAAGTGAAGAACATGCAGACGAGCCAGAGTGGAAACTACAGATGTGAGGCTTTCAACAGCAGAACTCTCAGATATACAACGTCTCAGCCTGTGAGGATCTCTGTGCTGAGTAAGAATTCCAGTTTTATAGGCCTGTCCTTCATGCACTTTTATACAATGCACATAAAATATTCCACTTGTAAATTGTGTCTTTAATCTATAAGGTTTGATGTGACAGTAATTTGTGTGTCAAGATAAACTTTTATCATAAATAGACAATTGTTTATATTTTGTACATTGTTAATCAAAGTATTAATTTAAAAGAGTTTAATAATAGGAACAGATCCATTGACTTCCTGTTCAAAACTGCAGAACTGAGAGATCTCTCCTCACAGTAGCATTTGACCGGAGCATTTTTGTGTTTTTATTCTTTGAAAATGCTTTAAACATGCATGGTTCAATCCAGTTACAACAATGAGTAAACTAATGCTGATGAAACGCTATAACGTGTTTAAAAGCTCATAAAAGTTTTTTGTCTCTGACAGTTGACAATATTTTTTCCAAGCACATTTATCTTTTGAAAATTGGCAGGGTGGTGCGTCCACTAATCCTGAGGACATGTCTCAGCTGTATTAAGGGGACAAATGCAAAAGACAAATTTCCCTATGAGAACACTGAAGTGTACCTTAACCTTTCACCTTAACTCATATGAGAGTTAAGGCTTGAAAATGAATATAAGATTGTCATTACATTGAGTTTAGGTTATTGTTCATAATGAGTAAACCTGAATATGTTTCTGTTGAATTATTATTTCAGGTTTAGCCTCAATATCTGGTGTGTTGCCTGATTCTACGAATGCTGCTGTTGGAGGAAAAGTCCTGTTCACCACATCAGTGGCTCTAACACAAACTCCATCTTTTATAATAATCTGGAATTTTGAAGATACAAATATCTTCATTTCACACCATGGTAATAACTATACCCATCCAGAGTATGCAGACAGGATCACTTTGTTCATCTCTACTGGATCTCTGGAGCTCAGGGACGTGACTCTTAGAGACACTGGAGAGTACAGTGTTAGAATTGTACCAGAAGATGGTGAAGTACTAAGTGGGCGCTCTACATTGAACGTTTACGGTAATCATACATTTTGCATTAGTATTAACCCTTTATTTCATGAGCACATAGTTTACTTCCACACGGGCACCATATTCATTTCTGTATACCTTAATATTATTGGAACATGCAGAAGAAATCAATCATTCATCATTAATTTATTTTATATTATAAAATTTACATTATTATACAGTAAAAATAATTTGTCAGAGGCTTGTCAGACTTTTTGACCCTCAATGCTAAAGGCACAATATATCATTTCCTTTTTTAATCATTTCTGTTATCAGTTAAAATCTGTGTCTTCTACAGTTACTGACACACCAATCATTCTCTATTTTAATATTTACATTAACATGTTCTGTTTCCTCTCCCTCAGAGCCAGTGTCTGATGTGACCGTCACAGTCTGCAGCTCAGACTTAGTGGAGTTACAAAGTTCTGTGACTCTCTCCTGTTCTGCCTCTGGCCCCTCTCTGTCTTTCCTCTGGTTAAATGGCAGCACTGAAGTTACAGCCAGTGACAGAGTGCACCTCACTGATGGAGGCGCAACTCTCACTATAGACCCTGTGTGGCGCTATGACCAGGGACCATTCACATGTGAAGTGTCTAATCCTGTCAGTAGCAGCTCCAGTGTCTCACCAGAACTCTCCATCAGCTGTGAGTAAAGGATGTCTGCAGTAAACTAATGCTGATGAAACACCTTTTTTTAAAAATCTTTTATTATTTAAGTTACATATCCTCAAAACCACAATAACATTTGCAAAGTACTCAGAAGACACAACGGGGGATGTGGGAACAAACACCCTTGGGTATAAGGGCCAAGAGGGGCAAGGGCGGAGGGGGGCAGGGGTCAGAAGTCCAACCGTAACATGTTTAAAAGCTCATAAAAGTGCATTCTATATAATATGTCCTCTTTAAACCATATGAACACAAATCATCACTGAATCTGTGGTAATTCATCATTCACTAGTCAGAATATACACAATCTACAGTAACACTGAGAGGACACTAGACGGCGCTGTGCTCTTTTAAAGTCACTTGTAAAAGTTACAAGTTAACAAGTAATGGTTAGCTGTATCTCATTTTATTTCTTTAGATTCAAAGGGCCTCTCAGCTGGAGCCATCGCTGGTGTGAGTGCAGCGCGCTGACTCACTTGCCTTGAGCCTCTTGAAGGTTTGTAACAAAAAAAGTCTTGAATCCAAAGTTTGTCTTTTCTATCTTTACTAGAGTGAAAGTCATACAGAACAAAAGGAACAACAAAAGAAAGCAAAAAGGAATTTCTAGGGCATGTAACTTTCCTATGTGACGTATCTACGTGACGTCCCTACATGGTACATGACGTCCTACATGACGTCCCTATGTGCTACGTAACGTCTTACATGACGTCCCTATGTGCTACATGACGTCCTACATGACGTCCTACATGACGTCCCTATGTGCTACGTAACGTCCTACATGACGTCCCTATGTGCTACATGACGTCCTACATGACGTCCTACATGACGTCCCTATGTGCTACGTAACGTCCTACATGACGTCCCTATGTGGTACATGACGTCCTACATGACGTCCTACATGACGTCCCTATGTGCTACATGACGTCCTACATGACGTCCTACATGACGTCCCTATGTGCTACGTAACGTCCTACATGACGTCCCTATGTGGTACATGACGTCCTACATGACGTCCCTATGTGCTACATGACGTCCTACATGACGTCCTACATGACGTCCCTATGTGCTACGTAACGTCTTACATGACGTCCCTACGTGCTACGTAACGTCCTACATGACGTCCCTATGTGCTACGTAACGTCTTACATGACGTCCCTATGTGCTACATGACGTCCTACATGACGTCCTACATGACGTCCCTATGTGCTACGTAACGTCCTACATGACGTCCCTATGTGGTACATGACGTCCTACGTGACGTCCTACATGACGTCCCTATGTGCTACATGACGTCCTACATGACGTCCTACATGACGTCCCTATGTGCTACGTAACGTCCTACATGACGTCCCTATGTGGTACATGACGTCCTACATGACGTCCCTATGTGCTACATGACGTCCTACATGACGTCCTACATGACGTCCCTATGTGCTACGTAACGTCTTACATGACGTCCCTACGTGCTATTTGACGGTCAAAAGACTGTGTGGCTTCTGTAGCTCCAGGCTTCCATCAACTACTTCGCTACCTACCCTACACCCCAAATTGGCTGAAATTTAGATCAAAGATTAACGATAACGATTAAAGTACAAGATCAAAAAGATCATAGTACAGCATAGCAACGCATAGCAACGTAGATATTAACTTTAACTAACAGAAAATGGCTCTAACAGCTGGGATAACTGTTGCATTAGTGGTTGTTGCTGCAGCTGCGGCACAAGGGTTTTATGTGTATAAACACCAGTAAGTTATAAGCACCACATCTTTAGTGTTTGATTTATAAAAATGGGTGTAAAACTATTGTATATTGACACTCTGTTTGATTTTGTTTTTTTTTTCAGAAAAGCATAGAGTTAAGCAATAACAGTAAGTATTCCTGTAGTTTATCAAAGATTCTGAAAAACCTGATTTAAGTGTTGTTGTGCCTCTACATACAGGTCGTGAGGAGCTACATCTACGAGAATACTTCAGATAAAAGGAGAAATTCAATTTGTCAACTGGACAAAGTTTGTTTGGTCGAAAACGTTTCGCCGCTCATCCGAGAGGCTTCGTCAGTTCTGGTTCGAGTGCTGGTTAGACACTGCTTATATCTAGCTGCAGGGAGGAGCTCACTACACTGAAATTATCCTGAAACTATCTCAACTATTTATTCAGTATAGTGAGCTCCTCCCTGCAGCTAGATATAAGCAGTGTCTAATCAGCACTCGAACCAGAACTGACGAAGCCTCTCGGATGAGCGGCAAAACGTTTTCGACCAAACAAACTTTGTCCAGTTGACAAATTGAATTTCTCCTTTTATCATGGATTCTACCTGGACGACTGAGGGATTCTTCATGCATACTTCAGATACACACGACACTGATGAAGAAAAAGTGTATGAGAATGATGTAAATACATACAATCAAAACTTGTAACTTTTATACTGTTTAATTTAAAGGTGCACTGTATAACTTTTGTGCCACTTCCTTGTCTCAATGAAAAGATTTATTGCTTTGCCTGGTACGTTCCGCAGTATGACCTAAAGCAGATCTATTTCGATGGTAACGGGCCAGTGATGCCACCAGGCCAAGTTACATCTCTGTGGAGATGTTACTCTGCTTACAGGATGAACGCACTGTTGAATTTATGAGCCATAAAAACACTTGGAACTGTATTAAATGTAATATTTAAATTGAATGTCATACAATAGAGCATTCAAGGCAAAGCAATATCATCTCCATGGAGACCAGCAAGTGGCAAACCGTCCACCACAAAAGTTAAACAGTGCACTTTTAAATTAGTGCATCACACATCATTTCACTATTACATTTACACAAGTGATTAAACCAATGATTTTTGTATGTTTATTACATTTACACAAGTGATTTATTGTGCTTTGTAGCTACAGCATCTGCACATTATTCAGAGCCCATCATATTTTGGTGTTAATTTCACATTATTTGAACTGTCACTATCAATAAATGTTCTATATACAGAGCTCTATAATAAAGTCTCTTTTTTTCACAAACATCCCTGGAAATATTAGATAATTGTACACATTATTCAAGCCTATATATCTACACAAACGCTACATCCATGACAGTAAACACACTGACAGCATTTTGTGCTTGACCATTTTTATTTGCGGAGTTGTAGACATAGTGACATGGCACCTGTTCTAGGCAGCGTCTGAAGCAGCGGCCAGATCAAGTTGTTAAATATATGTACATATTGTCTGCAGTTAGATTAAATAAGACTTGATCTCCCTGACCCTCATCCCACCCCCAACCCAAACATAATGGACTTAATGGAGGAAGTAAAGGCGCTTCGTATTCAGAACGCCAATAAAGAGAAACGCATCTTGGAGTTGGAGAGACATGGGCTACGCTGCATCACTGACTACAAGGGGAGGAGCGAGCCCGTGGAACTGTCCAGCGCATCATTTCCGGATGAACTCAACACCTTCTACGCCCGGTTTGATGCAGATAACACCACGCCTGTCACCAGACCCCATGTGGACAGTGAGGACGCTGTACTTTGCATAGACACTGCTACAGTGAGACGGGCGTTCAAGAGAGTGAATCCCCGCAAAGCACCAGGACCCGACGGCAAGCACCAGGACCCGACGGCATCCCCGGACGGGTGCTGAGGGCTTGTGCTGACCAACTCGCCGGGGTGTTCACCAACATCTTCAACCTGTCTCTGAGCCAGTCTATCGTGCCCACCATCTTCAAGACCTCCACTGTAGTCCCCATCCCAAAGACCCCCACAGCATCCTGTCCTAATGACTATCGGCCCATAGCACTCACATCTGTCATCATGAAGTGGTTTGAACGAATCATTAAGAGACACATATGTGACTCCCTCCCCGACACCCTGGACCCCCTGCAGTTTGCATATAGAGCAAAGCGGTCTACAGACGACGCTATTGCTCTAGCAGTCCACACCTCTCTCAGTCACCTGGAGAGAGGAAACACATATGTGAGAATGCTCTTCATCGACTACAGCTCGGCATTCAATACCATAATCCCCCCCAAACTGGTCTCTAAGCTCACCGCCCTGGGCCTGGGGACGTCCATCTGCTGCTGGATATGGGACTTCCTCACTAACAGGCCACAGGCGGTGAGGATCGGCAACCACGTCTCCTCCACACATGTCCTCAGCACTGGGGCACCCCAGGGCTGTGTTCTCAGCCCTCTCCTGTACTCCCTGTTCACCTACGACTGTACCGCCAGGCACAGCTCCAACATCATCCTCAAGTTTGCTGACGACACCACCATCCTAGGCCTTATCACCAACAACGACGAGAGCGCCTACAGAGACGAGGTGAAATCACTGACCAGCTGGTGTCAGGAAAATAACCTCTCTCTGAATGTCAGCAAAACTAAGGAAATGATGATGGACTTCAGGAGACAGCGTGTAGACCAGCATCCCCCCATCTCCATCAACAATGCTGAGGTGGAGCAGGTCAGCAGTTTTAAGTTCCTTGGGGTACACATCACTAAGGATCTGTCCTGGACACTACATACAGACACTGTGGTTAAAAAAGCCCGACAAAGACTCTACTTCCTGAGGAAGTTGAGGAAGTTTGGTATGAACACCAGCATCCTCACAAACTTCTACAGGTGCACCATGGAGAGCCTGCTGATGGGCTGCATCACAGTGTGGTACGGGAACTGCACCGCTCAGAGCCGCAAAGCACTACAGAGGGTGGTGCGAGCGGCAGAGGACATCACTGGCAGCAGTCTCCCCTCCATCCAGGACATTTACCACAGCAGGGGTCTGCGTAAAGCACGCAGCATCACTAAGGACCATACTCATCCGGCACAAGGACTCTTCTGTCTGCTACCCTCTGGTAGACGATACAGGAGCCTGCAGCACGCACAAAAACACTCAAAGACACATATTACCCCCAAGCTGTCAGACTACTGAACTCTGGGTAATACTCTAAATACTGAACTCTCAATAATACTGCACTAAACTACCTTTCATTATGCAGAATATGTTTACTGCTGCTGCTCTGTATGAATGTAGCATGTTTGTCACTACCTCACTGTAAACTACTGTTACCTGTGCAATAATCTGTGCAATGACCTATGTGCAATATTTATACCACACTATGTGCAATATTTATACCACACTATGTGCAATATTTATACCACACTATGTGCAACACGAAATCCACATGCAACACCTACACCACACCATATTATGTGCAATCTGTGAAATACTTACACCTTATTTGATCTTTGATTTAATCCTACCTGTACCTTTGTACATTGTACCTTGTATTTTTTATTACATTTTATTACATATTTTTATTATATTGTTTATTATATTGTTTACTTCTTCCCCTGCACTTTTGCAACACTTTTTTACCATGTACTATTATTGCATGTTATTAGTACTTCTGACTATCTTAGCGAGTCAACGGTTCTACTGATCCTAAGCATTTCATTGCATTGTTGACCTTGTGTTGATTCTGCATATGACAAATAAACAATCTTGAATCTTGAGACGCGTGGACGAGTTGGAGCAGAATTCGCGCATGAAAGACGCGCGCGCGGTCGCCGGAGGAGGAGGAGGAGACCTGCGTGAAGTTGGCCCCCATCAAACGCACACCTACACAAAAACTATGTCAAACGTTTGTGCTTCGTTTGTGCTGTTTTGTGGTTTATTAAAAGTACAGAAAGAAAAAAATGTGGGTGGTGGATTGGTGCATCTACTTCTGTGCTGACTTCATATGCAGCTCGATTCCATCTACAACAGGTGAGAAGAGCTTAACACTCAAAACAACTTCACAGGTCTAAAAATACATACATGAGAAAAGAAAATGTAAAAGAATTTATATGATTTGCCGTGGCAATCAGCAGAACGGGTGCACTGTTAATGGGGCTGGAAATGACGTATGTAATTAGCGAATTAATAAAATAAAATAAAATAAATAAATAAAAACGCAAAAAGTAAACTATTAATGGCACACAACAGCACAAACAAAACAGAGAAAATCTATGTAACAGTTTGCATTTTTTTGCACGTTTTAACATTACGGGGGGCGGGGTGACGTCATCGGAAGAAAAGAAACATTAATCTTTAATATCTCAAAAACTAAAGCAGCACAAATGAAACTTTTTGCAGCACAAAACAGCACAAACGAAGCACAAACGTTTGACATAGTTTTTGTGTAGGTGTGTGTAACCCACATAAAAATATATGTATAAATATTATATAATATGCATGTGAATATATAACTAAATATACTATAATAATATAACATTCTACTGCGGTTTAATAAAAATAATTACTATTTCCAACCTTTCCTAAGTCAGTGAATGCACCTTAACCCGCACGGAGCATGCGCGGCTGCTCAGCCAATCGTGTTCCTTCTCTCCTTATTACGGCTCCCTCTGTCACTTGCGCGCGGACAGACGAGCGGAGGAGAGGAGGCTGGGAACACTGGCTGTAGCAGGTAAACAGACTTGTTTCCACTCTAAACTTACATATATTCGCTCCTAATCACGTTTTACAATTATAGAAATCGGATACCACCGCATAGAGGCTGGGTTACTCGCTGTGTGGCTTAAACAAGTGGATATTGGTGAGTCTGCTTCCCAATTGTTTGTTTTCTGTCCTGATGCTGCTAATATAGCTTTAGCTTAGGTACAGCTGTGCATTTATTAAACAATAAGCCCAAACTTTTTGTGGGCTGTGCCTTATTATACAATAAGCCAAACTTTGTTGATTGTTTAACAGTTTATGAATTTAACTGCACTTTATTTTTGAACTGTACAGTATTGCACTTTATTTATTGTCTTCTAAATGACAATCTCCTTTTGATAATGTATAGTGTACACAACAAAAACAAAATCTAGCTAGTGGTTACTTTTTATTTTACATGATGTCTAATGGATCGTCCTGTCTGTTAACTACAGGCCAGGTGTGCCCTTGTGGGGTACAATCCGCGCTCATCTGGTGAGCTAAGCCTGTAGAGGAGCCTGAACAGCACCTCTGAATAACATCTCAACAACTCAACCTACAGCTACTGTGGTCTGGTAGGGGCTGTTACAGCCAGTCCTCTCCCCTTTTTTTTTTTTTCCCCGGTCACAACTAAATCACTCAAGCGCTATGGACTAAAAATTCAAACTCACGGATTCCGTATTTTTCTCAAGAACAATCAAACCACAACAACTACAGTTTTCTTCTGTTTTTTCCAATGATGAACTTTACTGTCAGTACGACAGTTTAACCGGGACAATACGGGACTGCGCTGAACATTGTGTTGCAGTTTGTTGTTTCTTTGAACTTACATTTTATGTCAAACGAAGAGTGTTATAAAACTATTGCACTTTAAACCAGACGTGTGAACTCGAAATACAAGCTTGAATATATTTGTTGTACAACATCATACTACTGCTATCTGCAGATCTGTAAATATTGGGTATAATTTTAATTCACTGTTGCACTGTTAATAATAAGGCACCAGGCACGTAAACTAAACATTTTTGTCTGTCAATCAATATACTGCACGCACCTCCTAGAGACGAACCATAAATCTCCTGAACTAGTCCAAACCCATATTATTATAATAACAATAATAATAGTAGTAATACTCATTGGTTCACTGTCAGTAATTCAATATCATTGCTACATAAGGGTTACATAAAAGAAAAACGTGGCGAGCTAGCCAGGAGGTCGTGTTAAAGTATATTTTTGGGGTTTTTCAGTCTCACCAATCCACAAAATTAAAATGGACTTGTTGGAGTCCTTGGGTGTTAAAATACCCAACGCGGTATTGGTCGGTGGCGTTCCTAAAATTGACGTTGATGAAGTGGAGGATTTTCTTCTACAGTATGGTGCTATTGAACGGTCTCTTCCAATAAACTCACCGGAATCAGAATTTCATAACATGTTGGTTGTTGAGTTTAAAACCGGGTCAGCTTTCGAATTTTTGGGTCCAATTCTGCCGTACATATTTAAGCCTAAAGATAATGAATATTGTGTTCAAAGTTTATCTAAAATTTATGCGGCTAATATCGGTTGTTCAAAGACTAAAACTTACTTAGCTGACTTGAAACAAGTAGCAAAACTGTCTGGTCAAGATTTTGCAGAAGTTCTACAAGAACTGATGACTCAAATAAATGAAGCTGTTACAGACTTGAGACCTGGTAAAACTGAGAAGGAAGAACAATTCACTCCACTGGAAAACAAAATGTCCGCCGTCCCAACTCCAGCACAAAACAAAATGGCCGCTGCTCCACCAATACACAACATGGCTTCTTATCCTCTTCCAGCTACACCTCTTCACACTACTGGCACAGAAGGCAATCCAATCAATATGTCTACTGCAGATCTGAATCCACCTGAAGTGCAGAGGTATGTTGTGGAACATATTGTGAAGAGCGATGACATTAACCTGCGTTCATCTCACAGGCTGCGCATGTTTTCTGGGAGAGTCCCACGTCCACAGCATGAAGTGGATTATGATACATGGCGCTCTGGTGTGGACCTCATCTTAAAGGACCCTGCCATCTCTGTACTGCAAAGATCCAGACACATCCTCGACAGCCTTCTTCCACCTGCTGCTGACATCGTAAAGCACCTCAGCCTGGACCTTCCTGCAGAAACTTATATACAGCATTTGGACTCTGCTTATGGAACAGTGCAAGATGGAGAGGAGCTTTATGTGAAGTTCATGGACACGCTACAAAACTCGGGTGAGAAGCCATCTTCCTATCTACAGCGACTGCAAGTAGCCCTGAGTCTGGCTGTAAAGCGGGGAGGAGTGAAGCCGGGTGATGTGAACAGGCACCTACTCAGTCAGTTCTGCAGGGGATGCTGGGACAACAACCTCATAACTGAGCTCCAGCTAAAACAAAGGAAAACAAACCCGCCATCATTTGCGGAGCTACTCCTTCTATTAAGAACTGAAGAAGACCGTGAGGAACGAAAAACTTTAAGGATGAATCAACATCTTGGAACACCTAAACACAGAGTCTCTGCTCACGCTCAGTTCGCAGAAAAGGATCAAAGTGTCAGTGCTGCCATCTCCACACTCACAAAGCAGGTGGCCGACATACAAAAACAACTAGCTGCTTTAACTGCTTTAAATTCTCACCAATCCATTCTCACCAGTCCATTTCCAAATCCGCATCCGAAACATCGAACAACTAATGTGAATGCTTCATCATTCAGTCCAAAGCCTGGTTTCTGTTTTCGATGTGGAGTAGATGGACACATCAGACCACAGTGTACAAATAATCCCAACCCAGTACTTGTTAATAAAAAGCTCAAACAATTCAATGACAAGAAACCAAAATGGCAGATCCGTACTTCAACTTCTAATGGACATTTAAACTAGATTCAGTTTCTGTAACGGGACGTACAGGAACTGTGCAGGACCCACACTGTCCCGCAAAGAACAAGAGCACAAAGACTGTCCACTGTGCAGACCAACAGACCCATCCAGGGCAAACTACTACGCTGCCTCGTGGGCTCATCGGATCAAAGTGCACAGCTGAAGTTGATATTGCCGGTCATAATTATCAATGCCTTCTTGACACAGGATCACAGGTAACCACCATACCCGTATCTTTCTACAACAAATATCTTCACGAGCAACGGATTCAACCACTCCATGATTTATTACAAGTCGAGGGCGCTGCAGGTCAAACTGTCCCCTACCTTGGCTATGTGGAAATATCTGTCAAATTTCCCAAAGACTTTGTTGGTGAAGATTTTGAAATATCAACTCTTGCTCTAGTTGTTCCAGATACGCATCCAGATCTTCCAGCAACAGTTCTCATTGGCATGAATACATTGGAGCCGTTATATGAACAGTATTTGGGAGAACATCAAACATTTCAGCCCAGTGCCCATGGGTACAGAGCTGTGTTGAAAACATTACAGCTGTCACACCAGCAGAAGGACAATGGCAACATGGGAGTTGTGAGGCTCCTAAGCAAGGCTCCAGTGCGAGTTTCGGCCGGCTGCACTATGGTCATCACGGGCACTGCTAAAGTCTCCTGTCCATCGTCTGGTCAAAGTGTCCTCCTACAACATCCTGCCTCCACCCTGCCCGGTGGCCTTTGTGTCAGCAGTTGTCTCATCACCCTGCCCGCTCTATCTCCCTACAAGGTTCCTGTGGTCATTACCAATGAATCTGAGCAAGACACTTTCATTCTACCATATGCCGTCATTGCAGATCTCGAGACCTACCACTGCATCTTGTTTGAACATCGTGTGACCCACCTTCCAGCTGAGAAACCGTCGGTCAGCCTGAACTTGGATTTCGGAGAGTCTCCACTGTCTCCAGAAAAACTTAACAACATCTCTGAGGTCTTTTCAAAACATGATCTGGATTTTGGATGCACAACAGCCATAAAACATCACATCCCACTCCACGACAGCACGCCATTCAAGCAACGCGCCCGGCCAATCCATCCTCATGACTATGAAGCCGTCCGCCGTCACCTGCGAGAGCTTCTGGAAGCCGGAGTCATAAGGGAATCCTCATCACCCTTCGCGTCTCCTGTCGTGGTGGTCCGGAAAAAGAATGGTGACGTTAGATTGTGCATCGACTATCGCAAATTAAACCTCCAGACCATAAAGGATGCATACCCGTTGCCCAATTTGGAAGAGTCGTTCTCAGCCCTCACTGGTTCAAAATGGTTCTCAGTACTTGACCTGAAGTCTGGGTACTACCAGATTCCGATGTGTGAGGAAGATAAACCTAAAACCGCCTTTGTCACTCCCCTTGGGTTTGGGAGTTTAATCAAATGCCCCAAGGCGTCACCAATGCACCGAGCACATTTCAGCGCTTGATGGAACGCTGCATGGGGGACCTTCATCTGAAGGAAGTACTTGTGTTCCTCGACGATTTAATTATCTTCTCGGACACTTTGGAGGAATATGAACGAAGACTGCTGCGGATCCTCAACCGGTTGAGAGAGTACGGGCTGAAGTTGTCACCAGAGAAATGCAGATTTTTCCAAACATCCGTCCGCTACCTGGGCCATATTGTCTCAGAAAATGGTGTCCAAACCGACCCAGAAAAAATAGAAACCATCAAAACCTGGCCAATTCCACAAACGCTAAAACAACTGCGATCTTTTCTGGGCTTCGCTGGATATTACCGTCGCTTCATAAAAGACTACTCAATCATCGCCAAGCCGCTAAATAATTTGACTCGGGGGTATGGACCTGCCCGAAAGTCAAAGAACCAGAGATCTCAGCAGAAACCCACCTACAGCCCAAACCAACCGTTTGGAGAAAGATGGAATTCCAGCTGTCAACATGCATTTCAAACATTGATCAACAAGCTCACAACTGCTCCAATTCTTGGCTTCGCAGATCCATCTCGCCCATACATCCTCCACACGGATGCCAGCGTAACGGGTCTTGGAGCAGCATTGTACCAGGAACAAGAAGGGAAGCTGAGAGTCATAGCCTATGCCAGCCGCGGGCTATCGCAGAGTGAGAATCGTTATCCAGCTCATAAACTTGAATTCCTCGCGCTTAAATGGAGTGTCACAGAGAAATTTCAAGATTATTTGTATGGAGCAGAGTTCACCGTGGTAACTGACAGCAACCCACTAACGTACATCCTCACCACAGCTAAACTGGATGCTACAGGACACCGCTGGTTGGCTGCGTTATCCACATACTCGTTTAAGCTGCTGTATCGGGCTGGTAAGCAAAACTGTGACGCTGACGCTCTCTCTCGACGCCCTCATCTATGCTCCAGTGACGATGCCCTCAATGATCATGAGCTCATCAATCAGTTTGTTTCACATCACACAGCTGACTCTGACGTTGTTCCAGAGGAAATTGTAGCTGCCATCTGCCAAAGTCATCTGGTCAGAGCCACACAGTCAGATGACCAAGGTCAGGTTGGGCTCACGCTCATCGAATCTCTGTCAACCAAAGCCAACATCATTCCTGACAGTGACTGCTTTGAGAATCTCCACCAGCTGCCAGTCATTCCTGCTCTCAACATCCAAGAGAAACAACATGCCGATCCTTGCATTCGAGAACTTATTCACCAGCTAGAGACGGGGGAGAAGATTCCACCGACTGCTAGAGCTGAGCTTCCTGAACTTCCACTCTTGCTCAGAGAATGGACCAAGTTGGAATTGGTGGATGGAGTTCTGTACAGGAGGAGAAGGGACAATGAAGAGCTTTTATATCAGCTCGTCCTCCCTGAAGAGCTGCGTCCCATGGTCTTAAAAAGCCTCCATGATGACATGGGCCACATGGGGATCGAACGTACACTCGACCTTGTCCGTACCAGATTTTACTGGCCCAAAATGGCATTGGATGTTGAGCAGAAGATAAAAACCTGTGGCCGCTGTGTGCGTCGAAAGGCCTTGCCGGAGAGAGCTGCACCACTTGTCAGTATCAAAACATCACGCCCGCTTGAGCTCCTGTGTATGGATTTCCTGAGCCTTGAACCTGATTCTAGCAACACTCGAGATATCTTGGTCCTAACTGACCACTTCACCAAATACGCAGTTGCCATTCCCACGCCAAATCAGAAGGCCAAAAACCGTGGCGAAGAGCCTATGGGAAAACTTCATCATTTACTATGGTATTCCAGAGCGAATTCACACCGATCAGGGACAGGATTTCGAGTCCAAGCTAATCAAGGAACTATGTGAGGTTGCAGGCATTCAGAAGAGCCGCACAACTCCATACCATCCGAGGGGAAATCCAGTGGAGCGGTTCAATCGGACGTTGCTGGCAATGTTGGGGACTTTGGAGCAGAAACAAAAGACCCGATGGAAAGAACATGTGAAGCCGCTGGTTCACGCCTACAATTGCACCAAGAATGAGGTCACAGGGTTCACTCCTTATGAGTTAATGTTTGGCAGAACACCCCGATTACCTGTAGACCTTGCTTTTGATCTCCCTGTCCGTGAATCCACCCATAAGAACCACTCTCAATACATTCAATCTCTCAAGTCAAGACTGGACGAAAGCTTCAAAATTGCATCTGACAACGCAAAAAGATCCGCTGACAAGAACAAAGCCAGATTTGACACTCGTGTGATACCATCAGCATTGGAACCAGGTGACCGTGTGCTAGTGAGGAATGTCCGCCTCCGTGGGAAACACAAACTTTGCGACAAATGGGAAAGAGGAGTGTATGTTGTCGTCCATCGAGCTGGCAATCTTCCAGTTTACAAGCTGAGACCCGAAAGCAATGAAGGACCCATGCGGACCCTGCACCGAGACCTCCTGCTTCCATGCGGTTTTCTGGTGGACAGTGAGAATGAATCTGTAGAACCCTCACCTATCCGAAAACCAGTGACTCGACAACAGACCAAAAATAAAGATCCTTCCACAGACCCTCCTGCTGAGGATGAAGACGGAGAGAGTTTGGTTTCCTTAAATGTAAGCCCACCAACGCTGCGTTTCACAGTGAAGAAGCAACATCATGCTCCAGCGCCATCCATTGAGCGTGAACCTCAAGGAGCATCAGTTGTTGATCCTCCGGCAGTTCCAGAAGAACAAGGGGAACCAATATCTGCTCTATCCGATTCTCCACCTCAAGTCATGAACTCCAGCATTGAGCAATCTGCGTCCGATGTGGAAGAGAACTTAGCAAACCAGAACTTACCTGAAAATGAAGGGATACTTACCGAGGTTCCGGTCGTCATCGAAGATCCCCCAGATGAATCCGATCCTGCTGAGACATCTGATAAGGACACTGACTTAGTTGACGTTACTTTGAGACGTTCACGACGACAGCGGGCACCACCTCAAAGACTCCAATATGCCACTCGCGGCAATCCTTTGATTTCCGTAGTTCAAACCATGTTACACGGTTTATCCGATGCATTAGGCGGTACTTCCGATGCTACCTATCCTTCCGTTCACGTTGTCTAAAATTTTAACATGCAACGGGACGTGCATGATTTTAGGCGGGGAGGATGTAACCCACATAAAAATATATGTATAAATATTATATAATATGCATGTGAATATATAACTAAATATACTATAATAATATAACATTCTACTGCGGTTTAATAAAAATAATTACTATTTCCAACCTTTCCTAAGTCAGTGAATGCACCTTAACCCGCACGGAGCATGCGCGGCTGCTCAGCCAATCGTGTTCCTTCTCTCCTCATTACGGCTCCCTCTGTCACTTGCGCGCGGACAGACGAGCGGAGGAGAGGAGGCTGGGAACACTGGCTGTAGCAGGTAAACAGACTTGTTTCCACTCTAAACTTACATATATTCGCTCCTAATCACGTTTTACAATTATAGAAATCGGATACCACCGCATAGAGGCTGGGTTACTCGCTGTGTGGCTTAAACAAGTGGATATTGGTGAGTCTGCTTCCCAATTGTTTGTTTTCTGTCCTGATGCTGCTAATATAGCTTTAGCTTAGGTACAGCTGTGCATTTATTAAACAATAAGCCCAAACTTTTTGTGGGCTGTGCTTTATTATACAATAAGCCAAACTTTGTTGATTGTTTAACAGTTTATGAATTTAACTGCACTTTATTTTTGAACTGTACAGTATTGCACTTTATTTATTGTCTTCTAAATGACAATCTCCTTTTGATAATGTATAGTGTACACAACAAAAACAAAATCTAGCTAGTGGTTACTTTTTATTTTACATGATGTCTAATGGATCGTCCTGTCTGTTAACTACAGGCCAGGTGTGCCCTTGTGGGGTACAATCCGCGCTCATCTGGTGAGCTAAGCCTGTAGAGGAGCCTGAACAGCACCTCTGAATAACATCTCAACAACTCAACCTACAGCTACTGTGGTCTGGTAGGGGCTGTTACAGCCAGTCCTCTCCCCTTTTTTTTTTCCCCCGGTCACAACTAAATCACTCAAGCGCTATGGACTAAAAATTCAAACTCACGGATTCCGTATTTTTCTCAAGAACAATCAAACCACAACAACTACAGTTTTCTTCTGTTTTTTCCAATGATGAACTTTACTGTCAGTACGACAATACGGGACTGCGCTGAACATTGTGTTGCAGTTTGTTGTTTCTTTGAACTTACATTTTATGTCAAACGAAGAGTGTTATAAAACTATTGCACTTTAAACCAGACGTGTGAACTCGAAATACAAGCTTGAATATATTTGTTGTACAACATCATACTACTGCTATCTGCAGATCTGTAAATATTGGGTATAATTTTAATTCACTGTTGCACTGTTAATAATAAGGCACCAGCCACGTAAACTAAACATTTTTGTCTGTCAATCAATATACTGCACGCACCTCCTAGAGACGAACCATAAATCTCCTGAACTAGTCCAAACCCATATTATTATAATAACAATAATAATAGTAGTAATACTCATTGGTTCACTGTCAGTAATTCAATATCATTGCTACATAAGGGTTACATGTGCGTTTGATGGGGGCCAACTTAATGCAGGTTCGAATTGCGTGTGTCACACTCTCAAAGCGTGAGACTTGAGAGCCCTGAAAGTTTAATCATAAATGTTGACAAGAAATCCCATCCCTGATCTCAGCCCGGTCTACAAATGTCCAATAAGGTAAACAAGTGGTATAAAGTAGATATAAATACAAGACCCTCCTGTGTGGCCCTCGCTTACGGCCATACCATCCTGAACACGCCCGATCTCGTCTGATCTCTGAAGCTAAGCAGGGTCGGGCCTGGTTAGTACTTGGATGGGAGACCGCCTGGGAATACCAGGTGCTGGAAGCTTTTTCACTCTGCAGAGGACACTTAAATATCTTTTATTTTATTCATTAAAAGTTGTTCAACACTCAGGTAGCCTGGTAGTGACACACATTTTTTTTTTCTTTAAAATACTTGCCTTGGGCTTTTTATTTGCCAAAAGTCTCTCTCCCATTCAGCTCCAGTCTGGCCCCCCCCCCCCACACTTCTGCTTCTGACCCACTGACTCACACTTCACCACTGAGTTTAGACTTAGACTTAGACAAACTTTATTGATCCACAAGGGAAATTGTTTTGGGCACAGTAGCTCACTCATCAAATATATGATATAAAACAGAGGGTAAAAGAACAAAAAGAAAAATAGATGGAAAAGCACCAAAGAGCAATAGACCTGTGTCAGATGAGACACAATTATATACATAAGATAATGGTAATAAATATATATGTACAATCAGATTTAAATAGAAAAGTAGTAGTCAAATACAAAATACAGTATCAAATATGATGTTCAGTACCAGCTGTATACAGTTGTAGGGAGTATTATCTGTTACATAAGGTGAGTTGTTGTACAGTTGTAGGGAGTATTATCTGTTACATAAGGTGAGTTGTTGTACAGTTGTAGGGAGTATTATCTGTTACATAAGGTGAGTTGTTGTACAGTTGTAGGGAGTATTATCTGTTACATAAGGTGAGTTGTTGTACAGTTGTAGGGAGTATTATCTGTTACATAAGGTGAGTTGTTGTACAGTTGTAGGGAGTATTATCTGTTACATAAGGTGAGTTGTTGTACAGTTGTAGGGAGTATTATCTGTTACATAAGGTGAGTTGTTGTACACTTGTAGGGAGTATTATCTGTGACATAAGGTGAGTTGTTGTACACTTGTAGGGAGTATGGTATGAATGTTGTCCTGTATCTCTCACTGTTTGAGTGGAGCTGTAGGAGCCTGTTGGAGAATGAGCTCCTCTGTCCCTCTATGGTCTGGTGCAGTGGGTGAGAAGGAGTGTCCATGATGGAGAGCAGTTTGTCCAGTGTCCTCCTGTCCCTCACTGTGACAAATGTCTCCAGCTCACAGCCAATCACCTGACCAGCTTTACGGATCAGTTTGTCAATCCGTCCGATGTCTCTTTTTTCCTGGTGCTGCTCCCCCAGCAGAACCACAGCAGAGTACAGGGCGCTGGCCTCCACAGACTGGGAGAAGATCTCCAGTAACTTACTGCACACATTGAAAGACCTGAGCTTCCTCAGGAAGTAGAGTCTGCTCATGCTCTTCTTGTACACAGCATTACAGTTGTCCCTCCAGTCCAGCCTGTTGTTCACATGAACGCCCAGGTACTTGTAGCCGTCCACGATCTCCACCTCGTGACCCTGGATGGTGATGGGCTCCACAGGTGACCTCATCCTCCTGAAGTCAATCACCAGTTCCTTGGTCTTGTTCAAGTTCAGGAGCAGATGGTTTGCCTGGGATCACTCCACAAAATTTGCAATCAGTGTCCTGTCCTCCATCTCCTGTCCATCCCTGATACACCCAACCACCGTTTGACACTTTTACATTTGGAGCTGCTCTAGAAGATGTGTTGGAAAAAGGCTTAAGAAGCAGTACACTTTACTGACTGAAGAAGCTACAAAAGCTGAGAAACACTGTGAAAGACCGGTATGTGATATGAGTTATTGTACAAAAGGCCCTTTGGTTTCTCTGTTCTTGTAGTGTTGAATATTTGTACTGAGTTGTGCCTGGTTTGGGTGTAGTCTGTGGAGTGTCCACATGGGGGTGCTCCTGCCTCCCACATTGTGTTCCTGCAGTTGTAGTTTTTATACCTACAGATCGTCATTGTTTACAGGAGTGTGCGTTCATGACAGCAGTAAGTTTTTGCCTGTAATGATGTTATATATGTTCTTTATGTTTCTAGTTTCACCTTTGATTCTTGTTAGCCTGTGGTCTGCATAGCTAGCATGAGCTAAGCTCATTCTCATTTCCATGCGGTTGTGTAGGTTATAATATCTTAGTTTATTGTTACTGTTAAACCGTATGTTATGTATATTATGTTAAATTATTAATGTGAGCTCCCCTACCCTGTTTAGGGCCCCCTTCATGGCTAAAAGTTGCAAAATGTCTAAACTGAGCATTTGCGGTCCTTTTCTGCGTTAGAAAAAAACACAGCTCAAACGGGCGATTCTGAACAAGGCAACTATGTGATGTCACATTGAAAAATGCAACTCCACCCCCCGTCTGGATGTCTACCCACCGTCTCTGTAAATCACGCCCAGAGAGTTTGGACCGCGAATGAGCTACGCAATGCGAAATGCGTTTTTTAATTTGCCTGGAGTGTTTCTAGGCTCAGAAGTCCTTTATCTGAGCCTCTGGACATCTGAAACAGCAGTGGTTTAATTTTATTTTCCTATAAAAATTTGTTTTTTTCATTGAAACGCCTCTCCTTTCTTCCTCCGCGCTTAAAAAAGTGGGAGACAGCCACAGCGGAACCAGCAGTGCATTTGCCCCCCCCCCCCCCCCCACCCGCTCCTCTAACCTATCTCTGTCCTTCTCATTTGCATTCAAGCAACAAGGCCCAGAATGAGTTGTTCAGAGAGAGATATTCTGACTCTGTACATGTGTCTTTCTCATGCACTGAGTGTTGATTTTGAAGAAGGATTCATTTACAGTATTAGGGAACCATTAAGGAGCCATATAAAAGCATCAAGAAGTACCATGTCATGGGACCTTTAAAGTACCTGTATGTTAAACTTCAGCAAAAGTCTCCTTTTTGAGAGCCAACAGTAGCATCAAATTCTACGCCCTAGGTTCAAATCATCTTGGTGGGCCCACACTAGATATTGTCTAATGAAAAATACATATTAGAAGACTTCGTGAGGGGGCCCTTGGTAAACAGTACCCTTTACCTCCCCAGTTCAACACCCCTGCTAACGACCTATTTCATAGTTAATGTCCATAAGTGGAGTTAATATGATTAACTTAGATTCAGGAGCTGGACCACGCCTCAACCTCCTCTCCAGCCAACCACAGCTCATCTCGACCACGCCTTCAATTACCCAGAAGTCTATTTATACAGCGAGTCCCGACAACACCGTCCATGTCAGCTATACCGACCCTAACCCCAAGTCTCTCGTCCATCCTTCAGCCTGAAGACATCATCTTTAAGGAGGGGGGTTCCGAATCAGCTGGGCGACCATTTTGGACTGGAGACGAAGCCGTCACCCCAAGTCTCCCCCAGCCATCACATCGACCCACCGTCAATCACCAATAAATATCTTTATCGTGTTTCCTTGTCGAGGCGTAGTCCTTCCTAGTGAATGTCCATAATAACCAATGTCCATGATGCTAATTCATGTTTCAGATGCATAGCACACTCAGATGGCCGATGTCCAAAAGCTTTTTTTTTTTTTTTTTTTAATTATGTTTTGGCAAAAAGCCTTCGTCAGATAATTTTTCTTGCTTTGGACCACAAGGAAACAAAGGGTGCCAGCCCAAGAGCAACAACAAAGTGAGATAACCGCTCTACAACAAGAAAAAAAACGGTTAGATATTTACATAAAAACCTTCTCATAAATTATAAGAATAGTTTGACCATATCACAAAAGGCTTCTTCGGTCAAAGTCCACATTGAGCACCTGGGCTGGCAGCCATTTTGTCTACTGTGGTCCAAAGCGAAGGCCTTTTGCCGAAACGTTATTGAAAAATTTTAAAAAGCTTTTGGACATCTGAGTGCGCTATGCATTATTTCACTTTTAAATTGCTGTTCCTTGTATTTGCACCTCTACAAGCACTTTGGTGTTGGTTTTCTGTTTGGTTTAATACATGTTTCAGAAACAGATTCCAAATATAAAAACAGTTCAGAGCTGATTAGTGTGAGATTTATTCTTTTATTCTTTTATGCTTGAAGTGTTCTTTATATCTAGTCTATTCCTGGGTTTTAAGTTACTTACTGTGGGAACCGTCTCACCTCACCATTTGTTTCTCCATATGTTGTATACCTCACTTGTGGCTATAGGTTATAAAAGGCTGTAAACTAACTTGGGGTGTGCGACCCTTCCTGTGTTTTATTCACAGGATACTACATACTACATTTACTGTGGGGTTGTGTTGTGACAGTTGTCCGTAGGGGGTGTCATGTGAATTCCTCTGTTCCGATTGGCTGACCTCACTATTGGACACTCTTCTCATCTTAAAGCTGGGAGTTCCTCTATGAGCCTTATATGGTCTGCATAGTTAAACTATTCTCCTATAGGTTAGCTGTTGCTGATGTCATATATTCAACAGTCTGTACTGTATTTAAAGACAGTTCTTTGTGGTATTTGTGTGTGTGAGAGGGAGGGCCCCCACTAGGTCCCTCTTCACGGTTCACGTCTCTCTGCTAAAGCTGACAACATGGATGCTGAAGATGTCCGATGTCATCATTTCGTTTGTATTCTGCTATTTTTACATTAAAATGCTGACTAACCTCAACCTCGATCAATGCCTTCCTTCAAACCTCTTTCGGACCCATTTTCCGAAACTCACATTAGCCTCGAACAAGTTTTCAAAATTTTCGTTTTTTATTTTTATTTTATGGAAAGTCTAGGGGAATAAAATGACAGAAAACAGCTGAGCGGTTCATGTTGAGCTCCATAGATTTACAATAACAAACCAATTATTTATTATTAAATTATAGCTACCAAAGTAAATCTCCAGCTTTATTTGGAAAGGCAGTGCCACAAAAGCAACTGTAAGGAGATGGTTCCTCTCATAAGTTCATCACCTTTCTGTCATCTTTACTTTTAAGGGTTTGTGTTTACATCTCTCCTGGTTGAATTAACTTTAAAATGTAGTAAATCCAGAAGCAGAAGTCCTACTGAGACGCACTCTAAGCCATGCACCATGCAGCTCGGCCGGGAAACAAAGAACAACATTCTACTGTAAATTCAATTTGTCAACTGGACAAAGTTTATTTGGTCGAAGACGCAACTGACGAAGAAGCTTGGATGAGCTGCGAAACGTCTTCGAACAAATAAGCTTTGTCCAGTTGACAAATTGAATTTCTCCTTTTACGGTGGATTCTACCTGGACGACTGAGGGATTCTTCACACATTCTACTGTAAAAATGTTCTTCAGGATTCCAACACAAAGATCAGAGGAAATAAACCGTTCTTTTATACCAATATTATAAAACAGCTGTTTGAGGACGAAAGTGACACTGAATCAAAACGCTACTTGCGTTTGTTTCTCAAAATGTTTTCTGCAAATGCATCTGGGCTACAGAGAAAATGCATTTTACATTTGAAATTGTTTCCAGGCCAAATCGCACTAGCTTTATGTTTATGTAAAAACACTATTTCTGAAGATTTAGGCTGCGTCCCATTACTCTGTCTTACCCCTTCCCCTTTATCTATGTCTTTGTCTTGCCTCTTGATACCGAGCTGAGAGAGCTCAGGGTCCGAATGTTCCCCTAAGAAATGGGACGCCACTCGATTACCGTTTGCGTCATCGTCCCTCGCCTCTACCTGAGCTGCTACGTCTAAAGACGCGACAACAACTGACGCAAACAAACGTAAACAAATGTCAAGGATTATCGGGTACTTCAGCTTGACAAAAAACTAGCTTGTTTGTAGGTAAAGGGAGAAATTCAATTTGTCAACTGGACAAAGTTTATTTGGTCGAAGAGGTTTCGCAGCTCATCCAAGCTTCGACCAAATAAACTTTGTCCAGTTGACAAATTGAATTTCTCCCTTTACCGTGGATTCTACCTGGGCGACTGAGGACGACTTCACATAGCTTGTTTATAGATGAAAGTTCGATGAAAACGATAACGTCGGCTAAACAGACATCGAATGTCGAACATAAGCGTCATAATCGTAAACCTGATAAACTGTTAATCGATAATTACAACTGCTGAAAATACATTTATGAGACTCCTCGGCTGGTCCATGTGACGCTGCCATCCTGATCCCAAAAGTCCTGGTTTAGTTCTGGTTTAGTCCTGGTTTAGTCCTGGTTTAGTCCTGGTTTAGTCCTGGTTTAGTCCTGGTTTTATTCTGGTTTAGTCCTGGTTTAGTTCTGGTTTAGTCCTGGTTTTGTTCTGGCTTAGTCCTGGTTTTGTTCTGGTTTAGTCCTGGTTTAGTCCTGGTTTAGTTCTGGTTTAGTCCTGGTTTAGTTCTGGTTTAGTTCTGGTTTAGTCCTGGTTTAGTCCTGGTTTTATTCTGGTTTAGTCCTGGTTTTGTTCTGGCTTAGTCCTGGCTTAGTCCTGGTTTAGTCCTGGTTTTGTTCTGGTTTAGTCCTGGTTTAGTCCTGGTTTTGTTATGGTTTAGTCCTGGTTTAGTTCTGGTTTAGTTCTGGTTTAGTCCTGGTTTAGTCCTGGTTTAGTCATGGTTTAGTTCTGGTTTAGTCCTGGATTTATTATGGTTTTTATTATGGTTTTATTCTGGTTTAGTCCTGGTTTAGTCCTGGTTTAGTTCTGGTTTAGTTCTGGTTTAGTTCTGGTTTAGTCCTGGTTTAGTCCTGGTTTAGTCCTGGTTTTGTTCTGGCTTAGTCCTGGTTTTGTTCTGGCTTAGTCCTGGTTTAGTTCTGGTTTAGTCCTGGTTTTGTTCTGGCTTAGTCCTGGTTTTATTCTGGTTTAGTCCTGGTTTAGTTCTGGTTTAGTCCTGGTTTTGTTCTGGCTTAGTCCTGGTTTTGTTCTGGTTTAGTCCTGGTTTAGTCCTGGTTTAGTCCTGGTTTAGTTCTGGTTTAGTTCTGGTTTAGTTCTGGTTTAGTCCTGGTTTAGTCCTGGTTTAGTCCTGGTTTTATTCTGGTTTAGTCCTGGTTTTGTTCTGGCTTAGTCCTGGCTTAGTCCTGGTTTAGTCCTGGTTTTGTTCTGGTTTAGTCCTGGCTTAGTCCTGGTTTAGTCCTGGTTTTGTTCTGGTTTAGTCCTGGTTTAGTCCTGGTTTTGTTATGGTTTAGTCCTGGTTTAGTTCTGGTTTAGTTCTGGTTTAGTTCTGGTTTAGTCCTGGTTTAGTCATGGTTTAGTCCTGGTTTTATTATGGTTTTATTATGGTTTTATTCTGGTTTAGTCCTGGTTTAGTCCTGGTTTAGTTCTGGTTTAGTTCTGGTTTAGTCCTGGTTTAGTTCTGGTTTAGTCCTGGTTTTGTTCTGGCTTAGTCCTGGTTTAGTTCTGGTTTAGTCCTGGTTTTGTTCTGGCTTAGTCCTGGTTTTGTTCTGGTTTAGTCCTGGTTTAGTCCTGGTTTAGTCCTGGTTTAGTCCTGGTTTAGTTCTGGTTTAGTCCTGGTTTAGTCCTGGTTTTATTCTGGTTTAGTCCTGGTTTTGTTCTGGCTTAGTCCTGGCTTAGTCCTGGTTTAGTCCTGGTTTTGTTCTGGTTTAGTCCTGGTTTAGTCCTGGTTTTGTTATGGTTTAGTCCTGGTTTTGTTCTGGTTTATTTCTGGTTTAGTTCTGGTTTAGTCCTGGTTTAGTCATGGTTTAGTTCTGGTTTAGTCCTGGTTTAGTTCTGGTTTTATTCTGGTTTTATTCTGGTTTAGTTGTGGTTTAGTTCTGGTTTAGTCCTGGTTTAATCCTGGTTTAGTCCTGGTTTTGTTCTGGTTTAGTCCTGGTTTAGTCC
This sequence comes from Paratrypauchen microcephalus, assembly GCA_036785185.1. Classification (NCBI taxonomy): domain Eukaryota; kingdom Metazoa; phylum Chordata; class Actinopteri; order Gobiiformes; family Gobiidae; genus Paratrypauchen; species Paratrypauchen microcephalus. Next base: position 181,848 of record JAVJIX010000113.1, read on the forward strand.
TGGTTCAGTTCTGGTTTAGTTCTGGTTTTGGTCTGGTTTAGTTCTGGTTTACTCCTGGTTTTATTCTGGTTTAGTCCTGGTTTTGTTCTGGTTTAGTCCTGGTTTTATTCTGGTTTAGTCCTAGTTTTGTTCTGGTTTAGTCCTGGTTTAATCCTGGTTTAGTCCTGGTTTTGTTCTGGCTTAGTCCTGGTTTTATTCTGGTTTAGTCCTGGTTTAGTTCTGGTTTAGTTCTGGTTTAGTTCTGGTTTAGTTCTGGTTTAGTCCTGGTTTAATCCTGGTTTAGTCCTGGTTTTGTTCTGGCTTAGTCTTGGTTTTATTCTGGTTTAGTCCTGGTTTAGTCCTGGTTTTGTTCTGGTTTTGTTCTGGTTTAGTCCTGGTTTTGATCTAATTTAGTCCTGGTTTAGTCCTGGTTTAGTTCTGGTTTAGTCCTGGTTTTGTTCTGGTTTAGATCTAATTTAGTCCTGGTTTATTCCTGGTTTTGTTCTGGTTTAGTCCTGGTTTTGAACTAATTTAGTCTTGGTTTAGTCCTGGTTTTGATTTAATTTAGTCCTGGTTTAGTCCTGGTTTTGATTTAATTTAGTCCTGGTTTAGATCTGGTTTAGTCCTGGTTTAGTCCTGGTTTAGTCCTGGTTTAGACATGGTTTAGTTCAGGTTTAGTCCTGGATTTATTATGGTTTTATTATGGTTTTATTCTGGTTTAGTCCTGGTTTAGTCCTGGTTTAGTTCTGGTTTAGTTCTGGTTTAGTTCTGGTTTAGTCCTGGTTTAATCCTGGTTTAGTCCTGGTTTTGTTCTGGCTTAGTCCTGGTTTAGTTCTGGTTTAGTCCTGGTTTTGTTCTGGCTTAGTCCTGGTTTTGTTCTGGTTTAGTCCTGGTTTAGTCCTGGTTTAGTCCTGGTTTAGTTCTGGTTTAGTCCTGGTTTAGTCCTGGTTTTATTCTGGTTTAGTCCTGGTTTTGTTCTGGCTTAGTCCTGGCTTAGTCCTGGTTTAGTCCTGGTTTTGTTCTGGTTTAGTCCTGGTTTAGTCCTGGTTTTGTTATGGTTTAGTCCTGGTTTTGTTCTGGTTTATTTCTGGTTTAGTTCTGGTTTAGTCCTGGTTTAGTCATGGTTTAGTTCTGGTTTAGTCCTGGTTTAGTTCTGCTTTTATTCTGGTTTAGTTCTGGTTTAGTTCTGGTTTAGTTCTGGTTTAGTCCTGGTTTAATCCTGGTTTAGTCCTGGTTTTGTTCTGGTTTAGTCCTGGTTTAGTCCTGGTTCAGTTCTGGTTTAGTTCTGGTTTTGGTCTGGTTTAGTTCTGGTTTACTCCTGGTTTTATTCTGGTTTAGTCCTGGTTTTATTCTGGTTTAGTCCTAGTTTTGTTCCCTGTAGTCCTGGTTTTGTTCTGGTTTAGTCCTGGTTTTGTTCTGGTTTAGTTCTGGTTTAGTCCTGGTTTTGTTCTGGTTTAGTTCTGGTTTAGTCATGGTTTAGTCATGGTTTAGTTCTGGTTTAGTCCTGGTTTAGTCATGGTTTAGTTCTAAACTAAACCAGTCATGGTTTAGTTCTGGTTTAGTCACGGTTTAGTTCTGGTTTAGTCCTGGTTTAGTCCTGGTTTAGTCCTGGTTTAGTCATGGTTTAGTCCTGGTTTAGTCCTGGTTTAGTCCTGGTTTAGTTCAGATTCAGATTTATTTATTTATTTCATTCATAAGTATAAAAAGACATCAACATTTGTGATAACAAATAACAAAATATTGAATGAAAGGGAGCAGAAAGAAGAGTTATCTTATGTTATCTGCCCCCTCTTCCCTTTTCCAAACACCAACACCGATAGTGACTGCAAAACCTTTCCTCATTACATTCCATTTCAATCACAATTATTAATCAATTGTAAACATAAAGCTTCATTTTCAAGTGTAACAATTTAGTTTTCTTTTTCATACATACACATTACATTGGATTTTATGTATTTTTTAAATGCCATTATTGTACTTGATTCTTTGATTTCTTTGTCAAGATTATTCCATAAATTAACTCCTTTCACAGCGACGCTTCGCTCCATAACCTTGGTTCTGAATTTAGGTTTTTTAAACATGTAGGTTCCCTTTAAATTGTATTGGCTTGTTCTCATCTCAAACAGTCTTTGAATATTTACAGGTAACACTCTGCACTTTGCTTTATACATGACTTTGAGGAGACTTAATTCAACAATATCACACATTTTCAACACTTTAAGTTGAACAAATAATGGGTTGGATGGCTCTCTATAATGACTGTTGGTGATAATTCTCAAAGCCTTTTTCTGTAAAATAAATAATGGCTGTAGGTAAGTTTTACATGTCGGCCCCCAAATTTCCACACAGTACATCAGATATGGTGCGATTATGGAGTTATACAAGATTAATAATGCTGCACTGTTTAGTGAGAACTTTACTTTATGCATCACCGCAATTGCTTTAGCTATTTTGCCTTTTGTGTAATTTATATGAGACCTCCAGTTTAGTCCTTCATCAATCATGACTCCTAAAAATTTTGTTTCACTTACTCTCTTAATCTGTATCCCATCTATTTCTAATGATATGTCGTCTTTTTTATTTTTATCATTAAATAAAATGAAATTTGTTTTTTTAATATTAAGAATCAATCCATTTAAATCAAACCAATATTTTACTTTTTTTTAGCTCTTCGTTTACTCTAATTATGACCTCTTTCATATCTTTTCCATGGTAAAATAATGTATCATCGGCAAATAAAATTTTCCCAAGTTCAGATACATTAACAAAATCATTCATATATAAATTAAATAATTTGGGCCCAAGAATCGAGCCTTGGGGAACACCACATTTGATATTATATCTTTCTGATTCTGTGTCATTAATTTTTACATATTGTTTTCTGTTTTCTAAATAACTCGCTATCCATTGATGAGCCACCCCTCGAATGCCATACTTGTTCATTTTCTTAAGTAATATTGAATGATTTATTACATCAAAAGCTTTTTGTAGGTCAATGAATATACTTAAGAAATAATTCCCATTGTCAATTTCGGATGCTATTTTTTCAGTTAGTTCCATTATTGCCATTGCGGTTGAATGTTTTGCCCTAAATCCATACTGGTTATTATTCAAGATGTTTTGTTTCTGTAAAAAACTATCAAGCCTTATTGCAAACACCTTTTCCAATATTTTTGAAAACTGTGGAAGCAGTGAGAGAGAGATATAATGGGGTATTAAATGTCAGATTAGTCACGGTAGAGTAATTTATGACCCCCCTCAGGCAATTGATTAGTCACACCCCCCTCCTCCCCCCCTCCCCCCTCCTTCCCCTCACCACGTGATCCCACGTGACCCCACGTGGAAACCACGTGGAAACCACGTAGCCAGATGTAACCCTGTGCTGAATTAATTAATGTATCAATGTTTCGTTAATTAAATGATGTACATTAAATTAAATTTAACGGTTGTTTTTACCACGGCGCTGTTTTAATCCGACAGACATGTACCTTTAAGACTACCTTCAACCTTATTGCAATACAAAATCTAAATCTTAAACAGCTAATGTTTCCATCTGTATTCCTAAGAACAAGGTCTAAAGATAAACTTTTACACAAAAGGTAAGAAACAAAACACTGTATACTGTACTGATCCACTGTATGTGTACTGATCCATTTTGGCACTACGTATTCGCTTATCACAAACTGTGCAACTTTCTTGGTAAAAGGAAGAGCATTGTTGAAAATACAAAACAGAAGTGTGGACAACCCCGAAACTAAAAATGTGTCTGACTTTAGTGCATGTTAGGGGTCCGCGAGCTTGGCTGTTTGACCACCCTCTGTGACTCTAATTGGTTTACAGCATTACATTCAGTGAAGCAAAGCTGTTTTATGATCGTAACACAACGTCAACTGTAATCTTAAGTCCCCTACAATTTCATTCAAAAGCATCATTTTTCTAAACTTAGCTGTTTTGTCTTAAATTCCTCAGAAGTATTCTAGCCACATTTGTGAAAATCTATACACTATTTAGAAAAGACAGGATGACAAAAGATAGAAAGTTTATAAACTAGACTTTTACACAGCACTATACATTAAATCATACATACAAATGATAACATAGGCTATTTGTGTAAAGTAATTCTGAGCACAAATAAACAGGCCTTTTCTGCAATTTCCAACAATGCATCAACAGTTATACAAGAACAAAATGGATTTATTAAAAAAAAAAAAACAAAAAAAAAAAACAGACAGCTGCACAACATATTCCAAATTCTAACAACACAGACACAAGGCAAAACAAGGTAAAACAAAAACTCACCACAGACATCTTCAGCCCCCCAGCTGAGACACCCCGTGTCACCCACGTGTTGTCAGATGTTGACCACGCGACACTAACACACTAACACACAACGTCAACTGAAATCTTATTAACTCCCCTACAATTTCATTTTTCTAAACTTAGCTTTCCACCTAGATGTGCAAAGACACTGTGAATCTAAATAAATCCGTGTGACCCCACTGTGACCCCCCTCTCCTTCTGTCCCCTCTCTTCCTCAGCCCCCCTTCTCCCTCTGCCCCCACGTGACGTATCCAAACAACCGAATAAATCTATAATTGGTGCTTTTTGTAGGAGACATACAAGTCCCCCCTACAATTTCATTTTTCTAAACTTAGCTTTCCACCTAGATGTGCAAAAGACTTGAAACAATGACACTGTAAAATCTAAATGTAAAATATCAATGAATCCGCTTTTATTCCTCAGCACTATGTACGATCACATCAGATTTTACATTTACATTTTAACTTTTCAGAACAGTCCTTTCAGGCTTATAATGGTTGGCAGCCAAAATGTCTTGACTTGAAAAAAATACACATTATCCATATTCTATTAAGTGCTAGGTTTCAAATAACATCACCAACATTCAATGGGTCAATATTATCTAAAACAGATGGGGGAAGCTAAAATCAATATTGTTAAATGCAACACGGAGAGAAACCTGGAAGACCAAAATGGATTTATAAAAAAAAAAACAGACAGCTGCACAACATATCCCAAATTCTAACAACACAGACACAAGGCAAAACAAAAAATTCAAAATCTCACCTCATCTCTAAGGATGCAGAAAAGGCCTTTGACAGGATCTTCTCCAACCCATTTAGGGAGGCCTCATCACGTGACCGACAAGCCCCGCCTCCTCCAGTTCTCTCTCTACCATAACAGAGAAGCTTCCGCATTAGCCGGCCTTCTGTTATTTCCATCACGTGACCGACAAGCCCCGCCTCCGCCAGTTTTCTCTCTACCATAACAGAGAAGCGTCCGCCATCGTTCCCCATCACAGTAGTTCTCTTTCTCTCCCATGACAAAGAAGGGTCTGTTTTAAATTTCCTTGTGGTAATCCTCTTCCATGTCAACTATATATTATGAGCATTAAGGTTGTCCTGCTCAGCTTGAATGTTAAAATTGTTGTTGACTCTGGAAATAAATGAATCAATATCCGGTCTTTATCTTCTCATACCAGGTTTTAACATGGCTGAAATACGCTTCATGAAAAAGGTGTATTACACCCCTACTCATCCGGGCAGCTTCGGAGGTGTAGAACGATTTCGCAGAGGCCTGCAAGATGAAATGGGAAAGACTGTTGCGCTAAAAAATGTCAAACAATTTCTAGAGGGGCAGGATGCTTATACTCTACATAAACCTGTGAGAATACATTTTCATAGAAACAGAGTTTTCGCCCCACGCCCTTTGAATCAATTTCAAGCAGACCTGTGCGATATGCAAGCCCTGTCTGACTATAATGATGGGTTTAATTATCTATTAACGGTCATAGACATATTTTCCAAGAAAGCGTACGTAAGAGTTCTGAAAAGGAAAACTGCGGACGAGGTAGTGAAGGCCTTTGAAACAATTTTTCACGAAAGTCAGACGCCGGAAAAAATACAAACCGACGCGGGGAAGGAATTTTTTAACAAGAGTTTCGAGGGTTTGATGAAAAAACACGGTATCATTCATTTTTCCACAGCCAGCGACCTCAAAGCCTCTGTGATTGAAAGATTTAATCGTACTTTAAAAGGAAGAATGTGGAGATATTTTACAGCAAACAACACTTTACGCTACCTCGACGTCTTACAAGACTTGGTGAAAAGTTACAATAACAGCTACCACAGTAGTATTAAAATGAAACCTATACAGGTGACCTCAGAGAACACTTTTCAAGTGTTTCAAAACTTGTATGGCAGATCACAACCCCGCCGTAAGGGTGGATCAAAGATGAATTTCAAGAAGGGAGACCTAGTCAGGATTTCAAAGTTGAGGGGGGTGTTTGATAAAAAATATGAACAGAGTTTTACGGATGAGGTGTTTACGGTATCCGAATGCGTCGCACGTGACCCTCCTGTATACAAACTACTAGATTACGACGGAGACCCCATCCAAGGTTCATTTTACGAAGCAGAGCTGCAAAAAGTAGCGATGGACAAAGACAGAATCTACCACGTAGAGAAGATTTTGAAGCGGCGCACTGTTAAAGGCGAAAAAATGGTGTTTGTACGCTGGAAAAACTGGCCCGAGAAATTTAACAGCTGGGTCAAGGCGTCAGATTTAAAAAATGTATAAAATTTACGCGCGCACGCATCAGCCATCATTTCATCATGTACGGGGCAAAGGATGAAGGGTTTTTCGTAACACTTCCGTCTAACGCTAGCTTAGACGTTTTCAAAGACAACACTAGCGCCAGTTATCGCGTGGATTTGCCGCAACACATCGAATTAGAGGGGCGGTGGGAGGTCGCCTTGACGCAAATTTCGTACCCACACACGTTTTATACGATATCACAGGATGACGCCTACTTTTATTGGAAAGAAAATCCTAATGATCCGGAAACGGGGGTACCGTGCGTCATCAGATGTTTAAAGGGGGTTATTACGACAACTTACAAATCCCCAGGAGAGATATTCAAGGTCGTTTGAGAAAAATAAAATCTGATATTTCTGTCGACTATAACAATATTGAGAAAAAATTTACTTTCCATTCCGGAACTGAAACCCACGTACTCTTTAGTGGACCCGCGGCTTACATGATGGGTCTGAAATCGGGAGAATGGTTCACGTTCGGCCAAAATACTTCGGCTCCCTATCCTGCGGATTTATGTGCAGGGTTTTATCACATGTACTGCTACAGTGACGTCGTGGGCCAACAGATGGTTGGAGACGTTTATGCACCGCTTTTGAGAACGATTAAAATTCAAGGCACTTACGGTGATATTATCACTCAGAATTACAACCCCGTTTATTATTTACCGGTGGCCAAGAACCACATTGAAAACATTCAAATTGAGATAAAAACGGATCAAAACAAACCGGTAGAATTTACCTACGGCAAAACCATCACAACGCTTCATTTTAGACCGAAAACTTGAACCCCGTCTGTGGCTTATATAACCCTTTTTTTGCCAGCGCCTACATCATTCAGTATCGAGCCGATGCGCGATACGGTAACTAACCGAATATCAAAGAAAAAATGGCTCACGTAGGCTTAAGAGAGGATCCTCACCGCTTTGTACATTATTATGAAAATCAGGTAGGAGGGGGTCTCCCCGGATTTCACGGAGCACCTGTTATGTATGGACGTGGAATAGGGGCTATTTTTTCAAAATTATTTCGTTTTGTAAGTCCTCTGGTGAAGAAAGGTTTCGCCATCGCTAAACCTCATCTTAAAGCGGCGGCCGGCAGCATCGCCTCGGACGTGTTCAGCCACGCAATGAGTCAAGTCAGCAACGATCAGAAACAAGAGGGGTCGGGAGGGATTATGGTGCTCTCACGTCGTATGAGAAAGAGACCTCCGGGGGAACGCCTCGCTTCAAGGTCTAATAAACATAGGGGGAAAAAAAAAGAAATCAGTTGCGAAAAGCGGGCGTATGAAGAAGTCGTCTGACCGGAGCTCTGATATTTTTAATTAGGCCTATAATTTGATATTTAAAAAAAATGGCCCTATTACATCAGAGATCTGCAGAATGTACTCTGGCGGAGCTGGATTTATTTTCTGCACCTATGACACAACTTTCCATCGATGATAAAATCTACACAGAAATTTCGCCCTTGTCGGCCATTGCAGACGGTGGACCAATAGAATTTTTTATTCCCGGAGACGGCGATAAGTATCTGGACTTGAACGACACGTTGCTACATCTCCGGGTAAAAATCACAAACGCCGATGGTACAAATCTGGCCAACGATGCGGCTGTAGCCCTCATAAATTATCCTCTAAATACAATTTTCAGCCAGTGCGACGTTACTTTGGGGGATAGACTGATTTCGCAGTCTAGCGCGACGCACCCCTACCGTGCTATGATTGAGACTCTTCTCAATTTTTCAGAGGACACGCTCAAGAGTCAGTTCAGCGGCGGTCTTTTTTACAAAGACACTTCTGGAGAGATAGACTCCATAGTGACTACTGACGGGCCCAATACAGGGCTAAATAAGAGAGCCGCTTTTACCGCCCGCTCCAGGGAAGTGCACTTACTTGGCCCTCTTCACAGCGACATATTTTTCTGCGAGAGACTTTTGCTGAACTCTGTTGATTTGAGAATTAAACTGACCCGCGCCAGCGATGCCTTTTGTCTCATGGGAGACCGCGCCTCTACTTTTCGTCTGAAAATACTGGGAGCCTCTCTATTTGTTAAAAAAGTGTCTGTGGCCCCATCCGTCCGGTTAGGTCACGCCGCGGCCTTAATGAAAGGTAACGCGCTCTACCCCCTCTCGCGGGTCAACGTGAAAACATACTCCATACCGGAGAACTCTAGGATATGCAATCACGAAAATCTCTTTCTGGGCACCATGCCCAAATACATGGTTCTAGCCATGGTGCACCACGAGGCTTTCGCGGGGAGAAGAGACATGTCACCCTTTAATTTTATTCACAACGATGTTGAATACCTGGCTCTGTGTCAGGACGGTAGACAAATTCCGGCTAAGGCTTTTCAGCCCCAATTTAACAACGGCCTGTCTGTCAGGGAATTCTACAACATGTACCTGGCTACAGGGAGACATCTTAAAGATTTACCTCTGAGTATCAACCGTGAAGAATTTAACGCCGGGTACTCTCTGTTTGTTTTTAATTTGAACCCGGCCGATGACAATGACGCATTGTCCCCAGTATCAAACGGTAATCTAAGACTAGAAATGAGATTCAGAGCCCCCCTTCCGCACACCACAACTCTTATCATCTATGCTTGTTACGATTCTATTCTGGAGATCAACTCTAAGAGACAGGTTCTGGTGGATTATTATTAAAAAATGGATAACATTCAACTAGAGAATCTTTTGCATAGTCTACTGGGGGATGTGTTTTGTGGCGTGTGGGCGTCCGATCAACTACCTCTGCTGAATCCGACCTTTAAAACCCCTGCATATTTTATAGTAAACACACACCCGGCCCACATGCCCGGGGAGCATTGGTTGGCTTTGACTTTGGAAAAGGACGGCGAGGCCACGTTTTTTGACTCTTATGGGTTTTCTCCGTACTTTGATCACTACCCTTCAAGTATCGTACAGTTTTTAAAAGACCGCTCTCAAAACATCAAATACCACGACATCCAGCTACAACACCATCTATCAACGGTCTGCGGTCAACACTGCGTCTATTATCTCTGCCACCGCGCCTGTGGGTTAACTTATCAACAAGTTCTGTCTTTGTACAGCGATGACGTGATAAAGAATGACATTACCGTGTACGACTATGTGAAAAAATATCAACGTTGTGTTAAAAATAAAATTATCGGTGCCCCGAAGCAAGGGAATTGTTTTTTACAGTTACTTAAAGATTGCTATTTAGAATAAATAATAGTACATGTACATTTCTCACGTGTGTTTTGAATAAAAATCTGTATACTCACAAAATATGTTTAATAAAACACTTTATTGATGAAAGACAAAAAATGTTTGTGTATTACAGTTATTTAAGATGTTAAAGGCTAATCCATTGCGGGGACAGATTTATTGGTTTTCCGTTTTTCCGTACAAGCGCTACTCCTTTGCTCCTTTTTGCACGTGGCGTGTCTTGGGGCGTTTCTAATTTATCCTTCACGCCCGTCTTGAGGAGACGATATTGATCGCGAGCATGAGGGTTATTTATAGCGGATAAAGGAACGTTTAGTTCCGACAGAGTATTTAAAAATTTTGACCAACCCTCAGGAGGCGGGTCTCTGGGGTTTTTCTTAAATGAGTGTGAGAGGTATTTGAATAAATCGATCATATGAGACCCTTTTACAGCATCGCCTTTATAAACAAATTCTCCCTTTGAATTCCATCCTTCGCGGCTCTCCGATAATTTCATTAAGACGTACTCGACATTTTTACGATCTCGCGGAGGGAGACTTTTCAAAACATCCTCGACCGTACGGTCAAACTCTGCGCCGTGAGATGATGTCTCAGCGTTATCGGCGGTCTGTTCCGGTTGAAGAGTCAGAGTCACTCGACGTTCATCTCTCTGACCCTGCTTCATAAAGTTCAGATATCGTTGCAGTAATGCGTTGTACTTTTTAATTTTTTCATGAGAGCTCACCCCCTGCTCGTTTAATATCTCTCTCATTCTTTCGTCTAAGTCATCCTCCGCGGTTTCTCTGATAGATGACGCCGGTTGAGTCAGACGATTTAATTGGTGGGGTGTTACTAAAAACATTTTCTGAGCCTTCTTTAAAGTCATTTTTGGAGCACGCCTCCGATGAGATTTCCGAGCAGAGGCACGACGGTTGAAAGAAGAGGCAAAATAAATCCGCCCGTCTGCTTTTTGAGAGCCTGTTGTTTCCGGTTAATGCTCGTTTTTTTATCGGCCAGCAGTCTGATAATTTTTTTCTGCCTCTTCAGTTTTTTAAATTGAGAAGGAGTCAGGGGGATGTTTCCCTTTAGAAGATTTAAAGCGATTTCGCACAGCGTCTGGATAAAATCAGGGGAGCCGTGCAAAAGAATGTCCTTACGTTTCTTGGGCGTCGCATGGTACAGCGACATAAGCATGGGAACGTTCCTTTTTATACGCGCCGACATAATGATGATCTACGTTTTGGGGATGTAAACCGTCAACCGCTGGTGAGCGAGTACACCTGTCCTCAGTCTGTATCGCTCTGGGCAGACGGGTGTGAGGTCGACTATTATATATTCGTGGGCGTCTTTAGTGGCATCTTCAAAGCTCTCTAAGAAAAATGCTTTTTGTGAAGGAAAAATCTGATGAGCCAATATCTTAATCTGTAGTTTATCCCGTGGATTTTTAAACAGTACCAGATAATTACTATTCAAACTTATAGTCCTGCTGTGTTTACCCTGGAGAAATACATTTTGAGTCAACATCATGACGCTCATATTTCTATGATGACGGTATTGAGTAAAAATTTTCACCACCTCAGGATGGTTAGATGCTTGAAAAATAACATCATCCAGAATAATCAAATGCTTTTGCTCGGGTGGGAACAAGTTTTCATCTTCAAACGAATCAGGTAATCCTTTGACAAATTTTATGTTTTTATTAATTTTTTGGAGTTCGCCGTACATAGGTTGAAGAGACGTATAAATCCAGACAATATTTTCAGGTACAATATTCATAACTTGATCACAGTTTTCCAGTACATTTTTTACAAAATAGGTTTTCCCGCATCCGCTTGGACCCACAATTAAACATGAAAATGGAAAAACGAATCTGGGTTCAAATTCTATTTCCTCTGTAAAGCACGAGTGTGACATGCCGTGATACGCAGCTCTAGTCTTTTTTGCTAAATTCTCAGCACAAGGCTCTTCTTATAAGCCCTTCTTATTACAACTAAAAACAAAGCAAGAAGAAAAACCTTTGATCTTCCAAAGATTACCACAAGGGAATTTAAGGCAGACCCTTCTTTGTCATGGGAGAGAAAGAGAACTACTGTGATGGGGAACGATGGCGGACGCTTCTCTGTTATGGTAGAGAGAAAACTGGCGGAGGCGGGGCTTGTCGGTCACGTGATGGAAATAACAGAAGGCCGGCTAATGCGGAAGCTTCTCTGTTATGGTAGAGAGAGAACTGGAGGAGGCGGGGCTTGTCGGTCACGTGATGAGGCCTCCCTAAATGGGTTGGAGAAGATCCTGTCAAAGGCCTTTTCTGCATCCTTAGAGATGAGGTGAGATTTTGAATTTTTTGTTTTGCCTTGTGTCTGTGTTGTTAGAATTTGGGATATGTTGTGCAGCTGTCTGTTTTTTTTTTTTTTATAAATCCATTTTGGTCTTCCAGGTTTCTCTCCGTGTTGCATTTAACAATATTGATTTTAGCTTCCCCCATCTGTTTTAGATAATATTGACCCATTGAATGTTGGTGATGTTATTTGAAACCTAGCACTTAATAGAATATGGATAATGTGTATTTTTTTCAAGTCAAGACATTTTGGCTGCCAACCATTATAAGCCTGAAAGGACTGTTCTGAAAAGTTAAAATGTAAATGTAAAATCTGATGTGATCGTACATAGTGCTGAGGAATAAAAGCGGATTCATTGATATTTTACATTTAGATTTTACAGTGTCATTGTTTCAAGTCTTTTGCACATCTAGGTGGAAAGCTAAGTTTAGAAAAATGAAATTGTAGGGGGGGCTTGTATGTCTCCTACAAAAAGCACCAATTATAGATTTATTCGGTTGTTTGGATACGTCACGTGGGGGCAGAGGGAGAAGGGGGGCTGAGGAAGAGAGGGGACAGAAGGAGAGGGGGTCACAGTGGGGTCACACGGATTTATTTAGATTCACAGTGTCTTTGCACATCTAGGTGGAAAGCTAAGTTTAGAAAAATGAAATTGTAGGGGAGTTAATAAGATTTCAGTTGACGTTGTGTGTTAGTGTCGCGTGGTCAACATCTGACAACACGTGGGTGACACGGGGTGTCTCAGCTGGGGGGCTGAAGATGTCTGTGGTGAGTTTTTGTTTTACCTTGTTTTGCCTTGTGTCTGTGTTGTTAGAATTTGGAATATGTTGTGCAGCTGTCTGTTTGTTTTTTTTATAAATCCATTTTGTTCTTGTATAACTATTGATGCATTGTTGGAAATTGCAGAAAAGTCTTTAGACCTGTTTATTTGTGCTCAGAATTACTTTACACAAATAGCCTATGTTATCATTTGTATGTATGATTTAATGTATAGTGCTGTGTAAAAGTCTAGTTTATAAACTTTCTATCTTTTGTCATCCTGTCTTTTCTAAATAGTGTATAGATTTTCACAAATGTGGCTAGAATACTTCTGAGGAATTTAAGACAAAACAGCTAAGTTTAGAAAAATGATGCTTTTGAATGAAATTGTAGGGGACTTAAGATTACAGTTGACGTTGTGTTACGATCATAAAACAGCTTTGCTTCACTGAATGTAATGCTGTAAACCAATTAGAGTCACAGAGGGTGGTCAAACAGCCAAGCTCGCGGACCCCTAACATGCACTAAAGTCAGACACATTTTTAGTTTCGGGGTTGTCCACACTTCTGTTTTGTATTTTCAACAATGCTCTTCCTTTTACCAAGAAAGTTGCACAGTTTGTGATAAGCGAATACGTAGTGCCAAAATGGATCAGTACACATACAGTGGATCAGTACAGTATACAGTGTTTTGTTTCTTACCTTTTGTGTAAAAGTTTATCTTTAGACCTTGTTCTTAGGAATACAGATGGAAACATTAGCTGTTTAAGATTTAGATTTTGTATTGCAATAAGGTTGAAGGTAGTCTTAAAGGTACATGTCTGTCGGATTAAAACAGCGCCGTGGTAAAAACAACCGTTAAATTTAATTTAATGTACATCATTTAATTAACGAAACATTGATACATTAATTAATTCAGCACAGGGTTACATCTGGCCACGTGGTTTCCACGTGGTTTCCACGTGGGGTCACGTGGGATCACGTGGTGAGGGGAAGGAGGGGGGAGGGGGGGAGGAGGGGGGTGTGACTAATCAATTGCCTGAGGGGGGTCATAAATTACTCTACCGTGACTAATCTGACATTTAATACCCCATTATATCTCTCTAGTGAGACTGGCCTATAGTTGGAGAAGTTGTGTTTATCACCATTTTTATAAAGCGGTACTATTTTTGCTAATTTCATTTTGTCAGGGAAAGTTCCCATTGTTAATGATAAATTGCATATGTATGTAAAGGGATCAATAACAGATTCAATTATATTTTTCACAACCATCATGTCCAGTCCCTCACAGTCAGTTGATCTTTTGTTTCCACAGTTTTTAACAATTTTTCTTATTTCATCTTTTTCCACCTTGTCCAGAAAAATACTGCTCACATTGTCAATGATTGTATTTTCATCAAACTTTTTAGAGGGATTACCTGCAAGGCTGGACCCCACATTAGCAAAGTATTCACAAAACTCATTAGAAATTAGTTTTTCATTATATATGTCAGCATTATTCTTTACAAAGTAATGTGGATAAGGATGCTTCCCTGTCTTGCTTATCACTCTATTTATTATTCCCCAAGTTGACTTAATGTTATTTTTGTTTTTATTTAGTTGTTCACTGTAATATTCTTTTTTTCTTTTCCTGATGATCCATACCAATTTGTTTTTATATTTTTTATACTTATCTTCTGCCTCTCCTGTTTGTGTTTTCAAAAAATATGTATACAGATATTTTTTCTTTCTACATGCATTTTTTATTCCTTTGGTCATCCATGGTTTATCTTCCCTTTTCTGTCGGGAGGTTACTAATGGGCAATTTTTATTATATAATCTTATCACTGTATCTATAAAAGAGTTGTATGCCTGATTGACATCATTGACATAAACTGAATCCCAACTTTGTGCTTTCAGATCATCATTAAGTGCTGTTAGGGCTTTCATTGATCTGTTGACAGTTTTATAATCTTTCTCGGTTTTATTTTGTGTTTGTATTTACAAGATGTAAATATGGGTAAATGGTCACTGATGTCAGTTATTAGGACCCCACTTAGTACAATATCTTCATTTACATTTGTAAAGATGTTGTCAATAACTGTGTAATTCTAGTTGGTTTGTGTATTAATGGAAATAAGCCCAGACTGTTCATTGTGTTTAAGAAATCCGCTGCTTTTTGGTCCTCCTTGTTTCCCAGGTTAATGTTAAAATCCCCACAAATAAACTGATTCCTGTTTCTATAATTATCAAACATTTCCATTAGTCTTTCAGTAAATTGTTGAGCACAAGAGTCTGGTAGCCTGTATACACAGCTTATTAAAGTATTTTTTTCTGTTGCAGATGCAATTTCCACAGTTACAATTTCGATTCCATTATTTTCAATTGTTGTCTTTTCATTTACCATTTTGCAGTTTAAATTGGAATGTATGTATAATGCCACCCCTCCACCTCTTTTGCTCTTCCTGTTTACTGAGAAAAGCTCATATCCCTCCAACTGTACTTCATTCATGATGTCATCCCTAAACCATGTTTCTGTGATTGCAATGATATCAAACTCTTTCTTAAAATTACTCATATATTCTTTTATTTCTGACAATTTACTGTAAAGACTGCGGCTGTTTAAGTGGATGATAGTGAGAGTATCGACTTCAAAGTTTTGATTATTAAATTGTTCCTCATTATAATATTCACAATCCATTGTAATTATATGTTCATTTATTTTTGTATCCAATTCCTGTATGTGATTCATATTTGTTTGTTTGTTCTAAACTAACAATATTGTATATAACCAGTCATATATTTTGACACACTTCACAATTAGACATTTCATTTTGCCTGTTTAAATTTGGCAAGATCATCCATATTCCTGACTTGAATGGCATTTGTTCCTTCTTTTACCCTTATCCAAACTCGACAGTTCCAAACCCATGTGGCTATTATATGGTTTTGCTTTTTTAGAAGCCTTGCCTCCCTTGCAATATCTGCATTTTTTTTCGTCAAGTGCTCATTCACATATACGTTTGTGCCTTTCAATTTTTTTGCCTGTTTCAGTAGATCATTTTTATGTTTCTGGTTTGTAAATCTCACAATGATGGATGGTTTGTTTTTACTATTTCTGTTTGGAAGTGTATGACATGCTGATATTGTGTCTTGTTGGACGTTAATACCTTTTTTAAGAAAAAAGTCAGTCACTTGCTGCTCCAGTGTCCAAAGCTCTTCAGGTGGTGCATTTTCTCCAGTTGCTCCACCTGGATTCACAACTCTGGCGTATGATCGATGTTTCGTTTCTAGACCAGATATTACAACGTCCTCTTTTCTGGAGTACTGCTCCAGGTCCTCCACATGCTGTTCGAGCTGCATTATTAGTTTGTCCTTTTCTTTCACAATCGCTTTTAGTCCTTTGATCTCCTCCAACAAGTCGTCAAGACATGACAATTTGACTGACATGTCCGTCAATGTTTTTTTAATGCTGTCCAAGTCCTCTCCAAAGTCTACTCCTTTTTTCGGTGGCATGGTGGGGGGCACGCTTGGGGTCACTCCCGATCCCAAGTGTGCAACGCCGGTAAGCACCGCACCCAAGGGCGAGGCCCGACCCAGACACTCCGATTGGCCCCGTGCGCTCTGGGGAGCCGCGAGCTGGTGAAGCCGGTGTTAACCGCTCCGAGCGGTCCCTCCACCCAGATACGCCGTGTGGCCCCGTGCGCTCTGGGGAGCCTCGAGCTGGTGTAGCCGGTGTTAACCGCTCCGAGCGATCCCTCCACCCAGATACGCCGCTTGGCTCCGTGCGCTCTGGGGAGTCGCGAGCTGGTGTAGCCGGTGTTATCCACTCCGCTCCGAGCGATCCCTCCACCCAGACACGCCGTGCAGCCCCGTGCGTTCTGGGGAGTCGCGAGCTGTTGTAGCCGGTGATAGCCCCCTTTAATCCAAGTCCGTAAAAACGGCAAACTCCTTTTGATCGGAAAAATGTGAAAAAGTGATTTTTTCGCGCTAGTTCGAACTCTCAACCAAGAGTTCTAACTCCTGGTTTAGTTCTGGTTTAGTCATGGTTTAGTCATGGTTTCGTTCTGGTTTAGTCCTGGTTTAGTCCTGGTTTTATTCTGGTTTAGTCCTGGTTTTGTTTTGGTTTAGTCCTGGTTTAGTCCTGGTTTAGTCCTGGTTTTATTCTGGTTTAGTCCTGGTTTTGTTCTGGCTTAGTCCTGGTTTAGTTCTGGTTTAGTCCTGGTTTTGTTCTGGCTTAGTCCTGGTTTTGTTCTGGTTTAGTCCTGGTTTAGTCCTGGTTTTGTTCTGGTTTAGTTCTGGTTTAGTCCTGGTTTTATTCTGGTTTAGTCCTGGTTTTGTTCTGGCTTAGTCCTGGTTTAGTCCTGGTTTTGTTCTGGTTTAGTCCTGGTTTTGTTTTGGTTTAGTCCTGGTTTAGTCATGGTTTAGTCCTGGTTTTGTTCTGGTTTAGTCCTGGTTTAGTGCTGGTTTAGTCCTGGTTTAGTCCTTGTTTTGTTCTGGTTTAGTCCTGGTTTTATTCTGGTTTAGTCCTGGTTTAGTCCTGGTTTAGTCCTGGTTTAGTCCTTGTTTTGTTCTGGTTTAGTCCTGGTTTTGTTCTGGTTTAGTCCTGGTTTAATCCTGGTTTAGTCCTGGTTTAGTCCTGGTTTAGTCCTGGTTTTATTCTGGTTTAGTCCTGGTTTTGTTCTGGCTTAGTCCTGGCTTAGTCCTGGTTTAGTCCTGGTTTTGTTCTGGTTTAGTCCTGGTTTAGTCCTGGTTTTGTTATGGTTTAGTCCTGGTTTAGTCCTGGTTTTGTTCTGGTTTAGTTCTGGTTTAGTTCTAGTTTAGTCCTGGTTTAGTCATGGTTTAGTTCTGGTTTAGTCCTGGTTTAGTTCTGGTTTTATTATGGTTTTATTCTGGTTTAGTCCTGGTTTAGTCCTGGTTTTGTTCTGGTTTAGTTCTGGTTTAGTCCTGGTTTAGTCCTGGTTTTGTTCTGGTTTAGTTCTGGTTTAGTCCTGGTTTTATCCTGGTTTAGTCCTGGTTTAGTCCTGGTTTCGTTCTGGTTTAGTCCTGGTTTAGTCCTGGTTTTGTTCTGGTCTAGTTCTGGTTTAGTCCTGGTTTAGTCCTGGTTTTGTTCTGGTTTAGTCCTGGTTTAGTCCTGCTTTAGTCCTGGTTTAGTTCTGGTTTAGTTCTGGTTTACTCCTGGTTTTATTCTGGTTTAGTCCTAGTTTTGTTCTGGTTTAGTCCTGGTTTTGTTCTGGTTTAGTTCTGGTTTAGTCATGGTTTAGTCCTGGTTTTATTCTGGTTTAGTCCTGGTTTTGTTCTGGCTTAGTCCTGGTTTAGTCCTGGTTTAGTCCTGGTTTTATTCTGGTTTAGTCCTGGTTTTGTTCTGGCTTAGTCCTGGCTTAGTCCTGGTTTAGTCCTGGTTTTGTTCTGGTTTAGTCCTGGTTTAGTCCTGGTTTTGTTTTGGTTTAGTCCTGGTTTAGTCATGGTTTAGTCCTGGTTTTGTTCTGGTTTAGTTCTGGTTTAGTTCTGGTTTAGTCCTGGGTTAGTCCTGGTTTTATTCTGGTTTAGTCCTGGTTTTGTTCTGGTTTAGTCCTGGTTTAGTCCTGGTTTAGTCCTGGTTTTATTCTGGTTTAGTCCTGGTTTTGTTCTGGCTTAGTCCTGGCTTAGTCCTGGTTTAGTCCTGGTTTTGTTCTGGTTTAGTCCTGGTTTAGTCCTGGTTTTGTTTTGGTTTAGTCCTGGTTTAGTCATGGTTTAGTCCTGGTTTTGTTCTGGTTTAGTTCTGGTTTAGTTCTGGTTTAGTCCTGGTTTAGTCATGGTTTAGTTCTGGTTTAGTCCTGGTTTAGTTCTGGTTTTATTCTGGTTTAGTCCTGGTTTAGTCCTGGTTTAGTCCTGGTTTTGTTCTGGTTTAGTTCTGGTTTAGTTTTGGTTTAGTCCTGGTTTAATCCTGGTTTAGTCCTGGTTTAGTCCTGGTTTTATTCTGGTTTAGTCCTGGTTTTGTTCTGGCTTAGTCCTGGCTTAGTCCTGGTTTAGTCCTGGTTTTGTTCTGGTTTAGTCCTGGTTTAGTCCTGGTTTTGTTATGGTTTAGTCCTGGTTTAGTCCTGGTTTAGTTCTGGTTTAGTTCTGGTTTAGTCCTGGTTTAATCCTGGTTTAGTCCTGGTTTTGTTCTGGTTTAGTCCTGGTTTTATTCTGGTTTTATTCTGGTTTAGTCCTGGTTTTGTTCTGGTTTAGTTCTGGTTTAGTCATGGTTTAGTCATGGTTTTGTTCTGGTTTAGTCCTGGTTTAGTCCTGGTTTAGTCCTGGTTTTATTCTGGTTTAGTCCTGGTTTTGTTCTGGCTTAGTCCTGGCTTAGTCCTGGTTTAGTCCTGGTTTTGTTCTGGTTTACTCCTGGTTTTATTCTGGTTTAGTTCTGGTTTAGTTCTGGTTTACTCCTGGTTTTATTCTGGTTTAGTCCTAGTTTTGTTCTGGTTTAGTCCTGGTTTTGTTCTGGTTTAGTCCTGGTTTTGTTCTGGTTTAGTCATGGTTTAGTCATGGTTTTGTTCTGGTTTAGTCCTGGTTTAGTCCTGGTTTAGTCCTGGTTTTATTCTGGTTTAGTCCTGGTTTTGTTCTGGTTTAGTCCTGGTTTAGTCCTGGTTTAGTCCTGGTTTTATTCTGGTTTAGTCCTGGTTTTGTTCTGGCTTAGTGCTGGTTTTGTTCTGGTTTAGTCCTGGTTTTGTTCTGGCTTAGTCCTGGTTTTGTTCTGGTTTAGTCCTGGTTTAGTCCTGGTTTAGTCCTGGTTTAGTCCTGGTTTAGTCCTGGTTTTATTGTGGTTTAGTCCTGGTTTTATTCTGGCTTAGTCCTGGCTTAGTCCTGGTTTAGTCCTGGTTTTGTTCTGGTTTAGTCCTGGTTTAGTCCTGGTTTTGTTTTGGTTTAATCCTGGTTTAGTCATGGTTTAGTCCTGGTTTTGTTCTGGTTTAGTCCTGGTTTAGTTCTGGTTTAGTCCTGATTTTGTCCTGGTTCAGTCCTGGTTTAGTCCTGATTTAGTTCTGGTTTTATTCTGGTTTAGTCCTGGTTTTGTTCTGGTTTAGTCCTGGTTTAGTCCTGGTTTTGTTATGGTTTAGTTCTGGTTTAGTCCTGGTTTAGTCCTGGTTTAGTCCTGGTTTAGTCATGGTTTAGTTCTGGTTTAGTCCTGGTTTAGTCCTGGTTTTGTTCTGGTTTAGTTCTGGTTTAGTTCTGGTTTAGTTCTGGTTTACTCCTGGTTTTATTCTGGTTTAGTCCTAGTTTTGTTCTGGTTTAGTGCTGGTTTTGTTCTGGTTTAGTTCTGGTTTAGTCATGGTTTAGTCATGGTTTTGTTCTGGTTTAGTCCTGGTTTAGTCCTGGTTTAGTCCTGGTTTTATTCTGGTTTAGTCCTGGTTTTGTTCTGGTTTAGTCCTGGTTTAGTCCTGGTTTAGTCCTGGTTTTATTCTGGTTTAGTCCTGGTTTTGTTCTGGCTTAGTCCTGGTTTAGTTCTGGTTTAGTCCTGGTTTTGTTCTGGCTTAGTCCTGGTTTTGTTCTGGTTTAGTCCTGGTTTAGTCCTGGTTTAGTCCTGGTTTAGTCCTGGTTTTATTCTGGTTTAGTCCTGGTTTTGTTCTGGCTTAGTCCTGGCTTAGTCCTGGTTTAGTCCTGGTTTTGTTCTGGTTTAGTCCTGGTTTAGTCCTGGTTTTGTTTTGGTTTAGTCCTGGTTTAGTCATGGTTTAGTCCTGGTTTTGGTCTGGTTTATTTCTGGTTTAGTTCTGGTTTAGTCCTGGTTTAGTCATGGTTTAGTTCTGGTTTAGTCCTGGTTTAGTTCTGGTTTTATTCTGGTTTTATTCTGGTTTAGTCCTGGTTTAGTCCTGGTTTAGTCCTGGTTTTGTTCTGGTTTAGTTCTGGTTTAGTCCTGGTTTAATCCTGGTTTAGTCCTGGTTTTGTTCTGGTTTAGTCCTGGTTTAGTCCTGGTTCAGTTCTGGTTTTGGTCTGGTTTAGTTCTGGTTTAGTCCTGGTTTTATTCTGGTTTAGTCCTGGTTTTGTTCTGGTTTAGTCCTGGTTTAGTCCTGGTTTTATTCTGGTTTTATTCTGGTTTAGTCCTAGTTTTGTTCTGGTTTAGGTCCTGGTTTAGTCCTGGTTTTATTCTGATTTAGTCCTGGTTTTGTTCTGGTTTAGTCCTGGTTTAGTCCTGGTTTTATTCTGATTTAGTCCTGGTTTTGTTCTGGTTTAGGTCCTGGTTTAGTCCTGGTTTTATTCTGATTTAGTCCTGGTTTTGTTCTGGTTTAGTCCTGGTTTAGTCCTGGTTTTATTCTGGTTTAGTCCTGGTTTAGTCCTGGTTTAATTCTGGTTTAGTTCTGGTTTAGTCCTGGTTTAGTTCTGGTTTTATTCTGGTTTAGTCAAAGTTTCTCCAGTTAAATCCTGGTTCAATCATAGTTAGTCCTGGTTTAGTCCTCGTTGTCCTGATCCCAAAACCTGCCTGAGCTTGTAGTCGTACCCCTGCGTTCCAAGTCCGGTCGAGAGTTTACTTCGTTTCGAGGGGTATGTAGCCCGAGGTCGTGGCCCTGGTCCTTGATCAAAATTAGAATCGGGACACCCCTTGCCCTCACATGAACGCACAAAACCAAGGGGTAGGGGTAAGACAAAGGGGTAAAACAGAGGAATGGGACGCAGCCTTACTGTAATCTCACAAATCCTTTAGGAGTTTCTGAAGGACGGTACAGTGAAAAGGAAAGATCAAGTCAGGACTCAAAGAACATGCAAGAGACTGGAATAAACAAAATAAAGTTAAGATAATATTCACTTGGTCATAAATTTCTCCTTTATAATGATTGCACCTTAATCTAAAGCGGAGTTCAGACCGCGGCGTCATAATCGGGCAAAGTTCGAGCCTTTGCGTTTGAGGACAGACCTTTGAAACTCACTGACACGTGATAAATTTCGGCAAAAGTTTACATTTTTCAGCTCTGAAACTTGAAACGCTCCACCAGACTAGAGCCACGTTCCCGCAGACTTTGCACGTAAGCCCCAGGCCCCTGACGCTGCAGTCCGAACACAACTTTAGACATGAACACAAAACAATGAGAAATAAATGAATAAATACATAAATAAATAAAGAGGAAGGCTTTCGACGACGCTCTTACCCTATCTTCCTGTTCGAGCAGCAGGACACAAACACACGGTCACAGTTACATTTAGTCTGTTTGGATTGAATTCACATTTATAATTCGATCATCGTTTCTGTGTTGTTTTTATGAGAGGATAGAACATGTGGCCCATAGGTCGAAGGTTATATCCTCTCACATACTCTCAAAAAACATACTCAATCTTTTGGATTTATGACCTGACGATGAAGTATCATCAAATCTGAGGGTTTTTATACATATTCATTTATTTATTTAACCAAAATTCGTAATGTTTATTGTAAAGTCGTTAAAACTGGGTTAGCAGGTTTTACACAGAATAAAACCCCATGGAGATTCGGGACATTTAAGGCCACCGCGCACAGGGACGCTTTCTATGAGCCAACGCACACCGGCCGGGTCTGAAAACCCACGAGGCGATGTGCACTTCTGTGGCGAGTCCAGACTCTGCCCTGCGGCCGACGAAACGAGAGCTGAAACTGTGAACAGAGACACGAGCGGCAGAGGCAGAGAAAGCACAATATCGTCTCGGTTTCCTGTGCGGAAACTCTCGCCTCTCGATGAACTCACTATAACCTCCTTACGGCACGGTAGCTAGCAGTGGCTAGCACTCACGCCTCACAGCAAAAGTGTGGAGTTTGCATGTTCTTCTGGGTGGGTTTTCTCACCTGCGTGACGTTGGCCCCACATCAAACGCACACCTACACAAAAACTATGTCAATCGTTTGTGCTTCGATTGTGGTGTTTCAGTTTTTGAGATATTAACGATTCTTTTATAGGTCAAACTGGGGTCAGCCAGCCCCCCCTCAAAAACTAAAGCAGCGCAAACGAAACTTTTTGCAGCACAAAACAGCACAAACGAAGCACAAACGATTGACACCATTTTGGGCCATTTTAGAGCATTTTTAAGAGTGTTTTCACACTTGGTCCCTTTCAGCGTTTAAAGCGAACTCAGATCGCATTATAGGTTTATATGTGAACATTCTAAGCGCACTCAGACCCCTTTAAAACGAACCGAACTGAGACCATCTCGGGAGGTGGTCTCAGTACGGTTCGCTAAAAGGTCGGCGGTACGGTTCGCCTAACCTGCGCAGTGTGTACACATAACGCTCCGGGTTCACTTCGCCTTTTGTGCAGTTTTATTACCTTCTAAGCTTCCCGTAGACAGCGATACGGGGAGGTAGTGACGATAAATAACAATACAGGACTCTTTCGAGGCCCTGTAATTGGAATGAGTACACTTTAAATCCTTTAACGAGGATCCAAGTCTGGTGCCAGCAGCCGCGGTAATTCCAGCTCCAATAGCGTATATTAAAGTTGCTGCAGTTAAAAAGCTCGTAGTTGGATCTCGGGTCCGAGCTGACGGTCCGCCACGGGCGAGTGTCCCGCGGGGTCCGAAGCGTTTACTTTGAAAAAATTAGAGTGTTCAAGGCAGGCACGGTCGCCTGAATACTGCAGCTAGGAATAATGGAATAGGACCCCGGTTCTATTTTGTGGGTTTTCTCTGAACTGGGGCCATGATTAAGAGGGATGGCCGTCACAGAGAATGCCAAGGAGTGAAGGTCTCAGAGCTCTAGAGAAGCTACAGTGTGAACAGAAAGAGGACTGAGGCTCCACCAGAGCTTAAGTGGACCAGAAAGAGAACTCGGTCCTCTTTCACAATGTGAACACAAACAGAACTGAGTTTGTGTTCTCTTGGTCCCCTTGTTGGTCCACTTTTAGGGGACTGAGTTTGGTTCGCTTAAAGGGGACACATGGCTGGTTGACCCCAATTTCACCTATAAAAACAAACTAAAGCAGCACAAACGAAACTTTTTGTAGCACAAAACAGCACAAACGAAGCACGAACGATTGACAGTTTTTGTGTAGGTGTGCGTTTGATGGGGGGCCAACTTCACGCAGGTGGTTTTCTCTATAAGTAAAAAATTCTCCAGCTGAGGTCCTGACCAAAGCCTAGCAACAAGATCATGGAGATGGGTTCCCGGGCGCCTGAAAGGACGGGTCAAATGCAGAGAATAATTTCCCTACAAAAAAAACAAAAAAAACAACAAAAAACAGCGCCTTTCCTCTCACGCTGTGTCTCTTATTTTTAACAGTAATCTGCAGATAAAACACTAATTTCTAACAGTAAGATTTGTGTTACAGTCTTTTTCAGAGCCGTGACACGTGGCGGTCAGTGTGTGTTGATGGGTGGGTTTGACGCACGGTAAACGGCGTGCAGCGTTTTGGTGCGCGCTGACCTTTAGTCTTTTTACATTACTGGATTCACAATGGAAATCAGAACTGCCAACATGTACCGATTTTGCGTAGCGGGCACGCATTTTGGCCGCCTTCTATGCTTGTACGATTTGTTGCGCATCTGCCCAATTTATTTGCGTAAATTGTACAAGCGTACAAATCGTATGTGTAATTTAGAATAACAAATCATACGTAAACTGAGCATAGACGATGGTCAAAATGCATGCTCGCTACGCAAAATTCGTACATGTTGGCAGGTCTGGGAAATTGATTGGTTACTTAAATAACTCTTCTACTCAGTACCTCTTGTGCGTGTGCCCGTTTGCCTGCTGGTCCCCGGGAACCTCGATGATCAGGACGCAGGACTGAGCGTGCTCAAAACCCTCTTTGTTATTGGGCGTCTTTGGGGAGCACTGAGTGTCCAACATGAAAACCTGAGAGACGAAGATGATCAGAGGAGAGAGACAATGAAAAAAAAAGGATTTGGGACATTCTTGTTACGTAAAACATTCTGAACGTCTTTTTGGTCGCAGTGGTTTTCTGTTTGGAGCAGGAGGGGCACAACTCCTCACAAGCTGTGGCTGTTGGCCGATAATTATTTGTCCCTCAGTCGTCCAGGTAGAATCCATGATAAAAGAAGAAGTTCAATTTGTCAACTGGACAAAGTTTGTTTGGTCGAAAACATTTCGCCGCTCATCCGAGAGGCTTCGTCAGTTCTGGTTAGAGTGCTGGTAAGACACTTGCTTATATCTCGCTGCAGGAAGGAGCTAACTAGCTAACTACTTTCCGAAACTTATCTCACCTATTGGTTTCTGTCTTTTGTTTCTCTGGCGTCTAGATTAGAATACCTATTCATCCCTACACGAGTGTTTTTCACACCTCTGGCCCTGACCTGGCTAGCCCTATTGTATCTTTTGTTTGTTAGATCTAGGTTTAAGAATGGAATTATAGATGGGAGACAAATTATGTCGGACTCCACCATTTCTGTTCAAAGAAGGATTCTCTTTTTTGACAAAAATAGCCTCTTTAACTCCCCTCTCAAACCAGTTCTTTTCCCTGGCTAAGATCTGAACCTCACTGTCCTCAAAAGAATGGCCCGTGGCTTCTAGGTGAAGATATACAGCAGAAGATGGTCCACTCTGGCACGCCCGCCTGTGTTGGTACATCCTCTTGTGAAGTGGCTGCTTGGTTTCTCCAATGTAGCGCTCACTGCAGTCTTCACTACACTGAATGGAGTAGACCACATTGCTTTGTTTGTGGCTCGGTGTTTTGTCCTTTGGGTGGACGAGTTTTTGTCTTAAAGTGTTTGCTTTAGCTTTTGTTTGATTAAAAATATGCCACTGTGCTGTGAACTGTAATCATCAAACAGAAAAAAGTCATTAAAAAATCTTAAATGTGGTAAAACAGCTGTGAAAACATCGAGCTGTACCTGCGTGAAGCTGGCCCCCACATCAAACGTACACCTACACAAAAACTGTGTCAATCGCTTAGTTTGTGCTTCGTTTGTGCTGTTTTGTGCTGCAAAAAGTTTCGTTTCTGCTGCTTTAGTTTTTGAGGGGGGCTGGCTGACCCCAATTTGACCTATAAAAGAATCGTTAATATCTCAAAAACTAAAGCAGCACAAACGAAGCACAAACGATTGACATAGTTTTTGTGTAGGTGTGCGTTTGATGGGGGGCCAACTTCACGCAGGTTCGAGCCGTAGGGACGTGGTATCTGCGGTGGAAAAGGTTCATGTGTGTGACTCTGACCTGCTGGGCCATGGCCTTGATCCTCCAGTACTCGGCCTCCGCAGAAGGAGAGTGCGACGGAGCCGCCACCTTCACCTCACAGGCGTCTGCGCTGGAGCTGTCCGCACTGCTGTGGAAGCACGCCAGCAGGTTCTGTACGCACAACACACACCAGACAACACACGCCATCAGAACGCACGCCATCAGAACACACACCATCAGAACGCACTCCATCAGAACACACAACACACTGGAGCTGTCCGCACTGCTGTGGAAAACGCCAGCAGGTTCTGTACGCACAACGATCTCAGTCCTGTTCACAAACGTAGTGCAGTAGAAAGTACCGACACCTGCCTCCAAATGTAGTAAAGTTAAAATAATCCACCTTAAAATACCTAAATATTGTTACTTTAGTACCGTTTGGTGATATCTGTGTTCCTCGTTCTTTGGCAACATGTTCTGTCCCTGTTGTGTTCTGTGTAACAGACTTGTGTTGCTCCGTTCTGTGTCTCCGGGGACGTTAAAGGGACAAGAAACACCAAAATCACTTTTTTCCGCTGTGTAAATGAGTCTAAAACAGAAGTGTAAACCCGTCCCTCGCCTTATTTTGGCTCAAACCCGTGTCTGCACCGCCTCTCGAGGATCGACGACGGCCACGGCGTTTGGATTTCCGAGTTGGACAAACGGCCGTCTGTGAGTCAGACGCTGTTCTGAGGTCATTACGTGACAAACACCTGATGGTCTACGGGCGGTACGTGAAGGACCCCCTCTCTGACAGTATTTTACTACTACTACTACTACTACTACTACTACTACTACTACTACTACTGCTACTGCTACTGCTACTGCTACTTGTTTCCTTCCACCACTGCAGGTGACGGACCCCCACAGAAAACTAGTGCACAGTGCATCTTTAATCCTTTTTATGCGGCACAAAAAGCACGACTTAACTCCATCAGTGGATTAAAACATCAGAGTCTGTATGAAACCGGATTTAGCGTTTGTGTTAATGCCATGGAGCTGCAGATGTGATGTGTAAAACTGAACTACACCAATGTTCAGAACAAAGACAAACTGTGGAGTCCAAGAGGATTATTCTGAGTACAACAAGACAACATGGCACACCTGAGGGCTCGCCTTAAATCAGAACTATTCCGCAAAATGGACCATTCAGATCCTTCTCCGTGTTATAGTCGTTTCTTCATCATAAAACGTACAGGTACAAACACATCAGTGAACAAAGCCTGCACACTTAGGCTGCATCTTACCCCTTCGTCTTACCCCTACCCCTTGGTTTTGCGAGTTCATGTGAGGGCGAGGGGTGTCCCGATTCTAATTCTGATCAAGGACCAGGGCTACATACCCCTTAGTCTGGTTAACACCTGACCATATCACAAGTGAGATATGGGTCTGGGAGCTCGCTTCGAAAAATCCCGTAGCGGAGGTGTGGTTAGCGATTGCCAACGGCCGTTTATTGGGCGTTATGAATGTCTATCATTGAGCGTATACGTAAGTCCATAGCCAATCATGTCAGTTGTTAGTTCAAACTACAAGCTTCCGTTTGTCATGTAGTACGCGTCACCGTCTTGCCACCCCTCCCCCGCTCTCTGATTGGGGCCCTAAATCTGGGACTCTCGCTTGGACGAGCTGCCAGGCCGCCTTCCAGTTCGAAACGAACGGAAGCGGCCTGGGAATTCCCAGGCTACATACCCCTCGAAACAAAGTAAACTCTCGACCGGACTTGAAACGAAGGGGTACGACTACAAGCTCAGGCAGGTTTTGGGATCAGGACAACGAGGACTAAACCAGGATTTAACTGGAGACACTTTGACTAAACCAGGACTAAACCAGAACAAAACCAGGACTAAACCAGAACAAAACCAGAACAAAACCAGGACTAAATCAGGACTAAACCAGAACAAAACCAGGACTAAACCAGGACTACACACAGACTTTTGGGATCAGGATGGCAGCGTCACATCAAGGAGTCTCATAAATGTATTTTCAGCAGTTGTAATTATCGATTAACAGTTTAGCAGATTTACAATTATGACGCTGATGTTCTACGTTACTTTTAGTGAACTGTTGTCGCGGCGTCTGTTTGGCCGACGTTATCGTTTTCATCGAACTTTCATGTATAAACAAGCTAGTTTTTTTTTGTGGAGCTGAGGTACCCAATAATCCTTGACATTTGTTAACGTTTGTTTGCGTCAGTCGTTGTCGCCTCTGTAGACGTAGCAGCTCAGGTAGAGGCGAGGGACGATGACGCAAACGGTAATCAAGTGGCGTCCCATTTCTTAGGGGAACATTCGTACCCCGAGCCCTCTCAGCTCGGTATCGAGGGGCAAGACAAAGACGTAGATAACGGGGTAGGGGTAAGACGAAGGGGTAAGACAGAGTAATGGGACGCAGCCTTACTCCCAAACGTGCGCTCATCGTGCTCAAATCCGTGATAGCGCAGCATGACCGGCGCGAGACCGCGCGTCCCACCCGGGGCTGCGAGCATGAGACCCGTGTCCAAACCGTGCCTCCTCTAGACCAGGTCTAAACCAGGTCTAAACCAGGTCTAAACCAGGTCTAAACCAGGATTAAACCAGCGCGTGCGGCTCTTTGCCTGGTTTCGTGCGGCTCTTGCGTTCGTTCATGTCGAGGTTTGATGGGCTCGGACTGCGTGCCTCCTCCTCAGGACCGCGGTCGACATGAACGAACGCAAGAGCCGCACGAAACCAGGCAAAGAGCCGCATGCGGTGGTTTAATCTTGGTTCAGACCTGGTCTAGACCTGGTTTAGACCTGGTTTAGTCCCCCCTCCCCCCCCCCGTGTCCCCCATCTATAACATCAATCGGCAAAGGTCCCTTAGCCAATCAGGACGCAGAAAACACAATGTTACACTACTAAAAAAAAAAAAAAACAGATAAAAGTCAAAGAGTCAAAACATGTTTTGAAAATAAAAGAAGACATTCAAAAATTCATTTTGCCTGATTTTCAGTCTGTATAAAATGTTATCTCAGAATTAAAAATAAATAAATTTCGGTATTGGCCAATAACAGCAACATTAATATCGGATAAAGGTATCGGCTAAAATTTTCACATCTGTGCATCCCTAGTTTTCAGCTTCGCTAACACGCCCACCGACTGACGCACTTTATTCTCCAGTTTCACTTTCGTAATCTTCTTTAAAACGTCCAAATTATAACACAACGATCCACTGGTGTCACAGATTACAACTATGATCCACCTTGTGATGTCATGAAGTAGTAGTTTTCAAGTCAACAGCTCCTTTTACCTTTAGTTCAGTCGAGATTCCAGACAAATCCAGGGCTGAAATGATCCCAATGATTCTCGTGAAAGTGTGTGGAGTTTAAAAACACAGTGAAGCCTGTATTTCCACATGACATCACAAAGTGGAAGAGAGTTTTTTCAGTTTGAGAGAAGATGTTTTGCGCGTTAAACATGTGAATGAAACAAAACACAACTCCATGGGGGGTTTGTGACGAGGAAACGACATTAGAACATCAGAAAACGGTCTGATATGGACCCTTAAACTGTTTCCATTTGTTCCATATTTGAACGAAGAGCGTGAGTTTTCCACGTCACACTCCAGCGGCGCCCGGATCTGGGACGGTGGCTTATAGCGGCGTTAGCGTTAGCATGTTGACCGCATTAAGGGGCTTTGGCTGGACATCTGTCGCACACGCCGCTGGCTCACACGGGGCAGGATTAGAAGGTCCAGGGCTCTGCTGGACACCGCACTGGGCTCATGGCACTGTGCATGTGCTCTGCATTTGGACTGGTGGGGGCGCTCTACAGGCCTTCTGAGGCCAGAGTTTGAGCTTCACTTGAGTTCTTTTGGTCATTGTGTCCTTGGGCAAGACACTTTAGACCAGGGGTGCTCAAACTTTTTTTTGACCGGGATCTACTTTTGTCGTTGATGGTGTGCTGAGATCTACCAAGAGTGGGTTTAAACCTGGTCTAACCTGGTTAAGCCTGAACTAAACCTGGACTAACCCTGTACTAACCTAGGACTAAACCTGGACTAAACCTGGTCTAAATCTGGACTAAACTTGGACTAAACCTGGACCAAACCTGGTCTAAACCTGGACTAACTCTGGACTAAACCTGGACTAAACCTGGACTACACTTGGACTAAACCTGGTCTAAATCTGGACTAAACTTGGACTAAACTTGGACTAAACTTGGATTAAACTTTGACTAAACTTGGACTAAACCTGGTCTAAAACTGGACTAAACCTGGACTAAACCTAGGACTGAACCTGGACTAAACCTGGTCTAAATCTGGACTAAACTTGGACTAAACCTGGTCTAACCCTGGACTAAACCTAGTCTAAAACTGAACTAAATTTTTTTTTTTTTTTTTTTAGTTTAGTTTATTAAGGACAGTGTGCAGTTTCATTAAAAAGATGTCTGCACCAGATTTAGCTCAAAGCTAATTTCCATCTGCAGTCCTCACATCATAAAATACAATACAAAAATACGATAAAGTGCAATTATAAATACAATAAAAATACAATACAATATAATAAAAAGAAATCACATATCAAATACAAGGTACAATCTTAACAGGCTAGTGCAGGATAAAATCTTAAAATATAAGCACTTCTAAAATAAACAATCTCAAAACAATTCTATACATTATCCGGCATTTAAAGTGCGTGCATATTCATAAGCGCATACAGGTAGAAATCACACGCATAATTTAGGAGCAGGGTCATTGAGAGCAAGGTGAACGCTGATGATAATAATAACCCCTTTCATTACTTTTATAAAGAGCAGCAGCTGTCGAATGGTACCCACGAGGGTATCATCCGACAGCCACCTACCTAACTGGTACTATTATTTTGAGGTGAAGCTTTAGAAATAGGGCCTTTGCCAACAGAGGATACCCACGAGGGTAACGTCTGTTGGCCAACTACCGTCTGGTATTAGTGAGAGCAGGACTGACTGTCCAGGAGCCAGCTTTTAACGGCTCGAGAGAATGTTAAAAAGTCTGCCATGTCCTTTATATGACTCGGGAGTCTGTTCCACTCCGTCACAGCTTTATAAGAAAAGGCTGATTGGGAGAAGGCAGTTCTCCTTTTTGGGACATCGCAGTCTCCCCTCGAAACAGACCTTAACACTCGGCTGGTGAGCCGAGCGCGTGGCTGGACATAGGTCTGTAGAGGGGGTGGGGCAGCGTCATGCAAGATTTTATGAACCAGACGAATATTGGAGAAGCTGATCAGATTTTCAAAGCTAAGCAATTTGTATTTTTTAAGTATATGACAATGATGGTGCCTTAGAGGCTTTTTATCCAGAATTTTTAGGGCCCGATTATGCAAGGATCTGAGAGGTTTGAGAACTGTCTGTTTGGCCTGAGACCATGAGGATATACAGTACGAAATATGAGATATGATCATTGCGTTAAAATATGTTTTTGCTGCCTCCAAGGATAAAGAACTCCTGATTTGTTGAAAATTAAACATATTAAATTTTAAAACATGACAGACTTTTTATATGTTGTTTAAAACCAAGTGTAGAATCCAGGATTACCCCGAGGTATTTTACCTCCTCCACATTCCGGATCATATGGCCCGCCACAAAAATATTAGGGTGTATATTTTGAGTCTTTTTATTTGAAAAGTACATCGTTACCGTTTTATCCGTGTTTAGTATTAGATTTGACCTACTCAGCCATTCAGAGGCTTTTGTCATTGCTGCTGTCAGTTTAGCTGCGACTGAGGATGCTTCCTTACCATGCGCAAACACCACCGTGTCATCAGCATACATCACGACCCCCACGTCATCTTTCTGTTTCATATATTTTTATTCATGTGTTCATATTTGGAACATATGCACACATCTTTTCCATTATTATACAAAAAAGAACATAAGCACAGAACTATCAAACGAAAAACAAATCGCTCAAACATTGAGGCCAAATGGAAATACAAGTAGCAGTGTCGCATTACATAACAATACAATGACAGCAGATATACCACAATCATTAATAACCTACACGTACACATATATATATGCATACATACATATACACACACATATACACAAATACTTCTGCATACATATATATACACATACACGATATACATACATATTCATACATACGTACACATACATACCTATATACCCATAGTAAAGATAAAAAAATAAATAATACTTAAAAAATAAAAATAAAAAATAAAATAAATAATAAAAAAAAAAGGGGGGGGGGTAGATTGTTTCAAAAAGGTCAATAAATGGTTGCCATATTGTAAAGAATGTATTTATTTTACCTTTCTTGGAGTACCTGATCTTCTCTACTTTTAAAAAGGACATAACTTCATTAATCCAATGAGTGCTGGACGGGGCATTTGTTGATTTCCAGTGCAAAAGGAGATGGCGTCTTGCAATCAGAGAAGTAAATGCCAAAATCTGTAGCTGTGTAGTTGAATAACATGGGAAGTCTTCTGGGAGACCGAAGATGGCCACATACAAAGAAGCATTAACTGTTTTTGACAACACTCTGGACAGAGTATTAAAATAAACCTGCCAAAAGGTCTTCAGGGCTGGGCAATAAAAGAACATATGTGCGAGATTACAAGGTGATCCCCCACATCTGTCACAAACGTCCACCACAGAAGGAAAAATCTGCGCTAGTCTTGTTTTTGAGTAATGACATCTAAACACAACTTTAAACTGTATCAAAGTCAATCGGGCACAAATAGTACTTTTGTGAATAGATTGCAATGCAGAGTCCCACCAGTGCCCATCAAAATCTAGTCCCAACTCACGCTCCCAGGCTTCTTTTGTTTTAGTGGTCAAATTGTTATCATATGATTGAATAGTGCTATAGATTTTTGAGAAAAGAGACTTATGTGAGGGGTTCAATTGAACTAGCTCAACCCAAACCTGTCCAGTAGGGAGTTGCGGAAAGCTAGGAAATAAAGATCTCACACAACTCCTCACCTGAAAGTATCTGAAAAGATGGGAAGGTGGGAGGCTGTATTCACATGCCAGGTCTGTAAATGAGTAGAAAAACCCGTCCTTATAGAAATCTTTAAAACATTTCAGTCCTTTATCGTGCCAGATGGCAAAAACGGGATCTGAAAATGTAGGTTTGAACATATGGTTTTTCAGCAATGGGGACAGAACAGTTGGGTCAGTAAATTTGAATTGTTTCCTAAACTGAGACCATATCCTGAGAGTAGAGATTACCACAGGGTTGCAAGTAAGGCCAGAGGGGTTGACAGAGACCGAACCAGTTAATAAGGCTGAAAGAGATGAAGAGGGGCATGATTGCGCCTCCAATTGACACCATGGTATGTTAAGTGATTTTGACCAGTATGTAATTCTAGTTATGTTCACTGCCCAGTAGTAATACTGAAAATTTGGCAAAGAGAGGCCGCCATCAAATTTACAATTTTGAAGTATTTTTTGCTTAACTCTAGGTATTTTGCCGTTCCATAAAAATTCTGAGATTGTGTTATTGATTATTTGAAAAAACCTTTGGGTAAAAAGATCGGTAGATTTTGAAACAAAAATAAGAACTTTGGTAAGACACTCATCTTAATGGTATTAATTCTCCCAATCAAACTGAGAGGAAGGGAAGCCCACCTTTGGAAGTGTGCCTTAATCTCAGCCAGCAGGGGTGAAAAATTTGCAGACTGAAGGGATTTGTAGCATCTAGTTAAACTGACTCCCAAATATTTAAATCCTGAGGGACTAAATTTGAAAGGAATGTCTATTGAAGGGAGTTGCATTGCTGAATTATTAACCGGATAGCATTCACTCTTTGAGACATTAACCTTATACCCTGAAAATGAACCAAATCTTTGAAAAAATGAAAGAATATCAGGAAGCACGGCTTTAGGATCTGTGACATACAGTAGCAGATCATCCGCATAGAGCGAAAGCTTGAATTCTCTATGTAAACGTGTGATGCCTGTAAAGACTGGGGAAGACCTCAGGTGAATTGATAAGGGCTCTATTGCAATGGCGAATAAGAGAGGTGACAAGGGGCAGCCCTGTCTGCAGCCTCTATTCAAACCAAAATAATTAGATTGGACACCGTTAGTGGTAATACTTGCACAAGGTAAAGTGTAAAGAAGCTGTATCCATGATATAAATCCTCTTCCAAATCCAAATTTAGTTAAAACTGTAAATAAGTACTGCCACTCCACTCTATCAAATGCCTTCTCTGCGTCGACCGATATTACAACTTCTGGGGTCGCTATGGTTTCTTTGGAATAGATAATATTTAATAGAGTGCGAACGTTATAAAAAAGCTGACGTCCCTTTATGAAGCCAGTCTGTTCCTCAGAGATGATGGTTGGAAGTACTTTTTCCAAACGGCAGGCCAGAGCCTTAGCAAGAATTTTGGCATCAACGTTCATTAAGGAAATAGGCCTGTACGAGGTACACAGATCAGGGTCCTTATCCTTTTTAAGAAGAACACTAATAGAGGCCTGCCTCAGTGTAAAAGGGAGGCAGCCACATGATAAGGATTCAACATATACAGAATGGAGTAGAGGGATAAGTTTAGTATGAAATGCCTTAAAGAATTCAACCGGAAATCCATCTGGACCTGGCGCTTTATTACATTGCATATTATTTAGAGCTAGGGTCAGTTCTTGGACTGTTAGTTCTGAATCTAGTTCAGTAACCAATTCCGGACTTATGGTTGGAAAGTCAAGGTCACCTAAGAAGGTGGACATGTCTGTCACATCTGAAGGAAATTCAGAACTATATAAGGACTCATAAAAGGAGGAAAATACAGAATTAATAAGCCTAGGCTCCTCCACCAGGACTCCTGATGTGTCCTTAATGCGAGGTATTAACCGGGAGGATGCCTGGCGACGTAGCTGGTGAGCAAGTAGTCTTCCTGCCCTGTCTCCATGTTCATAGTATTTGGAGCGGGAATGCAGTAGTAGGCGCTCTGCTTCATTGGTTGTGATAAGGTCTAACTCCGTTTGTAATGCAACCCGACGCTTTGCCAAACCAACAGAATGGGCCCCTGCAAGATGCTGGTCAATAGATTTTATGTCAGCTAACAGTTTCTGGATTTTTGACACCCGTACCTTTTTCACATAGGCAGAGTATGAAATAATCTTGCCCCGCAAATAGGCCTTCAAAGATTCCCACAAAAGTGTTTTTGAGATGGGTTTCTGATTCTGATTGATTAAGTGCAATAAAGTCATCAATTGCATCTGTAATCAATCTACAAAATTTGTCATCTGATAGAAGTGAAGTATTAAATCTCCATTGTGAGGGGTACCGGGGTCCTGGTAAAATTTGGATATCCAAAGATACTGGTGAGTGATCCGAGATAGTAATTGGGTGGTATACTACGTCTGTCACTTTGTGTATTAGTCTGGAATCTATAAAGTAGTAGTCTATACGGGAAAAAGTCTGGTGTACATGTGAATAAAAGAAATATTGCCTAGCAGTAGAATTGCGAAATCTCCAAGGGTCAACATAACCTCCATTGGACATAAAAGTACTGATGGCCTTAGCCATTTGAGAATGAGAGGATCCTGTTTTAGAACGATCTAAATGAGGATTAATGGTGCAATTTAAGTCCCCTCCAAAAATCAGAAGGTGGTCATTAAGTGAAGGCAGACCTTCAAACAACTTATTAATGAATCCTGGATTATCAAAATTTGGTGCGTACACATTAACTAATAGGACAGGGGTGTGAAATATAGTGCCAGAGACAATCAGATATCTGCCATCCCTGTCAGAAATGGTCCTAGTAAGTGTAAATGGAACTGATTTACCAATGAGAATGGCAACCCCCCTGGCCTTAGAGTTGAAGCTAGAGTGAAACACATCTGTCACCCAAGGACATCTGAGCCTGACCTGATCATTGGTTCTCATGTGGGTCTCTTATAAAAAAACAATGTCAGGCTTTAAGCGTTTTAAATGAGAGAATACCCTAGATCTTTTAACAGCACTCCCCAGACCTTTAATATTCCAGCTAATAAATCTTTTGAACCCATTATGTTGGCCATATCCATCAGGTATCAAAATAGAGAAGATCAAACTAACTTCCAACCACCTGCCCCAGGGGTAAAGAAAACATAAAAAAAATAAATAAAAAAATAAAAAAAATAAATAAAAATAAAAAATAAAAATAAAAAATAGCAACGCAGAACGTTCTGAACCCGAACCAATTTCCCCAAAACCCACAACCACCCCCCATTGCACTTACCCTTACCCCATCCCCAAATGTTAGGATACCAGTGCAGACTCCACTAGGAGTCAGAATCCTAAAGGAAAAACTCAGGGCTTTGGACCTGATAGTAACCTTCACAATGCTCTAATCTCAGAGGGGACTCCCGCATAGCACTGTTGTATTCTTGTAC
This sequence comes from Paratrypauchen microcephalus, assembly GCA_036785185.1. Taxonomy (NCBI): domain Eukaryota; kingdom Metazoa; phylum Chordata; class Actinopteri; order Gobiiformes; family Gobiidae; genus Paratrypauchen; species Paratrypauchen microcephalus. Next base: position 218,126 of record JAVJIX010000113.1, read on the forward strand.
ATTTGTAAATTCTGTGTTATATTATAGGTTATTTGTTTTCTACTTTATTTTATTCTATTTTATTTGCTGCATGTTAAGTGTTTGTTTACATTCCGGTCCAAGCACAGAAGCGATGTTTGTAAAACCTCACTCTCTCATTACTTAATAATAACACAGAACTTACCAGCTTCTGTAAAAAATGCCATTTACTGATTTCAACGTAGAAATTAAATTAATAACCAGAGTCGACTTCAAACTTTTGGCCCTCCACAATATTTTCTGCTTCTCATTTGGCCCCTGGGGAAAAATAATTTCTTTGCTATCTCTGCTTTTTCTTTTTAAAAACACATTTCAAACATCAAATCAAAGGTGGCCAGAAATGTTTCAGTGATCGGAAAAGCAAGATTATTTCTAGACCCTCAATCAAGACCAAACTACAGTAATGCTCTTCACAAAGACAAAGAGAAATGTCCAGAACATTCCTCCTGTTGTTCCTCTTCAAGGGACAAAAAGAGAAGCAGTTCAGTCATTTCAATATTGACGATAGTCTTTCTTTTAAAGCACACATTGATCAACTGATTAAGAAGCTAAGTCTGAAAATTGGCTTTTATTTTAGGAACAAGTTATGTTTCTGATAAAAGGAGAAATTCGAAGTCGAAAACGTTCCGCAGCTCATCCGAGAGGCTCGTCAGTTCGTCAGTTATGTTCCTCTTTTAATGCAAAGAAGAGACTTGTTGCAGCAACGTTTTTACCCGTTAGATTATGGAAATGTTATTTATATGAATGCCCCGACCCAAGTACTAAAACTGCTGGTAACACTAAACCTGGACTAAAACTGGACTAAAACTGGACTAAAACTGGACTAAACCTGGACTAAACCTGGACTAAACCTGGACTAAACCTGGACTAAACCTGGACTAAACCTGGACTAAAACTGGACTAAAACTGGACTAAACCTGGACTAAACCTGGACTAAAACTGGACTAAACCTGGACTAAACCTGGACTAAACCTGGACTAAAACTGGACTAAACCTGGACTAAACCTGGACTAAACCTGGACTAAACCTGGACAAAAACTGGACTAAAACTGGACTAAACCTGGACTAAAACTAGACTAAACCTGGACTAAACCTGGACTAAACCTGGACTAAACCTGGACTAAAACTGGACTAAACCTGGACTAAACCTGGACTAAACCTGGACTAAACCTGGACTAAAACTGGACTAAACCTGGACTAAACCTGGACTAAACCTGGACTAAACCTGGACTAAACCTGGACTAAAACTGGACTAAACCTGGACTAAACCTGGACTAAACCTGGACTAAACCTGGACTAAAACTGGACTAAACCTGGACTAAACCTGGACTAAACCTGGACTAAACCTGGACTAAAACTGGACTAAACCTGGACTAAACCTGGACTAAAACTGGACTAAACCTGGACTAAACCTGGACTAAACCTGGACTAAAACTGGACTAAACCTGGACTAAACCTGGACTAAACCTGGACTAAACCTGGACAAAAACTGGACTAAAACTGGACTAAACCTGGACTAAAACTAGACTAAACCTGGACTAAACCTGGACTAAAACTGGACTAAACCTGGACTAAAACTAGACTAAACCTGGACTAAACCTGGACTAAACCTGGACTAAACCTGGACTAAACCTGGACTAAACCTGGACTAAACCTGGACTAAACCTGGAATAAACCTGGACTAAAACTAAACTAAACCTGGACTAAACCTGGACTAAACCTGGACTAAAACTGGACTAAACCTGGACTAAACCTGGACTAAACCTGGACTAAAACTGGACTAAAACTGGAATAAACTAAACCTGGACAAAAACTGGACTAAACCTGGACAAAAACTGGACTAAAACTGGACTAAACCTGGACTAAAACTAGACTAAACCTGGACTAAACCTGGACAAAAACTGGACTAAACCTGGACAAAAACTGGACTAAAACTGGACTAAACCTGGACTAAAACTAGACTAAACCTGGACTAAACCTGGACTAAAACTGGACTAAACCTGGACTAAAACTAGACTAAACCTGGACTAAACCTGGACTAAACCTGGACTAAACCTGGACTAAACCTGGACTAAAACTGGACTAAACCTGGACTAAACCTGGACTAAACCTGGACTAAACCTGGACTAAACCTGGACTAAAACTGGAATAAACCTGGACTAAAACTAAACTAAACCTGGACTAAAACTGGACTAAAACTGGACTAAACCTGGACTAAACCTGGACTAAAACTGGACTAAAACTGGAATAAACCTGGACTAAAACTAAACTAAACCTGGACTAAAACTGGACTAAACCTGGATTAAAACTGGACTAAACCTGGACTAAACCTGGACTAAACCTGGACTAAAACTGGACTAAAACTAAACTAAACCTGGACTAAAACTGGACTAAAACTGGACTAAAACTGGACTAAAACTGGACTAAAACTGGACTAAAACTGGACTAAAACTAGACTAAAACTGGACTAAACCTGGAGATGTTATTTATATGAATGCCCCGACCCAAGCACTAAAATTGCTGGACTCCGTTGCCTCTCTGCGAATGATCACAAACTGTGAGCCTCGGACACTGTGAACTGTCCACACGTGTTGGTCGGGCAGCACTGGACACTCGTGTTGGTCGAGCAGCACTGGACACTCGTGTTGGTCGAGCAGCACTGGACACACGTGTTGGTCGAGCAGCACTGGACACACGTGTTGGTCGGGCAGCACTGGACACTCGTGTTGGTCGAGCAGCACTGGACACTCGTGTTGGTCGAGCAGCACTGGACACTCGTGTTGGTCGTGTTGGTCGAGCAGCACTGGACACTCGTGTTGGTCGTGTTGGTCGAGCAGCACTGGACACTCGTGTTGGTCGTGTTGGTCGAGCAGCACTGGACACTCGTGTTGGTCGAGCAGCACTGGACACTCGTGTTGGTCGTGTTGGTCGAGCAGCACTGGACACTCGTGTTGGTCGAGCAGCACTGGACACTCGTGTTGGTCGTGTTGGTCGAGCAGCACTGGACACTCGTGTTGGTCGAGCAGCACTGGACACACGTGTTGGTCGTGTTGGTCGAGCAGCACTGGACACTCGTGTTGGTCGAGCAGCACTGGACACTCGTGTTGGTCGAGCAGCACTGGACACTCGTGTTGGTCGAGCAGCACTGGACACTCGTGTTGGTCGAGCAGCACTGGACACTCGTGTTGGTCGAGCAGCACTGGACACTCGTGTTGGTCGTGTTGGTCGAGCAGCACTGGACACTCGTGTTGGTCGAGCAGCACTGGACACTCGTGTTGGTCGGGCAGCACTGGACACTCGCAGGCGAAGTCACTGGTACATGTTCATTTCCAAAGGGATTATGGGTCTGCTCCCTCCAGATCTACGTACGTATATTCCACATAAAACAGATGGACATCATGCTCTGCCATCACAAAACTGCTTCTTTCTGTCCCAAGTGTCCGCACACAGACTGGTAAAGTGGCATTTCAATATTCTGCGCCTTCAACATGGAATAATTTACAAAAAGTCTTGAAATTACAAGAACTGACTTCAATAGTTCAGTTTAAATCTATGTTTAAAGGTTTGGAAATTAAATGTATGATTTGTAATTGCTTTTAAAGGTCCCATGACATGGTACTTCTTGATGCTTTTATATGGCTCCTTAATGGTTCCCTAATACTGTAAATGAATCCTTCTTCAAAATCAACATTCAGTGCATGAGAAAGACACATTTACACAGTCAGAGTCATAATCTGTCTGTCTGAACGGCTCATTCTGGGCCTTGTTGCTTGAATGCAAATGAGAAGGACAGAGATAGGGTTAGAGGAGCGGGTGGGGCCTTCCCCACTTTTAGGCATGGGGGGGGGGGGGGGGCTAAACAGGGTAGGGAAGCTCAAATATCGTTCAAAAACCTCAGAAAGTGAAAATTTCATGCCATGGGACCTTTAAGAATCCATTTTGTGATGTGTTCAAATGTCTGTGTGTAAATGTAACTGTGCTGCTCTGGGCCAGGACTCCCTTGAAAAAGAGATCAGTAATCTCACTGGGACTTTCCTGGTTAAATAAAGATTAAAAAAAAATTAATTAAAATTAAAATCCCTCCATATCTTATAGAGCGCGCTGATTGTTCCTACTTGAGTTTTGGAGTGTGGGGAAACACATATAGAACGAATATTGATTCATTATTTAAAATACAAAAAAAGCCGTGAGAATTCTACATGGGGTAGAACATAGAGATCATACAAATATGTTGTTTTATAAATCCAAAAATTTAAAGTTTGTAGATTTGGATAAATTTAAAACCTTGCAAGTTAAGCATCAAGCCTGGTATAAACATCCACCAGGAAATATTCAAATATTATTTAACAACAGAGAAGGAAATGATAACTTAAGAAATTAATTACATTTTAAGAAATTATTTTTCCGTACAACATGCAAAAAAATGTGCATCACAAGATGAGGAGTGGATTTGTGGAATAATTTAAATGATGAAGTTAAGAGTTGCCCAAATAAATACCGTTTTAAACATCTGATCAAACACATTATACTTGATAACTATTTAGACATTGGATGAGTTAAGGGGATATATGTATATATATGTGTGTGTGTGTATATTATATAAAAATGTGTGCTCCTCACCTTCCATGGTGGTTGGTCTCTCACTCTCATCCAGCTCGGGATGAGATCCTCTACCAGAGGCCTGGGAGCTTGAGAGTTCTGTGCAGTATCTTTGCTGTTCCTGTACTGCACTTTTCTGGACTGAGATGTCTGATGTTTTTCCTGGGATCTGTTGTAGCCACTCCTCCAGTTTGGGGGTTACAGCCCCGAGTGCTCCGATCACCACGGGCACCACTGATGCCTTCACCTTCCAGGACTTCTCCAGCTCTTCCTTGAGCCCCTGGTATTTCTCTAGTTTCTCGTGGTCCTTTTTCCTGATGTTACCATCGCTTGGTATTGCAATGTCCACCACCACGGCTCTGTTCTGTTGCTTATCCACCACCACTATGTCTGGTTGGTTCGCCATCACCATTCTGTCAGTCTGTATCTGGAAGTCCCACAGGATCTTGGCTCGGTCATTCTCCGCAACCTTCGGAGGTGTTTCCCACCTTGGGGTCTCCAGCCCGTACTCTGCACAGATGTTTCTGTACACTATGCCCGCCACTTGGTTGTGTCGCTCCATGTATGCTTTCCCTGCCAGCATCTTACACCCTGCAGTTATGTGCTGGACTGTCTCAGGAGCCTCTTTGCACAGCCTACACCTTGGGTCTTGTCTGGTGTGGTAGATCTGGGCCTCTGTTGCTCGGGTGCTCAAGGCCTGCTCCTGTGCTCCAGGATGAGGGCCTCTGTGCTGTCCTTCAGACCAGCCCTCTCCAGCCATTGGTAGGATTTCTTGATATCAGCCACTTCAGTTATGTTTCGGTGGTACGCCCCATGTAGGGGTTTGTCCTGCCATGATGGTCCCTCCAGCACCTCTTCCTCTGCACTCCACTGTCTGAGGCATTCCTTGAGCACATCATCTGTCGGGGCCTTGTCCTTGATGTACTTATGGATTTTGGATGTTTCATCCTGGACAGTGGTTCCCACACTCACTAGACCTCGGCCTCCTTCCTTCCGGCTCGTGTACAGTCTCAGGGTGCTGGATTTGGGATGGAACCCTCCATGCATGGTCAGGAGCTTTCGTGTCTTAACGTCTGTGGTCTGTATCTCCTCCTTTGGCCTGCTTATGATTCCTGCTGGGTATTTGATCACTGGCAGGGCATAGCTGTTTATTACCTGGGCCTTGTTCTTGCCATTGAGCTGACTTCTTAGGACTTGCCTTACTCGTTGCAGGTATTTGGCTGTAGCCACTTTCCTTGTTGCCTGTTCAAGGTTGTCATTTGCTTGTGGGATACCAAGGTACTTGTAACTGTCCTCAATGTCTGTTAATGTTCCCTCTGGGAGTGAGACCCCCTCTGTGTGGACTACCTTCCCTCTCTTGGTCACCATCCTACTACATTTCTCAAGCCTGAATGACATTCCAATGTGCTGTAGATCCTGGTGGTGTGGATCAGTGAGTCGATGTCTCGCTCACTCTTAGCGTACAGCTTGATGTCATCCATGTAGAGGAGGTGACTGATGGTGGCCCCATTTCTGAGTCGGTATCCGTAGCCAGTGCTTTCAATGATTTGGCTGAGGGGGTTCAGACCTCTGCAGAACAGCAGTGGGGACAGTGCGTCTCCTTGGAATATATATATATATATATATATATACACACACACACAATAAATGCAAGGGAGATACAACTGTGTGGAGTGTAGTTTGCAGTATAGTTTAGTTTGATTGGTATAGTTTAGTTTGGTTATGTTACATGTTCATTAGCAGTGAGATGAATGGTCATTAGTGATAGGTGTGTATGTGTGTGTGTGTTGTGGGGGATGGGGTGTATTTTTTCTTGCCCGCTGTTAATATTTCTGCCTTTGACAGAGCTGGGATGTGGGATGGAAACCAGCGTCCTCGGGAATGTTGTTAAAATCCACATCTACGCAGTGTTTGTAGTTTTCGGCTACAGATCGAGACTGTTTCGATAGGTATTCCATCGTGTGAGTGTAAAATCCAGAGTTTTTCCATGCTTCACAGACGCAATCTGCATATAGCAGTGCTTACATCCCGAATATTTCGTCTTTTTGGGACGTTTTTGTGAGTTTTCTGCTTCATCAGTAGTGCTCGAAGTCTCTCTCCTCATTGCCATGTTGCGTCTGTGTTTATCAAATGCAGCAACCCTATTGGTAAAGCCGGATCACGTGTAGACCGTGGCACCTCCCGCAAACCAAAGTATTACTATGCACTGAAGAAAGTAGTTCGTTATAAAATCTATTGGCACAAAAAATTGACAGGATTTTGTGATGAGAACTTTTTGCTGTAAGCTTAACATAACTCTTTCTTTTTTATGATTTGGAGTTTGTATAGTTCGGAGAGGTCGGAGCGGAATTCCATTTCTAAAAGACTTTTCGTGTCTCACCTTGCGGCCTAATGCGGGAAAAGAAGATGGCAGATTCAAAGTTCAGTTCAAGTCTGGTTGTGGCGTGACGTCAGTACGTACGCATGTCACGTGACATGCGACGTTTTCATTTGAATGGAAATTTGTTGTTTGATTCTAAGTCTGTCAATTACTTTGAACCAATGAGACCTGGATTTACATTGAATGAAAGTAATATAATACATTAAACCAAATAAACGACAGAAACATAGCGATAATAGGTCAGTTCAAATAGAAATCCCTCCTTACATCAATGGTTGCCCATGTTCACTTTTTTTTTTTGTTATTACCTTGCACTAAACACCCCATAAGGAACTGTCTTGGGCTGCTGTTGCAACACAGTACAGTCAAGTAACATCAGGCTTGACTGTACTGTGTTGCACACTATCTTATATTTACTGTAGAGGTATAAGAGTTATTTATTACACTGGTCACACAGGAAGAGACTCAATAAGCTGGTCAGGAGGGCCAGCTCTGTCCTGGGCTGTCCTCTGGACTCTGTAGAGGAGGTGGCTGAGAGGAGGGTGCTGGACAAACTTAGGTCCATCATGGACGACACCTCTCACCCTCTGCACCAGACTGTAGAGGAGCTGAGCAGCTCCTTAAGCAGCCGACTGAGGCACCCCCAGTGCAAGAAGGAGCGCTACCGCAGATCCTTCATCCGCCGGGAGTGACAGGGGCACACCTGACAGAGCTCTGAAATGTGGCAGGCACAGCAGGACAGGGAACTATGGGAGGAGGAGCCAAGTCAACTAGACCTGTGTATTATGTTATTTTGACTGGAAATGACTTAAAATAAGTAATTGATAGTCAGTACTTTAGGAAGCATATTTCCAAAAGAAAATGCAGTAAAGAATACTGCAGTGAATACTGATTGATGAATATAACACTATTGGGCAACAATAAAAGCACCATTAAAAACAATCCATTATTTTGTGGGTTATTTATGTCTATTTTTTGGGTTCTTATTTTTTGTTATAAACAGAATTCCCTTTTATATTTTGTACACACAAAACCTTTAGTGAAGATAGTGGGCCTATAAAATGTATAATTTTATGTAATTCTCATTTACAGTGTATTTTTTGAAAGTGTGTGTGGTCTTAAATTTTAATGGGGAAGGTCTTAAAAAGTCTCTTAAAGTCTCTTAAAAACTTGTGAGTAAATTAAAGCATGCAGTCAAGCAAAAAAAAAAAAAAAAAATGGCTAAAAGATACCTAAAAGAGGTACTGATACAGCAGGGGGTTGTGTGTTTGGAAATACAATTCAATGTCAAATAAACCCTCTAAATATGTTTGTCATTTTTCATCTCAAAAACAGGAAAAAGGATGCAAAAGATGCGATGAAGATGTGGAGACTTGTGTGAGTGATCCTGTTTCACTTTGTCATGTTATTTTATCAAATGCATTTACTGTGGACACTTGAGGGGCTGGCTACCAGGTCCCAACCTGAGTTTCCCATGCATTTGTTAGCCCAATGCATGGGTTAGCTTAGCCTAGCCTAGTCTTTTATGACAGTTTTCTCAAAATATATGAAATCAAATGAAGTGTAATTTCTGTCAAGTCTTTATTCACTTATTTTGCTATCTATGATTGATTTGTGATTATTATTTGAAGCACTTCAAAACCCAAACTTAAAGGAGAATTAACGTTTTTTACAATCTGAGCCTTATTTCTGTAATAAAACAAGTTGTTTTACTCACCCATAACACTTTGGTGTCATATGGAGCATTTCCGGAGATGTTTTAGATTAGCGATCTCCATAATGTGAGTTCTCGGGGCACATGTTTGCGGTCTCCAAATAACACAAACTTTAGCACTTTTCAAATCATAGTTTATTTCATCACAGATTATTTCGCTCTCAGCTCTCGGGACCCAAACATGAAACGCAAAGCTGTAAATTATGGATAAATCTCGGATTAGAGGCACTTTTGACTTAAACAAAAGTGTAGACTAAGACATCGAGCTTCTATGATTTGAAAAGTGCTAAAGTTTGTGTTATTTGGAGACTGCAAACATGTGCTCACGTTACGGAGATCGCAAATCTAATACTTCTCTGGAAATGCTCCAAATGACAGCAAAGTGCTATGGGTGAGTAAAACAACTTGTTTTATTACCAAAATAAGGCTCAAGTTGTAAAAAAATGTTAATTCTCCTTGAACTATTGTTTGGAGCCTTTGATTTTAATGCAGTTCATTGTACTTCATGCACTTTTAAAGTTACAGCTCGTGCTGCTTCTACAGTACAGTACACTGATGGCTGATAATAATACAGTTTATATGATTTATTTCTATAACGATACTTGATTTATTTTCATGATGTGCACATATTGATTTGGTCTTGTTCTCACACAGGCCTGTATGTCGGCTGCAGGTCAGACCAGCTGTGAACTGAACCAACTGAAACATTAGGGATCAAGCCTGATGACAATTCTCAACTCAAGCCAGGACTCTGCTCTGGACGGGCCGGTAGGAGGCTCCTGTAGCCGCCTTTTACTCTTTTGAACTCTCTGTCCATGGCGTTCCAGTGCTCGTGGCCACTCATGCTACACCTGTGCCTCTCTCACCCTCCCAGTGACCTCAGATTCTCTGGACAATTAAGCCACGATCTGGGCAGTGTTCGCCATCATACGCTCGGACAGCTGATCTTTGTGTGGACTGTCACATTTGCATTGTGAATCATTATTGAATGCACATTTTTCTGAACTTGGATTGTAAATATTATCCCTGAATGGCCATGGACTTTATTATTGTTCAGTGTTTGCTTGTTACTGGTGACTCAATATATGGTACCAGCAAACTGAAATATTGTCTGTCTTCTTCACTCACTACACTCCTACAGCCACACCTAAACCTTTTTGAACCAGCCCAACCAAATCCATAACTGTAGTTATTGTTACCTGGCTCTTATCGGTACTATATCATTAGCTGACATGGTGAAGTTTGCCAGCAAGAATGCAAGCTGTTATTTCGCCAAAAGTGCTCACACAAAATATTCACATTTTTGGTTATTATTTGTCAACAAGGACTATTTTGTTATTCCAATTGGTCATTTTCTTAATGAATAACAATGAAATGGTTAATTTGAAACAACTATAGTATATAGTTGATATAGTAGAGTATATTTACTTCATTAGCCTTGGCAGACATAGTGGATTAGAACATTTGACATAATTGAATACATGGTCTTGCTTGCACCTCATATTTACATTTCAGAAGATATATTAAACCCAGAAATATGTGCTAGGTTCTCAGAAATAATTTTAAAGGTTTTTTTTTCAATGTTTAATCCTTTATAATGTAAGGTCTGGCCTATAAGATGAACAGTTTGAAGATAGTTTGGGTGTAATACCCAGTTGTGTCCATAGGGGGAGCAGGAGTGCAAAAGTGTGTGAAATTCTGGTGAAAAATTCTTGACATTGGCCCAAAATGAGGACATTTTGTGAAATAAGACCACATGACGTCTTTTCCCATAAACTCAGCAGCCTTGACATTTGCAGCTGTGAATGTTACAATGCAAAGTTACAATATAAAAGCTGTTACAATAGCTTCTTTCTCAGACTTTCCCAGGTTATAATTATTCTAACAACCATTTTGACCGTCACATCGCTTTCCATCTCAAAAAGTTATTTTTTCCATCACATACATAAATTTCCCCCTAAATATCTATCCTTTGTTGCAATTTCAGGGTCAGTTTCAAAGGGTCATTTTTCAGCCAAAAGAACATCAAGTCCTCAGTTCGAATATTGTTTTCATTCAATAAGCCCATGAGTCATTGGGTGTTTTTCAGCCAAATACTGTACCTCTTCCATTATGGTTGCAAAATTTTCCCAAAAATATTTAATTTTAAGACACTTCCAAAACACTTTTGATTTGTGGTATCAGAATCAGTATTGCCAATCAAATCCATGCCTTATGTGGGTATAAATACTGTTTTCTGACCTAGGTTTTAATAAATACACAATAAATGTTCATGAAAATTTAGGCTTTTATTTTGAAAAACAAAACCAAACCACACAATAACAGGTTAAATATGACTCGGCTGAATGTTGATCCTTTGTCTGATAAAATGTATTTCTGATTTAAAAAAATATATATTTTAAATTAATAATAATGATTTACAAACCATAAAAATAGACCTGTGTGAAGTTGGCCCCCATCAAACGCACACCTACACAAAAGCTATGTCAATCGTTTGTGCTTCGTTTGTGCTGTTTTGTGCTGCAAAAAGTTTCGTTTGTGCTGCTTTAGTTTTTAAGATATTAACGATTATTTTATAGGTCAAATTGTGTGCGTTTGTACAACCTCTACAACCACCCAACATCTGGCAGAGGACATAAACTTAACTGTTCTGAGCAGAGACATGCCTAAACTTCAGAGTTTTTACTCTGGCTCTGCATATCTAAAGTCATATTTTAACTGTTGTTCTAATGTTGGAATGTTGGTCCACTCCTCTTCAAAGGCTGTTATGGACGAAGAACACAGGTGCATTTTATTGATGGTATTTTGAATGCACAGAGATACCGTGATGAGATCCTGAGGCCCATTGTTGTGCCATACATCCATGAACATCACCTCATGTTTCAGCAAGATAATGCACGGCCCCATGTTGCAAGGATCTGTACACAATTCTTGGAAGCTGAAAATGTCCCAGTTCTTGCATGGCCAGCATACTCACCGGACATGTCACCCATTGAGCATGTTTGGGATGTGCTTGACCGGCGTATACGACAGCGTGTACCAGCTCCCACTAATATCCAGCAACTTCGCACAGCCATTGAAGAGGAGTGGACCAACATTCCACAGGCCACAATTGACAATCTGATAAACTCTATGTGAAGAAGATGTGTTGCACTGCATGAGGCAAATGGTGGTCACACCAGATACTGACTGGTTCTGAGTCCCCAGACCCCCAATAAAGAAAAAAAAATGCACATTTCGGGGTGGCCTTTTATTGTGGGCAGTCTGGGGCGCACCTGTGCACTGGTCATGATGTCGGATCGGCATCTTGATGTGGCGCACCTGTGAGGTGGGGTGGATTGTCTCGGCGGGGCAGAGGTGCTCGCTGTCACACATTTGGACAGATTTGTGAACAATGTTTGAGAGAAATGGTAGTGTTGTGTATCTGGAGTGAATTTTGGATCTTTGGGTCCATCTCAGGAAAAATGGGAGCAAAAACAAAAGTGTTGCGTTTATATTTTTGTTGAGTGTATATTTGTCACCACTGCATGTGTTGTTCATTTTGCATATAGTGTGGTGTCATTCTCTAATTATTGTTGTAACTTCCCTTACAGGTCCTGGTGTTAAGTTTGTTGTGTGACATTGTAATTGTATGTGTCTGTTTCAGAGGTCAGGTAGGAGGCTTGATTTTCCAATGCGATTGTACGACATCAATACAAAGTACTGTGCTGATGTGAGCACAGATGTCACCTTTGCACAGGAATCCCAACGTTTGTCACCCCTTGGGCCAACAGTTTTTTCATAACATTACTTTTTCTTTCTGAACCTTTGTATCTATTGGCCTGGTAATAAATAACCATTTCATGCAATGTTTTGATTGTCAGGCCAATTTGTCTATTACAATGCAGAAGTGCCATGCAAAATTTTACAAACATTGACTAAAACTCATCCAGGTTGTGCTTTCAGCACCTTTATTCTGGAGATTCCCACTTGAATGAGCTCCTATGTCATACACTATGCTCAAAGCTTGAACCAATACAATGTGGATCATTTCATATATGTCATATCAGAGAAACAGTTTAGCCATCTTTTCAATGGAGTTATAAAATACCTAAATACCCCCTCCTTGTCACAACCAGAACCACACGCACCTCCACCTGCGGGCAGTGTGCAAAACATCATTTGCACAAACAGAATTCTCCTATAACGCTGTTAAAGACTGGAACAACCTTCCAAATGATTTAAAATGTCAGGCAAGCTATACAACTTTCTCAACAGAGCTTAAAAAGTGGTTGGAGAGCAATCAAACCTGTCAACACTAACTTCTATATAACAGCGTTTCTCTTTGATATAGGCCTGCAATAGGCTATGTAAAGACGGATAAAAATGAAATGTAGAATGGTAGGTCAATATGAAATTTAAAAGATGAATATTTTGTAAATACTTATTTTTGAAATGAGTGCCTTGTATGGTGTTTTGCATTGAACATGTGTGTGTGACTGTGTGAGAGTGTCTTTATCTGTGTTCCTGTGTGAAGGTGTCAGAATGTGTCAGTGTAAATGTTTCTTATTGTTGATTGAGATTTTTCACTGTAATTTATTAATGTAACAGGGACTGCAGATGGAACTAGCTCTGTAGCTATAATCTGGTGCAGATCATCTTTGTTTTATGGGCTTAATGTCTCTGTACATCGTCCCTTTTCAAATAAAGACTACACAAACAAACAAACAAACAACTGAAGTATGAGCAATGAGGGGGGAGGGGCTATGAAGGCACCCTCTTCTTGTCTGGACCAGGACATGAAGGTGCAACCTTTTGGCCATTGGCCCATGAAAAGGAACTTTTCCTAAACATTCCAAAATTGAAAGTCACAATCCATGCACCCACCAGTTCTACATTTTCAGAACATTTGAAATGTGCACACATTGAAAGATTTCTACAATTCAACAATTGCTATGGGATTTTGGTGCTATGGCAATTATCAAGCTATGGATAACAGTAACAAGTGCACCTTAAAAGCAGTCAGAGTAAGTTTTCTTGTGTTGTATTTGTTTCATAACAGATCATTTTTCCACTCTGTTTTACATGAGGAAGTAGTATGTGATGTCAGCAACAAATGCAAGGAAAAACAACAATACATTCTCAATTTCCATACCTTTAATAAGAAATTTATAACACACATACAGAACAGGGAGGAAAAAATAACTGAAAATTGTTCAATAAAAAAAGCCAATAAATTAACATAATTAAATAAATAACCCAAAAAAACACAAATCAATTCAAGAACAGTGGCCAATATAACAACAGCTTATTTTCCTCATACACAGAGTTCACACAACCATTCAGTGGTGCCAGAAATCTCCTCTGTGCCAAGGGATAAGCAGGCTGTATGATACCATCGCTCGCACCTTTCACACTGGATCTGTACATGACGACATGAGCTTATCAAAGACATGCTGTTCACATAACTTTATATGAAAGTATCCTGGTGTGGTAGTACTTACCCAGAGAATATCTTCTGCCTGAGGCTGCAGTAATGCAGGTGTTCTCTGCCCACATAAGGAACAGAAGTCCTCCTTGGAATCTAAAAAACTAAATGAAAGCAATATAGCATGTACCTTTTATTCCATGGTAGTGTTTTTCATAATTTAGATCTTCAGATTACCTGACTGGTTAATGATCTCCTCTGCCATCTGCTCCCTGAAATCAAATTAAATACTTGCATAGATAGATAGATAGATAGATAGAGAGAGAGAGAGAGAGAGAGAGAGATAATAATATCATGAAAAAGGAACACGAGAAACTAGAATACTACCAGGGGCTCAAGGAAGTATTGCAATGTCACCACCACGGCTCTGTTCTGTTGCTTTTCCACCACCACCACTATGTCTGGAGGTCCATCACCATTCTGTCAGTCTGTATCTGGAAGTCCCACAGGATCTTGGCTCGGTCATTCTCCGCAACCTTCGGAGGTGTTTCCCACCTTGACCTTGGGGTCTCCAGCCCGTACTCTGCACAGATGTTTCTGTACACTATGCCCGCCACTTGGTTGTGTCGTTCCATGTATGCTTTCCCTGCAGCATCTTACACCCTGCAGTTATGTGCTGGACTGTCTCAGGAGCCTCTTTGCACAGCCGACACCTTGGGTCTTGTCTGGTGTGGTAGATCTGGGCCTCTGTTGCTCGGGTGCTCAAGGCCTGCTCCTGTGCAGCCAGGATGAGGGCCTCTGTGCTGTCCTTCAGACCAGACCAGCATATATATATATGTACACAGTACAGGCCAAAAATTTGGACACACCTTCTCATTCAATTGAACGAGAACGTGTGTCCAATTTTATTTTAACTTCTATACACTTTGGAAAGGTTGGTTAAACCTGGGTCACAATCAGTTGACAGACCCACCAGACCACAAGACCCACGAACAGATAACATCATTAACATCAAACTTTAACAATACTTTATATATTGTAAACAATATTAGAAATTGCCTGACCTCCATCACAAACACGCCGCAGCTCGTACCATCCCGCTGAGCAGGGTGAGGGATGGTGGCAGCCTTCCACACTTTACTCAGCCAGTCTTTCCGCCCAAGCAAGTTAAAGCGCGTTTTAAAGTACTTGCTGATAAGAGAGACATAAGGATACAAAGTATTAAGAGTCATTGACATTATGTCTGGTGATTGCCTATTTACAGCACTTGTTAAGATGACTTAAGAACGCCTGTGTTTATTACTGTTCATGATCAGAACATGTATATACTGCACCTAAAAAAAATATGTCAGACCATGTCTTACATATGCTGCCATAGCTTAGTGCTGCCACAGACCTCTTCATGTGTCATGCCGTACATTGCCACCCTTTTTTCCTCTATTCTCAACTTTATCAACTACTAACTACTAACTCTAGCCCTTGTAGAAAGTGCCGGTAGGTGGGTATGTGAGGGGGCCAGTCAGTAGTAGTATGTTGTCTCCAAAGAACATTTATCAAGCTGGTATAAGTTGATATGCTCACTGGAGAGCACAGACTACTAGTGACTGACCATTGTGTACATTTTAAGACTCAAGGCAGATGAGCCACTCAGATCTACCCAAGGTATCTTCTGGCAGTACCTCACCACTAGAGAGTTTTTCCTTGCCCCCGATACCCCATGGGAGCCCTACACAGTATGTCTTTGTCTATATCTATGCTTTATGTGTATGTTTCCTGTTCTTTGTGGGCTCTAGGTGTATGCTTCTTGTCTTGTAAAGCACCATGATACAAATGCCTTGTTATCAACACTACAAATTGTGCTATTTGTATTGATTTGAAATGTATTGAATTGAACACAATTCTTACCGGAAGCGCATGGCTGCTTTTCTGGAGTCACCAAGGTCACCCTCAGCATTAGCAGGATCCACAACAAATATTTGCGACGTTACAGCTTTCAGGTACTGGAAATGTAAAAATATTTTTTTATTTAGAATAGTATGCCAAGCCATGCCGATTGTCCACATACATAACATGAAGGACTTTTTTGGGAGGGTTTACTTACAACAAACTTCCAGTGGTTCTGGTCAACATTAACAAAGCCAATGACCCCATCATAATCATCGAAGTTCACCTACGCAATGATATCATTAAACACAGTTACAAATCTTATTTGGTCCATGTACCTTTTTTAGCAAGTCATAAATGGAACCACATCTTCATTACTTACATTTCTCAGACTTTGTCTTGAAACTTGGTTGGTGTCGCCAAATAGTATTACACCTATCACATAATGGCTCATTTGGTACAGGCGGTGCACCCCAAATTTTGTGGCTGTGCTATGTATGTAGAATTCAATTGTCTACGATATTGAAGAAAAAAAAACACTCACTTTGTTATAGCTTTTATATTTTGAATAATTAATAACACTATATTACTATTAACAAAAATGAATGTTCACTTACCTCACCAGTCAGAAGATTGTGTGGCCGCAGTGTCAGGAAATCACTGTGTCTCAGACAAATTGAGGCATTGTTGGATTTTGGACAACTTCACATTCACGTTTTTTCCAAAGAATCTGTGTAGAGGTCAGAGGTAATTTTAGGTATACATAAGGATATACATATCCAAAAATACAAATGTGTCCATTTGTCACTTACTTATGTATAGCATGTAGTGAAACACTGTTGGTTGCACAGCTACAGTTTGTGTGTATGTTTGTGTATGTGGGGAAAGGAGGAAGTGGCTTTAAAAGGGCCAGGAGCCAGGGTATGAGTGGGGTGGGTGTATTTGTAAGGTATATGTGATAGCAATGAGAAGGAATTGAGAATGGTGAGGAAGTTAAACCCTCGTAAGAAACATACCTTGGATTCTTGCTCACGTGTGCTTCCGATGTATTCTTGCACATCAGACACCTGAAGGTCTTCACCTTTGGCTTCCTTTTTGGCAGCTCTGCTACGGCCTTGGCAGGTCTTCCTGATCTTTTTTTTTCGTGAAGGAATTTCTTTGGGTGTATTGTAATATTTCGATTGTGACTTTGTGACCTTTGAATCATCGTCTTTTTTGGCCCAGGTCTCCTCCAAATGCGTGATGTCTGTGGACAGTTTTGGCCTTACAGTTGGGCGGTCAGGGAGGTCATGGTGAAGTTTGTGTTCAATGTATCTTCCTTGAAGAGAAGCACTACATCTTTCGAATGAATGCTGCTGGGCGCATTCTCTTTTTCCTTAGTAAAACGTGGTGTTTAACGACACCAAACCATGCCTCGACATGGCAATTTGTGTCTCTGCCAGAGCCTCTGTCAATGTTTTCTTGACCTGTGCCACTGTTGGCATCTAAGGCATGGCGTCGCAGATCTCCCAACATCAGACCACTCCACATAGGAAATATGGGCATGTATGTTTGTAGCAATGCCTTGATAATGCCTGGGTTGTGGTAAATGTTTACCTCTGAGCAGTCTTGCGATGAATATGTTGATGTGTCCACATTTTCGGACACCTCTCTAAAAACAACTGACCACGGAGAGCCACCAACGAAAGACTTTGTGTTTTCAAGACCTTCAGAAATCTTGATCTCTGGCATTTCCCCAGGAAGTGTGTCCTTTGAGCACTGAATTAATTTCTGAAGTGCTTGCATATGATCTTGTACCACAGTTGTATTTTGCGGAGTGAGCAGAACAGTGCACAGGGACCTGAAGATGTCTACACCTTCGGCCAAAGACCTTTCTGATACACGCGTTGTGAAAACGGCGGCCTTTATCCTGATTGGTTGATTTTCGAGAGGCGGTACAGGGGCGGGGCTTAGAGCGCGACCGGAACTCAGTCTGCACATGCGCACTTTCAACAGTTGGTAAAGACATCAGTGCGCATGCGCACTGGAGCAACACAGAAGCATGGCGATAATGGAGGATTAAAAACATACAGGTACACATATACATAATAAACATAAATATACATACACATAATAAACAAATATAGTAGCCTTAGTAAGCTATAGTATATGACTTAGTAAGCTGCAGCTGATTAGAGATTCGATTTTTATGTAATGGTAGTTAATATGAGCTAGCATTAGCTACATTAGCATGTCGGAGAGTGTGAGAGCTACAGGCTCAGTTTGGACTGGGGGAGAGGAGAAACGGCATGATGCAGATTATTACAAATTCGTTTTCTTCATGCATTTAATGTCAGTTAAGATGTCTTGGCCTGCTTTTTGAGAGTGCCATCATTTTTATAACCGGTGTTCCGGTTCTCTGTTGGGTGTTTTGTGTGCGCTGGTGTTTACATTTTTGCGCCACCCTCAGGCTGCATCAAAGTTCAACTTTATTGTCAATTCACTATGTAACAGACATTACACAGAGAACTGAAATTGCGTTTTACACCTTTTTCATAGATAAATAACTTTTTTAATATACTTAATTATTTCATATGTTTGTGGGCCTACGTAAATGGTGCCTACCTAGGCAAAAAAGGTATGTGGAAAAAAGCAGCATAAACATGCAAACTCCATACATCCCTGGGCGACCCAGGTATCAAACCCAGAACCTTCTTGCTATAAAACATGAGTGCTAGCCACTCAGCCACCATGCCACCTAGGCTACTTTCATGGCTACAGTCAGATAAGTTTTGACAATCCTTGCTTAACAGACTGAGTTTCGGGTAACTTTCAGTTATTCTCCAATGGCAGAGTGTGGTTGTTTGTGTTTTCTACTTAAATAGTGCACCTTACTTTTTTTTTTCAAATGTGGGTTTTGGCCACCATTAACCATATTCTCTTAGCGGTGCTGCGTACCGGCTGTGAATGTTATACCGGTGCGCACCGCCTTACTTTCACCACTGGTAAAGGATGTAACAGAGATTGGGAGGCTGATTTAGATTTGTTTGTGAAATTAGCACGTACCAGATAATCTCTAAGATTTTTACCTCTTTTATTTACAAAGAATGAAGGATATTTAAAGATGGATGAGATTTCCAGTTCTGATTTCAACATGTGCCAATGTTTTAGGAAGATGGATTTAATTGCAGGAGTGTGGGAAGAATATTGGGTGATGATATTGCAGGTTACAGAAAATGTTTTTTGCTTCTTAGTGCTCTTTTTAAATAAATCTGTCCGGGATTTATGTAGAGCTCACTCATAAGCATCATTGACCCAAGACACAGGATACCCTCGTTGATGAAATGTCACTTTCATGTCAGCGGCTTGTTGTCCACTCCAGCCGTCCTCCTTCTTTAGGGACCCGGCACCAGCAGCAGAAGCCATGAAAAAGAAAGATTTGCCCAAGGGGGAAGCACGCAGCCAACTGGCGCGCAACGCCCGTGGACGCGCAGCAAGTCGAGGACACTGTAATTAATATTTCCTCAAAAAACCTGACAGATCAACAAAAGTCTCTTCTACAAAAAGGCCTGTCATTCGTTCCTCAAAATAAAGTAAATGCCTTTGGCTTGAAAGTAGACTTATTTAAATGTTTCAGACAGATCAAACTACGCCACTTTTTCTCCAAAGTAGAACCATGTTCTAATACAGCTTTAAAGGTGCATTGTGTAACTTTTCTGGTGAAGGGTCCATCAAATGCTTTTCTCTGTGGAGATGTTATTGCTTTCTCTGGAATGTTTCACAGTATGGTATTAAACATTTCTATCTTCATGGAGACCAAATCAGACCAAGTCACAAGTCAGATCTATGGAGAGACGACCCCAATCAGAATGTTTTTTTTTGTATGTATTTTTGAGCTATAAAACCACCTGTAACTGAATACATGTGAAGTAGAACTGTTTAATAAGATAAGATAAGATAAGATAAGATAAGACTTTATTGATCTCACACAGGAGAAATTTACTCGCCACAGTAGCTCCAGGACAATTGGACAGGAGGGAAAAAGTGCATGCAGGCAGGGAGGGGATAAAGTAAGTAATAAATAGTGCAAATAGTAATATGTAATAATAATAATAATGGAAAATAGTAATAATGATAATAGTAACAACAAGCATCAACATGAAAAGGAGGATATTGCACGTCTGGCCTATATGTTAGAATTATACAGTCTGATGGTGGTGGGGATGAAGGATCTGCGGTAGCGCTCCTTCTTGCACTGGGGGTGCCTCAGTCGGCTGCTAAAGGAGCTGCTCAGCTCCTCTACAGTCCGGTGCAGAGGGTGAGAGGTGTCGTCCTTAATGGACATGAATTTGGCCAGTACCCTCCTCTCAGCCACCTCCTCTACACGGTCCAGAGGACAGCCCAGGACAGAGCTGGCCCTCTTAACCAGCTTATTCAGTCTTTTTCTGTCCCGTTCTGTGCTGCTCGGGGCCCAGCAGACGACAGCGTAGAGGAGAGCAGAGGCCACCACAGAGTCATAAAAAGTCTTGAGCAGAGGCCTGCACACTCCAAAGGACCTCAGTCTCCTCAGGAGGTGGAGGTGACTTTGGCCCTTCTTGTACAGGGCGTCAGTGTTGTGGGACCAGTCCAGTTTATTGTTGAGGTGAACACCCAGGTACTTGAAACTGTCCACAGTCACACTGTGGAACATTCCAGAGCAGTGACAACAAGCAGGTGACGGAGTAATGTTATAATGTTGTTACCTCATCAAAAACATGCCCTGCATTTTGCGTTTCAGAGGCTGTACTGCACTTTCAGACCAACTATATAATTCTACCTTAGAAGTAAAAGAATGTGCAAACTAAACTATACAGGGGCTTCTCCTGTCAAATAAACATGAATTCAGGCATGAGCACTGGGAAAAATGGCATTGTTTCCGGGGGTGTTTGTAGTCGTATATCCCAGGATATTCACAATATCTGTAGATATTCGGATTGACACGCTCCGGATACGTTGGTGTCAATTCTCGTATACGGAGCATTTCCGAACTCCGGAATGGCACTGTGTCGACACGCTACATATCCGGTTCTCCGGATATTTACTGGATATCGTCCGTGTTTCACGTATTCACTGTTGGTATATCTCCGAATACGTCACGTTCTGGTACTGCGCTCACCTCCGGATATGTCAGGATACACAAGCTAGCATTCACTAGGGAGCTTTATTTTTCAAGCATTTATGGGGTACTGTATCGTGAAACCCAGAGCCTTATGACCATGCAACATTTTCATACATTTATATACCATTTATATACCAATGTTTTACAGTGTACTACTGACTAGGCGGCTGGTAACTCGGTTAATATTTTAATTATATGCCTTAGTTATTTTAAAATAGCACAGACATTGACCAAAATGACAAACAGATTAGCATTACTAAAAACTCATCACAATTACTTTGAAAAAGCTAAGTCTACACAGCTGACAAACTTTTCTCCCAACTTCCAGGGGTGGACAATGACTAAACAGCCTACTGATTGCTGGTGCCCAGCTAGAGGTCATGGAAAAATGTAACCAATTTAAAGTATTTTTTTTAACTCAAAATACATTAACAAGTACTGTTTTACTTTTACTCAAGTAGATTTTTAGATGGGTACTTTTAATTCAGTAGGCTTTAAGCAAGTAAATTTACTTAAATCAAATTTTTTCTGCATTTTCCCACCTCTGCCAACGTCACCAATACAATTTATACAACAGACAAGAACGTTTGATAAAGTTGTGTTTGATAAAGTTGTCTTTATTAATTAACCCATTTAGACCTAAAACGCCTGGGGAAAAAGGCCTGAAAATCTTAAGGGTGAGATCCTGAGGTTTTTCCTGGAAATTCAACAATGTCAATGCCTATTAAATAAGTGATTTCTCAGCCTCTGAAGCACAGAGACAAAATTCCAAAAGTATTTGAAAGCTTACACTTGTGGGTTTCATGAGAAGTGTGGCTTATTATTCTACACCTTAAGAAAAAAATATAAAATAATCCAGAAACACAATAATATGGAAAAAATAAAACAAAACAGTCGCAAAATGTACAGTGCACAATATTTTCAAGTTTTAAGAAATAAAGAACAGCTCTTATTCAGGTCAAAACTGTAAAAAATAAAGTGTCCCAAGGCCATAAGGCAGTAAGATGAAGTGAACTACATACTGCACAGGTTACATCCCTTACATATACCAGCGATAGTGCTTGCCAAAGCACTCAATGTGCAGAGGTAGTTTGCACTGTTTGCATCCAAAGACTGTTGGCCCACCTACTTTCTCGTTCTCTGGGACCAGTTGACATTCCCGGCACAGCTTGCGCTTGTCATACATCTTTCCACAGTCATGTTGTGGAGGTGGTGTGGCTACTATGGCCCCCAAACGTCCAACAGTCGGGTGGAGGAGGAGGAAGAGAAGATGGAGAAGAAGGAGAGGTCACAGGAACAGCCCTTGTGGTCATTGGTGTGATAAGCTCCTCTGCCAAGTCCTCCAGCCAGTTCTTGTACCCTCTGTACTTCTGTCTTGCAGCGATGTATGCATTGTGGCAGGACACAGACAAGAAGAAGAAAAACACTCGCCTCCACCACTTCTTCGTTCGATGCTGGAACCCATAGTAGCCAACCATTTGATCAAGCAGATCGACGCCTGGAACACACAGCACACATTACACACTCACAAGGCAACAGTGGAAATAAACATAATAAATATATAGTCATTATATAGTCACATATTTTGCCATAAAACCAAAAAGGCAAACAAACCTTTCATATTTTTTTGATAATCTGCAAGACAAGCTGGCACTTCCACCTGTTGCTGGATGGCTCCGTTGCCTTCGATTGGCTGAAAATGCAGAAACAGACACAGGAAAGTCACCTTGGATGAAAGTATAATATAAAACAGCATAATTTACATTGTACTGTGGCTTTGTGAGATATTCGGTCTATTGTAAATAAGATGGCACCGCAAACTATGTGTATGTGATGAATAAAAATATTATGTATTTTTTTATGTCTACAGGTACTGTAAATTACATTGTTCTCTTGTGTTACAGCTTGTATTTGTATGATGGTATGTATGTATCTATTTTTGTATTTGTATGCATGATTATGGTTGAATAAAAGTTCAATGCATAATACCAATACCTCTCTCATCATTATGCCCAAAGATGTAAACATGAAATGCTACATAATTAGAAAAAATGTAATTTGCACTGATAATATTAATAATCACCGTTTGTTATTACATAATTATCACAATCAATCAGTATTTTAGTTCTTACCTCCATATAGCATAGAATCTGCCATGGCGTCAGAGAACTGAGTCTTGACGAGATTTTTGGTGTGTCTCCAATAATCTCTCTGTGCAGGCAGAACAAGTAGACCCATGCCGATACATAGCCCAATAAATGTCTTCATTTCAGGGACAGTTACATTCGACCACTTAAGCGTCTTTGCCCTCACTGGAGTGTGATCACGTTCGGTCTGTTCACGGTAAATATTTGTCCCTTTAATGAGATGCGCCCAAAGTTCGTCTGTGAAAATGTGATTGAATACCTTTAACTTTAACTCCCGGCGTGCGGTTGAATGGAGTTCTGCTCCTTTCAGATACTGCAGGTCATCGTCATCAAGGAGGTCCTTGGCCACCTGAAGCCGCTGCTTGAAAAGCTACACAGAAGAGGGCAATATTAAGCAACACATTTCAAAAGAATGTAGAATGCAGACCTACCTGAATTTCAATGCTTGCACCCAAATAATAGTTCATGGCAGCCAGGAAGAATTTCACAACCATCAACTGGATTTTTTTCCTTTGGTCAAGCAGTGATCAAAGATAGTGATGCCAACAAAAAATAAAGGGGAAAAAAGGCACTTGAGTTGATTTACTGTAAAAAGTCCAAAACAATCTTTTATGTGTGTACAGTGAGTGCTGGTTTTATGTACCTTGTGTGATTGTTGTTGTACCTGTCCCTGTCCCTGATTTGACATCAACCTGCCGAGGGACTGAAGATGGAAATTAGCCACGCTGGCTATAATCTTTACATATTTACATTTTAAATGTTCATTAATATGTGCTGTCCCTTTACAAATAAATAAATACAAATACAAATACAAATGTGGGCTAATAAAATCACCAATGTGAATCAGCCCTACGGCCTTAATCAGGGTGTGATGCCAGTGTGAGGTGTGTTGGGGGTTGTTTTACCTACCCGGTCACGTCGGCTGTTCATTTTTTTCTTCTTTACTTCATCGGTCCTCCCAGCTAGGTCCATTTTTTGGGGGGCCTTCAGGTGTTCATAGAACCTATTTCAAGCTTCTGCAAGACAGTAAGAAGTAGAGTTAACAGACTTTTGAGTGATTGAGTAGACCTTATTAATCCCCAAAGGGGAAATTATGCCACCTGACCATTCATACAACATATACACACACAATAGTAAGACAATGACACAAGTTAGTGTAACAGATAAAAAATAAAGAGCTAAAAATAAATAAGTGACATCCCATCATAGAAATACAAAAAGAACCACAACATTAAAATAGTGCTCAGCTATTGTTGAAAAGTCTGATTGCTGCAGGAACAAAAGACCTCCTAAATCTAGTGGAGCACGTAGGTAGGAGGAGCCTTTGGCTCCTACCACTTTTCTGAACATGATGTACAGTGGGTGGTCATCCTTACACTTCTCCCTATTCACCTCTCAATCACCCACTCCTTTAAGATTTGCTCCACAGTAATAAAACACACTAGTGATGGACCCTGCTTTCTTTATAAGTGTAAGTGTTAGATTGTGTGTATCATGCCTCTCTGAGGTTCATCACAAACTGTAACCCTCGCACACACCACTGTGAACTTTACACACGTGTGGGCTGGCCAGCATTGGAGACTCGTAGGCTCACTCACTGGTACATGTTCATTTATAAGGGTATCCACTGCAGTTCCCCAAGCCCACGGTGAAAGCGCCTCACCCGTGCCTGAATAAGAAAAAATCATTATACAACTGTATGTGGTTAAGACGACCAATATAGAAAGAAACAGTGGATAATGATGTCAGCCTAGTTATGGGACACATACATGAGTCTAGTTTGTGTCCTATTCTCAAAAACACACAATCAAGTGTTACTGCCAACTCCAAAGGGACTTTGTGGTTCTCCTGGGTCATGCGGGAGTGTTGCTGCTGCATCATGGCTGCATGGTCCTCAGTTCCTTTCTCAGGTCATCCACTGAACTGCGAAGGTCACCGATTGCCCTGCAGCATTCAGAAACATTAATTTCAACATCTCATTGTCTTTTGTAATGTTTGCGATGTAGCTACATCTATCTTGGGGCAAAAGCAATGACTGTATCACTGGGACACTGTATCACATACAGTTTGCCAGTGCCCTCACTGGCAAAGAGGGCTCAGAAGCGCCTCTATTTCCTCCGCAAACTGAGGAGAGCTGGAGCCCCCCCACCCATCATGACCACCTTCTACCGAGGCACCATTGAGAGCGTCCTGACCAGCTGCATCACTGTGTGGTACGGGAGCTGCACTGAACAGAACAGGAAAGCCCTGCAGCGCATAGTGAATGCAGCTGGGAGGATTGCTGGTGTCTCTCTCCCCTCCTTCCTAGACATTTTTAACACCCGGCTCACCCGCAGAGCGTCCAGCATTGTGGGTGACCCGAGCCACCCCGCACATAGCCTGTTCAGCCTCCTGCCCTCGGGGAGAAGTGTAGAAAATAAATGCCTACAGATATGGAGGAGTTAGAAGATGTATTGTGTTTTCTGTTTGTGCAACCACTCAGCCTTGAGTTATAGGGGGGTCTGGAGAGAAAAGGTCATGAGAGGGCATGAGAAGAGACTGATAAGGAATCTACATCTACATTCCTCTCCAGCTTGCCTCCAGAAGGGGGAAGACCAGTCAAGCCACACCTCTCCTCTTTGTTCTAAAACACAGATTATAAATGTTAGAATTGTAGGGAAATGCACTATTCTCTGTCTGTACCACCTAGGGACAGATAGGAATCGGGCGCTTCTAATTAGACTCCTCTGTCAGGGCTAATAAAAGTATCATCTTTATATTCTAAGCTTTCGGTCGTCTGTTTCATCACCATAACGAATCTGGGAAGGCATAGGATACTGGGTTTAGGACAATTAAGGTAAACACTGGTATCAAACGAGTAACGAATGGAATTAAAGTATCCTTTATGCCAACAATTTGGGGGCTCGTCCGGGATGGTGATTTGACGACCTCGCGTTGTTATATCGTTTAGGACAAAAGAGGAGTCCAACTTCACGGAAAATGAGAGTCTGAGACAGTCCTACGAGGGCCCTCTAACTACTAAAAAGGTAAGGAGAAACCTTTTTTTATATAAATTCTCCATTGGATAATCAAATTTGGGCTGTCTGTTACTCTTATTGTACGTCTGTTGTTATTAGTGTGCGCGAGCGTTAGAGCATAATATTAGATAGGATCGGTTTGGGACCGGAACAAAAATCCAGTGTGAAGAGAGAAGAGAGAATTTTTCCGGGAGGTCAGAATTCCCCGAAGAGACCGGTACGTCTATAAAAGTCGAAAAAGAGAATTCTCAGAAGAGACCGGTACGTCTATAAAAGTCGAAAAAGAGAATTCTCAGAAGAGACCGGTACGTCTATAAAAGTCGAAAAGTAATGGCCAAGAGATAGAAGGGTTGGAGTCCCTGGGTTAAAAGTCCCTAGAGTCCCTATTCGACCTTATACGTCATCAAAAATGACGGACAAATGTAAGGGAATCATCCCAAAATGTAATGTGGCAAAGGATGATTTTCCTAAAATGAGCTCAGAGAATCTATTGATTTATTTGTTTATTTGTTTATTTATGGATCCAATTGGAAGAAGAAAAAAAATAATAATAATAATAATAATAATAAATAATTAATAATTAATTATAAATAATTAAATTATTATAATAAATTCAAAAGTCGACTAAACAAAGGAAATGGCTGGCGCCAGAGAGGTGTGTGAGACTGCTAGAGTCCAACATTTCTCAATTCAGCTTCCTAAATTGCCGTTCATTTAGAAAAGAATTAAAGAAAAGGCAGAAATATTTGCCAATGTATCATATGATGATTATGGCCTCACACGCCCGGGAGAAGGAGGAGGAGGTACTTTCAAGTGAAATCTACCCCTCATTGACTCCCTCAGCCCCTGTGTCCCCCCACCATATGTGACTTCACCGAGTGTAATAATGGTCCCTATCCTGGACTTTAGTGGACACCTGGAGTACACTAAGACACATGAGGATAGTAAAGAACAGAAGTCGTCCCCACCGTCACAGAACGACAGTGACGTAGAGGAAAAGTCTAACGAAACTCCTCGGGACGACATTGATCAGCGCTTAGTGTCGAGCGCGGTCACCCACACCCCCCTTGGATTAGTAAGAAAGACCCCCGCTGTGTCGTCTCATACCCCGGTGATCACCCCACCTCTATCCAGTGTGTGGAGCAAGCAGAAGGAGGAGTTAGCGGAGCGGTCAAATTGTCTGGACAGGCTGAGACAATCAGATAGGAGAGACAGACAGAAAGAATGGTTGAAGGCAAAACTTGAGGAGTACGAGAAAGATCCTGATAAAATGAGAGATTCAGATGAGGAACAAAAGGAGGAAAGAGAGGAGGAGGCGGCAGCTCACGCTAGAATGAAAAAGTTATTGAAAGAAAATAAAAACACAAATGTATGACTCGGAGTTTCAAGGGTGCGTAGGCAATTATCCGTTAATTCAACTGGGTCCTGGACAAGTGCAGGTGTATAAACCTTATCAATTTACAGACATCACTGTTCTGGCAGAACAATTACCACTATTGGCTCAAGGAGGTAGAACATGGCTCCGAAAAATTCTGTCTCTGTCCGCGGGAACCCCACTCTGTCTCGGTGACTTCCGTGCTATATGCACTAGGGCGTGTACCCCCGCCACATGTGAACAGATAGAGCGCGCATCTGGCACATTTGGTTTTCCACATGAAACACCACTGTTACGGGCTCATCTTTGATGCTGTGAGACGCCTCTTTCCGGAGACGTGTCTTACTTTTCCTACTTTTCCTACATACACAGTAGACCAGGATCCGTCACAGTTTTTAGAGAAATGTGTGCAATTATGGGTGGACCGCACAGGCGCCCACCCCGCTAGAGAGATACAGTCGCAGGCAATGTTCCGAACCAATTTGAAGGAGGCCTTACCTGGCCCCGTTAAAGACCTGCTTAATGATGATCCTGAGTACATGACACGCACAGAACAGGCTTTTTCACCACACATAGTGTTCAGGCTGTCTCGCTACCGCGATGCCCAAGTCTCAGAAAAGTCTAAAGCGGAAATAGCAGCTGCAGCTCTCGCAAAATTACAATTGGCAGATTTACAGGATAAACGTAAAGCTTCTAAACCGTTGGGTCAACATTTTCAGGCTGCATTTGCCCCAAGAGAACCCCCACAAGCTCAATCTGTGTTTAGAGGTGCCAGCGCGTCCCTTCGCGGACGAGGGAGAGGCCGCGCCTCCATGGCACAGGCCCAGAGTGGCCACTATCTGAACCCGTCTTACAGCGGGTGCTATATCTGTGGCTCTACTGAACACTGGGCCAAAGCTTGCCCACATGTTGAGCACATTCAACAGGGTTCTGGACACCCACAGGGGAGAGGCACTCCGTTTAATGCACGAGGTTGTGGGCGCGGCCGGGCTCCCTGGAGATTTGCTCCTCAGTCCCAGGGCAACTATCCCTCCCTGTCGTGTGACGAAGGTCACCGCTGGGATGGATGGGGTGAACAATGTGAATAGGGGTGCCCAGCAGGCATGGCCGCCGCTCTACATTCAGGGGCTGATCCGCGGCTGTTGGTGACGGTGAGTGACAGACAGCTGGCTATGTTGGTGGACACGGGAGCTTCGCGTTCTTCTGTCACTGACCATTTTCCACTGTCTACACAAACTGTTTCCTTGGTTGGCTTGGCTGGGAAGATATTGTCCCTGCCCCTTTATTGATCTATTATCTGTTTCTATTGCTGGTCAACGCCTGTATCACTCATTTGTGTATTCTCCGCAGACACCCGTGTCGCTCCTGGGACGGGATCTGCTTATGAAAACAGGCGCTTCCATTTTGTGCTCACCAGAAGGGGTCACTGCTACATTTCCATCGGGTGCCTCCCGTGTGTCTCCAGGTTCCTTCTCCTACGTGCAAATGGCTCCTCCCACAGATTGACCTGACTGATAGGCCACAAACTGCTATCATTTATTGGTGTGAGCTCCTGGATCAGGAGCCCACAGGAGGGGGTATAAATATAGCATCAATTTATGCTAATTGGACACCATTTTTACAATCTAAATTTGCATTTGCAGCTCTATCTGACCCACTTCATAGCACCCTATTTTATGATAGGGACCATGATGAAATGTATAGAGAAAATTTTGAAACATTTGAGGGCACAGAAGCACAGTTGAGTTCTCGATTTTTGTATTTTTCTAAAATAGGGGTGGCAGCAGATTGCATACTGCCTCAAAATTTACTCTTATTATTCAAAGGAGACGACTCTGTTCCCCACATTTCACTGGGCTTAAATGTCGCACACGAGGCCAGACAGCTTGGACCAATGGTGCGGAAGGCACAACAAATGACTGACTGGACACACACAGACACACCAGACGTTGACTGGTCATCCTCTTCTGACATTTGGCGTATTAAAATATACGCGACTGACTCAAGCACTTTGGCGCGGGAAGAAATCCAGCGCCACCACGGACGTGAACATTCTGATCATGAAGATGCGGAGACTATGTTAGACTCTCTTCCGGAGGAGCTTTGGTCTGCTCATCCTCATGATGTAGGACTCTGCAACATCCCACCCATTTACATTGACATGAAACCAGGCTCACACGTTTTTAAACGTCAATATCCACTCACTCGAGAACAGAATGAGGGACTGCTGGAGACACTGAATGGTCTCTGGGAGGCCGGTGTAATTGAAAGATGTAGGAGTGATTGGAACACTCCTCTCCTACCTGTCAAAAAGGCCGACGGAGTAAATTACCGTATGGCACACGATTTGAGAGAGGTGAATGACGTCACCGCCACACCATTGCAATCTGTTCCGGACCCACACCGCATGCTGTCTACACTCTCTCCAAATTTAAAATGGTTCACAGTGATTGATTTGGCTAATGCTTTCTATTGCGTGCCTCTGGCAAAAGAGTGTAGACACTATTTCGCGTTCACGTACCGAGGACACAGGATGCAGTACACAAGAATGCCACAAGGGCATCAAAATTCACCAGGCATTTTCAATCAGATTTTGAAAACTATTCTGTCTTCTTTAGAGCTGCCACCAGAGGTCGTGCTTTCTCAATACGTTGACGATATTCTTCTAGGAGCGCCATCTGCTGACACGTGTTTGAGAGGGACAGAACAAGTGTTAAGAAAACTGCATGAGGCAGGTTTGAAAGTGTCTAGAAAGAAACTGCAGTGTTGTAGACCAGTGGTCACGTTTTTAGGACGCCTCATTGACGGAGGCAACATTTAGGTGTCTGGGGAACACCGACAATCTATTTTGAAGGCCCCACGCCCAGTAACGGTAAAGGACATGTTGTCCTTCCTAGGGCTGTGTGGGTACAGCCGAGCATACGTGCCCGGCTACACAGATTTGACGCTCCCTCTGAGAGCATTGGTGAAGGCTCAAGGAGTGAGGAATTCCTCCGCTCGTTTGGAATGGACGGAGGAAGCAGAAGCCGCCTTTGTGTCCTGCAAAAGCTCCCTGGCCTCCGCGGCTGCTTTGGCCACACCTGACTATGACCAACCTTTTTACTTGGACGTTTCTAACTCACAACTAACCATGAATGCTGTTTTATTTCAGAAAGGACCACGTGGCCGGAAAGTCCTGACATATCTCAGCGCTACCATCCCTCTTGCGGATGCAAAGCACCCTCAATGTGTGGTTCATGCGACTGCTGTGGCCCAGGCAATCCAAAAGACAGCTCATATAGTACTAGGACACCCACTCACGATTAACACACGGTAAACGTTATCTATTGGTTCTAGTGGACACATTTTCTGGCTGGCCTGAAGCTTTCCCATGTGCTAGTGAAACTGCGGACATGGTCATTAAAGCATTGACATTTACGTGGATACTAAATCATGATTTTCTTAGGATTCTTCACACGGACCAGGGTACTCATTTCACTGCGAAACATTTAAAACAAGTAGAATCCATGATGGGTCTTAAACATTCCTATGGATGTGTTTATCATCCTTCATCTCAGGGCCAAGTGGAACGCATGAACCAATCTCTCTTGGTTGGATGCTCTTCCTGCTGCTCTGCTACAAGCACGTGCATCTATTTCTCGCTCTACAGGTTTCTCTCCGTTTGAGCTGCTATAAGGACGACGGATGCCGGGTCCTGGATCACCATCTGGCCCCGTCGTCTCCGGTGGCCCTCTCCAGCATAAACCCTACTGGTCCTCACACTCACACCTTGTTTCCAGTTTGTCTGCGCAGGTTACATCCAACAGAGAGGTGATTCCTGACAAAGCCACTGCTGAATTTCCTGACCTCCCCGACAGAGTTCTTCTCAAAGTTCATTCCAGGAAGTGGTCTGATCCCCGTTGGACGGGACCGTTCAACGTGGTTGCTCGCACGGATCGTGCTGTTCAACTCCAAGGTCGCGGAAACCAGTGGTATCACCTACGTCACCTAGCACCTGCGCCATGACTCCTCCAGAGCGTGACGTCCGTCCCGGGATCGGGCCGGACGGAAGGGGGAGGAGAGTAACTATGATACATACACGCACAATTACATCGGTGCTTAACGCCTGGCTTATCTGGGCAATACATGCATGTTTGTTTATATTTTTAATTATTTTACTTTTCAAGGCATGGTATTTAGTCCTCTCACTCACTCAAGTTCCTGCCACGCCAGCTCCTCCAGTGGACCCCATTGTATACGCTATTCCCACCGACTGTAATTACCGAGCAAAGCGTAGCACCTACACTAGCCAGTTGCCTACGGATAATATGTGGTGGAGATTGATGAATTTCACTAAAACTCAAATGAACATTACCACTAGGTGTTATATATGTTCTCTCATACCACATGCGCACGATCATACACCACTATGGGGGGTTAGACCCGCCTCTATAAATAGAACGGTGTGTGCACTCATGAGTTATCAAGGGCACGAGGATTCTTGGTGTCCAGATCCATATTTTAGGAATAGATCAAATTGGCGGGACCCATCCACTTTCCACTTGAAAACTAACAGAACTAATCTGGAAGGAATTGCAGTAGGACGACAGACACAGGAAGGAGAATTGTTTTTTTTTTTCAGGAATGTTCGAATAGGACTACATTCCTGGGACATTCGAGAGTGAAAATAAAAATGGTTATATCTGAATTAGAAAATCCAACCAAACCAAATCAGACATATTCGGCTTATCCATGGGGCAGTAACACTCATAAATATATGGGATCTAATTGGTATCACATGAACGTCACAGCCTTTTTAAAATAGCTGGACTACCACACTCTGGTCTCTGCCAGGGAAAAGAGGATGTCCGGCTCCCTTAAGATATGTGTGGGTTTGTGGTAAGAAAGTCTACCTGTATTTACCTGAAGGTTGGTGTGGAACGTGTTATTTGGCTAATTTGGCCCCAGCTGCCTACATAGTTAACTTCACTTATCCCCATCCCCGAGGTTACCGACACATTCGGTCCTGGGAACCCCCCACTCGGTCCCAGGCTTTTGGGCAGACACGCACCCCACTCATAAGTGACTTACGAGGAATTACTATGACTTTATTTCCGTTGTACGGGTCGGCATATTTGGGACATAGAATGAATGAGGTATGGTGGACACTAGAAAATATAACCTCTGTGTTAGATCAGATTACCACGCAATTAAAAGAAGACCCTGAAAGAAAAGCAATGAGGGCTATGCTGACTACGCATCAACTGGCGCTTGATTATTTGTTTGCTGCAGACGGGGGGCTCTGCGCCAAGATGGGAATAGATCACTGTTGTACGTACATACCTGACAGTTCTCACAATTGGACTGATATCCATGACCAAGTCGCAATACTAACAGGGATGCTTAAAGAAGCTCACGACCCGGACTGGGGCAATTTCAATATTGGCACTTGGTTCACCTCTGGCGCCTGGTGGCAGGTTCTTCTCAAAATAGTCACACCCCTTCTGACCATTGCACTGGTATGCTGCCTGCTCTGTGTCTGTGTTTTGCCTTGTTTGCAGGGTATGGTGGGAAAAATGATAAATGGAATGATCTCTCCACCCGGGGGTGCATACATGGCCCTTAAGACCACTACCATGGAAGAGTCTGAAACGGTGACCTGGGTGTCTCCCCGGAGGGAGAGGGAAATCCTAAATGTCACAGACTTTGAAGAGCATGTGGTTTTGAGTGAGTAGAGCGTCAGAAGGGGGAGACCAAGGGTGAAAGGTTACTCTTTTATGATTTTAGTTTTGTATCTGTAACTAATGAGAGGACATGCCTATTTAGCAATATTTTGTTTTGATTTTTATATTTACATATATACAGTTTACTTTTTTAAGGTTTTATATTTTTTCTGACTTATATTTTTACATTTAGTTTATTTTAGTTTATTTTATGTCGGCCACTTTAGGTGACCGACAGAAGGGGGAATTGTAGAAAATAAATGCCTACAGATATGGAGGAGTTAGAAGATGTATTGTGTTTTCTGTTTGTGCAACCACGTCTGCCTTGAGTTATAGGGGGGTCTGGAGAGAAAAGGTCATGAGAGGGCATGAGAAGAGACTGATAAGGAATCTACATCTACATTCCTCTCCAGCTTGCCTCCAGAAGGGGGAAGACCAGTCAAGCCACACCTCTCCTCTTTGTTCTAAAACACAGATTATAAATGTTAGAATTGTAGGGAAATGCACTATTCTCTGTCTGTACCACCTAGGGACAGATAGGAATCGGGCGCTTCTAATTAGACTCCTCTGTCAGGGCTAATAAAAGTATCATCTTTATATTCTAAGCTTTCGGTCGTCTGTTTCATCACCATAACGAATCTGGGAAGGCATAGGATACTGGGTTTAGGACAATTAAGGTAAACACTGGTATCAAACGAGTAACGAATAGAATTAAAGTATCCTTTATGCCAACAGAAGGTACCGGAGTCTCCGGGCCCACTCCACCAGACTGTCAAACAGCTTCATCCACCAGGCTGTCAAACAGCTTCATCCACCAGACTGTCAAACAGCTTCATCCACCAGACTGTCAAACAGCTTCATCCACCACACTGTCAAACAGCTTCATCCACCAGACTGTCAAACAGCTTCATCCACCAGACTGTCAAACAGCTTCATCCACCACACTGTCAAACAGCTTCATCCACCACACTGTCAAACAGCTTCATCCACCAGGCTGTCAGGAGGCTGAACTCACACCCGAACTCTCACCTTACCCGTCTCCCACCCCCCACCCCCCATATTGGCATAACCTGTATTCCATAAAAGACATATCACTCTAGACACTTTAAAAAACTGCTGCTAAGGACGACTGTTGCACTGTTGCACATTTACATTTACTACTGGATTTTACTCCTGTTGCACTGTTGTTTACTACTGTTATTGCACATAATTACTACTGGAATTTTTACTCCTGTTGTTTACTCCTGTTATTGCACTAGAATTGCACATTTATTTTATCTTAACTCCAATGCACATTCTATTGCACAATTACCATTTCACTGCTGTATCTTCCATTGCACATTTTTGATGCACACTGCACTTTGGAAATCTGTATATAGGTATTTATTTATTATGTTGCACTGCTTTAAGATTTTAGATCTTAGACTTTAGTTTAACTTTAGATCTCTGTCTTAGATAGTTTTTGTTGTGTTTTGTCTTCATATTGTATCTTGTACACTGTCTTTTTGCACTACCTGGCCAGAGAGAAACGAAATTTCGATTCACTGTATGTTGAACACATATGGCAGAATTGACAATAAAGCTGACTTTGATCTTTGATCTTGTACAAATCCGTTTTGTCACACATGTTTAAAAGGTAGTTTATTTCCAGAATGCATGCTGCTCATTCACAAATGTTACCTTTTCATGAATACTTACCACCACCATCAAATTCTAAGTATTAATTTTGACTGGGAAAGGAAAGAAATCTTTTCCATGTCTGTCATTTTGAATTTACCTTAATAGACATTTTTTAATCTGCAGAACTACTTTGGTCATACTAGTAACTCCATTTTTACACAAGTGGGATTTTGAAATTCATCCCCTGCGTATGTCGAAAATCAGACATCGACGCCATTACATGTTATACATTCATATTACTGATGATACATTAAGATAAGATAAGATAAGATATGCCTTTATTAGTCCCTCAGTGGGGAAATTCCAGTGTTGCATTATGTCCCAATCATTCCATCAACCAGCTTATCATTCCACGTTATCAACGAATGGCAGGCTAACTGTGTAGCTAACGCCAAACATTCACCCGCCAAATACCAATTCTGATATTTCAACTTACCTTAAAACATCTCTGATAATGGGATTGTTCACCTCCCCTTCAAAACGTGACCGCAAACTTGTCTACCAGGAGCACGGCTAACATTGCTGCGTTTCCCAATTCGGCGAGTGCGGTTCGGAGTGTGGTGACTCAGTCTGCAGTCGAGGCGGCGCATACTCGCTCAGCCCTGAGGGCAGTCCGGGGATCACATGGGCGTGTAGCGAGCTGGCTACAGAGAGACACGAGTGCCAAAATATCTCCGGATACGAACAGATATTGTACCCAGTGAAATCCGGAGTCCAAATACGTCAATATTTTCATGGATTCTCAAGAAATAAGGATATTGTGAAAAACTGGTCCGGATATGTGGCGTGTCATATAAAATATCCAGTCCAAACACGTCCGGATTCTAGCTTATTTTGCCCAGTGGAGTTCACTCTTACACACAATGCTCTAACCAGTGCAGCCTAAGCTCTCTTAATGCATTTCCAATGGGTAGTGGAAAAATTAAAAAGTGAAATTGTGAAAAAACTACAAGATGTATCTCTTCAATTTTTGCTGTGCAAGTAGGGCTTCAAAACCTGTACAAAATACATTTGGAATTTTGGTTCTATCTGCTTCTATTCCAAAGTTATAAGCATTTTAATTTTTTTTATGCCTGCATTTTGTGTTTCAGAGGCTGTACTGCACTTTCAGACCAACTATATAATTCTACCTTAGAAGTAAAAGAATGTGCAAACTAAACTTCTCCTGTCAAATAAACATGAATTCAGGCATGAGTTCACTCTTACACACAATGCTCTAACCCAGGGGTCTCAAACTCAATTTACCTCAGGGCCGCATGGGGTAGAATCTGAATGAGGCTGGGCCGCATCAGGATTTCCACAAGAAAAGTGCAAATAAATCATTCCAATGTTCTCAAATATATTTATTTTTAATACAAATGAAATAAATGAAAAAATGATAAAATAATAAATCAATCAGTAATAAATAATTTAATAATAATAATGGTCATACAGTACATACAGACGACTAAAGAAACCGCATATTGACTGGCTGGCTAGTTATTTTTTATTCAGTTTTAAATGTATGTATTAACAGTTTTTTAAACGTTAATTGCCTGAAATGGAACATTGAACATAAACTGTTTTAAACATGGATTCTCTTCCTACTTCCTGCTGCAAGAGACCTGACAGCGCTTCTTCTCACATAGCCGAGCCATATTTGGCTTGAGGAAGGAAGAAGTGGAGACCCTCAGTACAGCTTGAAGATATTATACCAGACACTTATTAATCTAATATACTGTTCAAATGCTGAGTAAAGATAAGAACAAATAAGCACATTTTCTCTATGGCCAAGTTCGTATGAGACT
Source organism: Paratrypauchen microcephalus (assembly GCA_036785185.1). NCBI lineage: Eukaryota > Metazoa > Chordata > Actinopteri > Gobiiformes > Gobiidae > Paratrypauchen > Paratrypauchen microcephalus. Next base: position 254,973 of record JAVJIX010000113.1, read on the forward strand.
CCCTGTCTTATCTTTGGTACCTGGTTCAGTCCTGGTTTAGTCCTGGTTTAGTCCTGGTTTAGTCCTGGTTTTAGACCTGGTTTAGACCTGGTTCAGTCCTGGTTCAGTCCTGGTCTAGTCAATATATGGATTATGGCAGTATCGCCCGGGTCTCACGCGCGCGCACATTAAACAACACGTAGCGCGAGTGAGGCCGTGACACTATCTGCACGTGTGGGAACAGGGCCGCCCGCCGCCTCTCCACAGATCTGACAGGCTCTGAATGGAGTCAGAGACGGACGAAGACGCGTTCACGGAAGTAGCGCCCTCCCTCCCTCCCGCCGGAGCTGTGCGCCCGCGCGGGGAAAAGCGCGCGCAAAGCGGGAGGGAGGAAGAGAGGAGCGAGCGAGCACTCTGTGAAGAAGGGACACACAAATGCACCACTGTCTGCCTCCCTCGTGTCTAAGAAATGGATCAATCACTGTCCCTGTCTGATGTCTGCCTGCCGCAACCCCAAACACACAAGCACACACAAGCACACAAGCACTAAAAAGCTCTAAGCACTGGGACCTCACCCTAGCCCCGCCCACATTTAGAGAAAATAAGCACGACCGATGTCCCGCCCTCCAGAGCCATATACCACATCGTGATTGGTTCATTCTGCGTCGCACACAAGAAATGAAATTCATATTAATCTTGCGGGCCTCACTTATATTAATCTTTCATATTAAGACGAGGGCCGCAAATTATCGTCCCGGGAGCCGCAGTTGGCCCGCGGGCCGCGTGCCTGAGACCTTTGCTCTACGGCCTGCCCGCTGTACTGTCTGCCCAACAACAGGACAATCTATTTTCTGATTGGCTGAAAAGGGCGCAGCGCTTGATAACTGAGATTTTTTTCCGGGGAGCAGGGCGGGGAGGAGCGGAGGAGTTTTTTTCACTGAAAACACGAGGTGCCTGCATAAACTGAGCCACACAGACCGATTTTCTGGGCACAGGAAGAAAAAAAAAAAAAAAAATCAGCGTGAGAAATGCCATGTGTGGCGTGTGAGCGTGTGAACACGTCGAATTGCGTGTGTCACACTCTCAATGCGTGAGACTTGAGAGCCCTGCTGGTGAGTGTCTGCATTTGTTTGTAGCATGCTAATGCTAGCACGAACATGCTAACACGTATGTCCATTGTTTTGTATGAGTGTTTGGCTTGTGTTAGCCTAGCACGAACATGCTAACACATATTTCCATTGTTTTGTATGGGTGTTTGGCTTGTGTTAGCCTAGCACGAACATGCTAACACATATTTCCATTGTTTTGTATGGGTGTTTGGCTTGTGTTAGCCTAGCACGAACATGCTAACACATATTTCCATTGTTTTGTATGGGTGTTTGGCTTGTGTTAGCCTAGCACGAACATGCTAACACATATTTCCATTGTTTTGTATGGGTGTTTGGCTTGTGTTAGCCTAGCACGAACATGCTAACACATATTTCCATTGTTTTGTATGGGTGTTTGGCTTGTGTTAGCCTAGCACGAACATGCTAACACATATTTCCATTGTTTTGTATGGGTGTTTGGCTTGTGTTAGCCTAGCACGAACATGCTAACACATATTTCCATTGTTTTGTATGGGTGTTTGGCTTGTGTTAGCCTAGCACGAACATGCTAACACCTATTTCCATTGTTTTGTATGGGTGTTTGGCTTGTGTTAGCCTAGCACGAACATGCTAACACATATTTCCATTGTTTTGTATGGGTGTTTGGCTTGTGTTAGCCTAGCACGAACATGCTAACACATATTTCCATTGTTTTGTATGGGTGTTTGGCTTGTGTTAGCCTAGCACGAACATGCTAACACATATTTCCATTGTTTTGTATGGGTGTTTGGCTTGTGTTAGCCTAGCACGAACATGCTAACACATATTTCCATTGTTTTGTATGGGTGTTTGGCTTGTGTTAGCCTAGCACGAACATGCTAACACATATTTCCATTGTTTTGTATGGGTGTTTGGCTTGTGTTAGCCTAGCACGAACATGCTAACACATATTTCCATTGTTTTGTATGGGTGTTTGGCTTGTGTTAGCCTAGCACGAACATGCTAACACATATTTCCATTGTTTTGTATGGGTGTTTGGCTTGTGTTAGCCTAGCACGAACATGCTAACACGTATGTCCATTGTTTTGTATGGGTGTTTGGCTTGTGTTAGCCTAGCACGAACATGCTAACACATATTTCCATTGTTTTGTATGGGTGTTTGGCTTGTGTTAGCCTAGCACGAACATGCTAACACATATTTCCATTGTTTTGTATGGGTGTTTGGCTTGTGTTAGCCTAGCACGAACATGCTAACACATATTTCCATTGTTTTGTATGGGTGTTTAGGTTGTGTTAGCACATCACCCCCATCCTCCACACCCTCCACTGGCTCCCCGTGCACCTCCGTATAGAATACAAAATCCTCCTGCACACCCACCACTGTCTCCACGGTGATGCCCCCACCTACCTCACAGACCTGCTCACACTGCACACCTCAGCCAGGACCCGGTCAGGCCAACAGCACCGTCTGCTCCCGCCCAGGACACGGCTCAAGACCATGGGGGACCGAGCCTTTGAAGCCTTTGAAGCTGCTCCCCACACACGGGGAGCGGCGGCTCCCCACATGTGACCATTCTGATCCTAAGCATTCCATTGCATTGTTGACCCTGTGTTGATTCTGCATATGACAAATAAACAATCTTGAATCAATGCGAGCAGCTGCAGCACGGAGCTCACGCCAGAGGCAACAAGTGTTCATGAAAAATATTCTAATTAGTATCCAATTAGTATCCATGCGATGCATGTGTGTGCCGGGGAGATGATGTCGTACCTCACTCATAAAGATGTGCCCCAAACAGCGGACTGGGTCATCATACTAAAGAAATGTATACTTAATACATTTTATCTCTACATAGCTACAATCTATAGCAATTTATAGTAATATTTTTATTTGTATGCACCTCTTCGAACATATGTTTATTATTATGTTTATGTTTATTTGAGCAACTTGCAGATTCCATTTAAGCGTAATTTCCCAAATACAAACTCAAAATACAAACAAATACAAACTTATGTCACATGTCTCTGCACTTCCTTTTGCTCAAAATGGAGCAGGTGGAAGTATAAACTTACACATTCCATACTGACAGCTATTATAATTGATGGAATAATTATATATTATTAACTTTTGTGATTCTTTAACTTGTAGAAATGAAGCTTTAAAAGTGCGTGACTTGTGATTATATGTTTTGAGTTACAGAAAGGCCAGATATCCGAGGGGAGACGTAAGCAGACAGCTTGGCTCCTCCAGTATCTAAGTTTCAGGGACATTGTCCCTGTGAAAGATGTCATATCTGGGAATTATCTTATAAGTGTGTTGGGTGTTATGATTATGTTTTGGTTTTAATGATTATGTTTTGTCGGCTGTCCTGCCACATGTTCCCCCACCCCTTATGGGCAGGACAGACCACGTGTAAACTAGGGATGTGAAAAACTGAATAAATAGCAAGCTGGGGGCACAGAGAACCAGGACGCTCAGAGCAGAATGGGCTAGGAGCATTTTTTGTAACCTGGGCATCCTCTCTGACTGTTCTCCACTTGCAAGTGAAAAAAACCTAATCTCTCTTGTCTTCCTTTCCTGTGTACAGAATATGTTGGGTTTTTACCAGCACCCATCAAATGGTCCTTCGTAAGCCGGATTCCAATACACCTAAAGACTCCAGGAGGTGTCTGAGATTCGGGAAAGACAGTGGCAAAATCGTACTCAAAGGAATAAAAGTTCTGTGTGATAGTGTGTATGACTGGAATTACAGGCCGTTAACACTGTAATTCATATAAACTGTTCAGAATAATACAGTAACGTATTGTAGATGCAAAGGCAAGATTTTTCCACCTGCATTGCACTGTGGCAGGTTGAAGTGAAAAATACTACAATACTGATTATTACTGTCTGAACAAAAACACATCCCAACCTATAGTGACTCCACTCTGGATTAAAAAGGTTGGACTAAATTGACCAAAAAAATGGGAAACAAACAGACAAAACTTCAGAGTAAGGATTATAAAATTGTTGCGCAACAAAATAAAGACAAAATAAAATACCTGAAATTATGGACAACAAAATATAATTTTAAAGGGAAGTTAAACACTGTAGAGATAATACAGTTAAGAGAAAAGATCTATGCAGATTATTATGCAGACTATTAGAGTAAAAAATATTTACAATAGTTACTTGAGCTGAGGAATTTAGGCCCCTAGAAACATCAGATTCAGATTCTCAAATGGTAATGCTTCTGGAGTTGTTTACCATATGGAATAAGACCACCCAGACACAAGCAGAACACGCAAACTCCACATACAGGACTACCTTCATACATACTCCCTACAACTGTACAACTCCTCACCTTTTGGCCGCACCGGGCTCACCTTTTGGCCGTGTCCAGGGCGCATGTTTGCACTCCGCCTCCGCCTGGCAAATCTACTATACGTCTAATTCTGCTTTTCATATTATATTATATCAAATATCCTCCTGGGACCCGAAGAAAAAGAGTTTATTTTATTTTTTATTTTTTATTTTTTTTTATTATCTGGTTTGGACCTGATTTAGATCTCTTTTAGTCCTAGTTTAGACCTGGTTCAGTTCTGGTTTAGTCCTAGTTTATTTATCATAGTGCAGCCACAAACTAGAGTGTATCTCAAAAGACTCAAATGTGCAGACTGGATAACTACAGGACCAACAGCTGAGACAGGATGTCACAAGTGGACTAGACAAGCATTATTTTGGCCAATACATGTCATTTCCAGTACAAAAAGCAGCGCCATCTGTAGGATGGAGAATGATACAAGATCTACAAGCAGTAAACCAAGCAGTGATTCAGAGAGCTCCATGTGTTCCTGATCCACATACACTTCTAAATTCATTACAACCAAATTCACAATACTTTACGGTTATAGACATTTCAAATGCTTTCTTTTCAATTCCAATTCGTGAAGATAGCCAGTTTTTATTCGCATTTACCTATAACAATAGAAGATATACTTATACCAGGTTACCACAAGGTTACTGTGAATCTCCTACAATATACTCACAGGCTATGAGTTCAAATTTGTCTAAATTCACACCTCCAGGAGGAAGTCAAATCTTACTTTACGTGGATGACATTTTGATTTCATCACCAGATAAGGAAACATGCCAAAAAGATACAATAGCGTTATTAAAATATCTAGCAGAAAACGGACATAAAACAAGTAAAAATAAAGTACAATTTTGTAAACAAGAAGTCATATATTTAGGATATTCTCTCAGTAATGGAGGCAGAGCAGTTACTAATGATAGAAAAACAGCTATCCTGAATGCACCAAAACCAGAAACCAAAAAACAAATGATGTCTTTTTTAGGATTAACGAATTACTGCAGACAATGGATTCCATGTTATGCAGAATTAACACATCCATTAAGTCAACTAATATAAGATAAGATAAGATAAGCCTATATTGATCTCACACAGGAGAAATTTACTCGCCACAGTAGCTCCAGGACATTTGGACAAGAGGGAAAAAGTGCATGCAGGCAGGGAGGGGATAAAGTAAGTAATAAATAATATAAATAGTAATACGTAATAATAATAATAATGGAAAATAGTAATAATGATAATAAATGATAATAATATAAGACTCCAATATGATAATATATGAGACTCCAATAGCAATGAAAGATAAATTAAAATAGATGCAGGAAGCAGAAAAGGCATTCTGTGATCTAAAACAAACTTTAGTCTCAAGTGTAAGTCTAGCCTTACCGGATTATTCAAAACCCTTTGTGCAAATGGTAGATTGTAAAGGCATATTTATGACTTCAGTAATCACACAACTGCATGGAACCAAACTAAGACCTATAGCCTACTATTCAACTAAACTTGACAGTGTAGCGCAAGTAATGCCAACACTGGCTGAGAGCCGTGGTAGCAGCATCTGTAGCAGTAGAAGCTTCAGCAACATTAGTGTTATTTCACCCATTAACACTCAAAGTACCACACGCTGTAGCAGTATTACTATTACAGAGCAACCACTCATTTTTATCACCAGCAAGACACCTTTCATGTATGACAAATTTATATTCACAGCCACATTTAACCATAGAAGGATGTACAGTTTTAAATCCAGCCACTTTAATGCCGACTGAGGATGACGGAATCCCACATAATTGTAAAGAATTAGTAGAACAATCAACAAAATGTAGAGAAGATTTATTAGATACTCCAATTGAAGGAGCAGAAACTGTATTTGTAGACGGATCATCTAAAAAAGACAATTATGGAAAAACACAGACAGGGTATGCAGTAACAACAGTAAATAAAGTATTAAAAGAAAATAAATTACCTCCAAATTATTCAGCACAGGCTGCAGAATTAGTAGCACTAACAGAAGCATGCAAATTATTTAAAGGCAAGAACGTAACAATATACAGGGGGTCCTCGGGTTACGACGGTCTCGGTTTACGACGTTTCGTGGTTACGAACGCGCCCCCATTAAAAAAAATATGTATATATTACGCGTCATTCCGTCTTACGCAGTTTAGCGTGGTAAGAGATGTAAACAAACGCGAACGGCGCGCGGCGCACGGCAGAAGAATATGCTCTGTTGTGGTTGTAGGGAGAAGAAGACGGCCTCGTGTGCGTGCCCAATGTGGGCGGAAGTACCTGATGTGGGCTCTGATCTGCTCCTATGAAAGCGGCAGTGATAACCAAGCAGCGCAGTGGTCTAATTATTGAGATGGATATGTTATTGGTGCTTTGGTTGGAAGATCAAAGGCAAAATCCGGTTTACGACGAAATTCGGGTTACGACGCATCTTAAGAACGGATCTACGTCGTAACCCGAGGACCCCCTGTATACAGATAGTCAATATGCATATGCGACAACTCACGTATTTGCACAATATTGGAAAATAGAGGAATGAAGACTTCTACAGGAAAACCAGTAACTCATGCTGAATTATTAACAGAATTAATAAAAGCAGTACAATTACCAAATAAAATAGCTATTTGTAAATGTGCAGCACACAAATCCGGAACAGATGAAGTAACAAGAGGAAATGCAATGGCAGATAAAACAGCTAAAGACGCAGCAGAATACAAAATAAATACATATTCTTTAATGGAAGGGACCCAACTAAACAAAAAAATACTACAAGACATGCAAGAACAAAGCCCTAAAACTGAAATAAACCTATGGAAAGAAAAGGAGCACAAATAAAAAACGACATATACTGTATATGTGACCAGAAAATAAACCAATACTACCACAGAATTTATATAGATACGCAGCAATATTGAGCCATGGTAAATCACATGTCTCAACAGGAGGGATGGTATCTATGATAAATACGCAGTATTTAATAATAACTACTAAAAAAAATTTTTGTAGAAGATGCCTAATATGTGCAAAACATAATCCACAAGGAAATCTTAGACCAACTAGAGGTAAATTTCCAGAACCACAATACCCATTTCAAGAAATACAGATGGATTTTATTCAACTAAATCAAAGTGAAGGTATGAAATATTGTTTAGTAATCATAGATGTGTTTTCAAAATGGACAGAGATATTTCCAACTAGACATCCAGATGCATTAACAGTAGCGAAAGCGTTATGCAAAGAAATTATACCTAGATATGGATTAGTGGAAGTGATCCGATCGGATAATGCTAATAATGCTAAACATTTTCTTAATGAAACCATAGAATTGATAGGAAAGAAATTTGATATAAAACTAAAAAACTTCTGTTCATATCACCCACAGTCAGCAGGACTAATAGAGAGAAGAAATGGTACTATAAAAACCAGACTTAAAAAATGTATGGAAGAAACTAAAAGACCATGGACTAAATGTTTAGATTTAGTCAAGTTAGAATTAAATACTACAGCTATACAAGGGCTAACTCCATTTGAGATATTGTTTGGTAGACCATATAAAATACCACAATTTAAACAAATATGGGAAGATGGGGAAGATATGGACTTAGCTTCACACATGAGGAAAATGTTTGAAAAGCAAAATAACAAAAATACTGAAGTAGACCAACCCTGTTCTCAACAGGAAGAAGAGTTAGTGGAACCAGGGGACTGGATCTTGGTGAAAAGCATTAAGAAAAAACACTGGTATTCACCTAAGTGGGAAGGTCCTTATCAAGTATTGTTAACAACCCCAACAGCACTAAAAATAGCTGAGAGAGCAACTTGGATTCATCAAAGTCATTGCAAAAAGGTTATAAACTACAAAGATGCAGATAAATCACAGGAATAGAATACCAAAATGGTTAAAGACAGCTATAATGTGTTGGATATTGTTGACTTTCTTTGTAATGACATCCCTACTAGTATGGTATCAGATAAAACGTGGGCTAAAGATAGTTATGGGTGGGAACAGGAGTCTAAAAAAAAAATGGGCTAGAAGACTTAAGATGGAAGTGATTAAATTGAATGGCAAATTAACTTTAGTAATGTTCTTTAACACAACAGCAGAACCATTAGAAGAAGGAATAGAATCAGGAGGTCATGGTCTGAAAGTACCATGTTATACCTTATTGTTATGTATTTATAAATCAGGAGAAGACCCATGCACAAAGTTTTTATATGTTCTAACATAACACAGGCTGACTCGACAGAACTGCCTCAGCAGAAGGAAAGTCTAGTGATAGGACCACAAACCTTCACTAGTACAAAGATTAGGATAAAAAACAAAGCGCTAAAAACAGATGATTGGTTTCTAGTAGCTACAGGAATATCAGGATTCAACAACTGGTTGTTAATGGCGGAACAAGCAGCTAATTCATCACTATCAGACTGTTTAGTATGTTTGGGATCTAGACCAGTTCTGAAAGTAGTCCCTGCACCCATTAACGAGACATGTATAATACCTATAATGACTCACACCAATCCACCAAACTGTTCTGACTTAGATTAAACTTTTCCAGTCACCCAACCTGTAAAGATTAAATCAGTATTTGATGCTAAAGTAGCACTTAAATTTTTTATGTGTATAAATTTCAATGGAACAAAAAAACATCTTAGGGAAAATCCAGCAGGAATTTTGTGAAACTAACATTAGTGGAGGTGACAACATGAGAGTAATATCCAGATCAGACGTGTGGTGGTGGTGGTGCGGTGAAGACAAGATCTATGACAAAATACTGTCCAATACTTCAGCTCGTTGTGCTTTGATTACACTGATTATGCCAGTGATAGTCCAACCAATGACTGCAGAAGAGATAAGTACACATTACCAACTTGTGCTTCCAGGACATTTAAATAGAAGGAAGCGAACTAGCCACACCCCGTGATTAGAAGACCTACTTTGACGCTGTGGGCGTCCCTAGGGGGCGTACCTGACGAATATAAATTAGCAAATCAAATATATCACTCAAGACCCTTTAAAAAACTGCTGCTAAGGACGACTGTTGCACTGTTGCACATTTATTTTATCTTAACTCCAATGCACATTCTATTGCACATTTTTGATGCACACTGCACACTTTGGAAATCTGTATATAGGGGTTTATTTATTATGTTGCACTGTTTTAAGATTTTAGATCTTAGACTTTAGTTTTAACTTTAGATCTCTGTCCTAGATAGTTTTTGTTGTGTTTTGTCTTCATGTTGTATTCTGTACACTGTCTTTTTGCACTACCTGGCCAGAGAGAAACGAAATTTCGATTCACTGTATGTTGAACACATATGGCAGAATTGACAATAAAAGCTAACTTTGATCTTTTGAAATAGCAGCAGGATTTGAAAATACACCAGTTATAGCTGCATTCCTTCCAATTACGCCTAACAAAAATGTAGACAGAATCAACTACATCCACTATAACGTCCAGAAACTTGGCAACTACACCGAAACTGCACTATCTGCTGTACACGACCAACTTAAAGCTACCTCACTCATGGCCTTCCAGAATCGCATAGCGCTCGACATGTTACTAACTGAGAAAGGAGGAGTGTGTGCAATCTTTGGGGATGTGTGTTGTACGTTGTACGAATAACACCGCTCCCGAAGGTAAACTCACTAAGGCTTTGGATGGCCTAAGAGCTATGAACAAGCGAATGAAGGACCAATCGGGGGTAGATACTTCCATGTGGGATGGCTGGCTGGATGTATTTGGAAAATACAAAGCCCTGGTAACGTCAGTCCTAGTGTCAGTAGCAGTATTTGCAGCAATTTTGACCTTATGTGGGTGTTGTTGTATTCCATGTCTAAGAGCATTAATTAATAGATTAATTACAACTGCCATCTCACCCTTAACACAAGACACGGAAGGAATGATGCATTTACTGGCAGGTTATGAGGGCACCCTAGCGACACCCATTGACGAAGAAACAGATTTACAAAATGAATTGACTGACTTATTCCAAGAAACAGTCCAAGAAATTAGACACCCTCTGAGTGTACAATAACAATGAACGGGTAACTGAAAATCTGCAAAGAAGAGGTTACACGGGATATAACAAAAATTAATAAACAGGAGGGAAATGATGGAATAATTATATATTATTAACTTTTGTGATTCTTTAACTTGTAGAAATGAAGCTTTAAAAGTGCGTGACTTGTGATTATATGTTTTGAGTTACAGAAAGGCCAGATATCCGAGGGGAGACGTAAGCAGACAGCTTGGCTCCTCCAGTATCTAAGTTTCAGGGACATTGTCCCTGTGAAAGATGTCATATCTGGGAATTATCTTATAAGTGTGTTGGGTGTTATGATTATGTTTTGGTTTTAATGATTATGTTTTGTCGGCTGTCCTGCCACATGTTCCCCCACCCCTTATGGGCAGGACAGACCACGTGTAAACTAGGGATGTGAAAAACTGAATAAATAGCAAGCTGGGGGCACAGAGAACCAGGACGCTCAGAGCAGAATGGGCTAGGAGCATTTTTTGTAACCTGGGCATCCTCTCTGACTGTTCTCCACTTGCAAGTGAAAAAAACCTAATCTCTCTTGTCTTCCTTTCCTGTGTACAGAATATGTTGGGTTTTTACCAGCACCCATCAATAATAATATATATAATAAGTAAGTAAGTAAGTAAAATTTTATTTATATAGCACCTTTCACAGACAAGAGCCACAAGGTGCTTCACAACAAGACTTAAAATACAAAATATACAAAATACAAATATAAAAATATAAAAGGTGGAGACAGTGATTAAGATCAAGACAACATAAAATCACAGCAGCCCAGAAACACTAAACAAAAGCTTGCACAAAAAAGGTCTTAAGTTGGCTTTTAAAAGCGTCAACAGACTCAACTGAACGCAGAGAGAGCGGAAGATCGTTCCAGAGCCGAGGAGCAACAGCCTGGAAGGATCGATCTCCTCTGGTCCGAAAACGCGTGCGTGGAACCATCAGTAGATTCTGATCCACATCCTCCTCTCTCCTCTCCTCTGTCCTCCACACCGCCCGTCCCGGAGCCTGGACCCGCGGAGGCCCAGATCATGGTCCTCCAGAACCTCCTCCGGACTGAACCTGGGACCATCCATGTACCCTGACCACAAGTCGTCTTTGCTTGATTACAAATGTTTAGAGGATATTGGCGCCAAATAAAATACTTCAAAGTTTGAACATGCACGCACACACATGCAGAGGGCAGAGAGCTCATTTCATGTTTCAACTTATTATTGAACGAAATCATGCAAAAATTCATTGAATCAGGGATGAAAGACGTCCGCTTTTTTGTCAGTCAGTTTTTATTGGCTTTCTTCCCAGAAACTGAACTTTCTCAGAAACTCAACCATTTACTGATGCAGGTTACAATGTAGCTTCTTTTCTGACTCCCTTTCCCGGATCCCATAACCTTGAGATATAATTTTGGAATGTAACTTGGTCAAAATACATGAGGCAATGATAACACATTTCTGATTCTAAAGCCAAATGAGTGAACCTTTTACTGACATATCCTGGCCTTTAGATTCTCATTGCTTATACACTTGTTAATCCTAAATCCTGACTAATTAAAGTGTCCTGCCCAGAGAGATTACAAGCAATTGTTTATAATTTCAGTCACTTATTCCACTTAGCTCCTCGCTGGCTATATTTACATGGATTATAATCTGATTTCTGGACCATAAAATGATTTAAATGCCATGCAAACCACACACAGAAATGTAATAATCAGATATGCAGTGTGCATGTAACCACAGCCAGGGTTCATTTTAAGATACTGGTTTGTATCTTAAAATCACACAGCCCACACACACCCAAGAGCAGCTCATAGCAGGAAGGTGGAGAATGAGCTCCTCTGTCCCTCTATGGTCTGGTGCACTGGGAGTGTCCATGATGGACAGCAGTTTGTCCAGTGTCCTCCTGTCCCTCACTGTGACAAATGTCTATTGCACATTTTACTGCACATTTCACTGCTAAATCATCCATTGCACATTTTGATGAACAATGCACATTTTTGGACATCTGTAAATAGGTATTTATTTATTCTTTGCACTGCTTTTAGATTTTGTCTTACTTTATGTCTTTATATTGTATTTTGTACACTCTCTTTTTGCACTGCTTGGCCAGGGAGAAATGAAATTTCGATTCACTGCATGTCGAACACATAGATTAGATTAGATTAAGTCTTTATTTGGTCTCACACACAATGACACACGGGAGAAATTTGACTTCTGCATTTGACCCATCCTTTTTCAGGAGCAGTGAGCAGAATTGACAATAAAGTTGACAAACTTTATATGCGGCCCGTCAAGCTTTGTAATCCAGCCCACCGAACCTGAAGAAATTATATTAATAAACCTTGTTAATGTTTTAGTGTTTTAATTTCCCTGCAATTGTGGCGTTTTCCAGTAGCTGGCGCACTACATACACTGACCTTTGCTCAGGCGTTTTGCTGTTTGTGCTTTGCTCTTTGACCCCTCAGCCTCCTGTAAAGATGAGCGGAGCTAAGAAAAGAAAAGTGGACAGAGAATGTCGAGTGTTTAATGAGGAGTGGACAAGTAAATATTTTTTCACCAAATACTTATCAGCTGCTGTATGCCTGATATGCCAAGAGACTGTAGCGGTTTTTAAAGAATATAATATCACTCACTTTGCCACAAAACAGTCAACGAAAGAACCTGAAGGAGAACAGAACTTTCAGTGCTTTAAAATCATAACTGTTAGTAATAAAAAAGCTGTATTTTATTAATTCCATTTTCTGTGTTTTAAGAGTCATTTCAATAAACAGCTAAATACTGTGGAACTTGAAAGACGGACATTTTGTTGTAATGCTTTTGTTCATTTTTAATTGAAATTACGCATGTTTTCTACATATCCCATGTTATTTCAAATTTTAGAACCCTTTGTGGCTCACAAGTCAAAAAGTTTGCCCACCCCTGGTCTAACCACTAAAACACAGAACATAGGGTTTAGCTAAAAATAGAAAATAAACAGTCCATTTAACTGACCTCACATTGACCCGTGTCCTGGTTTAGCCCTGGAAGTCTCTGCTCCTGAACTGGAACTATTTAGCGGTGACCCATCCCGGATACATGGCCTTCCTCACCTATGACCAGGGTTGGGAGGGTTACTTTAGAAATGTAATCCGGTACAGTTACTAGTTACTCCTTAAAATATGTATTCAGTAACGTAATTCCGGTACTATAATATTAAAGTAATGTAACTTGATTACTTTCAGTTACTTTTGGATTACTTTAACACCAAATATCCTATAACAACAAGAAAACAAGAAAATTACAATACAATTAAAAGTTTTTAGGAGGACAAATACAGTTCTATGTGTAGTTTTAACAACTGTTATCACTATAAGCCAAGTCACTAGTAAACAAGGTCACTCACTAAACCAAACACCTAAACACCTATGACTTCAACCAAATTATATTTTCAGTTAAAGTTTTAGTTTTACCGGGACAGTCATCTTGCCCGATCTCCGCAGCTGGACAGGATGTTCGTCCAGCTTGCGTGCTGGCCTACATCTAACGACAGCTTTGCTCGGAATTGTCTAAAGGGTCTTCATGGATCAGTTAACATGACTATGTTGCCTAGATAATGTTTAAATATTGTAATATCGTTCTACAAATGCACAAAGTGTACTTGTGACCACAAAAGTTAGCTAGGGTGACCATATTGTATTTCACTGAAAAGAGGACACACTTCCAACTCGCGTGCGAAATATTTTTTTTTGAGTTTTTTTCTCCCATTTTTAAGGGTTTTACATGGGTCGGGGGCTTACTGTGCTTCTGAATTCCCCAGAAAAGAACACTTTACCTGGATATACTCACAAACAGTTGCTTTATAAATAATATATTTATTAATATAAGCAATCTTAAGGCTGACACTTACACCTTAGTTAAGAAAAAAGAAAAAAACAAAAAGAAACAGAGAGTTAGCCTATTCTTCAATGTTCAGTAAGCCCATTCTTCAAAATAATGTGTCTAATGGCTAATGAAAAAAAATATACAAATAATGCCTCAAGTCAACAGTCCTTTTTTCCTTATTTTTCCTTTTCTTCAGTCTTCCTTGCCTTCCTCCTCTCCCTGGTCATTCTGCCTCCCACTTGTCACGCCCCGGGCGAAAACAGGGGAACTTTTTTTTTGCAATTCATCCGTGAAACTGCATTTGCGTTTTGGCATTTTCTGTGTCTTTGCAGTGCGCCTGTCAGCCTGCGAGTGTGTGTGTGTGTGTGTGCGTGTGCGTGTGTGTGTGTGTGGAGCGTGGCGCGCCTGTTTGTGAATGAATGAATACACGTTCCGGGGTTCGACTAGAACTCCGCCTCTCAGAGCGCGTTTCCAACGGAATCAAAAACCCGGACATTTGAAGGATTTTATAAACTCCGGCCGGACAGCCTCTGAAAAGAGGACATGTCCGGGCAAAAGAGGACGTATGGTCACCCTAACGTTAGCTACCTTGCTAATAGTTTGCTAGTCGATAGCTAACTCGAAACTGGCCCCTACAAATGAATCAAGACAAAGAAATGACTCATATTCACACATAACATGACTGAAGCAGGACATTTAGGGTCTGTCAGTATCAAAGCGTTAATATTAGCGATCTTACCTGTAAATGTTTCTTGAGATTGGAAGTAGAATCCTTGGACATTGACAGGTGTTTAACTGCTGGAAGGCACAATTTGCACTGTACTGTGATGTTGTTCCCTTTGTCTTCTTTAAAAATAAAATCCTCCCTAAATTTCCACCCATTTTAAATGCGTTTTTTGAAACCATGCCCGCTGCAAGTTTAGTCCATAGTGCGCGACCTGCGTGAAGTTCAGTGCGCGCCGCTGCAAGTGTATTCCACAGCGCGCGCCACTGCAAGTTTGTTTCACAGAGCGCGCGCGGCGCGAGTCTGTACGTTGTTTTCCCTACATATGACTCCGGCTTTAAATGAAAAAATGAAATAACATAAAATGCTTTCAAATTGTAATCCTGCTAAGTAATCCCCATTTTCACTAAATGTACCTGTAATCTGAGTACGTCTTTTTCTTTGTAACTGTAGGGGAATACAGTTACCTTTTTTTGTATCCTTTTACTTAACGCCGTTCCATGTAATCCGTTACTCCCCAAGCCTGCCTATGACCAGGTGGTCCAACGCCTGGAGCACTACCTGCACAAACCGGGGAGGCGAGCACAACTCCATAAATCAAAATGGCGAGGGCTTCTCCAACTCCTCTGTCTCTCTTTATAGCTTTGTGCCAGGGTTAGATTAATTGACACTGATCTTTCTGAGGTAAATGAGATCCACAGCGCAGCAAACATTTGCAGTGTTTTCAGCAACTTAAAATTCATTAGGAAAAGTTTAGATCAGGGGTCTTCAACGTTTTTCAGGCCAGGGACCCCCAAACAGATGGCGAACTGGGCCAGGGACCCCCTACTATATATACGGCATAGAATTGTGTTTTATATTAAATTGAGCTTAGTGTCATGTATAAACATTGCTACTCTGTTATGGTACATCCAATACAAGGAAATAATACACAGGTTAATACTGTATTTTACACTATAAAATATAAAATTATATTATTTTAAAGTGAAATCAAAAGATTTCGCGACCCCCCCTGCAGTACCTCCGCGACCCCCCTGTTGAAGCCCTCTGGTTTAGATCATCAACATGAGAAGTCTGTCTAGTGCTGGCCTACGGCCTCATACACTCATACGTGCACTGTCCTGTCTCATAAATAAACCAAATAGAAAGAAAGAAAGAAAGCTATGCCTTTATTAGTCCCACAGTGAGGAAATTCCAGTTCTGCATTTAACCCATCCTGTTCTTAGGAGCAGTGGGCAGCACATTACTGCGCCCGGGGACCATCTCCATGATCTTCTTGCTTCGGCTTGGTCAGGACCTGGAGGATTTACCTATGGTGCATGTTTTGGGTTGGTGGTGGAAACCGGAGTGCCCGGAGGAAACCTCGGGGGAACACGGGGAGAACATGCAAACTCCACAAAGAAAGGCCCAGGCGACCCGGGGATCGAACCCAGGACCTTCTTGCTGTGAAGCATGAGCGCTAACCACTCCGTGCCACCATAATAAATAACAAATAAATAAATACATAGAAACCAGCTAGAAATTCTTACTGAATTAACTACTAAAAAATAATCCAATCTATCTTTTACATTCCACAATATGTTAATGAACACTATTAGTGATAGAAATACAGTGTGGTTAGGTTTAAATAACCAAGGTGAGAACTTCATGTGTTTGCACTTGAGTTCAATCTATGCTATCTTTAAAACTCTATAAAAGCTTAATGAGCACTATTTATGACAGTCATACAATGTGGTTTGTTTTAGGCCACCAAGATGTGAAAGATCGGGAGGATCGCTGGTGTCTCTCTCCCCTCCCTCCTGGACATTTTTAACACCCGCCTCACCCGCAGAGCGTCCAGCATTGTGGGTGACCCGAGCCACCCCTCACACAGCCTCTTCAGCCTCCTGCCCTCAGGGAGAAGGTACCGGAGTCTCCGGGCCCACTCCACCAGACTGTCAAACAGCTTCATCCACCAGACTGTCAAACAGCTTCATCCACCAGACTGTCAAACAGCTTCATCCACCAGACTGTCAAACAGCTTCATCCACCAGACTGTCAAACAGCTCCATCCACCAGACTGTCAAACAGCTTCATCCACCAGACTGTCAAACAGCTTCATCCACCAGACTGTCAAACAGCTTCATCCACCAGACTGTCAAACAGCTCCATCCACCAGACTGTCAAACAGCTCCATCCACCAGACTGTCAAACAGCTCCATCCACCAGACTGTCAAACAGCTCCATCCACCAGACTGTCAAACAGCTTCATCCACCAGACTGTCAGGAGGCTGAAGCCCAGACCTTTCCGGTCTGGGTTCGATCCCCGGGTCGCCCGAGCCTTTCTGTGTGGTGTTTGCATGTTCTCCCCGTGTCTGGGTGGGTTTCCTCCGGGCACTCCGGTTTCCCCCACCAACCCAAAACATGCACCATAGGTACTCCAGCTTAGGCCCTGACCAAGCCGAAGCACGAAGATCATGGAGATGGTCCCCGGGCGCCCTAATGTGTGCTGCCCACTGCTCCTAATATATATATATATATATAGGATGGGTTAAAATGCAGATAAGAATTTCTCCAGTGTGAGATCAATAAAGTTCACTTCTTCTTCTTCTTCTTCTCTCACCTTACCCGTCTCCCCCCCCCCCATATTGGCATAACCTGTATTCCATAAAAAGACATATCACTCTAGACACTTTTAAAACTGCTGCTAAGGACGACTGTTGCACTGTTGCACATTTACATTTACTACTGGAATTTTACTACTGTTGTACTGTTGTTTACTCCTGTTATTGCACTAGAATTACTGCTGTTGCACATTTATTTTATCTTAACTTCAATGCACATTCTATTGCACATGACCATTTCACTGCTGTATCTTCCATTGCACATTTTTTATGCACACTGCACACTTTGGAAATCTGTATATAGGTATTTATTTATTATGTTGCACTGCTTTAAGATTTTAGATCTTAGACTTTAGTTTAACTTTAGATCTCTGTCTTAGATAGTTTTTGTTGTGTTTTCATATTGTATCTTGTCTTTTTGCACTACCTGGCCAGAGAGAAACGAAATTTCGATTCACTGTATGTTGAACACATATGGCAGAATTGACAATAAAGCTGACTTTGATCTTTGATCTTTGATCTTTGATATTTTCCATCTATGCCTCAGATACCAGCCTTAAATGTCTGGTCCCGTATATACACACAGACACACACTCAGTTAAGTTTTGTTTCTGCACGGTTCGAGTTTAAGTAAGCTACATTGTTTCAGCAGAAGATTAAGGTTTCAGCTCCGTCCATGTGTGAGGGCCGGCCCTTCAACAGTCTTGCTCCTGATTGGCTCGTCGGTTGCTGTGACTCAGATCTGGTTTAGACCTGGTTCAGATTTTCTTAAGTCCTTCACTTGCTTGCGTCTCGGTTCAGATCTGGTTTAGACCTGGTTCAGACTTTCTTAAGTCCTTCTTCAGACTTGCTTGCGTCTCGGTTCAGATCTGGTTTAGACCTGGTTCAGACCTGGTTGTCGGACATGTTCCTCAGGGTGGTCTTCTTCCTCTGGTGTTCGGGTGAGTTCTGGTTCTTCTTCTTCACAAACTTTAATTGATGTAAAAAATGCCCTGCATAAAAAACACACAATCTCCTATTTTGAGGTGGTTTTATTTAAAAAGTGATGTGTCAGTTTTAAGACAATTATTCATATAATTAAAATAATATTCCAGTCTGACCTGGGTCCTCAGTTCTGGTTTTGCATTTAAAAGCTCCACACGGTGGTTTAGTCCTGGTTTAGTCCTGGCTTAGATCTGGTTTAGACCTGGGTTAATCCTGGTTTAGTCCTGGTTTAATCCTGGTTTAGATCTGGTTTAGACCTGGTTTAGACCTGACTTAGACCTGGTTTATACCTGGTTTAGTCCTGGTTTAGTCCTGGTTTAGACCTGGTTTAGACCTGGTTTAGTCCTGGTTTAGTCCTGGCTTAGATCTGGTTTAGTCCTGGTTTAGTCCTGGTTTAGTCCTGGCTTAGACCTGGCTTAGTCCTGGCTTAGACCTGGTTTAGTCCTGGTTTAGACCTGGGTTAGACCTGGTTTAGACCTGGTTTAGTCCTGGTTTAGACGTGGTTTAGACCTGGTTTAGTCCTGGTTCAGTCCTGGTTCAGTCCTGGTTTAGTCATGGTTTAGTCATGGTTTAGTCATGGTTTTAGACCTGGTTTAGTCCTGGTTCAGTCCTGGTTCAGTCCTGGTTCAGTCCTGGTTTAGTCCTGGTTCAGTCCTGGTTTTAGACCTGGTTCAGTCCTGGTTTAGTCCTGGTTTTAGTCCTGGTTCAGTCCTGGTTTAGTCCTGGTTCAGTCCTGGTTTAGTCCTGGTTCAGTCCTGGTTTTAGACCTGGTTCAGTCCTGGTTTAGTCCTGGTTCAGTCCTGGTTCAGTCCTGGTTTAGTCCTGGTTCAGTCCTGGTTTAGTCCTGGTTTTAGACCTGGTTCAGTCCTGCTTCAGTCCTGGTTCAGTCCTGGTTTAGGCCTGGTTCAGTCCTGGTTTAGTCCTGGTTCAGTCCTGGTTCAGTCCTGGTTTAGTCCTGCTTCAGTCCTGGTTCAGTCCTGGTTTAGGCCTGGTTTAGTCCTGGTTTAGTCCTGGTTCAGTCCTGCTTTTTAGTCCTGGTTCAGTCCTGGTTTAGTCCTGGTTCAGTCCTGGTTTAGTCCTGGTTTAGTCCTGGTTCAGTCCTGGTTTAGTCCTGGTTTTAGACCTGGTTCAGTCCTGCTTCAGTCCTGGTTTAGTCCTGCTTCAGTCCTGGTTTCGTCCTGGTTTAGTCCTGGTTTAGTCCTGGTTTAGTCCTGGTTTAGTCCTGCTTCAGTCCTGGTTTAGTCCTGCTTCAGTCCTGGTTTAGTCCTGGTTTAGTCCTGGTTCAGTCCTGGTTTAGTCCTGGTTTAGTCCTGGTTTAGTCCTGGTTCAGTCCTGGTTTAGTCCTGCTTCAGTCCTGGTTTAGTCCTGGTTTAGTCCTGGTTTAGTCCTGCTTCATTCAGTCCTGGTTTAGTCCTGGTTTAGTCCTGGTTCAGTCCTGGTTTAGTCCTGGTTTAGTCCTGGTTCAGTCCTGGTTTAGTCTTGGTTCAGTCCTGGTTTAGTCCTGGTTCAGTCCTGGTTCAGTCCTGGTTTTAGACCTGGTTTAGTCCTGGTTTAGTCCTGGTTTAGTCCTGGTTCAGTCCTTGTTTTAGACCTGGTTTAGACCTGGTTCAGTCCTGGTTTAGTCCTGGCTTTAGACCTGGTTTAGACATGGTTTAGTCCTGGTTTAGTCCTGGTTCAGTCCTGGTTCAGTCCTGGTTTAGTCCTGGTTCAGTCCTGGTTTAGTCCTGGTTTAGTCCTGGTTCAGTCCTGGTTTAGTCTTGGTTCAGTCCTGGTTTAGTCCTGGTTCAGTCCTGGTTTAGTCCTGGTTTAGTCCTGGTTTAGTCCTGGTTTTAGACCTGGTTCAGTCCTGGTTTAGTCCTGGTTCAGTCCTGGTTTAGTCCTGGTTTAGTCCTGGTTCAGTCCTGGTTTAGTCCTGGTTCAGTCCTGGTTCAGTCCTGGTTTAGTCCTGGTTTAGTCCTGGTTTAGTCCTGGTTTTAGACCTGGTTCAGTCCTGGTTTAGTCCTGGTTCAGTCCTGGTTCAGTCCTGGTTTAGTCCTGGTTTTAGACCTGGTTTAGACCTGGTTCAGTCCTGGTTTTAGACCTGGTTTAGACCTGGTTCAGTCCTGGTTTAGTCCTGGTTTAGTCCTGGTTTTAGACCTGGTTCAGTCCTGGTTTAGTCCTGGTTTAGTCCTGGTTCAGTCCTGGTTCAGTCCTGGTTTTAGACCTGGTTTAGTCCTGGTTCAGTCCTGGTTTAGTCCTGGTTCAGTCCTGGTTTTAGACCTGGTTTAGACCTGGTTTAGTCCTGGTTCAGTCCTGGTTTAGTCCTGGTTCAGTCCTGGTTTTAGACCTGGTTTAGACCTGGTTCAGTCTTGGTTTAGTCCTGGTTTTAGACCTGGTTTAGACCTGGTTCAGTCCTGGTTTAGTCCTGGTTCAGTCCTGGTTTAGTCCTGGTTCAGTCCTGGTTTAGACCTGGTTCAGTCCTGGTTCAGTCCTGGTTTTAGACCTGGTTTAGACCTGGTTCAGTCCTGGTTTAGTCCTGGTTTTAGACCTGGTTTAGACCTGGTTCAGTCCTGGTTTAGTCCTGGTTTTAGACCTGGTTTAGACCTGGTTCAGTCCTGGTTTAGTCCTGGTTTTAGACCTGGTTTAGACCTGGTTCAGTCCTGGTTTAGTCCTGGTTCAGTCCTGGTTTAGACCTGGTTTAGTCCTGGTTCAGTCCTGGTTTAGTCCTGGTTCAGTCCTGGTTTTAGACCTGGTTTAGACCTGGTTCAGTCCTGGTTTAGTCCTGGTTTTAGACCTGGTTTAGACCTGGTTCAGTCCTGGTTTAGTCCTGGTTTTAGACCTGGTTTAGACCTGGTTTAGACCTGGTTCAGTCCTGGTTTAGTCCTGGTTTTAGACCTGGTTCAGTCCTGGTTCAGTCCTGGTTTAGTCCTGGTTTTAGACCTGGTTCAGTCCTGGTTTTAGTCCTGGTTTAGTCCTGGTTCAGTCCTGGTTTAGTCCTGGTTTAGTCCTGGTTTAGTCCTGGTTTTAGACCTGGTTTAGTCCTGGTTCAGGCCTGGTTTAGTCCTGGTTCAGTCCTGGTTCAGTCCTGGTTCAGTCCTGGTTTTAGACCTGGTTTAGACCTGGTTCAGTCCTGGTTTAGTCCTGGTTTTAGTCCTGGTTTAGACCTGGTTCAGTCCTGGTTTAGTCCTGGTTTTAGACCTGGTTTAGACCTGGTTCAGTCCTGGTTTAGTCCTGGTTCAGTCCTGGTTTAGTCCTGCTTCAGTCCTGGTTCAGTCCTGGTTCAGTCCTGGTTTAGTCCTGCTTCAGTCCTGGTTTAGTCCTGGTTCAGTCCTGGTTCAGTCCTGGTTTAGTCCTGGTTCAGTCCTGGTTTAGTCCTGGTTCAGTCCTGGTTCAGTCCTGGTTTAGTCCTGGTTTAGTCCTGGTTTTAGACCTGGTTTAGTCCTGGTTCAGTCCTGGTTTAGTCCTGGTTCAGTCCTGGTTTAGACCTGGTTTAGTCTTGGTTCAGTCCTGGTTTAGTCCTGGTTCAGTCCAGGTTTTAGACCTGGTTTAGACCTGGTTCAGTCCTGGTTTAGTCCTGGTTTAGTCCTGGTTTAGACCTGGTTCAGTCCTGGTTTTAGACCTGGTTTAGTCCTGGTTTAGTCCTGGTTTAGTCCTGGTTCAGTCCTGGTTTTAGACCTGGTTTAGTCCTGGTTCAGTCCTGGTTTAGTCCTGGTTTAGTCCTGGTTTAGTCCTGGTTTTAGACCTGGTTCAGTCCTGGTTTAGTCCTGGTTCAGTCCTGGTTCAGTCCTGGTTTAGTCCTGGTTTAGTCCTGGTTTAGTCCTGGTTTTAGACCTGGTTCAGTCCTGGTTCAGTCCTGGTTTAGTCCTGGTTTAGTCCTGGTTCAGTCCTGGTTTAGTCCTGGTTCAGTCCTGGTTTAGACCTGGTTCAGTCCTGGTTCAGTCCTGGTTTTAGACCTGGTTTAGACCTGGTTCAGTCCTGGTTTAGTCCTGGATTTAGACCTGGTTTAGACCTGGTTTAGTCCTGGTTCAGTCCTGGTTTAGTCCTGGTTCAGTCCTGGTTTTAGACCTGGTTTAGACCTGGTTTAGTCCTGGTTCAGTCCTGGTTTAGTCCTGGTTCAGTCCTGGTTTTAGACCTGGTTTAGACCTGGTTCAGTCTTGGTTTAGTCCTGGTTTTAGACCTGGTTTAGACCTGGTTCAGTCCTGGTTTAGTCCTGGTTCAGTCCTGGTTTAGTCCTGGTTCAGTCCTGGTTTAGACCTGGTTCAGTCCTGGTTCAGTCCTGGTTTTAGACCTGGTTTAGACCTGGTTCAGTCCTGGTTTAGTCCTGGTTTTAGACCTGGTTTAGACCTGGTTTAGTCCTGGTTCAGTCCTGGTTTAGTCCTGGTTCAGTCCTGGTTTTAGACCTGGTTTAGACCTGGTTCAGTCCTGGTTTAGTCCTGGTTTTAGACCTGGTTTAGACCTGGTTCAGTCCTGGTTTAGTCCTGGTTTTAGACCTGGTTTAGACCTGGTTCAGTCCTGGTTTAGTCCTGGTTTTAGACCTGGTTTAGACCTGGTTCAGTCCTGGTTTAGTCCTGGTTCAGTCCTGGTTTAGACCTGGTTTAGTCCTGGTTCAGTCCTGGTTTAGACCTGGTTTAGTCCTGGTTCAGTCCTGGTTTAGTCCTGGTTCAGTCCTGGTTTTAGACCTGGTTTAGACCTGGTTCAGTCCTGGTTTAGTCCTGGTTTTAGACCTGGTTTAGACCTGGTTCAGTCCTGGTTTAGTCCTGGTTTTAGACCTGGTTTAGACCTGGTTTAGTCCTGGTTTAGTCCTGGTTTAGTCCTGGTTTAGACCTGGTTCAGTCCTGGTTTAGTCCTGGTTTTAGACCTGGTTCAGTCCTGGTTCAGTCCTGGTTCAGTCCTGGTTCAGTCCTGGTTTTAGTCCTGGTTTAGTCCTGGTTCAGTCCTGGTTCAGTCCTGGTTTAGTCCTGGTTTAGTCCTGGTTTAGTCCTGGTTTTAGACCTGGTTTAGTCCTGGTTCAGGCCTGGTTTAGTCCTGGTTCAGTCCTGGTTCAGTCCTGGTTCAGTCCTGGTTTTAGACCTGGTTTAGACCTGGTTCAGTCCTGGTTTAGTCCTGGTTTTAGTCCTGGTTTAGACCTGGTTCAGTCCTGGTTTAGTCCTGGTTTTAGACCTGGTTTAGACCTGGTTCAGTCCTGGTTTAGTCCTGGTTCAGTCCTGGTTTAGTCCTGCTTCAGTCCTGGTTCAGTCCTGGTTTAGTCCTGCTTCAGTCCTGGTTTAGTCCTGGTTCAGTCCTGGTTTAGTCCTGCTTCAGTCCTGGTTTAGTCCTGGTTTAGTCCTGGTTCAGTCCTGGTTCAGTCCTGGTTCAGTCCTGGTTCAGTCCTGGTTTAGTCCTGGTATAGTCCTGGTTCAGTCCTGGTTTAGTCCTGGTTCAGTCCTGGTTTAGACCTGGTTTAGTCCTGGTTCAGTCCTGGTTTAGTCCTGGTTCAGTCCTGGTTTTAGACCTGGTTTAGACCTGGTTCAGTCCTGGTTTAGTCCTGGTTTTAGACCTGGTTTAGACCTGGTTCAGTCCTGGTTTAGTCCTGGTTTTAGACCTGGTTTAGTCCTGGTTTAGACCTGGTTCAGTCCTGGTTTAGTCCTGGTTTTAGACCTGGTTTAGTCCTGGTTCAGTCCTGGTTTAGTCCTGGTTCAGTCCTGGTTTTAGACCTGGTTTAGACCTGGTTCAGTCCTGGTTTAGTCCTGGTTTTAGACCTGGTTTAGACCTGGTTCAGTCCTGGTTTAGTCCTGGTTTTAGACCTGGTTTAGTCCTGGTTTAGACCTGGTTCAGTCCTGGTATAGTCCTGGTTTAGACCTGGTTCAGTCCTGGTTTAGTCCTGGTTTTAGACCTGGTTTAGTCCTGGTTTAGACCTGGTTCAGTCCTGGTTCAGTCCTGGTTTTAGACCTGGTTTAGTCCTGGTTCAGTCCTGGTTTAGTCCTGGTTCAGTCCTGGTTCAGTCCTGGTTTTAGACCTGGTTTAGTCCTGGTTCAGTCCTGGTTTAGTCCTGGTTCAGTCCTGGTTTTAGACCTGGTTTAGACCTGGTTCAGTCCTGGTTTAGTCCTGGTTTTAGTCCTGGTTTAGACCTGGTTCAGTCCTGGTTTAGTCCTGGTTTTAGACCTGGTTTAGTCCTGCTTCAGTCCTGGTTCAGTCCTGGGTTAGACCTGGTTTAGACCTGGTTTAGACCTGGTTCAGTCCTGGTTTAGTCCTGGTTTAGACCTGGTTCAGTCCTGGTTTAGTCCTGGATTTAGACCTGGTTTAGACCTGGTTCAGTCCTGGTTTAGTCCTGGTTTAGTCCTGGTTCAGTCCTGGTTTAGTCCTGGTTTAGTCCTGGTTTAGTCCTGGTTCAGTCCTGGTTTAGTCCTGCTTCAGTCCTGGTTTAGTCCTGGTTTAGTCCTGGTTTAGACCTGGTTCAGTCCTGGTTTAGTCCTGGATTTAGACCTGGTTTAGACCTGGTTCAGTCCTGGTTTAGTCCTGGTTCAGTCCTGCTTCAGTCCTGGTTTAGTCCTGGTTTAGTCCTGGTTCAGTCCTGGTTTAGTCCTGGTTCAGTCCTGGTTCAGTCCTGGTTCAGTCCTGGTTTAGTCCTGGTTTAGACTTGGTTCAGTCCTGGTTTAGTCCTGGTTCAGTCCTGGTTTAGTCCTGGTTTAGTCCTGGTTTTAGACCTGGTTTAGACCTGGTTCAGTCCTGGTTTAGTCCTGGTTTTAGACCTGGTTTAGACCTGGTTCAGTCCTGGTTTAGTCCTGGTTCAGTCCTGGTTTAGACCTGGTTTAGTCCTGGTTCAGTCCTGGTTTAGTCCTGGTTCAGTCCTGGTTTTAGACCTGGTTTAGACCTGGTTCAGTCCTGGTTTAGTCCTGGTTTTAGACCTGGTTTAGACCTGGTTCAGTCCTGGTTTAGTCCTGGTTTTAGACCTGGTTTAGACCTGGTTCAGTCCTGGTTTAGTCCTGGTTTTAGACCTGGTTTAGACCTGGTTCAGTCCTGGTTTAGTCCTGGTTTAGTCCTGGTTTAGTCCTGGTTTAGACCTGGTTCAGTCCTGGTTTAGTCCTGGTTTTAGTCCTGGTTTAGTCCTGGTTCAGTCCTGGTTTAGTCCTGGTTCAGTCCTGGTTTAGACCTGGTTTAGTCCTGGTTCAGTCCTGGTTTAGTCCTGGTTTTAGACCTGGTTTAGACCTGGTTCAGTCCTGGTTTAGTCCTGGTTTTAGACCTGTTTTAGACCTGGTTCAGTCCTGGTTTAGTCCTGGTTTTAGACCTGGTTTAGACCTGGTTCAGTCCTGGTTTAGTCCTGGTTTTAGACCTGGTTTAGACCTGGTTCAGTCCTGGTTTAGTCCTGGTTTAGTCCTGGTTTAGACCTGGTTCAGTCCTGGTTTAGTCCTGGTTTTAGTCCTGGTTTAGTCCTGGTTCAGTCCTGGTTTAGTCCTGGTTCAGTCCTGGTTTAGACCTGGTTTAGTCCTGGTTCAGTCCTGGTTTAGTCCTGGTTCAGTCCTGGTTTTAGACCTGGTTTAGACCTGGTTCAGTCCTGGTTTAGTCCTGGTTTTAGACCTGGTTTAGACCTGGTTCAGTCCTGGTTTAGTCCTGGTTTTAGACCTGGTTTAGACCTGGTTCAGTCCTGGTTTAGTCCTGGTTTAGTCCTGGTTTACATCTGGTTTAGAACTGGTTTAGACCTGGTTTAGTCCTGGTTTAGAACTGGTTTAGACCTGGTTTAGTCCTGGTTTAGTCCTGGTTTAGACCTGACTTAGACCTGGTTTAGTCCTGGTCTAGTCCTGGTCTAGTCCAGGTTCAGTCCTGGTCTAGTCCTGGTCTAGTCCTGGTCTTGTCCTGGTCTAGTCCTGGTCTAGTCCAGGTTCAGTCCTGGTCTAGTCCTGGTCTAGTCCTGGTCTTGTCCTGGTCTAGTCCTGGTCCTGGTCTAGTCCTGGTCTAGTCCTGGTCTTGTCCTGGTCTAGTCCTGGTCCTGGTCTAGTCCTGGTTTAGTCCTGGTCTTGTCCTGGTCTAGTCCAGGTTCAGTCCTGGTCTAGTCCTGGTCTAGTCCTGGTCTTGTCCTGGTCTAGTCCTGGTCTAGTCCAGGTTCAGTCCTGGTCTAGTCCTGGTCTAGTCCTGGTCTTGTCCTGGTCTAGTCCTGGTCCTGGTCTAGTCCTGGTCTAGTCCTGGTCTAGTCCTGGTCTAGTCCTGCTTTCAGTGATGGACTGGGATCAAAAAACGGCCCCGGGGTTTTGCACCTACATGCGTCGCCGTAGACCGTGGAACGGGGAAGGGGGGGGGTGCACCGGTCACATGACTCCGGGAGTGCGGCTGGATGCACGAGGGGCGGAGACATGAGTCACTGAATCCGTAGGAAGCGGCTTTTTTCAAGCACATTTATCTTTTGAAAATTGGCAGGGTGGTGCGTCCACTAATCCTGAGGACATGTCTCAGCTGTATTAAGGGGACAAATGCAAAAGACAAATTTCCCTATGAGAACACTGAAGTGTACCTTAACCTTTCACCTTAACTCATATGAGAGTTAAGGCTTGAAAATGAATATAAGATTGTCATTACATTGAGTTTAGGTTATTGTTCATAATGAGTAAACCTGAATATGTTTCTGTTGAATTATTATTTCAGGTTTAGCCTCAGGACATGGTGTGCTGCCTGATTCTGTGAATGTTGCTGTTGGAGAAGATGTCATGTTCACCACATCAGTGGATCCAACACAAAAACCATTGGAAGGAATCCACTGGTTTTTTAAAAATGTAGTTAAACATGTATATATCATCAATTTATTCCATGGTAATAACTCTACCCATCCAGAGTATGCAGACAGGATCACTTTGTTCATCTCTACTGGATCTCTGGAGCTCAGGGACGTGACTCTTAGAGACACTGGAGTGTACACTGTTCTGATTTATCCAGAAGGATTTTCTGTTAGAAAATCGGGGAGCTCTACATTGAACGTTTACGGTAATCATACATTTTGCATTAGTATTAACCCTTTATTTCATGAGCACATAGTTTACTTCCACACGGGCACCATATTCATTTCCGTATACCTTAATATTATTGGAACATGCAGAAGAAATCAATCATTCATCATTAATTTATTTTATATTATAAAATTTACATTATTATACAGTAAAAATAATTTGTCAGAGGCTTGTCAGACTTTTTGACCCTCAATGCTAAAGGCACAATATATCATTTCCTTTTTTAATAATTTCTGTTATCAGTTAAAATCTGTGTCTTCTACAGTTACTGACACACCAATCATTCTCTATTTTAATATTTACATTAACATGTTCTGTTTCCTCTCCCTCAGAGCCAGTGTCTGATGTGAGCGTCACAGTCAGCAGCTCAGACTTAGTGGAGTTACAAAGTTCTGTGACTCTCTCCTGTTCTGCCTCTGGCTCCTCTCTGTCTTTCCTCTGGTTAAATGGCAGCACTGAAGTTACAGCCAGTGACAGAGTGCACCTCACTGATGGAGGCGCAACTCTCACTATAGACCCTGTGTGGCGCTATGACCAGGGACCATTCACATGTGAAGTGTCTAATCCTGTCAGTAGCAGCTCCAGTGTCTCACCAGAACTCTCTCTCAACAGCTGTGAGTAAAGGATGTCTACAGTAAACACACTCACTTTCAAATACTCATTTTACATTCACTAATATGAATCATTTATTTCTTCAGATGGACCTGATGATGTCATTTTGAGGACCTCTCCTTTACTTGATTTCTATGAGGAAGGTGCAGACGTGTCTCTGTCCTGCTCAGCTGACTCCAGACCTGCAGCTCAGTTTAAATGGCTTTTAAATGGAGAGCTGTTGTCCTTTACTGGAGCACAGATACAAGTGAAGAACATGCAGACGAGCCAGAGTGGAAACTACAGATGTGAGGCTTTCAACAGCAGAACTCTCAGATATACAACATCTCAGCCTGTGAGGATCTCTGTGCTGAGTAAGAATTCCAGTTTTATAGACCTGTCCTTCATGCACTTTTATACAATGGACATGAAATATTCCACTTGTAAATTGTGTCTTTAATCTATAAGGTTTGATGTGACAGTAATGTGCGTTACTGACACACCAATCATTCTCTATTTTAATATTTACATTAACATGTTCTGTTTCCTCTCCCTCAGAGCCAGTGTCTGATGTGAGCGTCACAGTCAGCAGCTCAGACTTAGTGGAGTTACAAAGTTCTGTGACTCTCTCCTGTTCTGCCTCTGGCTCCTCTCTGTCTTTCCTCTGGTTAAATGGCAGCACTGAAGTTACAGCCAGTGACAGAGTGCACCTCACTGATGGAGGCGCAACTCTCACTATAGGCACTGTGTGGCGCTATGACCAGGGACCATTCACATGTGAAGTGTCTAATCCTGTCAGTAGCAGCTCCAGTGTCTCACCAGAACTCTCCATCAGCTGTGAGTAAAGGATGTCTACAGTAAACACACTCACTTTCAAATACTCATTTTACATTCAC
The DNA here is from genome assembly GCA_036785185.1 of Paratrypauchen microcephalus. NCBI lineage: Eukaryota > Metazoa > Chordata > Actinopteri > Gobiiformes > Gobiidae > Paratrypauchen > Paratrypauchen microcephalus. The sequence goes on from JAVJIX010000113.1 coordinate 284,044, forward strand.
TAATATGAATCATTTATTTCTTCAGATGGACCTGATGATGTCATTTTGAGGACCTCTCCTTTACTTGATTTCTATGAGGAAGGTGCAGACGTGTCTCTGTCCTGCTCAGCTGACTCCAGACCTGCAGCTCAGTTTAAATGGCTTTTAAATGGAGAGCTGTTGTCCTTTACTGGAGCACAGATACAAGTGAAGAACATGCAGACGAGCCAGAGTGGAAACTACAACTGTGTGGCTTTCAACAGCAGAACTCTCAGATATACAACGTCTCAGCCTGTGAGGATCTCTGTGCTGAGTAAGAATTCCAGTTTTATAGACCTGTCCTTAGGGTTAGGGTTATGGTTATGGGTTAGGGCACTTTTATACAATGCACATAAAATATTCCACTTGTAAACTGTGTCTTTAAAATCTATAAGGGGGTTCCCCCTGTTCAAGAAGGGGGACCGGAGGTTGTGTTCCAACTATCGGGGAATCACCCTCCTCAGCTTTCCCGATAAGATTTATTCCAGGGTGCTGGAGAGGAGAATTCGACCGACAGTCGAACCTCGGATTCAGGAGGAGCAGTGTGGTTTTTGTCCCGACCGGGGAACACTGGACCAGCTCTATACTCTCCATCGGGTGCTCGAGGGTTCATGGGAGTTTGCCCAGCCAGTCCACATGTGCTTTGTGGATCTGGAGAAGTGTCCCTCGTGGGGTCCTGTGGAGGGTGCTCTGGTAGTACAGGGTTCAGGGCCCTTTGCTAAAGGCTGTTCTGTCCCTGTATGACCGGAGCAGTGTTCGCATTGGCTGTAGTAAGTCGGACCTGTTCCCGGTGCATGTTGGACTCCAGGGCTGCCCTTTGTCACCGGTTCTGTTCATTATATTTATGGACAGAATTTCTAGGCGCAGTCAGGGGCCGGAGGGGATCCGGTTTGGGAACCACAGGATCTCATCTCTGCTGTTTGCAGATGATGTTGTCCTGATGGCTTCATCAAACTGGGACCTCCAATGTGCACTGGGGCGGTTTGCAGCCGAGTGTGAAGCGGCTGGGATGAGGATCAGCTCCTCTAAATCCAAGGCCATGGTTCTCGACCGGAAAAAGGTGTCTTGCCCTCTCCGGGTGGGTGGAGAGTCCTTGCCTCAGGTGGAGGAGTTCAAGTATCTCAGGGTCTTGTTCATGAGTGAGGGGAGGAAGGAGCGTGAGATTGACAGACGGATCGGTGCAGCGTCGGCAGTGATGCGGTCGCTGTACCGGACCGTTTTGGTGAAAAGGGAGCTGAGTTGAAAGGCGAAGCTCTCAATTTACCGGTCAATCTATGTTCCTCCCCTCACCTATGGTCATGAGCTCTGGGTAATGACTGAAAGGATGAGATTGCGGATACAAGGGGCCGAAATGAGTTTCCTCCGCAGAGTGGCTGGATGCTCCCTTAGAGATAGGGTGAGGAGCTCAGTCACACAGGAGGAGCTCGGAGTAGAGCCGCTGCTTCTCCACGTGGAGAGGAGCAGCTGAGGAGGCTCGGGCGTCTGTTTCGGATGCCTCCTGGACGCCTCCCTCGGGAGGTGTTCCGGGCATGTCCCACCGGGAGGAGGCCTCGGGGAAGACCCAGGACACGCTGGAGGGACTATGTCTCCCGGCTGGCCTGGGAACGCCTTGGGGTCCCCCCGGAGGAGCTGGAGGAAGTGTCCAGGGTGAGGAAGTCTGGGAGTCCCTGTTTAGTCGGTTGCCCCCGCGACCATAAAAGGAAGAACATGGATGGATGGAAGATTCAAATCAAAAACACAGTTTTAGAGTCAGGAATGAAGAACAGATTCTTCCTGGTTTCCAATTCATTGCATCAGTTGAAGCCTGTGTGATCCGGTCCCATCCCTCCTGGAGTGCTGTGGCTGGACTGTGGCCGGTTCTGGATCACGCCTTCTCACCCATAGATGTTCTATCATTCATTTATTTTATATTATGGAATTAACATTATTATAAAGTAAAAATAATTTGTCAGAGGCTTGTCAGACTTTTTGACCCTCAATGCTAAAGGCACAATATATCATTTCCTTTTTTAATCATTTCTGTTACCAGTTAAAATCTGTGTCTTCTACAGTTACTGACACACCAATCATTCTCTATTTTAATATTTACATTAACATGTTCTGTTTCCTCTCCCTCAGAGCCAGTGTCTGACGTGACCATCACAGTCTGCAGGTCAGACTTAGTGGAGTTACAAAGTTCTGTGACTCTCTCCTGTTCTGCCTCTGGCTCCTCTCTGTCTTTCCTCTGGTTAAATGGCAGCACTGAAGTTACAGCCAGTGACAGAGTGCACCTCACTGATGGAGGCGCAACTCTCACTATAGACACTGTGTGGCGCTATGACCAGGGACCATTCACATGTGAAGTGTCTAATCCTGTCAGTAGCAGCTCCAGTGTCTCACCAGAACTCTCCATCAGCTGTGAGTAAAGGATGTCTACAGTAAACACACTCACTTTCAAATACTCATTTTACATTCACTAATATGAATCATTTATTTCTTCAGATGGACCTGATGATGTCATTTTGAGGACCTCTCCTTTACTTGATTTCTATGAGGAAGGTGCAGACGTGTCTCTGTCCTGCTCAGCTGACTCCAGACCTGCAGCTCAGTTTAAATGGCTTTTAAATGGAGAGCTGTTGTCCTTTACTGGAGCACAGATACAAGTGAAGAACATGCAGACGAGCCAGAGTGGAAACTACAGATGTGAGGCTTTCAACAGCAGAACTCTCAGATATACAACATCTCAGCCTGTGAGGATCTCTGTGCTGAGTAAGAATTCCAGTTTTATAGGCCTGTCCTTCATGCACTTTTATACAATGGACATAAAATATTCCACTTGTAAACTGTTTCTTTAAAATCTATAAGGGGGTTCCCTCTGTTTAAGAAGGGGGACTGGAGGTTGTGTTCCAACTATCGGGGAATCACACTCCTCAGTCTTCCCGGTAAGGTCTATTCCAGGGTGCTGGAGAGGAGAATTCAGCCGACAGTCGAACCTCGGATTCAGGAGGAGCAGTGTGGTTTTTGTCCCGACCGGGGAACACTGGACCAGCTCTATACTCTCCATCGGGTGCTCGAGGGTGCATGGGAGTTTGCCCAGCCAGTCCACATGTGCTTTGTGGATCTGGAGAAGATCGACCGTGTCCCTCGTGGGGTCCTGTGGGGGGCGCTCTGGGAGTACGGGGTTCGGGGCCCTTTGCTAAGGGCTGTTCGGTCCCTGTATGACCGGAGCAGGAGCTGTGTTCACATTGCTGGTAGTAAGTCGGACCTGTTTCCGGTGCATGTTGGACTCCAGGGCTGCCCTTTGTCACCGGTTCTGTTCATTATATTTATGGACAGAATTTCTAGGCGCAGTCAGGGGCCGGAGGGGATCCGGATTGGGAACCACAGGATCTCATCTCTGCTGTTTGCAGATGATGTTGTCCTGATGGCTTCATCAAACTGGGACCTCCAATGTGCACTGGGGCGGTTTGCAGCCGAGTGTGAAGCGGCTGGGATGAAGATCAGCTCCTCCAAATCCGAGGCCATGGTTCTCGACTGGAAAAAGGTGGCTTGCCCTCTCTGGGTGGGTGGGGTGTCCTTGCCTCAGGTGGAGGTCTTGTTCACGAGTGAGGGGAAGATGGAGCGTGAGATTGACAGACGGATCGGTGCAGCATCGGCAGTGATGCGGTCGTTGCACCGGTCCGTTGTGGTGAAAAGGGAACTGAGTTGAAAGGCGAAGCTCTCAATTTACCGGTCAATCTACGTTCCTCCCCTCACCTATGGTCATAAGCTCTGGGTAATGACCGAAAGGACGAGATTGCGGATACAAGCGGCCGAAATGAGTTTCCTCCGCAGAGTGGCTGGGCGCACCCTTAGAGATAGGGTGAGGAGCTCAGTCACATGGGAGGGGCTCGGAGTAGAGCCGCTGCTTCTCCACGTGGAGAGGAGCAGCTGAGGAGGCTCGGGCGTCTGTTTCGGATGCCTCCTGGACGCCTCCCTCGGGAGGTGTTCCAGGCATGTCCCACCGGGAGGAGGCCTCGGGGAAGACCCAGGACACGCTGGAGGGACTATGTCTCCCGGCTGGCCTGGGAACGCCTTGGGGTCCCCCCGGAGGAGCTGGAGGAAGTGTCCAGGGTGAGGAAGTCTGGGAGTCCCTGTTTAGTCGGTTGCCCCCGCGACCATAAGAGGAAGAACATGGATGGATGGAAGATTCAAATCAAAAACACAGTTTTAGAGTCAGGAATGAAGAACAGATTCTTCCTGGTTTCCAATTCATTGCATCAGTTGAAGCCTGTGTGATCCGGTCCCATCCCTCCTGGAGTGCTGTGGCTGGACTGTGGCCGGTTCTGGATCACGCCTTCTCACCCATAGATGTTCTATCATTCATTTATTTTATATTATGGAATTAACATTATTATAAAGTAAAAATAATTTGTCAGAGGCTTGTCAGACTTTTTGACCCTCAATGCTAAAGGCACAATATATCATTTCCTTTTTTAATCATTTCTGTTATCAGTTAAAATCTGTGTCTTCTACAGTTACTGACACACCAATCATTCTCTATTTTAATATTTACATTAACATGTTCTGTTTCCTCTCCCTCAGATATACCAGTGTCTGATGTGAGCGTCACAGTCAGCAGCTCAGACTTAGTGGAGTTACAAAGTTCTGTGACTCTCTCCTGTTCTGCCTCTGGCTCCTCTCTGTCTTTCCTCTGGTTAAATGGCAGCACTGAAGTTACAGCCAGTGACAGAGTGCACCTCACTGATGGAGGCGCAACTCTCACTATAGACACTGTGTGGCGCTATGACCAGGGACCATTCACATGTGAAGTGTCTAATCCTGTCAGTAGCAGCTCCAGTGTCTCACCAGAACTCTCCATCAGCTGTGAGTAAAGGATGTCTACAGTAAACATACTCACTTTCAAATACTCATTTTACATTCACTAATATGAATCATTTATTTCTTCAGATGGACCTGATGATGTCATTTTGAGGACCTCTCCTTTACTTGATTTCTATGAGGAAGGTGCAGACGTGTCTCTGTCCTGCTCAGCTGACTCCAGACCTGCAGCTCAGTTTAAATGGCTTTTAAATGGAGAGCTGTTGTCCTTTACTGGAGCACAGATACAAGTGAAGAACATGCAGACGAGCCAGAGTGGAAACTACAGATGTGAGGCTTTCAACAGCAGAACTCTCAGATATACAACGTCTCAGCCTGTGAGGATCTCTGTGCTGAGTAAGAATTCCAGTTTTATAGACCTGTCCTTCATGCACTTTTATACAATGGACATGAAATATTCCACTTGTAAATTGTGTCTTTAATCTATAAGGTTTGATGTGACAGTAATTTGTGTGTCAAGATGAACTTTTATCATAAATAGACAATTGTTTATATTTTGTACATTGTTAAGAAAAGTATTAATTTAAAAGAGTTTAATAATAGGAACAGATCCATTGACTTCCTGTTCAAAACTGCAGAACTGAGAGATCTCTCCTCACAGTAGCATTTGACCGGAGCATTTTTGTGTTTTTATTCTTTGAAAATGCTTTAAACATGCATGGTTCAATCCAGTTACAACAATGAGTAAACTAATGCTGATGAAACGCTATAACGTGTTTAAAAGCTCATAAAAGTTTTTTGTCTCTGACAGTTGACAATATTTTTTCCAAGCACATTTATCTTTTGAAAATTGGCAGGGTGGTGCGTCCACTAATCCTGAGGACATGTCTCAGCTGTATTAAGGGGACAAATGCAAAAGACAAATTTCCCTCTGAGAACACTGAAGTGTACCTTAACCTTTCACCTTAACTCATATGAGAGTTAAGGCTTGAAAATGAATATAAGAATGTCATTACATTGAGTTTAGGTTATTGTTCATAATGAGTAAACCTGAATATGTTTCTGTTGAATTATTATTTCAGGTGTAGCCTCAGGAGTTGGTCTGCTGCCTGATTCTGTGAATGTTGCTGTTGGAGGAAAAGTCCTGTTCACCACATCACTGGCTCTAACACAAAAAACATTTACGGGAATGTTCTGGAATTTTAAAGGTACAAATATCATCGCTTCAGTCCCTGGTAATAACTATACCCATCCAGAGTATGCAGACAGGATCACTTTGTTCATCTCTACTGGATCTCTGGAGCTCAGGGACGTGACTCTTAGAGACACTGGAGAGTACACTGTTGACATTTTTCCAGAAGATGGTGAAAGACTAAGTGGGCGCTCTACATTGAATGTTTACGGTAATCATACATTTTGCATTAGTATTCAGCATTTATTTCATGAGCACATAGTTTACTTCCACACGGGCACCATATTCATTTCTGTATACCTTAATATTATTGGAACATGCAGAAGAAATCAATCATTCATCATTAATTTATTTTATATTATAAAATTTACATTATTATACAGTAAAAATAATTTGTCAGAGGCTTGTCAGACTTTTTGACCCTCAATGCTAAAGGCACAATATATCATTTCCTTTTTTAATCATTTCTGTTATCAGTTAAAATCTGTGTCTTCTACAGTTACTGACACACCAATCATTCTCTATTTTAATATTTACATTAACATGTTCTGTTTCCTCTCCCTCAGAGCCAGTGTCTGATGTGACCGTCACAGTCAGCAGCTCAGACTTAGTGGAGTTACAAAGTTCTGTGACTCTCTCCTGTTCTGCCTCTGGCTCCTCTCTGTCTTTCCTCTGGTTAAATGGCAGCACTGAAGTTACAGCCAGTGACAGAGTGCACCTCACTGATGGAGGCGCAACTCTCACTATAGACACTGTGTGGCGCTATGACCAGGGACCATTCACATGTGAAGTGTCTAATCCTGTCAGTAGCAGCTCCAGTGTCTCACCAGAACTCTCCATCAGCTGTGAGTAAAGGATGTCTACAGTAAACACACTCACTTTCAAATACTCATTTTACATTCACTAATATGAATCATTTATTTCTTCAGATGGACCTGATGATGTCATTTTGAGGACCTCTCCTTTACTTGATTTCTATGAGGAAGGTGCAGACGTGTCTCTGTCCTGCTCAGCTGACTCCAGACCTGCAGCTCAGTTTAAATGGCTTTTAAATGGAGAGCTGTTGTCCTTTACTGGAGCACAGATACAAGTGAAGAACATGCAGACGAGCCAGAGTGGAAACTACAGATGTGAGGCTTTCAACAGCAGAACTCTCAGATATACAACATCTCAGCCTGTGAGGATCTCTGTGCTGAGTAAGAATTCCAGTTTTATAGGCCTGTCCTTCATGCACTTTTATACAATGCACATGAAATGTTCCACTTGTAAATTGTGTCTTTAATCTATAAGGTTTGATGTGACAGTAATTTGTGTGTCAAGATAAACTTTTATCATAAATAGACAATTGTTTATATTTTGTACATTGTTAATCAAAGTATTAATTTAAAAGAGTTTAATAATAGGAACAGATCCATTGACTTCCTGTTCAAAACTGCAGAACTGAGAGATCTCTCCTCACAGTAGCATTTGACCGGAGCATTTTTGTGTTTTTATTCTTTGAAAATGCTTTAAACATGCATGGTTCAATCCAGTTACAACAATGAGTAAACTAATGCTGATGAAACGCTATAACGTGTTTAAAAGCTCATAAACGTTTTTTGTCTCTGACAGTTGACAATATTTTTTCCAAGCACATTTATCTTTTGAAAATTGGCAGGGTGGTGCGTCCACTAATCCTGAGGACATGTCTCAGCTGTATTAAGGGGACAAATGCAAAAGACAAATTTCCCTATGAGAACACTGAAGTGTACCTTAACCTTTCACCTTAACTCATATGAGAGTTAAGGCTTGAAAATGAATATAAGATTGTCATTACATTGAGTTTAGGTTATTGTTCATAATGAGTAAACCTGAATATGTTTCTGTTGAATTATTATTTCAGGTTTAGCCTCAATATCTGGTGTGTTGCCTGATTCTACGAATGCTGCTGTTGGAGGAAAAGTCCTGTTCACCACATCAGTGGCTCTAACACAAACTCCATCTTTTATAATAATCTGGAATTTTGAAGATACAAATATCTTCATTTCACACCATGGTAATAACTATACCCATCCAGAGTATGCAGACAGGATCACTTTGTTCATCTCTACTGGATCTCTGGAGCTCAGGGACGTGACTCTTAGAGACACTGGAGAGTACAGTGTTAGAATTGTACCAGAAGATGGTGAAGTACTAAGTGGGCGCTCTACATTGAACGTTTACGGTAATCATACATTTTGCATTAGTATTAACCCTTTATTTCATGAGCACATAGTTTACTTCCACACGGGCACCATATTCATTTCTGTATACCTTAATATTATTGGAACATGCAGAAGAAATCAATCATTCATCATTAATTTATTTTATATTATAGAATTAACATTATTATACAGTAAAAATAATTTGTCAGAGGCTTGTCAGACTTTTTGACCCTCAATGCTAAAGGCACAATATATCATTTCCTTTTTTAATCATTTCTGTTATCAGTTAAAATCTGTGTCTTCTACAGTTACTGACACACCAATCATTCTCTATTTTAATATTTACATTAACATGTTCTGTTTCCTCTCCCTCAGAGCCAGTGTCTGATGTGACCGTCACAGTCTGCAGCTCAGACTTAGTGGAGTTACAAAGTTCTGTGACTCTCTCCTGTTCTGCCTCTGGCCCCTCTCTGTCTTTCCTCTGGTTAAATGGCAGCACTGAAGTTACAGCCAGTGACAGAGTGCACCTCACTGATGGAGGCGCAACTCTCACTATAGACCCTGTGTGGCGCTATGACCAGGGACCATTCACATGTGAAGTGTCTAATCCTGTCAGTAGCAGCTCCAGTGTCTCACCAGAACTCTCCATCAGCTGTGAGTAAAGGATGTCTGCAGTAAACTAATGCTGATGAAACACCTTTTTTTTTAAATCTTTTATTATTTAAGTTACATATCCTCAAAACCACAATAACATTTGCAAAGTACTCAGAAGACACAACGGGGGATGTGGGAACAAACACCCTTGGGTATAAGGGCCAAGAGGGGCAAGGGCGGAGGGGGGCAGGGGTCAGAAGTCCAACCGTAACATGTTTAAAAGCTCATAAAAGTGCATTCTATATAATATGTCCTCTTTAAACCATATGAACACAAATCATCACTGAATCTGTGGTAATTCATCATTCACTAGTCAGAATATACACAATCTACAGTAACACTGAGAGGACACTAGACGGCGCTGTGCTCTTTTAAAGTCACTTGTAAAAGTTACAAGTTAACAAGTAATGGTTAGCTGTATCTCATTTTATTTCTTTAGATTCAAAGGGCCTCTCAGCTGGAGCCATCGCTGGTGTGAGTGCAGCGCGCTGACTCACTTGCCTTGAGCCTCTTGAAGGTTTGTAACAAAAAAAGTCTTGAATCCAAAGTTTGTCTTTTCTATCTTTACTAGAGTGAAAGTCATACAGAACAAAAGGAACAACAAAAGAAAGCAAAAAGGAATTTCTAGGGCATGTAACTTTCCTATGTGACGTATCTACGTGACGTCCCTACATGGTACATGACGTCCTACATGACGTCCCTATGTGCTACGTAACGTCTTACATGACGTCCCTATGTGCTACATGACGTCCTACATGACGTCCTACATGACGTCCCTATGTGCTACATGACGTCCTACATGACGTCCTACATGACGTCCCTATGTGCTACGTAACGTCCTACATGACGTCCCTATGTGCTACGTAACGTCCTACATGACGTCCCTATGTGCTACATGACGTCCTACATGACGTCCTACATGACGTCCCTATGTGCTACGTAACGTCCTACATGACGTCCCTATGTGGTACATGACGTCCTACATGACGTCCCTATGTGCTACATGACGTCCTACATGACGTCCTACATGACGTCCCTATGTGCTACGTAACGTCTTACATGACGTCCCTACGTGCTACGTAACGTCCTACATGACGTCCCTATGTGCTACGTAACGTCTTACATGACGTCCCTACGTGCTACGTAACGTCTTACATGACGTCCTACATGACGTCCTACATGACGTCCCTATGTGCTACGTAACGTCCTACATGACGTCCCTACGTGCTACGTAACGTCCTACATGACGTCCCTATGTGCTACGTAACGTCTTACATGACGTCCTACATGACGTCCTACATGACGTCCCTATGTGCTACGTAACGTCCTACATGACGTCCCTATGTGCTACGTAACGTCCTACATGACGTCCCTACGTGCTATTTGACGGTCAAAAGACTGTGTGGCTTCTGTAGCTCCAGGCTTCCATCAACTACTTCGCTACCTACCCTACACCCCAAATTGGCTGAAATTTAGATCAAAGATTAACGATAACGATTAAAGTACAAGATCAAAAAGATCATAGTACAGCATAGCAACGCATAGCAACGTAGATATTAACTTTAACTAACAGAAAATGGCTCTAACAGCTGGGATAACTGTTGCATTAGTGGTTGTTGCTGCAGCTGCGGCACAAGGGTTTTATGTGTATAAACACCAGTAAGTTATAAGCACCACATCTTTAGTGTTTGATTTATAAAAATGGGTGTAAAACTATTGTATATTGACACTCTGTTTGATTTTGTTTTTTTTTTCAGAAAAGCATAGAGTTAAGCAATAACAGTAAGTATTCCTGTAGTTTATCAAAGATTCTGAAAAACCTGATTTAAGTGTTGTTGTGCCTCTACATACAGGTCGTGAGGAGCTACATCTACGAGAATACTTCAGATAAAAGGAGAAATTCAATTTGTCAACTGGACAAAGTTTGTTTGGTCGAAAACGTTTCGCCGCTCATCCGAGAGGCTTCGTCAGTTCTGGTTCGAGTGCTGGTTAGACACTGCTTATATCTAGCTGCAGGGAGGAGCTCACTACACTGAAATTATCCTGAAACTATCTCAACTATTTATTCAGTATAGTGAGCTCCTCCCTGCAGCTAGATATAAGCAGTGTCTAATCAGCACTCGAACCAGAACTGACGAAGCCTCTCGGATGAGCGGCAAAACGTTTTCGACCAAACAAACTTTGTCCAGTTGACAAATTGAATTTCTCCTTTTATCATGGATTCTACCTGGACGACTGAGGGATTCTTCATGCATACTTCAGATACACACGACACTGATGAAGAAAAAGTGTATGAGAATGATGTAAATACATACAATCAAAACTTGTAACTTTTATACTGTTTAATTTAAAGGTGCACTGTATAACTTTTGTGCCACTTCCTTGTCTCAATGAAAAGATTTATTGCTTTGCCTGGTACGTTCCGCAGTATGACCTAAAGCAGATCTATTTCGATGGTAACGGGCCAGTGATGCCACCAGGCCAAGTTACATCTCTGTGGAGATGTTACTCTGCTTACAGGATGAACGCACTGTTGAATTTATGAGCCATAAAAACACTTGGAACTGTATTAAATGTAATATTTAAATTGAATGTCATACAATAGAGCATTCAAGGCAAAGCAATATCATCTCCATGGAGACCAGCAAGTGGCAAACCGTCCACCACAAAAGTTAAACAGTGCACTTTTAAATTAGTGCATCACACATCATTTCACTATTACATTTACACAAGTGATTAAACCAATGATTTTTGTATGTTTATTACATTTACACAAGTGATTTATTGTGCTTTGTAGCTACAGCATCTGCACATTATTCAGAGCCCATCATATTTTGGTGTTAATTTCACATTATTTGAACTGTCACTATCAATAAATGTTCTATATACAGAGCTCTATAATAAAGTCTCTTTTTTTCACAAACATCCCTGGAAATATTAGATAATTGTACACATTATTCAAGCCTATATATCTACACAAACGCTACATCCATGACAGTAAACACACTGACAGCATTTTGTGCTTGACCATTTTTATTTGCGGAGTTGTAGACATAGTGACATGGCACCTGTTCTAGGCAGCGTCTGAAGCAGCGGCCAGATCAAGTTGTTAAATATATGTACATATTGTCTGCAGTTAGATTAAATAAGACTTGATCTCCCTGACCCTCATCCCACCCCCAACCCAAACATAATGGACTTAATGGAGGAAGTAAAGGCGCTTCGTATTCAGAACGCCAATAAAGAGAAACGCATCTTGGAGTTGGAGAGACATGGGCTACGCTGCATCACTGACTACAAGGGGAGGAGCGAGCCCGTGGAACTGTCCAGCGCATCATTTCCGGATGAACTCAACACCTTCTACGCCCGGTTTGATGCAGATAACACCACGCCTGTCACCAGACCCCATGTGGACAGTGAGGACGCTGTACTTTGCATAGACACTGCTACAGTGAGACGGGCGTTCAAGAGAGTGAATCCCCGCAAAGCACCAGGACCCGACGGCAAGCACCAGGACCCGACGGCATCCCCGGACGGGTGCTGAGGGCTTGTGCTGACCAACTCGCCGGGGTGTTCACCAACATCTTCAACCTGTCTCTGAGCCAGTCTATCGTGCCCACCATCTTCAAGACCTCCACTGTAGTCCCCATCCCAAAGACCCCCACAGCATCCTGTCCTAATGACTATCGGCCCATAGCACTCACATCTGTCATCATGAAGTGGTTTGAACGAATCATTAAGAGACACATATGTGACTCCCTCCCCGACACCCTGGACCCCCTGCAGTTTGCATATAGAGCAAAGCGGTCTACAGACGACGCTATTGCTCTAGCAGTCCACACCTCTCTCAGTCACCTGGAGAGAGGAAACACATATGTGAGAATGCTCTTCATCGACTACAGCTCGGCATTCAATACCATAATCCCCCCCAAACTGGTCTCTAAGCTCACCGCCCTGGGCCTGGGGACGTCCATCTGCTGCTGGATATGGGACTTCCTCACTAACAGGCCACAGGCGGTGAGGATCGGCAACCACGTCTCCTCCACACATGTCCTCAGCACTGGGGCACCCCAGGGCTGTGTTCTCAGCCCTCTCCTGTACTCCCTGTTCACCTACGACTGTACCGCCAGGCACAGCTCCAACATCATCCTCAAGTTTGCTGACGACACCACCATCCTAGGCCTCATCACCAACAACGACGAGAGCGCCTACAGAGACGAGGTGAAATCACTGACCAGCTGGTGTCAGGAAAATAACCTCTCTCTGAATGTCAGCAAAACTAAGGAAATGATGGTGGACTTCAGGAGACAGCGTGTAGACCAGCATCCCCCCATCTCCATCAACAACACTGAGGTGGAGCAGGTCAGCAGTTTTAAGTTCCTTGGGGTACACATCACTAAGGATCTGTCCTGGACACTACATACAGACACTGTGGTTAAAAAAGCCCGACAAAGACTCTACTTCCTGAGGAAGTTGAGGAAGTTTGGTATGAACACCAGCATCCTCACAAACTTCTACAGGTGCACCATCGAGAGCCTGCTGACGGGCTGCATCACAGTGTGGTACGGGAACTGCACCGCTCAGAGCCGCAAAGCACTACAGAGGGTGGTGCGAGCGGCAGAGGACATCACTGGCAGCAGTCTCCCCTCCATCCAGGACATTTACCACAGCAGGGGTCTGCGTAACGCACGCAGCATCACTAAGGACCATACTCATCCGGCACAAGGACTCTTCTGTCTGCTACCCTCTGGTAGACGATACAGGAGCCTGCAGCACGCACAAAAACACTCAAAGACAGATATTACCCCCAAGCTGTCAGACTACTGAACTCTGGGTAATACTCTAAATAATACTGAACTCTCAATAATACTGCACTAAACTACCTTTCATTATGCATAATTATGTTTACTGCTGCTGCTCTGTATGAATGTAGCATGTTTGTCACTACCTCACTGTAAACTACTGTTACCTGTGCAATAATCAGTGCAATAACCTATGTGCAATATTTATACCACACTATGTGCAATATTTATACCATACTATGTGCAACACGAAATCCACATGCAACACCTACACCACACCATATTATGTGCAATCTGTGAAATACTTACACCTTATTTGATCTTTGATTTAATCCTACCTGTACCTTTGTACATTGTACCTTGTATTTTTTATTACATTTTATTACATATTTTTATTATATTGTTTATTATATTGTTTACTTCTTCCCCTGCACTTTTGCAACACTTTTTTACCATGTACTATTATTGCATGTTATTAGTACTTCTGACTATCTTAGCGAGTCAACGGTTCTACTGATCCTAAGCATTTCATTGCATTGTTGACCTTGTGTTGATTCTGCATATGACAAATAAACAATCTTGAATCTTGAGACGCGTGGACGAGTTGGAGCAGAATTCGCGCATGAAAGACGCGCGCGCGGTCGCCGGAGGAGGAGGAGGAGACCTGCGTGAAGTTGGCCCCCATCAAACGCACACCTACACAAAAACTATGTCAAACGTTTGTGCTTCGTTTGTGCTGTTTTGTGGTTTATTAAAAGTACAGAAAGAAAAAAAAATGTGGGTGGTGGATTGGTGCATCTACTTCTGTGCTGACTTCATATGCAGCTCGATTCCATCTACAACAGGTGAGAAGAGCTTAACACTCAAAACAACTTCACAGGTCTAAAAATACATACATGAGAAAAGAAAATGTAAAAGAATTTATATGATTTGCCGTGGCAATCAGCAGAACGGGTGCACTGTTAATGGGGCTGGAAATGACGTATGTAATTAGCGAATTAATAAAATAAAATAAAATAAATAAATAAAAACGCAAAAAGTAAACTATTAATGGCACACAACAGCACAAACAAAACAGAGAAAATCTATGTAACAGTTTGCATTTTTTTGCACGTTTTAACATTACGGGGGGCGGGGTGACGTCATCGGAAGAAAAGAAACATTAATCTTTAATATCTCAAAAACTAAAGCAGCACAAATGAAACTTTTTGCAGCACAAAACAGCACAAACGAAGCACAAACGTTTGACATAGTTTTTGTGTAGGTGTGCGTTTGATGGGGGCCAACTTAATGCAGGTTCGAATTGCGTGTGTCACACTCTCAAAGCGTGAGACTTGAGAGCCCTGAAAGTTTAATCATAAATGTTGACAAGAAATCCCATCCCTGATCTCAGCCCGGTCTACAAATGTCCAATAAGGTAAACAAGTGGTATAAAGTAGATATAAATACAAGACCCTCCTGTGTGGCCCTCGCTTACGGCCATACCATCCTGAACACGCCCGATCTCGTCTGATCTCTGAAGCTAAGCAGGGTCGGGCCTGGTTAGTACTTGGATGGGAGACCGCCTGGGAATACCAGGTGCTGGAAGCTTTTTCACTCTGCAGAGGACACTTAAATATCTTTTATTTTATTCATTAAAAGTTGTTCAACACTCAGGTAGCCTGGTAGTGACACACATTTTTTTTTTCTTTAAAATACTTGCCTTGGGCTTTTTATTTGCCAAAAGTCTCTCTCCCATTCAGCTCCAGTCCCCCTTCCCCCCCACCACCACCACACTTCTGCTTCTGACCCACTGACTCACACTTCACCACTGAGTTTAGACTTAGACTTAGACAAACTTTATTGATCCACAAGGGAAATTGTTTTGGGCACAGTAGCTCACTCATCAAATATATGATATAAAACAGAGGGTAAAAGAACAAAAAGAAAAATAGATGGAAAAGCACCAAAGAGCAATAGACCTGTGTCAGATGAGACACAATTATATACATAAGATAATGGTAATAAATATATATGTACAATCAGATTTAAATAGAAAAGTAGTAGTCAAATACAAAATACAGTATCAAATATGATGTTCAGTACCAGCTGTATACAGTTGTAGGGAGTATTATCTGTTACATAAGGTGAGTTGTTGTACAGTTGTAGGGAGTATTATCTGTGACATAAGGTGAGTTGTTGTACAGTTGTAGGGAGTATTATCTGTTACATAAGGTGAGTTGTTGTACAGTTGTAGGGAGTATTATCTGTTACATAAGGTGAGTTGTTGTACAGTTGTAGGGAGTATTATCTGTTACATAAGGTGAGTTGTTGTACACTTGTAGGGAGTATGGTATGAATGTCGTCCTGTATCTCTCACTGTTTGAGTGGAGCTGTAGGAGCCTGTTGGAGAATGAGCTCCTCTGTCCCTCTATGGTCTGGTGCAGTGGGTGAGAAGGAGTGTCCATGATGGAGAGCAGTTTGTCCAGTGTCCTCCTGTCCCTCACTGTGACAAATGTCTCCAGCTCACAGCCAATCACCTGACCAGCTTTACGGATCAGTTTGTCAATCCGTCCGATGTCTCTTTTTTCCTGGTGCTGCTCCCCCAGCAGAACCACAGCAGAGTACAGGGCGCTGGCCTCCACAGACTGGGAGAAGATCTCCAGTAACTTACTGCACACATTGAAAGACCTGAGCTTCCTCAGGAAGTAGAGTCTGCTCATGCTCTTCTTGTACACAGCATTACAGTTGTCCCTCCAGTCCAGCCTGTTGTTCACATGAACGCCCAGGTACTTGTAGCCGTCCACGATCTCCACCTCGTGACCCTGGATGGTGATGGGCTCCACAGGTGACCTCATCCTCCTGAAGTCAATCACCAGTTCCTTGGTCTTGTTCAAGTTCAGGAGCAGATGGTTTGCCTGGGATCACTCCACAAAATTTGCAATCAGTGTCCTGTCCTCCATCTCCTGTCCATCCCTGATACACCCAACCACCGTTTGACACTTTTACATTTGGAGCTGCTCTAGAAGATGTGTTGGAAAAAGGCTTAAGAAGCAGTACACTTTACTGACTGAAGAAGCTACAAAAGCTGAGAAACACTGTGAAAGACCGGTATGTGATATGAGTTATTGTACAAAAGGCCCTTTGGTTTCTCTGTTCTTGTAGTGTTGAATATTTGTACTGAGTTGTGCCTGGTTTGGGTGTAGTCTGTGGAGTGTCCACATGGGGGTGCTCCTGCCTCCCACATTGTGTTCCTGCAGTTGTAGTTTTTATACCTACAGATCGTCATTGTTTACAGGAGTGTGCGTTCATGACAGCAGTAAGTTTTTGCCTGTAATGATGTTATATATGTTCTTTATGTTTCTAGTTTCACCTTTGATTCTTGTTAGCCTGTGGTCTGCATAGCTAGCATGAGCTAAGCTCATTCTCATTTCCATGCGGTTGTGTAGGTTATAATATCTTAGTTTATTGTTACTGTTAAACCGTATGTTATGTATATTATGTTAAATTATTAATGTGAGCTCCCCTACCCTGTTTAGGGCCCCCCTTCATGGCTAAAAGTTGCAAAATGTCTAAACTGAGCATTTGCGGTCCTTTTCTGCGTTAGAAAAAAACACAGCTCAAACGGGCGATTCTGAACAAGGCAACTATGTGATGTCACATTGAAAAATGCAACTCCACCCCCCGTCTGGATGTCTACCCACCGTCTCTGTAAATCACGCCCAGAGAGTTTGGACCGCGAATGAGCTACGCAATGCGAAATGCGTTTTTTAATTTGCCTGGAGTGTTTCTAGGCTCAGAAGTCCTTTATCTGAGCCTCTGGACATCTGAAACAGCAGTGGTTTAATTTTATTTTCCTATAAAAATTTGTTTTTTTCATTGAAACGCCTCTCCTTTCTTCCTCCGCGCTTAAAAAAGTGGGAGACAGCCACAGCGGAACCAGCAGTGCATTTGGCCCCCCCCCACCCGCTCCTCTAACCTATCTCTGTCCTTCTCATTTGCATTCAAGCAACAAGGCCCAGAATGAGTTGTTCAGAGAGAGATATTCTGACTCTGTACATGTGTCTTTCTCATGCACTGAGTGTTGATTTTGAAGAAGGATTCATTTACAGTATTAGGGAACCATTAAGGAGCCATATAAAAGCATCAAGAAGTACCATGTCATGGGACCTTTAAAGTACCTGTATGTTAAACTTCAGCAAAAGTCTCCTTTTTGAGAGCCAACAGTAGCATCAAATTCTACGCCCTAGGTTCAAATCATCTTGGTGGGCCCACACTAGATATTGTCTAATGAAAAATACATATTAGAAGACTTCGTGAGGGGGCCCTTGGTAAACAGTACCCTTTACCTCCCCAGTTCAACACCCCTGCTAACGACCTATTTCATAACTAATGTCCATAAGTGGAGTTAATATGATTAACTTAGATTCAGGAGCTGGACCACGCCTCAACCTCCTCTCCAGCCAACCACAGCTCATCTCGACCACGCCTTCAATTACCCAGAAGTCTATTTATACAGCGAGTCCCGACAACACCGTCCATGTCAGCTATACCGACCCTAACCCCAAGTCTCTCGTCCATCCTTCAGCCTGAAGACATCATCTTTAAGGAGGGGGGTTCCGAATCAGCTGGGCGACCATTTTGGACTGGAGACGAAGCCGTCACCCCAAGTCTCCCCTCAGCCATCACATCGACCCACCGTCAATCACCAATAAATATCTTTATCGTGTTTCCTTGTCGAGGCGTAGTCCTTCCTAGTGAATGTCCATAATAACCAATGTCCATGATGCTAATTCATGTTTCAGATGCATAGCACACTCAGATGGCCGATGTCCAAAAGCTTTTTTTTTTTTTTTTTTAAATTATGTTTTGGCAAAAAGCCTTCGTCAGATAATTTTTCTTGCTTTGGACCACAAGGAAACAAAGGGTGCCAGCCCAAGAGCAACAACAAAGTGAGATAACCGCTCTACAACAAGAAAAAAACGGTTAGATATTTACATAAAAACCTTCTCATAAATTATAAGAATAGTTTGACCATATCACAAAAGGCTTCTTCGGTCAAAGTCCACATTGAGCACCTGGGCTGGCAGCCATTTTGTCTACTGTGGTCCAAAGCGAAGGCCTTTTGCCGAAACGTTATTGAAAAATTTTAAAAAGCTTTTGGACATCTGAGTGCGCTATGCATTATTTCACTTTTAAATTGCTGTTCCTTGTATTTGCACCTCTACAAGCACTTTGGTGTTGGTTTTCTGTTTGGTTTAATACATGTTTCAGAAACAGATTCCAAATATAAAAACAGTTCAGAGCTGATTAGTGTGAGATTTATTCTTTTATTCTTTTATGCTTGAAGTGTTCTTTATATCTAGTCTATTCCTGGGTTTTAAGTTACTTACTGTGGGAACCGTCTCACCTCACCATTTGTTTCTCCATATGTTGTATACCTCACTTGTGGCTATAGGTTATAAAAGGCTGTAAACTAACTTGGGGTGTGCGACCCTTCCTGTGTTTTATTCACAGGATACTACATACTACATTTACTGTGGGGTTGTGTTGTGACAGTTGTCCATAGGGGGTGTCATGTGAATTCCTCTGTTCCGATTGGCTGACCTCACTATTGGACACTCTTCTCATCTTAAAGCTGGGAGTTCCTCTATGAGCCTTATATGGTCTGCATAGTTAAACTATTCTCCTATAGGTTAGCTGTTGCTGATGTCATATATTCAACAGTCTGTACTGTATTTAAAGACAGTTCTTTGTGGTATTTGTGTGTGTGAGGGGGAGGGCCCCCACTAGGTCCCTCTTCACGGTTCACGTCTCTCTGCTAAAGCTGACAACATGGATGCTGAAGATGTCCGATGTCATCATTTCGTTTGTATTCTGCTATTTTTACATTAAAATGCTGACTAACCTCAACCTCGATCAATGCCTTCCTTCAAACCTCTTTCAGACCCATTTTCCGAAACTCACATTAGCCTCGAACAAGTTTTCAAAATTTTCGTTTTTTATTTTTATTTTATGGAAAGTCTAGGGGAATAAAATGACAGAAAACAGACTGAGCGGTTCATGTTGAGCTCCATAGATTTACAATAACAAACCAATTATTTATTATTAAATTATAGCTACCAAAGTAAATCTCCAGCTTTATTTGGAAAGGCAGTGCCACAAAAGCAACTGTAAGGAGATGGTTCCTCTCATAAGTTCATCACCTTTCTGTCATCTTTACTTTTAAGGGTTTGTGTTTACGTCTCTCCTGGTTGAATTAACTTTAAAATGTAGTTAGTAAATCCAGAAGCAGAAGTCCTACTGAGACGCACTCTAAGCCATGCACCATGCAGCTCGGCCGGGAAACAAAGAACAACATTCTACTGTAAATTCAATTTGTCAACTGGACAAAGTTTATTTGGTCGAAGACGCAACTGACGAAGAAGCTTGGATGAGCTGCGAAACGTCTTCGAACAAATAAGCTTTGTCCAGTTGACAAATTGAATTTCTCCCTTTACCGTGGATTCTACCTGGACGACTGAGGACGACTTCACATAGCTTGTTTATAGATGAAAGTTCGATGAAAACGATAACGTCGGCTAAACAGACATCGAATGTCGAATGTCGAACATAAGCGCCATAATCGTAAACCTGCTAAACTGTTAATCGATAATTACAACTGCTGAAAATACATTTATGAGACTCCTCGGCTGGTCCATGTGACGCTGCCATCCTGATCCCAAAAGTCCTGGTTTAGTTCTAGTTTAGTTCTGGTTTAGTCCTGGTTTAGTTCTGGTTTAGTCCTGGTTTAGTCCTGGTTTTATTCTGGTTTAGTCCTGGTTTTGTTCTGGCTTAGTCCTGGCTTAGTCCTGGTTTAGTCCTGGTTTTGTTCTGGTTTAGTCCTGGTTTTGTTATGGTTTAGTCCTGGTTTAGTCCTGGTTTAGTTCTGGTTTAGTTCTGGTTTAGTCCTGGTTTAGTCCTGGTTTAGTCATGGTTTAGTTCTGGTTTAGTCCTGGTTTTATTATGGTTTTATTCTGGTTTAGTCCTGGTTTAGTCCTGGTTTTGTTCTGGTTTAGTTCTGGTTTAGTTCTGGTTTAGTCCTGGTTTAATCCTGGTTTAGTCCTGGTTTAGTTCTGGTTTAGTCCTGGTTCAGTTCTGGTTTAGTCCTGGTTTTGGTCTGGTTTAGTTCTGGTTTACTCCTGGTTTTATTCTGGTTTAGTCCTGGTTTTATTCTGGTTTAGTCCTGGTTTTATTCTGGTTTAGTCCTAGTTTTGTTCTGGTTTAGTCCTGGTTTTGTTCTGGTTTAGTCCTGGTTTTGTTCTGGTTTAGTTCTGGTTTAGTCATGGTTTAGTCATGGTTTAGTTCTGGTTTAGTCCTGGTTTAGTCATGGTTTAGTTCTAAACTAAACCAGTCATGGTTTAGTTCTGGTTTAGTCACGGTTTAGTTCTGGTTTAGTCCTGGTTTAGTCCTGGTTTAGTCATGGTTTAGTTCTGGTTTAGTCATGGTTTAGTCATGGTTTAGTTCTGGTTTAGTCCTGGTTTAGTTCTGGTTTTATTCTGGTTTTATTCTGGTTTTATTCTGGTTTAGTCCTGGTTTAGTCCTGGTTTTGTTCTGGTTTAGTTCTGGTTTAGTCCTGGTTTAATCCTGGTTTAGTCCTGGTTTTGTTCTGGTTTAGTCCTGGTTTAGTCCTGGTTCAGTTCTGGTTTAGTCCTGGTTTTGGTCTGGTTTAGTTCTGGTTTAGTCCTGGTTTTATTCTGGTTTAGTCCTGGTTTTGTTCTGGTTTAGTCCTGGTTTTATTCTGGTTTTATTCTGGTTTAGTCCTGGTTTTGTTCTGGTTTAGTCCTGGTTTTATTCTGGTTTTATTCTGGTTTAGTCCTAGTTTTGTTCTGGTTTAGTCCTGGTTTTGTTCTGGTTTAGTCCTGGTTTAGTCCTGGTTTTATTCTGGTTTAGTTCTGGTTTAGTCCTGGTTTAGTTCTGGTTTTATTCTGGTTTAGTCAAAGTTTCTCCAGTTAAATCCTGGTTCAATCATAGTTAGTCCTGGTTTAGTCCTCGTTGTCCTGATCCCAAAACCTGCCTGAGCTTGTAGTCGTACCCCTGCGTTCCAAGTCCGGTCGAGAGTTTACTTCGTTTCGAGGGGTATGTAGCCCGAGGTCGTGGCCCTGGTCCTTGATCAAAATTAGAATCGGGACACCCCTTGCCCTCACATGAACGCACAAAACCAAGGGGTAGGGGTAAGACAAAGGGGTAAAACAGAGGAATGGGACGCAGCCTTACTGTAATCTCACAAATCCTTTAGGAGTTTCTGAAGGACGGTACAGTGAAAAGGAAAGATCAAGTCAGGACTCAAAGAACATGCAAGAGACTGGAATAAACAAAATAAAGTTAAGATAATATTCACTTGGTCATAAATTGCTCCTTTATAATGATTGTTCAGAGTTCAGAGTTCAGACCGCGGCGTCATAATCGGGCAAAGTTCGAGCCTTTGCGTTTGAGGACAGACCTTTAAAACTCATTGACACGTGATAAATTTCGGCAAAAGTTTACATTTTTCAGCTCTGAAACTTGAAACGCTCCACCAGACTAGAGCCACGTTCTCGCAGACTTTGCACGTAAGCCCCAGGCCCCTGACGCTGCAGTCCGAACACAACTTTAGACATGAACACAAAACAATGAGAAATAAATGAATAAATACATAAATAAATAAAGAGGAAGGCTTTCGACGACGCTCTTACCCTATCTTCCTGTTCGAGCAGCAGGACACAAACACACGGTCACAGTTACATTTAGTCTGTTTGGATTGAATTCACATTTATAATTCGATCATTGCTTCTGTGTTGTTTTTATGAGAGGATAGAACATGTGGCCCATAGGTCGAAGGTTATATCCTCTCACATACTCTCAAAAAACATACTCAATCTTTTGGATTTATGATCTGACGATAAAGTATCATCAAATCTGAGGGTTTTTATACATATTCATTTATTTATTTAACCAAAATTCATAATGGTTATTGTAATGTCGTTAAAACTGGGTTAGCAGGGACATTTAAGGCCACCGCACACAGGGACGTTTTGACGCCTCCGTTATTTTCTATGAGCCAACGCACACCGGCCGGGTCTGAAAACCCACGAGGCGATGTGCACTTCTGTGGCGAGTCCAGACTCTGCCCTGAGTCTTTTTACATTACTGGATTCACAATGGAAATCAGAACTGCCAACATGTACCAATTTTGCGTCGCGGGCACGCATTTTGGCCGCCTTCTACGCTTGTATGATTTGTTGCGCATTTGCCCAATTTATTTGCGTAAATTGTACAAGCGTACAAATCGTATGTGTAATTTAGAACAACAAATCATATGTAAACTAAGCATAGACGGTGGTCAAAATGCATGCTCGCTACGCAAAATTCGTACATGTTGGCAGGTCTGGGAAATTGATTGATTACTTAAATAACTCTTCTACTCAGTACCTCTTGTGCGTGTGCCCGTTTGCCTGCTGGTCCCCGGGAACCTCGATGATCAGGACGCAGGACTGAGCGTGCTCAAAACCCTCTTTGTTATTGGGCGTCTTTGGGGAGCACTGAGTGTCCAACATGAAAACCTGAGAGACGAAGATGATCAGAGGAGAGAGACAATGAAAAAAAAAGGATTTGGGACATTCTTGTTGCGTAAAACATTCTGAACGTCTTTTTGGTCGCAGTGGTTTTCTGTTTGGAGCGGGAGGGGCACAACTCCACACAAGCTGTGGCTGTTGGCCGATTATTTGTCTGAGCTTTTGTTTGTGTGAAGAGTCCCTCAGTCGTCCAGGTAGAATCCATGATAAAAGAAGAAATTCAATTTGTCAACTGGACAAAGTTTGTTTGGTCGAAAACGTTTCGCCGCTCATCCGAGAGGCTTCGTCAGTTCTGGTTAGAGTGCTGGTAAGACACTTGCTTATATCTCGCTGCAGGGAGGAGCTAACTAGCTAACCACTTTCCGAAACTATCTCGCCTGTTGGTTTCTGTCTTTTGTTTCTCTGGCGTCTAGATTAGAATACCTATTCATCCCTACACGAGTGTTTTTCACACCTCTGGCCCTGACCTGGCTAGCCCTATTGTATCTTTTGTTTGTTTGATCTAGGTTTAAGAATGGAATTATAGATGGGAGACAAATTATGTCTGACTCCACCATTTCTGTTCAAAGAAGGATTCTCTTTTTTGACAAAAATAGCCTCTTTAACTCCCCTCTCAAACCAGTTCTTTTCCCTGGCCAAGATCTGAACCTCACTGTCCTCAAAAGAATGGCCCGTGGCTTCTAGGTGAAGATGAACGGCAGATGACGGTCCACTCTGGCACGCCCGTCTGTGTTGGTACATCCTCTTGTGAAGTGGCTGCTTGGTTTCCCCAATGTAGCGCTCACTGCAGTCTTCACTACACTGAATGGAGTAGACCACATTGCTTTGTTTGTGGCTCGGTGTTTTGTCCTTTGGGTGGACGAGTTTTTGTCTTAAAGTGTTTGCTTTAGCTTTTGTTTGATTAAAAATATGCCTTTAAATAATATAGTACTGTGCTGTGAACTGTAATCATCAAACAGAAAAAAGTCATTAAAAAATCTGAAAGGAAAAGTAACTTTTTTTTACAATTTGAGCCTTATTTCGGTAATAAAACAAGTTGTTTTACTCACCCATAGCACTTTGGTGTCATATGGAGCACTTCCAGAGATGTTTTAGATTTGCGTTAGCCTAGCGCAACTTCTAGCCATAGCTCGGGGCATATAATATATTCCCCAAGCATGTAATATGCCCCGTGCGGGCTCCAAATAACACAAACTTTAGCACTTTTCAAATCATAGAAGCCCGATGTCTTAGTCTAGGATTTCGTTTGAGTCAAAAGTGGCCTGTAATCCGAGATTTATCCATAGTTTACAGCTTTGCGTTTCATGTTTGGGTCCCGGGAGCTGAGAGCACAGTCCGCACATGTGCACTGGCGTCCTCATCTACTCAAAACTATGGCTAAATCTCGGATTACAGGCCACTTTTGACCAAACAAAATCGTAGATTAAGACATCGGGCTTCTATGATTTGAAAAGTGCTAAAGTTTGTGTTATTTGGAGACCGCAAAGTAATGCCCCGAGCACTCAAGTTAACGGATATGCTACAACATAACTTCTACGAAACTGCTCAAAATGACACCAAACTGCTATGGGTGAGTAAAACTACTTGTTTTATTGCCGAAAGAAGGCTCAGATTGTAAAAAAACATTACTTTTCCTTTAAATGTGGTAAAACAGCTGTGGGAACATCGAGCCGTACCTGTGTGAAGTTGGCCCCCCATCAAACGCACACCTAAACAAAAACTATGTCAATCGTTTGTGCTTCGTTTGTGCTGCAAAAAGTTTCGTTTGCGCTGCTTTAGTTTTTGAAAGGGGGGAGGGGCTGGCTGACCCCAATTTGACCTATAAAAGAATCGTTAATATCTCAAAAACTAAAGCAGCACAAACGAAGCACAAACGATTGACATAGTTTTTGTGTAGGTGTGCGTTTGATGGGGGGCCAACTTCACGCAGGTTCGAGCCGTAGGGACGTGGTACTCTGCGGTGGGAACATCGAGCCGTAGGGACGTGGTACTCTGGTGGGAACATCGAGCTGTAGGGACGTGGTGCTCTGCGGTGGAAAAGGTTCATGTGTGTGACTCTGACCTGCTGGGCCATGGCCTTGATCCTCCAGTACTCGGCCTCCGCAGAAGGAGAGTGCGACGGAGCCGCCACCTTCACCTCACAGGCGTCTGCGCTGGAGCTGTCCGCACTGCTGTGGAAGCACGCCAGCAGGTTCTGTACGCACAACACACACCAGACAACACACGCCATCAGAACGCACGCCATCAGAACGCACGCCATCAGAACGCACTCCATCAGAACACACAACACACTGGAGCTGTCCGCACTGCTGTGGAAGCACGCCAGCAGGTTCTGTACGCACAACACACACCAGACAACACACGCCATCAGAACGCCGCCATCAGAACACACACCACACTGGAGCTGTCCGCACTGCTGTGGAAAACGCCAGCAGGTTCTGTACGCACAACGATCTCAGTCCTGTTCACAAACGTAGTGCAGTAGAAAGTACCGACACCTGCCTCCAAATGTAGTAAAGTTAAAATAATCCACCTTAAAATACCTAAATATTGTTACTTTAGTACCGTTTGGTGATATCTGTGTTCCTCGTTCTTTGGCAACATGTTCTGTCCCTGTTGTGTTCTGTGTAACAGACTTGTGTTGCTCCGTTCTGTGTCTCCGGGGACGTTAAAGGGACAAGAAACACCAAAATCACTTTTTTCCGCTGTGTAAATGAGTCTAAAACAGAAGTGTAAACCCGTCCCTCGCCTTATTTTGGCTCAAACCCGTGTCTGCACCGCCTCTCGAGGATCGACGACGGCCACGGCGTTTGGATTTCCGAGTTGGACAAACGGCCGTCTGTGAGTCAGACGCTGTTCTGAGGTCATTACGTGACAAACACCTGATGGTCTACGGGCGGTACGTGAAGGACCCCCTCTCTGACAGTATTTTACTACTACTACTACTACTACTACTACTACTACTACTACTACTACTACTACTACTACTGCTACTGCTACTGCTACTGCTACTGCTACTGCTACTTGTTTCCTTCCACCACTGCAGGTGACGGACCCCCACAGAAAACTAGTGCACAGTGCATCTTTAATCCTTTTTATGCGGCACAAAAAGCACGACTTAACTCCATCAGTGGATTAAAACATCAGAGTCTGTATGAAACCGGCTTTAGCGTTTGTGTTAATGCCATGGAGCTGCAGATGTGATGTGTAAAACTGAACTACACCAATGTTCAGAACAAAGACAAACTGTGGAGTCCAAGAGGATTATTCTGAGTACAACAAGACAACATGGCACACCTGAGGGCTCGCCTTAAATCAGAACTATTCCGCAAAATGGACCATTCAGATCCTTCTCCGTGTTATAGTCGTTTCTTCATCATAAAACGTACAGGTACAAACACATCAGTGAACAAAGCCTGCACACTTAGGCTGCATCTTACCCCTTCGTCTTACCCCTACCCCTTGGTTTTGCGCGTTCATGTGAGGGCGAGGGGTGTCCCGATTCTAATTCTGATCAAGGACCAGGGCTACATACCCCTTAGTCTGGTTAACACCTGACCATATCACAAGTGAGATATGGGTCTGGGAGCTCGCTTCGAAAAATCCCGTAGCGGAGGTGTGGTTAGCGATTGCCAACGGCCGTTTATTGGGCGTTATGAATGTCTATCATTGAGCGTATACGTAAGTCCATAGCCAATCATGTCAGTTGTCAGTTCAAACTACAAGCTTCCGTTTGTCATGTAGTACGCGTCACCGTCTTGCCACACCTCCCCCGCTCTCTGATTGGGGCCCTAAATCTGGGACTCTCGCTTGGACGAGCTGCCAGGCCGCCTTCCAGTTCGAAACGAACGGAAGCGGCCTGGGAATTCCCAGGCTACATACCCCTCGAAACAAAGTAAACTCTCGACCGGACTTGAAACGAAGGGGTACGACTACAAGCTCAGGCAGGTTTTGGGATCAGGACAACGAGGACTAAACCAGGATTTAACTGGAGACACTTTGACTAAACCAGGACTAAACCAGAACAAAACCAGGACTAAACCAGAACAAAACCAGAACAAAACCAGGACTAAATCAGGACTAAACCAGAACAAAACCAGAACAAAACCAGGACTAAATCAGGACTAAACCAGAACAAAACCAGGACTAAACCAGAACAAAACCAGGACTAAACCAGGACTACACCCAGACTTTTGGGATCAGGATGGCAGCGTCACATCAAGGAGTCTCATAAATGTATTTTCAGCAGTTGTAATTATCGATTAACAGTTTAGCAGATTTACAATTATGACGCTGATGTTCTACGTTACTTTTAGTGAACTGTTGTCGCGGCGTCTGTTTGGCCGACGTTATCGTTTTCATCGAACTTTCATGTATAAACAAGCTAGTTTTTTTTTGTGGAGCTGAGGTACCCAATAATCCTTGACATTTGTTAACGTTTGTTTGCGTCAGTCGTTGTCGCCTCTGTAGACGTAGCAGCTCAGGTAGAGGCGAGGGACGATGACGCAAACGGTAATCAAGTGGCGTCCCATTTCTTAGGGGAACATTCGTACCCCGAGCCCTCTCAGCTCGGTATCGAGGGGCAAGACAAAGACGTAGATAACGGGGTAGGGGTAAGACGAAGGGGTAAGACAGAGTAATGGGACGCAGCCTTACTCCCAAACTCCTTTTAATGAAATGTTTTGATCAGTGGATCTTCGTCAGGTCATCGTCAAGATCCACCAAAACATTGTCATTCATTGAGAACAGTTTGGGAGTAAGTGTGCAGGCTTCAGCCCGTTTACACGTACACTGGTATTTTTAAAAACTGAGACATCTCCCTTCGTTTGTGCCCATCTTTTACAAGCAAACGGCAAATTTGCCTCTGAAAACAAATCTTTCTAAAAACTCCGGCTAGAGTGGAGATTCTGGAAAACTACTGTTTCGCGATTGCGTGGAAAGTTCGATTCTGTTTGGCTTGCAGAGCGTTCTCCTTCTTCCTACCCTGCCGCCCATAGGCTTGGCGTAGTTACGACGGCGCTCGATGGCGTATTTATGCGGGTTGATAAACGAAAATGTTTTTTGGAAACGATGCTATGTGCACAATGTTATTTTGGAAAACGGAGGGAGAGAAATTCGTTTCTCAACATACGCGGCGATGTGTAAACGTATCCTTTGTCTCACTCTCCATAGTCGTTTCTTCTCACTGACCTTCTGAAGTTGTACTTGGAGTGATTCGTGCATGTTTGAATCATCTTTAAACACTTATTTTCAAGATGCCGTTTTGCCGATCGATCCGTTTTCAGTACGGATGCACGATATATCGACATTAACAACGGTATCGGCCGATATTGCAAAATTTCAACATATCAGTATCGGCCCGATGTGTAAAAGTGGGCCGATATTAACGACCCATATTTGTCAGTACAGTAATCCCTCGAATTAACGTTTTCTCACATTTCTCTCTCGTTTAAACACTCAAACTTTCGTAGATTTTCAACAAAATATTAATAGTGAAGCGTGGGGGGGGGGGCACGTGCGCTCATCGTGCTCAAATCCGTGATAGCGCAGCATGACCGGCGCGAGACCGCGCGTCCCACCCGGGGCTGCGAGCATGAGACCCGTGTCTAAACCGTGCCTCCTCTAGACCAGGTCTAAACCAGGTCTAAACCAGGTCTAAACCAGGATTAAACCAGGATTAAACCAGCGCATGCGGCTCTTTGCCTGGTTTCGTGCGGCTCTTGCGTACGTTCATGTCGAGGTTTGATGGGCTCGGACTGCGTGCCTCCTCCTCAGGACCGCGGTCGACATGAACGAACGCAAGAGCCGCACGAAACCAGGCAAAGACGCGGTGGTTTAATCCTGGTTTAGACCTGGTCTAGTCCTGGTTTAGTCCCGTGTCCCCCATCTATAACATCAATCGGCAAAGGTCCCTTAGCCAATCAGGACGCAGAACACAATGTTACACTATAAAAAAAAAAAATTTAATTGAAAAAAAAAAAAAAAAAAAAAAACAGATAAAAGTCAAAGAGTCAAAACATGTTTTGAAAATAAAAGAAGACATTCAAAAATTCATTTTGCCTGATTTTCAGTCTGTATAAAATGTTATCTCAGAATTAAAAATAAATAAATTTCGGTATTGGCCAATAACAGCAACATTAATATCGGATAAAGGTATCGGCTAAAATTTTCACATCTGTGCATCCCTAGTTTTCAGCTTCGCTAACACGCCCACCGACTGACGCACTTTATTCTCCAGTTTCACTTTCGTAATCTTCTTTAAAACGTCCAAATTATAACACAACGATCCACTGGTGTCACAGATTACAACTATGATCCACCTTGTGATGTCATGAAGTGGTAGTTTTCAAGTCAACAGCTCCTTTTACCTTTAGTTCAGTCGAGATTCCAGACAAATCCAGGGCTGAAATGATCCCAATGATTCTCGTGAAAGTGTGTGGAGTTTAAAAACACAGTGAAGCCTGTATTTCCACATGACATCACAAAGTGGAAGAGAGTTTTTTCAGTTTGAGAGAAGATGTTTTGCGCGTTAAACATGTGAATGAAACAAAACACAACTCCATGGGGGGTTTGTGACGAGGAAACGACATTAGAACATCAGAAAACGGTCTGATATGGACCCTTAAACTGTTTCCATTTGTTCCATATTTGAACGAAGAGCGTGAGTTTTCCACGTCACACTCCAGCGGCGCCCGGATCTGGGACGGTGGCTTATAGCGGCGTTAGCGTTAGCATGTTGACCGCATTAAGGGGCTTTGGCTGGACATCTGTCGCACACGCCGCCGGCTCACACGGGGCAGGATTAGAAGGTCCAGGGCTCTGCTGGACACCGCGCTGGGCTCATGGCACTGTGCATGTGCTCTGCGTTTGGACTGGTGGGGGCGCTCTACAGGCCTTCTGAGGCCAGAGTTTGAGCTTCACTTGAGTTCTTTTGGTCATTGTGTCCTTGGGCAAGACACTTTAGACCAGGGGTGCTCAAGCTTTTTTTTGACCGGGATCTACTTTTGTCGTTGATGGTGTGCTGAGATCTACCAAGAGTGGGTTTAAACCTGGTCTAACCTGGTTAAGCCTGAACTAAACCTGGACTAACCCTGTACTAACCTAGGACTAAACCTGGACTAAACCTGGTCTAAATCTGGACTAAACTTGGACTAAACCTGGACCAAACCTGGTCTAAACCTGGACTAACTCTGGACTAAACCTGGACTACACTTGGACTAAACCTGGTCTAAATCTGGACTAAACTTGGACTAAACTTGGACTAAACTTGGATTAAACTTTGACTAAACTTGGACTAAACCTGGTCTAAAACTGGACTAAACCTGGACTAAACCTAGGACTGAACCTGGACTAAACCTGGTCTAAATCTGGACTAAACTTGGACTAAACCTGGTCTAACCCTGGACTAAACCTAGTCTAAAACTGAACTAAATTTTTTTTTTTTTTTTTTAGTTTAGTTTATTAAGGACAGTGTGCAGTTTCATTAAAAAGATGTCTGCACCAGATTTAGCTCAAAGCTAATTTCCATCTGCAGTCCTCACATCATAAAATACAATACAAAAATACGATAAAGTGCAATTATAAATACAATAAAAATACAATACAATATAATAAAAAGAAATCACATATCAAATACAAGGTACAATCTTAACAGGCTAGTGCAGGATAAAATCTTAAAATATAAGCACTTCTAAAATAAACAATCTCAAAACAATTCTATACATTATCCAATATTAAAAAGTGCGTGCATATTCATAAGTGCATACAGGTAGAAATCACACGCATAATTTAGGAGCAGGGTCATTGAGAGCAAGGTGAACGCTGATGATAATAATAACCCCTTTCATTACTTTTATAAAGAGCAGCAGCTGTCGAATGGTACCCACGAGGGTATCATCCGACAGCCACCTACCTAACTGGTATGATTATTTTGAGGTGAAGCTTTAGAAATAGGGCCTTTGCCAACAGAGGATACCCACGAGGGTAACGTCTGTTGGCCAACTACCGTCTGGTATTAGTGAGAGCAGGACTGACTGTCCAGGAGCCAGCTTTTAACGGCTCGAGAGAATGTTAAAAAGTCTGCCATGTCCTTTATATGACTCGGGAGTCTGTTCCACTCCGTCACAGCTTTATAAGAAAAGGCTGATTGGGAGAAGGCAGTTCTCCTTTTTGGGACATCGCAGTCTCCCCTCGAAACAGACCTTAACACTCGGCTGGTGAGCCGAGCGCGTGGCTGGACATAGGTCTGTAGAGGGGGTGGGGCAGCGTCATGCAAGATTTTATGAACCAGACGAATATTGGAGAAGCTGATCAGATTTTCAAAGCTAAGCAATTTGTATTTTTTAAGTATATGACAATGATGGTGCCTTAGAGGCTTTTTATCCAGAATTTTTAGGGCCCGATTATGCAAGGATCTGAGAGGTTTGAGAACTGTCTGTTTGGCCTGAGACCATGAGGATATACAGTACGAAATATGAGATATGATCATTGCGTTAAAATATGTTTTTGCTGCCTCCAAGGATAAAGAACTCCTGATTTGTTGAAAATTAAACATATTAAATTTTAAAACATGACAGACTTTTTTTATATGTTGTTTAAAACCAAGTGTAGAATCCAGGATTACCCCGAGGTATTTTACCTCCTCCACATTCCGGATCATATGGCCCGCCACAAAAATATTAGGGTGTATATTTTGAGTCTTTTTATTTGAAAAGTACATCGTTACCGTTTTATCCGTGTTTAGTATTAGATTTGACCTACTCAGCCATTCAGAGGCTTTTGTCATTGCTGCTGTCAGTTTAGCTGCGACTGAGGATGCTTCCTTACCATGCGCAAACACCACCGTGTCATCAGCATACATCACGACCCCCACGTCATCTTTTTGTTTCATATATTTTTATTCATGTGTTCATATTTGGAACATATGCACACATCTTTTCCATTATTATACAAAAAAGAACATAAGCACAGAACTATCAAACGAAAAACAAATCGCTCAAACATTGAGGCCAAATGGAAATACAAGTAGCAGTGTCGCATGACATAACAATACAATGACAGCAGATATACCACAATCATTAATAACCTACACGTACACATATATATATGCATACATACATATACACACACATATACACAAATACTTCTGCATACATATATATACACATACACGATATACATACATATTCATACATACGTACACATACATACCTATATACCCATAGTAAAGATAAAAAAATAAATAATACTTAAAAAATAAAAATAAAAAATAAAATAAATAATAAAAAAAAAAGGGGGGGGGGGGTTAGATTGTTTCAAAAAGGTCAATAAATGGTTGCCATATTGTAAAGAATGTATTTATTTTACCTTTCTTGGAGTACCTGATCTTCTCTACTTTTAAAAAGGACATAACTTCATTAATCCAGTGAGTGCTGGACGGGGCATTTGTTGATTTCCAGTGCAAAAGGAGATGGCGTCTTGCAATCAGAGAAGTAAATGCCAAAATCTGTAGCTGTGTAGTTGAATAACATGGGAAGTCTTCTGGGAGACCGAAGATGGCCACATACAAAGAAGCATTCATTGTTTTTGACAACACTCTGGACAGAGTATTAAAATAAACCTGACAAAAGGTCTTCAGGGCTGGGCAGTAAAAGAACATATGTGCGAGATTACAAGGTGATCCCCCACATCTGTCACAAACGTCCACCACAGAAGGAAAAATCTGCGCTAGTCTTGTTTTTGAGTAATGACATCTAAACACAACTTTAAACTGTATCAGAGTCAATCGGGCACAAATAGTACTTTTGTGAATAGATTGCAATGCAGAGTCCCACCAGTGCCCATCAAAATCTAGTCCCAACTCGCGCTCCCAGGCTTCTTTTGTTTTAGTGGTCAAATTGTTATCATATGATTGAATAGTGTTATAGATTTTTGAGAAAAGAGACTTATGTGAGGGGTTCAATTGAACTAGCTCAACCCAAACCTGTCCAGTAGGGAGTTGCGGAAAGCTAGGAAATAAAGATCTCACACAACTCCTCACCTGAAAGTATCTGAAAAGATGGGAAGGTGGGAGGCTGTATTCACATGCCAGGTCTGTAAATGAGTAGAAAAACCCGTCCTTATAGAAATCTTTAAAACATTTCAGTCCTTTATCGTGCCAGATGGCAAAAACGGGATCTGAAAATGTAGGTTTGAACATATGGTTTTTCAGCAATGGGGACAGAACAGTTGGGTCAGTAAATTTGAATTGTTTCCTAAACTGAGACCATATCCTGAGAGTAGAGATTACCACAGGGTTGCAAGTAAGGCCAGAGGGGTTGACAGAGACCGAACCAGTTAATAAGGCTGAAAGAGATGAAGAGGGGCATGATTGCGCCTCCAATTGACACCATGGTATGTTAAGTGATTTTGACCAGTATGTAATTCTAGTTATGTTCACTGCCCAGTAGTAATACTGAAAATTTGGCAAAGAGAGGCCGCCATCAAATTTACAATTTTGAAGTATTTTTTGCTTAACTCTAGGTATTTTGCCGTTCCATAAAAATTCTGAGATTGTGTTATTGATTATTTTGAAAAAACCTTTGGGTAAAAAGATCGGTAGATTTTGAAACAAAAATAAGAACTTTGGTAAGACACTCATCTTAATGGTATTAATTCTCCCAATCAAGCTGAGAGGAAGGGAAGCCCACCTTTGGAAGTCTGCCTTAATCTCAGCCAGCAGGGGTGAAAAATTTGCAGACTGAAGGGATTTGTAGCATCTAGTTAAACTGACTCCCAAATATTTAAATCCTGAGGGACTAAATTTGAAAGGAATGTCTATTGAAGGGAGTTGCATTGCTGAATTATTAACCGGATAGCATTCACTCTTTGAGACATTAACCTTATACCCTGAAAATGAACCAAATCTTTGAAAAAATGAAAGAATATCAGGAAGCACGGCTTTAGGATCTGTGACATACAGTAGCAGATCATCCGCATAGAGCGAAAGCTTGAATTCTCTGTGTAAACGTGTGATGCCTGTAAAGACTGGGGAAGACCTCAGGTGAATTGATAAGGGCTCTATTGCAATGGCGAATAAGAGAGGTGACAAGGGGCAACCCTGTCTGCAGCCTCTATTCAAACCAAAATAATTAGATTGGACACCGTTAGTGGTAATACTTGCACAAGGTAAAGTGTAAAGAAGCTGTATCCATGATATAAATCCTCTTCCAAATCCAAATTTAGTTAAAACTGTAAATAAGTACTGCCACTCCACTCTATCAAATGCCTTCTCTGCGTCGACCGATATTACAACTTCTGGGGTCGCTATGGTTTCTTTGGAATAGATAATATTTAATAGAGTGCGAACGTTATAAAAAAGCTGACGTCCCTTTATGAAGCCAGTCTGTTCCTCAGAGATGATGGTTGGAAGTACTTTTTCCAAACGGCAGGCCAGAGCCTTAGCAAGAATTTTGGCATCAACGTTCATTAAGGAAATAGGCCTGTACGAGGTACACAGATCAGGGTCCTTATCCTTTTTAAGAAGAACACTAATAGAGGCCTGCCTCAGTGTAAAAGGGAGGCAGCCACATGATAAGGATTCAACATATACAGAGTGGAGTAGAGGGATAAGTTTAGTATGAAATGCCTTAAAGAATTCAACCGGAAATCCATCTGGACCTGGCGCTTTATTACATTGCATATTATTTAGAGCTAGGGTCAGTTCTTGGACTGTTAGTTCTGAATCTAGTTCAGTAACCAATTCCGGACTTATGGTTGGAAAGTCAAGGTCACCTAAGAAGGTGGACATGTCTGTCACATCTGAAGGAAATTCAGAACTATATAAGGACTCATAAAAGGAGGAAAATACAGAATTAATAAGCCTAGGCTCCTCCACCAGGACTCCTGATGTGTCCTTAATGCGAGGTATTAACCGGGAGGATGCCTGGCGACGTAGCTGGTGAGCAAGTAGTCTTCCTGCCCTGTCTCCATGTTCATAGTATTTGGAGCGGGAATGCAGTAGTAGGCGCTCTGCTTCATTGGTTGTGATAAGGTCTAACTCCGTTTGTAATGCAACCCGACGCTTTGCCAAACCAACAGAATGGGCCCCTGCAAGATGCTGGTCAATAGATTTTATGTCAGCTAACAGTTTCTGGATTTTTGACACCCGTACCTTTTTCACATAGGCAGAGTATGAAATTATCTTGCCCCGCAAATAGGCCTTCAAAGATTCCCACAAAAGTGTTTTTGAGATGGGCTCTGATTCTGATTGATTAAGTGCAATAAAGTCATCAATTGCATCTGTAATCAATCTACAAAATTTGTCATCTGATAGAAGTGAAGTATTAAATCTCCATTGTGAGGGGTACCGGGGTCCTGGTAAAATTTGGATATCCAAAGATACTGGTGAGTGATCCGAGATAGTAATTGGGTGGTATACTACGTCTGTCACTTTGTGTATTAGTCTGGAATCTATAAAGTAGTAGTCTATACGGGAAAAAGTCTGGTGTACATGTGAATAAAAGAAATATTGCCTAGCAGTAGAATTGCGAAATCTCCAAGGGTCAACATAACCTCCATTGGACATAAAAGTACTGATGGCCTTAGCCATTTGAGAATGAGAGGATCCTGTTTTAGAACGATCTAAATGAGGATTAATGGTGCAATTTAAGTCCCCTCCAAAAATCAGAAGGTGGTCATTAAGTGAAGGCAGACCCTCAAACAACTTATTAATGAATCCTGGATTATCAAAATTTGGTGCGTACACATTAACTAATAGGACAGGGGTGTGAAATATAGTGCCAGAGACAATCAGATATCTGCCATCCCTGTCAGAAATGGTCCTAGTAAGTGTAAATGGAACTGATTTACCAATGAGAATGGCAACCCCCCTGGCCTTAGAGTTGAAGCTAGAGTGAAACACATCTGTCACCCAAGGACATCTGAGCCTGACCTGATCATTGGTTCTCATGTGGGTCTCTTATAAAAAAAACAATGTCAGGCTTTAAGCGTTTTAAATGAGAGAATACCCTAGATCTTTTAACAGCACTCCCCAGACCTTTAATATTCCAGCTAATAAATCTAACGTTTGAACCCATTATGTTGGCCATATCCATCAGGTATCAAAATAGAGAAGATCAAACTAACTTCCAACCACCTGCCCCAGGGGTAAAGAAAACATAAAAAAATAAAAAAAATAAATAAAAATAAAAATAAAAAATAGCAACGCAGAACGTTCTGAACCCGAACCAATTTCCCCAAAACCCACAACCACCCCCCATTGCACTTACCCTTACCCCATCCCCAAATGATAGGATACCAGTGCAGACTCCACTAGGAGTCAGAATCCTAAAGGAAAAACTCAGGGCTTTGGACCTGATAGTAACCTTCACAATGCTCTAATCTCAGAGGGGACTCCCGCATAGCACTGTTGTATTCTTGTACATTTGTAAATTCTGTGTTATATTATAGGTTATTTGTTTTCTACTTTATTTTATTCTATTTTATTTGCTGCATGTTAAGTGTTTGTTTACATTCCGGTCCAAGCACAGAAGCGATGTTTGTAAAACCTCACTCTCTCATTACTTAATAATAACACAGAACTTAGCAGCTTCTGTAAAAAATGCCATTTACTGATTTCAACGTAGAAATAAAATTAATAACCAGAGTCGACTTCAAACTTTTGGCCCTCCACAATATTTTCTGCTTCTCATTTGGCCCCTGGGGAAAAATAATTTCTTTGCTATCTCTGCTTTTTCTTTTTAAAAACACATTTCAAACATCAACTCAAAGGTGGCCAGAAATGTTTCAATGATCGGAAAAGCAAGATTATTTCTAGACCCTCAATCAAGACCAAACTCCAGTAATGCTCTTCACAAAGACAAAGAGAAATGTCCAGAACATTCCTCCTGTTGTTCCTCTTCAAGGGACAAAAAGAGAAGCAGTTCAGTCATTTCAATATTGACGATAGTCTTTCTTTTAAAGCACACATTGATCAACTGATTAAGAAGCTAAGTCTGAAAATTGGCTTTTATTTTAGGAACAAGTTATGTTTCTGATAAAAGGAGAAATTCGAAGTCGAAAACGTTCCGCAGCTCATCCGAGAGGCTCGTCAGTTCGTCAGTTCTGTTCCTCTTTTAATGCAAAGAAGAGACTTGTTGCAGCAACGTTTTTACCCGTTAGATTATGGAAATGTTATTTATATGAATGCCCCAACCCAAGTACTAAAACTGCTGGTAACACTAAACCTGGACTAAACCTGGACTAAACCTGGACTAAAACTGGACTAAACCTGGACTAAACCTGGACTAAAACTGTACTAAACCTGGACTAAACCTGGACTAAACCTGGACTAAAACTGGACAAAAACTGGACAAAAACTAGACTAAACCTGGACTAAACCTGGACTAAAACTGTACTAAACCTGGACTAAACCTGGACTAAAACTGGACAAAAACTGGACTAAACCTGGACAAAAACTGGACTAAAACTGGACAAAAACTGGACTAAACCTGGACTAAACCTGGACTAAACCTGGACTAAAACTGGACTAAACCTGGACTAAAACTGGACTAAAACTGGACTAAACCTGGACTAAACCTGGACTAAAACTGGACTAAACCTGGACTAAAACTGGACTAAACCTGGACTAAACCTGGACTAAACCTGGACAAAAACTGGACTAAACCTGGACTAAACCTGGACTAAACCTGGACTAAACCTGGACTAAAAC
The DNA here is from genome assembly GCA_036785185.1 of Paratrypauchen microcephalus. Classification (NCBI taxonomy): domain Eukaryota; kingdom Metazoa; phylum Chordata; class Actinopteri; order Gobiiformes; family Gobiidae; genus Paratrypauchen; species Paratrypauchen microcephalus. The sequence continues at coordinate 321,975 of JAVJIX010000113.1, forward strand.
TGGACTAAACCTGGACTAAAACTGGACTAAACCTGGACTAAACCTGGACTAAACCTGGACTAAACCTGGACTAAAACTGGACTAAACCTGGACTAAAACTGGAATAAACCTGGACTAAAACTAAACTAAACCTGGACTAAAACTGGACTAAACCTGGACTAAAACTGGACTAAACCTGGACTAAACCTGGACTAAACCTGGACTAAACCTGGACTAAACCTGGACTAAAACTGGACTAAAACTAGAATAAACCTGGACTAAAACTGGACTAAAACTAAACTAAACCTGGACTAAAACTGGACTAAACCTGGATTAAAACTGGACTAAACCTGGACTAAACCTGGACTAAAACTGGACTAAAACTGGACTAAAACTAAACCTGGACTAAAACTGGACTAAAACTAAACTAAAACTGAACTAAAACTGGACTAAAACTGGACTAAAACTGGACTAAAACTGGAGATGATCAAAGGAGAAGTTCAATTTGTCAACTGGACAAAGTTTGTTTGGTTGAAAACGTTTCGCCGCTCATCCAAGAGGCTTCGTCAGCTCTGGCCCTCATGCTGGTTTAGCTGCAAGGGAGGAGCTAGCTTCCCTGAACAAAGCTCTGACCTATCCCCGCTACTCTCTTTTGTTTTACTAATTCCTCTGGCGTCTTGTATTAGCATATCTATCAGCCCTAGGCTGCTCTCACTACACAGAAATAGCTCTGAAACTATCAACTAATCTGTCTCTTTGTATTTCAAATTTCTCTGGCGTCCAATTCCCTATTCAAGACAACGACCCTCTCCACCCCTCTGCAATGGCTTGTCTGTCCTAATGATTCTTTGTTTGAGAATCGAATTATAGATGGGAGACAAGTTGTGTCTAACTCCCCCATTTCTGTTTAAACAGAAATGGGGGAGTTAGACACAACTTGTCTCCCATCTATAATTCGATTCTCAAACAAAGAATCATTAGGACAGACAAGCCATTGCAGAGGGGTGGAGAGGGTCGTTGTCTTGAATTTATTACAAGACAATTGAAAATTACAAGAACTGACTTCAATAGTTCAGTTTAAATCTATGTTTAAAGGTTTGGAAATTAAATCTATGATTTGTAATTGCTTTTAAAGGTCCCATGACATGGTACTTCTTGATGCTTTTATATGGCTCCTTAATGGTTCCCTAATACTGTAAATGAATCCTTCTTCAAAATCAACACTCAGTACATGAGAAAGACACATTTACACAGTCAGAGTCATAATCTGTCTGTCTGAACGACTCATTCTGGGCCTTGTTGCTTGAATGCAAATGAGAAGGACAGAGATAGGGTTAGAGGAGCGGGTGGGGCCTTCCCCACCCGCTTTTAGGCATGGGGTGGGGGTGGGGGGGGGAGGCTAAACAGGCTAGGGGAGCTCACATTAATGTTCAAAAACCTCAGAAAGTGAAAATTTCATGCCATGGGACCTTTAAGAATCCATTTTGTGATGTGTTCAAATGTCTGTGTGTAAATGTAACTGTGCTGCTCTGGGCCAGGACTCCCTTGAAAAAGAGATCAGTAATCTCACTGGGACTTTCCTGGTTAAATAAAGGTTAAATTTAAAAAAAAAAATTAAAATCCCTCCATATCTTATAGAGCGCGCTGATTGTTCCTACTTGAGTTTTGGAGTGTGGGGAAACACATATAGAACGAATATTGATTCATTATTTAAAATACAAAAAAAGTCGTGAGAATTCTACATGGGGTAGAACATAGAGATCATACAAATATGTTGTTTTATAAATCCAAAAATTTAAAGTTTGTAGATTTGGATAAATTTAAAACCTTGCAAATTATGCATCAAGCCTGGTATAAACAACCACCAGGAAATATTCAAATATTATTTAACAACAGAGAAGGAAATTATAACTTAAGAAATTAATTCAATTTTAAGAAATTATTTTTCCGTACAACATGCAAAAAATGTGCATCACAAGATGTGGAGTGGATTTGTGGAATAATTTAAATGAAGTTAAGAGATGCCCAAATAAATATTGTTTTAAATATATATATATATATATATATATATATATATATATATATATATATATATATATATATATATATATATATATATGAATGAATGAATATATATATGAAGGAAGGAGGCCGAGGACTAGTGAGTGTGGGAACCACTGTCCAGGATGAAACATCCAAAATCCATAAGTACATCAAGGACAAGGCCCCGACAGATGATGTGCTCAAGGAATGCCTCAGACAGTGGAGTGCAGAGGAAGAGGTGCTGGAGGGACCATCATGGCAGGACAAACCCCTACATGGGGCGTACCACCGAAACATAACTGAAGTGGCTGATATCAAGAAATCCTACCAATGGCTGGAGAGGGCTGGTCTGAAGGACAGCACAGAGGTCCTCATCCTGGCTGCACAGGAGCAGGCCTTGAGCACCCGAGCAACAGAGGCCCAGATCTACCACACCAGACAAGACCCAAGGTGTAGGCTGTGCAAAGAGGCTCCTGAGACAGTCCAGCACATAACTGCAGGGTGTAAGATGCTGGCAGGGAAAGCATACATGGAGCGACACAACCAAGTGGCGGGCATAGTGTACAGAAACATCTGTGCAGAGTACGGGCTGGAGACCCCAAGGTGGGAAACACCTCCGAAGGTTGTGGAGAATGACCGAGCCAAGATCCTGTGGGACTTCCAGATACAGACTGACTGAATGGTGATGGTGAACCAACCAGACATAGTGGTGGTGGATAAGCAACAGAACAGAGCCGTGGTGGTGGACATTGCAATACCAAGCGATGGTAACATCAGGAAAAAGGACCACGAGAAACTAGAGAAATACCAGGGGCTCAAGGAAGAGCTGGAGAAGTCCTGGAAGGTGAAGGCATCAGTGGTGCCCGTGGTGATCGGAGCACTCGGGGCTGTAACCCCCAAACTGGAGGAGTGGCTACAACAGATCCCAGGAAAAACATCAGACATCTCAGTCCAGAAAAGTGCAGTACAGGAACAGCAAAGATACTGCACAGAACTCTCAAGCTCCCAGGACTCTGGTAGAGGACCCGAGCTGGATGAGAGTGAGAGACCAGGAGTAAATAAGTTTATACTTCCACCTGCTCCATTTTGAGCAAAAGGAACTGCAGAGTTATGTGACATAAGTTTGTATTTGTAGAACTCCTGAGTTTGTATTTGTGAAATTTCGTTTAAATGGAACCTGCAAGATGCTCAAATAAACCTAAAACCTACCAAAAAAGCCTACCTACCTAAAATAAAAATGTGGCTTATTACTGGGCTATTCAGGCCTATTGTTTAAAAAGTAATATTAGTACAGTATTACAGTATTCTAATATTATTATAGTATTAGTACAGTATTACAGTATTGTATTATTCTAATATTAGTACAGTATTGTAGTATTCTTACAGTATTAGTACAGTATTGTAGTATTATTATACTATTAATACAGTATTGTAGTAATATTATAGTGTTAATACAGTATTACAGTATTGTAGTATTATTATAGTATTAGTACAGTATTATAACAGTATTTTTCTACATTTATACCTTGTGTGTTTTTAGAGGACACAGCTGCACTGCCCGTGAGCGGCCGCGGGGGGGCGCTGCTGCTCTAAACTCAGAGGCGCGCGTGGTGTGACCGGGACCAGGGTCTGCGCACACGCACGCGCACAGATCACTGAGTGGATCATTGTGCGCGCGCACAGTGAGGAGCTGTCCCGCGGCTCGGTGCTGCACGCGCCTCATCCCATTGGCTCTTCCAAACTGGACTTTACGTCATGCGTAACTTTTGGGGTATAAATGCGCGCGCTCCAGACTCTCTTTGTCTGTGCACGTGGAGCTGACAGAGGCGCGTGCCAAACTGTCAAAAGTATTTTAGAGGTCGCGTATTTTGAGAGCGCGCCCGCGGCACAGCACGTGCGTCATGACGGCGGTCAGTAAATAGCAGGATGGAGCGCGCGAGCCTCTGATCCACGGTGCGCGTGTCAGCGGGTCACGGTGGTCCTGAGTCACGGTCACACCTCCAGCGGCACATCTGTGCGTCTGTGCCGCGCGCACTGCGCCATCACACCTCCCGCGGCACATCTGCGCGTCTGTGCACATGGATAAAAAGGCTCCGCGCGCGGCACAATGGTCGTCCTGGGAGCGCGTAACGGAACGTTCGGCGGCGGAAACATGAGGTCGTTTATGATAGAGGAGCGCGCGGGCGGCGGGGACCACGCGGGTTCCAACAGGATCATCTCGGAGGTGCTCGCGCCGCGGCTGCTGAAGATCGCGCAGGACGCGGCGGAAGCGGCAGCTGCGGCCACCGCTCCGGCCACGTACAGTCCGCCGTTCGTCATGGAGAGCAACGGCACGCGCTGTGGAGAGCAGATCCTGAGCTACGGCCGCGTGGAGAAGGTCCTGATCGGGGGCGTGCTCATGATGCTCACGCTGTCCACGATCTGCGGGAACCTGCTGGTGGTCATCTCCGTGTGCTTCGTCAAGAAGCTGCGCCAACCCTCCAACTACCTGATCGTGTCTCTGGCTCTGGCCGACCTCTCCGTGGCGCTCGCGGTCATGCCCTTCGTGTCCATCACGGACCTGATCGGAGGACAGTGGGTGTTCGGACAGTTCTTCTGTAACGTCTTCATCGCCATGGACGTGATGTGCTGCACCGCGTCCATCATGACGCTGTGCGTAATCAGCATCGACAGGTCAGAGAACTTTATTTGTCCAAACACTTTCTGTTTATTTTGTCCACTCTTATTTCGAACACTCTGTGCGCTTTTACGCACGGCTGTGGTGCCATGGCTCATGACGCGCGGTGTGCCACGCGTCCTAAATTCTTTTACACACGTATTTTTGAGCTTCAGGGTCACACGTGCGCGTCATGGACACGGGGAGATGGCACGCGCTCGGAGCGCGTGTTCTTATGAGGCCCTTGGACAGCTCCTGACCTTTACACGCACACGCGCGGTGCTCGTGCCCGGCGGCCGGACAGAGGACACAGAGAACACGCACGTGACGCGTGTCCGTCAGCCCCGTAATCCTGATCCATGAAGCACCGCGCGCAGAACTGGACATTTCAGTGTTTCAGATTCTGATGATCAGAGTAATCCTCAAAATGAACAAAAGAAAAAGAATAAAATAAAACAGTGTCATGATCAATAAAATAAACTAGTGTCATGATCAATAAACTAAACTAGTGTCATGATCAATAAACTAAACTAGTGTCATGATCAATAAACTAAACTAGTGTCATGATCAATAAACTAAACTAGTGTCATGATCAATAAACTAAACTAGTGTCATGATCAGTCTGTGTCTCTTAAAGCTGCGGTATCAGACTGTACTGTACAAACTCCTAAACATTAGACCAAAACAGCACAGATAAAAGAACCTTCAAGCAAAGACTTAAATGTTGGACCGACCGGACTTTGAGTTTCCTGCGTCACTTTCTCTTCAAACACAAACTCTTCTAAAGCCAAAATGTGCAAAATAAAAGTCTGTTTTAAAGGAACTGTATATCAGATTTTGATGTTAAATTCCATAAACATGAGCTATGAGGAAAACATGTTCAAATCAAATGAAGCTTTAACTGATCCTAATGTCGTTTATGTTTTCATTTCCTTTTGGTTCGATTCTCCAATCAGAACGCAGAATGAGCGTCACATGACTCTCTCATGCGGGTCGCTGGTTCAAATCTCAAATCCAGTGAGTTTAAACCTAAAATGTCTCTCTGATCTGAACGGTCCCTCCCTAAACCCCAGAGTCAGTGCTAGTGCAGCCTCTGCAGCTCAGGGAGGGGATTCTGGAGGTTCTGAGCTTCACCTGAGCCTGTCCAGAACCTGAGACGGAGACAAACGTGGACGTGTCTCATCTGCAGGCTCAGTTTGGGTTATTGTAACAGCTCCTCGAAGAATGTGCAGATGTTTGAAGAGTGAGTCTGCTGTGGGAGAAGATGCTCTGGGCACATTTAGGTCGTTTTCACACCAGGAAAGTCCGATACTTGCTTTGGTCCGGACCAAATTTTTTTTTTTTTTTGGTGCGGTTCGCTTTCACACTGCAGTTTTTCCCAAGTGGACCAACATCTATAAACATGTCCAAACAAGTGAAGGAGGAGAATCATGGTGTTATGTGCTGTTAGAGATATGGTTTACTCAGTTTTTACAGTTCGCACAAATGTTTGAGCAGCATCGTGAGGTTTACACTATTTTACAATCAATTTACAAACGACGAAGACACAGGGCAAGACGACTACAGAGGACAGCGCTCATGCTGTGACTCTTGCTCTTCACGCAAAACATAAGTAAGCCTCGTAAGTTTTGTTTCGTTTTGTTTCATTTCTTCAGCCTCGGTTTCCCATAATGCTCGACATACGACAGGAGCTCGTTACAGGTCCCATGACATGGTACTTCTTGATGCTTTTTCATTTCATTTTCATTTCATATTTATTTCTATAGCACATTTAAAAACAACGTCAGTTGACCAAAGTGCTTCACATGAAGGATAAAAGACAAAAGAACATATACATATATAACAATGTAAGGACTATAATAAAAACTATAATAAAAAACTGACTAACTAGTATTAAAAGCCAGGGAAAAGAGATGAGTTTTTAATCTTGTCTTAAACTGCGTTACAGACTGAGAGGATCTGACAGGAAGAGGAAGGCTGTTCCACAGTTTGGGCGCTGCCACAGAAAAGGCTCTGTCCCCTCTCGTCCTGAGTCTAGTCTTGGGAATGACCAACAGAAGCTGGTCAGCTGATCTCAGGGCTCTGGGTGGAGTGTAGGGCTCCAGTAATTCCCTCAAATAGACTGGACCCAAAGAGTGTAAACTCAGCGTCTCTGTAAATCACGCCCAGAGAGTTTGGACTGCAGAGGAGCTACACAATGCGAAATGCGTTTTTTTATTTGCCTGGAGGCACGTCCGAGTGTTTCTAGGCTCGGAAGTCCTTTATCTGAGCCTTTTCTATGGCTCCTTAATGGTTCCCTAATACTGTAAATGAATCCTTCTTCAAAATCAACACTCAGTGCATGAGAAACAGAGATAAGATGAGAAAGAGTCATTTTTCTCTCTCTGAACAGGCCATTATGGGTGTTGTTGCTTGAATGCAAATGAGGAGAAAAGAGATGGCCTATAGTAGAGGGTGGGGGCGTGGCCAAACTCTCCGCTCTCAGCTCTCAGCTGTACGCTCTGACCCATTTCCGCGTTTTTGCGCGGAGGAACAGATGAGAAGCGTTCCATTGAAAAATAAACACATTTCCACAGAAAATAAAATTAAACCACTGCTGTTTCAGAGGTCCAGAGGGTCGGGTAAAGGACTTCCGAGCCTAGAAACACTCGGACGTGCCTCCAGGCAAATAAAAAAACGCATTTCGCATTGCCTAGCTCCTCTGCAGTCCAAACTCTCTGGGCGTGATTTACAAAGACGCTGAGTAGAGACACAGACGGGGGTGGAACTGCATTTTTCGAGCTGACGTCAATAAGGTGCCTTGTTGAGAATCGCCCGTTTGAGCTGTGTTTTTTTTCTAACGCAGAAAAGGATCGCAAATGCTCAGTTTAGACATTTCGCAACTTTTAACCATGGGGGGGGGGGCCTAAACAGGGTAGGGGAGCTCACATTAACGTTCAAAAACCTCAGAAAGTGAAAATTTCATGCCATGGGACCTTTAAGTACAAAAAGCCAACTTGTGTCGGATCGAGTCTGGTCTGCATTCTCACCTCAAACGAACCGCACCAGAGTTCGAATGGAACCGTGCCGAGACTGAACTTTTTAGGTGGTCTGGGTTCGCTTGTTTGCTCCGGATCGAGATTTGGGGTTTTTATTCACACCAGAACAAAAGTCCGAATTAAAGGAGCAAACGAACTCTGGTTCGTTTTAGACTAACCAAACAAGGCAGGTGTGAAAACGACCTTAGTCTCAACACAACCAGCCAAAGAATGAATAAATAAAAATAAATGAATGGATAATGTTAAAGTGGACATATGCTTTTATTTCTTAGTGTTTAAACTGGGGCTGTCAGTTTAACGCGTTAATTAGATTAATTAATTACACCGCAAACTAACGTGTTATAAAAATTAACGCACATTTTAAATTTGGCGTGCGGCGAGCGCTGCCAGGGCCTTTGAACGGCAACTTTTTTATGTAAAAAGAACGAAGACGGGACAACAAGAACGCCGTGATTTGGAGCTTTTGTCAAAAAGAATTTTCCGATCACCGAAGCTGCTCCAGCCTGACAGATCAATTGAACGATAAACACGTCCGGACGTTCCATCGTTACCGGTGATAGAGCGAGCGTGAGCGAACTTCACCAAACCAACAAACCAACAAACCACCAAACCAACAAACCACCAAACCGCCAAACCACCAAACCAACAAACCACCAAACCCCCAATCCAACAAACCACCAAACCCCCAAACCAACAAACCACCAAACCCACAAACCAACAAACCACCAAACCAACAAACCACCAAACCACCAAACCACCAAACCACCAAACCACCAAACCAACAAACCAACAAACCAACAAAAACCAACAAACCACCAAACCAACAAACCACCAAACCACCAAACCACCAAATCACCAAACCAACAAACCACCAAACCAACAAACCACCAAACGCCCAATCCAACAAACCACCAAACCACCAAACCACCAAACCAACAAACCACCAAACCACCAAACCACCAAACCACCAAACCACCAAACCAACAAACCACCAAACCAACAAACCACCAAACCAACAAACCACCAAACCAACAAACCACCAAACCAACAAACCACCAAACCAACAAAAACCAACAAACCAACAAACCACGCTCGCAGAATTTAGGAAACGAATGAGCAAAGTGACCACATGAAAACTGACAATCTCAATCTCTCAAGTGGGTTCGTTCTCTCACTCACTCACAATCTCTCTCCCTCTTTCACACTCTTAAAATGCGATTAATTAATCAAATTAATTACAAATCCTGTAATTAATTAGATTAATTTTTTAAACCGCCTGACAGCACTAGTTTAAACTTTAACATATGTAGATTTCTATATAGATTTATCATATGTAAATGAAGAGGGAGCTGAGCCGAAAGGCAAAGCTCTCGATTTACCGTCGATCTCCGTTCCTCCCCTCACCTATGGTCATGAGCTCTGGGTAATAACCGAAAGGACGAGATCGCCGATACAAATGTTCCCTGTGAATCCCGGAGAGAAGTTCCCCACAATAATATGAACGAATCAACAGAAATTACCGACTGTAAAAATCAAACGGAAACTACCCCACACCCCAGACCCTCCGGCTTTTAAAATCACCTGCTGCAAAATCTATTCAGCCCTGAGTTTATGGACTAACGCCTGTGGGTGGGGGCAGAAAACTCCCCCAGGGCACCAAAAGAGCTCGAACTGGCCCTGTCCCAAAGTGTCTAAAAGCATGTTTAAAGGGGAATTAAAACCACGTGAATGTGTAAAGTGTTCTTTAAAAGAATTAAACCACAGGCAAAAGGACCTTTTTTTACCGCCCCAGTGCACAGAGAAAACATTTGTTCTGCTCTAAGTCTTGAAATCCGATCACATTATGTGTGGAGAGCTCTGTATTTAAACCATAGTTTAATAATCCCGCTCCACCTGGGACTGCATACGGCCTCACTCTGAAGCACTTTGCTCAAGGGCACGTTCTCCACACCAGTGTTACTCCACAGCACAGGGGTTCGTTTAGTCGTTTATTTCCCAGATGGGCGACATATTCGGCAGCGTGAATCACAATAATCACAATTTAAGGTGCCGGGCACAGGGGCCAACGATGTGGATCTGCTCGTGTGTTGGACAAGGAAGACCTAAACCTTCAGGTTTGGGTCTCAAGAACAAGTGCAGCTGCACCTGACTGGATAAAGAGAGCCCAGAAGTGCAGGACCTTTTTAAAGGTCCCATAGCATGAAATTTTCACTTTCTGAGGTTTTTGAACGTTAATGTGAGCTCCCCTACCCTGTTTAGCCCCCCCCCCCCCCCCCCCATGGTTAAAAGTTGTGAAATGTCTAAACTGAGCATTTGCGATCCTTTTCGGCGTTACAAAAAAACGAAGCTCAAACGGGCGAGTTTGAACAAGGCACCTTATTGACGTCAGATCGAAAAAAGAAATGCAAATGCAGTTCCACCCCCGTCTGTCTGTACTCAGCGTCTCTGTAAATCACGCCCAGAGAGTTTGGACTGCGAATGCGCTAGGCAATGCGAAATGCGTTTTTTTATTTGCCTGGAGGCAAAGTGTCCGAGTGTTTCTAGGCTCGGAAGTCCTTTATCTGAGCCTCTGGACCTTTGAACAGCAGTGGTTTAATTTGATTTTCTGTGGAAATGTGTTTATTTTTCAATGGAATGCTTCAAATCTCTCTCTCGTGCAAAAACAAGGAAATGGATCAGAGGGCACAGCTGACAGCGGGAGAGTGGAGAGTTTGGCCACGCCCCCACCCTCTACTATTGGCCAGCTCTTTTCTCCTCATTTGCATTCAAGCAACAACGCCCATTATAGAGTGTTCAGAGAGAGAAAAAATACTCTTTCTGTGTTGATTTTGAAGAAGGATTCATTTACAGTATTAGGGAACCATTAAGGAGCCATATAAAAGCATCAAGAAGTACCATGTCATGGGACCTTTAAAAATGGTGGGTCGTAAGGAGTGCGAGGGCCATTCAAAAAGTTCTAAGACAAATGCCATAAATTCAAAATGATTCGAACTAGTTCAACAAAATGACCTTGAATCGTAGCACTGATGACTGATAAACACATTCGACAAGTTTCGGTATTCTGGCTTTGTTATTCAAAGAGTTACGTTACATATTGCACAACCCACTTTTTTGACCCTCCAAAATGAGCCAATCTGAAGTCCGAGCAAACATTCAATTTCTAACAAAACTTCAATGGAATCCTAAAGAAATTATTGAAGCTTTGCACAATGTTTATGGATGTTTTTTTCCTTTTTCCAAAGTTGAAGGAACATTTAAAAGGAACAAGATTTCAGTCCATACTTGAAGTGAAGAGGGAGGTTGTGACCTGGTCGACTAGACAATAATTTTTCGGTGGAAACATCGCTTGCAGAAGTGTATGGACTTAGGTGGATGTTATGTAGAAAAATAATTTTGTTACTTTCAAAAATAGAGCTTGTCTTAGAGCTTATACTCGTATCAGTCATCAGTGGTACGATTCAAGGTCATTTTGTTGAACGAGTTCGACTCATTTTTAATTTATGGCAGTTGACTTAGAACTTTTTGAATGGCCCTCGTATCGTGCATTAACACTGACTTCCCCCTGACAGTGTCCTCTGAGCCGAGTTCTACCCCGGTTCTGGAGCTGACGAAAGTAGGTCCGGTAAGTTAGCGGGAACGGTTAATAAAGCTTGTTTTTCTTCTTAATACATTATTTGTCCAAAATGTGATATATTTGCTTCACAAACAGTTGTCTGCGAAAAATTCAGCAATCTGATTCGCATGGTGCTATTTTCTCTCAAGTTGCATCACTGCGCGCCTGTTATTATTATTATTAGCCTGTTCACTGTAAACATCCACTTACAAGTGAACAGGCTAATAATAAATAGCTAAATAAATTAAAAAGTATTGGGTTCGTGCGCGGCTGTCCAGCTGGGGGCAGCGTGCAGTGATACCAGACCCCCCAGGATTTCACGGGCATTTTTTGTGATTGTTTCGGGCTAAAATGCCTGAATTTGCGGGAGCTTTTCCAAAAAGTTGCGATGAAAGTTGCGGTGCTTTTAAGGTTTTTGTTGTGATTTTGTTGCGGGAGGAAGTGAAAGTTGCGATAAATAGTTGTGATTTTCCATTTTTGTAATTAAAATTGAGTAATATTTTGAATACTGAGTTATTACTGACAAAGAATAATACAAAGACACAGAGATCACAGATATGGTCCTAAAACAACCTTACCAACATCGAAAATAAATTACTACTAGGAGGGGAACTGTTTCGCGCGGTCTTTTGTTGTTATTTTTGTGGGCAAATGCGCCGCAGACATGTTTCTTTGCCATTAGAAGCCGTGTCTCAATTCCCAGAGCGCGCGGCTCGGAGCGTGGCCCGAAGGGCATGTGCTGTCCCACTTCTTTTTTGTCCCATGCGCAGTTAACACGCGGTCCGAAGACCGCAGTCGTTAAGCGGTCCGCGGACTGCAGTCGGGGCTGAGCAAGTGTGCACCTCCTTGACTGCAGTCTGAGCCCCCTTCGGGCCGCGCTCCGAGCTGTGCGCTCTGGGAACTGGGACACGGCCGCAGTTTTGTTTTGTCACACAGAAGTAAGGCAGAAGGAAGTTGGTCGGCGTTCAATACGTCGCCGATTATTGGCCAAAAATAGTAAAAATTGCGGGAAAGTTGCGGTGATTGGCCAAAATTCCAACACTGCCCTGAATTCACGGGGATTGGCTGAAGTTGCGTTGAAGTTGCAAATCACAACATCGCGAATTCCTGGAAGGTCTGTGATACGACTCGAGAGAAAATAGCACCAAGCGGTTATGACTGTTTTGTGATGCAAATATATCTCTTTTTGGACAAATATTGTTTTGAGAAGAAAAACAAGCTTAATGTCCCCGCTAACTTACCGGAACTATTTTTTTGTGAGCTACAGAACCAGAGTTCAGATGGCTGTGATTGACAGATGGATTAGCCAATCAGGAACATGTAAGGTCTGTTCGTATGTGGGTTCTAATCCCCCCCGGCAATGAGCTAACCAGTGTGGGTCCTTGGGCAAGACCCTTCACGGTACTGCCCCCCGGGCGCCGAAAAAGATGGCTGCTCACTGCTCCTGAAAAGGATGGGTCAAATGCAGAAGTCAAATTTCTCCCGTGTGTCACTGTGTGTCATTGTGTGTGAGACCAATAAAGTCTTAATCTTAAATCCAAGATTAAGATCTTAATCTTGGGCTGTTCTTGTCACTAAACACAAACTCAACACACAGAGGAGGCGCTGGGCAACAGGGTTAAAAATACCAGATGGTTTAGTTTAGTTTATTTATTTGACAGGGATGTACAGGAGCATTAATCACAAAATGAAAAGATGTTTTGTTCCAGACTTTATCTCTCGGAGTCCCTGAGACAAACAAACATCACAAAGAATGAACATAAAGCAGAAAAACAATTCAGAATATTTACAGTGGCGCTGAGACATTTCATCAATTAGTAAAAAAGAATGAAAACTCTTCCCGATCCCTGTTTCCTCTTCTCATGTCGAGTCTTTAACGCCGACACGTCTGCACTCTGACAAACTGTTGTTTAATTTCCAGGCTAAATTTTTTGAAGCATTTGCGTAATTTTAGCTCGGTTGGAAGTTTGTTCCGTTCTGAGATTGTTTTAAATGAAAATGCCGATTGTCCTAATGATGTTTTCCGTTTTGGTATTACACTTTGGCCATTGACCGTTGACCTGGTTGTTCTGACCATCTGATCAGATCACTTTTTCAATGGTGGTGTTTATAAAGAGACTCTAAAGGTTTTATTGTGGTTTTTGGCTTGTGATCAGCATGAAACACCAAATATTAAATGAGGTAGTATCATTGCATAATATCATTTACATAAACTTTTTTGATTGCGGTGACCCAAAGTAATTTTCTGCCAAGTTTTGTACATCTTCGAAAAAGTAAAATTTTGACCCTCCATGCAAAATGTTGCTGTGTTCTGTAGAGGGCGCTGTTGCATCCTTTTTGTTTGTGTCACAATTGGAAGGTTTTGGCCAGAAAGTTTTACAAGTGATTAAAATTTGAGCCAAATCAAACTTTTTAAAATTTTGATATTTGAAAATTTCAAAACTTCAGAATGAAATTTGTGGCTTCGTCGCACGTAAACCGTGTCAGTTCTCAAAATAAATTGGCTAACTTTTGATGCCCCACTTCTCTAGATGATGTACGGTGATTTTCAGCCCTGTTGGAGTTTGTTAAAATGTGACGTGACCAAAACCGCATACTCAGCATTTTGAAAATTAGAATCTAAGATGGCTGACTTCCGGTTTGTCAGGGGGCGTGGCCATAATAATATTTTTTGTTTGTCTTCACATAATGAAGGTGTGTACCTAATTTAGTGGCTCGATGACAAACTTTACGTCGGAACAGCTCCCATAGGCACAATGTATTTTGACTTTTGTAGGTGGCATCATTTTTATTTTTTTTATGTCCATCAAATTTTTCGGCACTGAGTTTTTGAGTATGTTTAGGGGGTGAAATTAGAAGAATCAAAAGTAAAACTAAAACAATATAGCCGTTTACAGCACATTTTAGATTTTTTAAAGCTCTTGAGATTCAGTGGCTCACGCGCTCGTCATTCGCCATTACGTCAGGGTCGCCCATTGACACCCATTGATTTCTATTGATTCTGAGCAGTTCACCCATGCACTCATCGCATGCTTGCTCGTTGGGCCCAACAAGCAGGAAGACCCGCCACTATTCAAATGGAGGGTCTTTGAGTAATGATATTAGTAAAATTATTAAAATATTATAGGAAAGATATCAGCAAAAATAGTAGTTTGCCTGATGTGCCTGTCTGTGGTGTGTTTTCTTATTCTATGATGTTTTTTACACTTTAGAGATGAATCTGTGTTCATCTGCTTAAACCACAGCGGAGCTTTTAACAGAATCATCATTTATATGTCGTGTTTCTACATTTGTGCCATATTCTCCCCCCACTGTGCCCCTGACTCCTCCCACTGTGCCTCTGACTCCTCCCACTGTGCCTCTGACTCCTCCCACTGTGCCCCTGACTCCTCCCACTGTGCCTCTGACTCCTCCCACTGTGCCTCTGACTCCTCCCACTGTGCCCCTGACTCCTCCCACTGTGCCTCTGACTCCTCCCACTGTGCCTCTGACTCCTCCCACTGTGCTCCTGACTCCTCCCACTGTGCCCCTGACTCCTCCCACTGTGCCTCTGACTCCTCCCACTGTGCCTCTGACTCCTCCCACTGTGCCTCTGACTCCTCCCACTCACTACGAGCACACTTACGACTTCAAACCAAACTATTAACTGACCACATTTTCATTTAATAGATTATCCTGTTTTATCCTGTCCTCCCCCCCTCACTCTTACTGGGCGGAATTCCAAATATGGAAATCTGGTTGAAATTCACCCCTATAACTGCTAGCCTTGATGAGCTTCATTTGGCCAAAGTAATAATAATACGGCCCTGAATTTGTAGATTAACGCCTGCGGGTGGGGACAGAAAATTCACCCAGGGCACCAAAAGAGCTAGAGCTGGCCCTGTCGCAAAGTCTTCCTCTTATCCGGGGTCGGGTCGCCGGGGCAACAGTCTAAGCAGGGACTCCCAGACTTCCTTCACCCCGGACACTTCCTCCAGCTCCTCCAGGGGGACCCCAAGGCGTTCCTAGGCCAGCCGGGAGACATAGTCTCTCCAGCGTGTCCTGGGTCTTCCCCGGGGCCTCCTCCCGGTGGGACGTGCCCGGAACCCCTCCGGAGGGAGGCGTCCAGGAGGCGTCCGGAACAGACGCCCGAGCCACCTCCGCTGCTCCTCTCAACGTGGAGGAACAGTGGCTCTACTCCGAGCTCCTCCCGTGTGACTGACCTCCTCACCCTATCTCTAAGGGAGCGCCCAGCCACTCTGCGGAGGAAACTAATTTTGGCCGCTTGTATCTGCGATCTCGTCCTTTCGGTCATTACCCAGAGCTCATGACCATAGGTTTATGACTTTTATGGTCATAAAAGCATTAAACCATAGGCAAAATCTTTTATTGTCCCAGTGCAGAAAGAAAAACAGTTGTTATAATAATAATAATACATTTTATTTATATAGCGCTTTTCATGACACTCACTTTCATGAACAGTTGTTCTCCTTTTTAAGTCTTAAAATCCAGTTGCATTATCTATAGAATGAAGAGCTCTGTATTTAAACCATAGTTTAAAAAAACATGCTCTCATGGCCATAATCCTGCTCCACCTGGGGCTGCATATGGCCTCACTCTGAAACGCTTTGCTCAAGGGCACGTTCTCTACAGCTGCGTTTCAGCACAGGAGGGTTCATTCGTAGACTGTTTGTATAAATGGACATTACGTGCTGCCTTGTTCCAAATGGGAAGTTCTCATGGACGCGCTT
Source organism: Paratrypauchen microcephalus (assembly GCA_036785185.1). NCBI lineage: Eukaryota > Metazoa > Chordata > Actinopteri > Gobiiformes > Gobiidae > Paratrypauchen > Paratrypauchen microcephalus. The sequence goes on from JAVJIX010000113.1 coordinate 338,034, forward strand.
CTGCCTTCGTCTAATTGACTTACGCTTGAATATTGTCGACTTCACACTCCCTTAGTCCGCTTCCTTATACAGTCTATGGTTCCTCTATGGTCCATTGTAAATCTGCTGTCTTCTCTGTGTTCTCCATAGGTACCTGGGCATCACCAAACCCCTGACTTACCCGGTGCGTCAGAACGGCTGCTGTATGGCCAAGATGATCCTGTCGGTGTGGCTCCTGTCGGCATCCATCACCCTGCCGCCCCTGTTCGGCTGGGCGCAGAACGTGAACGATGGGCGCGTCTGCCTCATCAGCCAGGACTTCGGCTACACCGTCTACTCCACCGCCGTCGCCTTCTACATCCCCATGTCCGTCATGCTCATCATGTACTACCGAATCTACCGCGCCGCCAAACTCAGCGCCGCCAAACACACCATCACCGGCTTCCCCAGGGACGGAGACTCTGCCGCCTCACGCAGCGCCAAACCCGAGTCCGGAGACACCGCCAGCGCAGAGGGGACCGAGGCGGAGCGCGAACACGAACGAGACTTGGAGGACGAAGAGGAGGAGAGTTTGGACTGCGTGTCGGCAGCTTTGAAACTCCAGCGAGAAGTCGAGGAAGAATGCACGACCCGAGTGTCACGACTTCTGAAGAGCGGGGAGCACCATCAGCGACGCAAAAGGAAGAACCAGTCTATCTTCAAGCGAGAGCAGAAAGCGGCGGCCACGCTGGGCATCGTGGTGGGGGCGTTCACATTCTGTTGGTTGCCCTTCTTCATCGTGTCCACCGCCCGGCCCTTCGTGTGCGGGGTGGAGTGCAGCTGCGTGCCCCTGTGGCTGGAGAGGACCCTGCTCTGGTTAGGATACGCCAACTCCCTCATCAACCCGTTCATCTACGCCTTCTTCAACCGCGACCTGAGGACCACCTACAGTAACCTCCTGAGGTGCCGGTACAGAAACATCAACCGGAAACTGTCGGCGGCCGGTATGCACGAGGCACTCAAACTGGTGGAGAAACCTGAGTCTGAGGTGTAGTGGACAAAAGCTCGAAGTGAGCGGATACTGTAAGAAAGTAGGTTAAAAGTCCTGTATTACGCAACATTGACTGTTTTGAGCTTTAAACCATGTTAGAATGTCGTTACCTCCTCAAAAACAGACCTGCAGTTGCGTTTGAGTAACCCTTAATTATTCTGTCTGCATCTCCAAAGCTCAAAATGCTCCGTTCCACCTTGTGATATCATGAAGCGGTAGTTTTTAGGTAAACGGCTACTTTTTTATCTTAGCTCAGTAGAGTTTGGCAAATCCAGGACTGAAAAAATGATCCAAACGATTCTCGTGAAGGTGTTTGGAGTTTAAAAAGAGAGTACAGTAGAACACTTCCTGTGTTGTCATACGACATCACAAAGTGGAGCAGAGTGTTTTCAGTTTGAGAGAAGAACTGAACCTAAATCTGAAAGGTTTGTGTGTTAAACATGTGAATGAAACAAAACACAATTCCAGGTGTGTTTGCGCTGAGGAAACACTAGAACATAGATCAGAAAATAGCGTAAGATGGGTTTGTAAAAATTCATAAAGTAACCGATTTGACTTATTTCGGTTTGTAGGAAGGATACATACCAAAATAATCTGGACATACCAAAACACTTTTCTTGTTCACGGCCTGCCGGCGCAGTTCAGTTTCACCATTAAAATACCGAGAAGGGTAAAACTTGAGGTCCTCGTGATCACCAAACCAGAGCCAAACACCTCGAGAAGTGTCCTTAAAGCTCCACTGCGGAACATGAAGGTGAAACTGTGTGAAACTGTATATATAACCCAAAAGCTGACAGTGGTGCAAACTACAGAAAATAATAATGTACTTAATTACAAGTACTGCTTCCAAAATTGTACGTAAGTGAAAGTAAAAAGTCTGTATGAAAAGTATTACTCAGAGTTACTTTTGAACACAATTTTAGAAGCACTTCAGCTAATAATTTTACACAAAACTGGATCAGTCAAGCGTGAGATCGACAGGTGGATCGGTGCGGCGTCGGCAGTGATGCGGTCGCTGTACCGGACCGTTGTGGTGAAGAGGGAGCTGAGCCGAAAGGCAAAACTCTCGATTTACCGTCGATCTCCGTTCCTCCCCTCACCTATGGTCATGAGCTCTGGGTAATGACCGAAAGGACGAGATCGCCGATACAAGCGGCCGAAATGAGTTTCCTCCGCAGAGTGACTGGACACTCCCTTAGAGATAGAGTGAGGAGTAGACCTGGTTCAGTCCTAGTTTAGTCCCAGTTTAGACCTGGTTTAGTCCCAGTTTAGACCTGGTTTAGTCCCAGTTTAGACCTGGTTTACTCCTGTTTTAGTCCTCATTCAGTTCTGGTTTAGTTCTGATTTAGTCCCGGTTTAGTCCCAGTTTAGACCTGGTTTAGTCCCAGTTTAGACCTGGTTTAGTCCTAGTTTAGAGCTGGTTTAGTCCCAGTTTAGACCTGGTTTAGTCCTGGTTTAGTCCCGGTTTAGACCCAGTTTAGTTCCAGTTTAGACCTGGTTTAGTCCCATTTTAGACCTGGTTTAGACCTGGTTTAGTCCCAGTTTAGACCTGGTTTAGTCCCAGTTTAGACCTGGTTTAATCCCAGTTTAGACCTGGTCTGGCTCGGGCGTCTGTTCCGGACGCCTCCTGGACTCCTCCCTGAGGAGGTGTTCCAGGCATGTCCCACCGGGAGGAGGCCCAGGAAGTCCCAGGACACGCTGGAGGGACTATGTCTCCCGGCTGGCCTGGGAACGCCTTGGGGTCCCCCCGGAGGAGCTGGAGGAAGTGTCCGGGGTGAAGGAAGTCTGGGAGTCCCTGTTTAGACTGTTGCCCCGGCGACCCGGCCCCGGATAAGAGGAAGAACATGGATGGATCAGTCAAAAATGAATGTACTCATTTTAAACCTCAGTCTGCATATTCGCTGAGCTCTGTCCAATCAGAGTGGGCGATACAGTGCCGTCAAAAAACGAAGCCTACCATATCAAATATCATCTTAATTTGTGGTTAATATAAATGATTTGCGAAGAAAAGTGGAAACATTTGTTACAGGAAGTAGAGTGCTCTATTTTAGAGAGTTCTAGGCTGTGTCCGAATGTCCACCCTGACCTCTCGTTCCTTTTCATGACTTTTTCACCAACTGGACATTCGGACACCGCTAAAAATGACCCCTGAGCAGTGCCCTAAGGAGGGAATCGTGCGGACATTCAGACACAGCCCTAGACTGATCACCTGGGAGAATTCTGTACAAAAGTTCAACACAATTTATAGTTTCAAAACCCATTTTCTTGAGACTTTAAACATAATTTAAATTCAATAAATATATGTATTTTTAATCATTTTATTTGTCAAATCATAATCACATCATCTCTGTAACAGTTAAGGAGTTCCCTAGTGTGACATCATGACTTCAAACCAGGAAGTTCAATTTGAAACCTTAAATATGACCAAACTTTGAAAACAAAATTAAAATTTAAAAAATACATCCTAAATATAATGATTTTAAAGGAGAATTAACGTTTTTTACAATCTGAGCCTTATTTCGGTAATAAAACACGTTGTTTTACTCACCCATAGCACTTTGGTGTCATTTGGAGCATTTCTGGAGATGTTTTAGATTTGCGTTACGTTACGGAGATCGTAACGCGAGTTCTCGGGCGGGGCATATGTTTGCAGTCACCAAAATAACACAAACTTTAGCACTTCAAATTACAGAAGCTCAGTGTGTCAGCGTAGACTTTAAGTGGAGTCCAAAGCGGTCTGAAACTCGATATCCAGCTATATTTTCATCTGATGACGTCATCATAGAGAACAGCGCGCATGTGCGAATTCCCCAGCTGATTCGCAGATAAACACCGCTCTGAACTTTTCTATTGCGAGCGAGACATGGCAGAAGATTCGGACTTTGAGACTCAGGGATGAAAGAGTTCCGCTTTTTAGCGGATCTCCGCTTTTTTTTTAGCCGCGTGGTAATTTTTTAAAATTTTTTTTTCAAATACGTTGAAATTTTGGGTGTGTATTATTGTGTATAATTGTGTTTAGGGTTGCCAACCGTCCGTTGAAAAATGTAATCGTCCCGTATTCAGAAACAAAAATACATGTCTCGTATTAAACTTGTACATGTGTGTGGGGCCGCGCGAGCTTGTGTGCTCTTCTGGTGCTGCGGACACCGCACGCCCCGATCTGCGCCGCGTGTGCGCTCTCTCGGCTCGTTATCAGACTTTGATGTCGCAAAATCGGGGTCAGTGCCGTGTTTTGATATCAACTTTCAAATAAAAACCACTACAATTGTTTAAAAATGTGTTTTATTGCTATTTATTAAAGGGGGGGGGGGCGCCGTGACTTTCCGCTTTTTTCATGATTGGCCACGTTCATCCCTGGAGACTGAAGAGGACTTATATGAGTATGATGTCCGTCCCTGTCGTTTTGAGCCTGAGTATACGGATGAGGAGGTGTTAGAAAGAATGAAGCGGAGACAGTTTTAGGAGCAGCAGAGAACAGCCGTCGGTTTCACATTACTTCTCAGAATCGTGCGCTGAATCCGCTGGCCTTCTTTCTTTTCCTTTGTTGGTAAAAAATGGTCCTGACTGAAGTGGGTACTGCAAACACGATGGTCCAAACGTCTTACAGCTTTGCCTTTCATGTTTGGGTCCCGAGAGCTGAGAGCGAAATCAGCTGTGACTCCGCACATGCGACTGTCCTCCTCATCTACTCCAAACTATGGATAAATCTCGGATTAGAGGCACTTTTGACCAAACTAAAGTGTAGACTAAGACATTGAGCTTCTATGATTTGAAAAGTGCTAAAGTTTGTGTTATTTTGGTGACTTCAACGTCGTGCCCCGATCACTCACGTTAACGGATATCGCTAATCTAAAACATCTCCGGAAATGCTCCATATGACACCAAAGTGCTATGGGTGAGTAAAACAACTTGTTTTATTACCGAAATAAGGCTCAGATTGTAAAAAACGTTCTCCTTTAAGTGTGTTTTAGTCAAATGCGTAGTCCAAAAGAATGAGCAAAATCCAGTTATAAATAGCTTTGAGTAATATGTTATGAGTCAGGTGTGTGGAGAGGCGAGCCGGCTCACAGTAAGGATGCTTGTTCTTTAAGGTACCATTCAGAACATTTGAGTATATTCATCGACTGAAATGTTTCGTAGTGGATTTTTGTACATATGTTCATGGGCTTGTCGTAAACGGTTTTGTATTTTGGTATGAATCCATCTTAAAACAAAAAATACTGATGACGATGTAAAGTCTGTAAGGTAAAGTCTGTAGACCTGCCGGACCTGAAACAAGGAACGTGATTTGATGCAAGAATTTCAAAAGCTGCTTCATGGACGAAAACTGTTACTGCCAAAATGGACAGGAGACACTTTGACCGATTTGCACATTTTTCTTCAAAACTGCTGAATTTAAAAACAATTCCATGGAAAATTCCTCACAACACGTCTGAAATCAAAAGTCGCAGGGCCTCAACTTTTAAGGATGTCTCCTGCCAAAATGGACAGGAGACACTTTGACCGATTTTGACCGATTTGCACATTCTCCGAAACTGCTGAATTTAAAAACAACTCCTTGAAAATTCCTCACAACACGTCATGAAATCAAAAGTTGCAGGATCTCAACTTTTAAGGACTCCTGTTACCGATGAACCTTTTGTGCATAGATGAAGACAAAGAACTTTCCAACGGTGTAAAATGTGAACTCTTTGTAAACGTGTACGATATTGTAATCTTTATAGCTGAGTTTTCTGTGTACGGCACCGCTTTCTAAATTTTGGAGATTACAGTTTTTGTCGTTTATCACTTTGTGTGGAATGTGCCAAGATTCGAGTCTCCCCCTTTTCACCTTCTGCATAAACTTTTATTCGTCTGATCGTTTTGGGGGACCAGGCAGCTCACTGAAAACAAAATAAAATGGTTTTGTAAGCAGAGAAGTCATAAAGTGTAAAATCGATAATACGCAGAAGTCCATGTTGGCGCCTTTTCCAGACCCCCCAGGATTTCGCGGGCATTTTTTGTGATTGTTGCGGGGCTAAAATGCCTGAATTTGCGGGAGCTTTTCCAAAATGTTGCGATGAAAGTTGCGGCGCTTTTAAGATTTTTGTTGCGATTTTGTTGCGGGAGGAAGTGAAAGTTGCGATAAATAGTTGCGATTTTTGCTTTTTGTAATTAAAATTGAGTAATATTTTGAATACTGAGTTATTACTGACAAAGATCAAAGGAGAAGTTCAGTTTGTCAACTGGACAAAGTTTGTTTGGTTGAAAACGTTTCGCCGCTCATCCGAGAGGCTTCGTCAGCTCTGGCCCTCATGCTGTTTCGACCCTGTTTATATCTAGCTGCAAAGGAGGAGCTATCTACCCTGAACAAAGCTCTGACCCCTCCCCTCCCTGTTCAGGGTAGATAGCTCCTCCTTTGCAGCTAGATATAAACAGGGTCGAAACAGCATGAGGGCCAGAGCTGACGAAGCCTCTCGGATGAGCGGCGAAACGTTTTCAACCAAACAAACTTTGTCCAGTTGACAAACTGAACTTCTCCTTTGATCATGGATTCTACCTGGACGACTGAGGGACTTTTCACGCATCTTAAGAAAATACTGACAAAGAATAATACAAAGACACAGAGAGGGGAACTGTTTCGGTCTTTTGCTGTTATTTTTGTGGGCAAATGGCGCCGCAGACATGTTTCTTTGCCATTAGAAGTCGTGTCTCAATTCCCAGAGCGCGCGGCTCGGAGTGTGGCCCGAAGGGCATGTGCGTCACACATTTCGACAGTACACCGACGCGACGACTGCTGTCCCACTTCTTTTTTGTCCCATGCGCAGTTAACACGCGGTCCGAAGACCGCAGTCGTTAAGCGGTCCGCGGACTGCAGTCGGGGCTGAGCAAGTGTGCACCGCCTTGACTGCACTCTGAGCCCCCTTCGGGCTGCGCTCCGAGCTGTGCGCTCTGGGAACTGGGACACGGCCGCAGTTTCGTTTTGTCACACGGAAGTAAAGCAGAAGGAAGTTGGTCGGCGTTCAATACGTCGCCGATGATTGGTCAAAATTAGTAAAAATTGCAGAAAAGTTGTGGTGATTGGTCAAAATTGCAACACCGCCCTGAATTCACGGGGATTGGCTGAAGTTGCGTTGAACTTGCAAATCGCAACATCGCGAATTCCTGGAGGGTCTGCTTTTCATGTTGGTTTTTAATTTCACACTTCCACAGAGAGTAACGGTGGCGTATGGTTGGGGTTTGGCCGTAGGCTGTGTATATATACGGACATAACAAACCCACAAATAGGAAGTGAGCATGGGCGCGCTTCCGGCTCCATCGACTCTGGCTCTGATTGACTTGACATTGAAAAATCATCACCCCTCTCTCTGTAACTGCTGCTGTGAACCTCGTTCTTTTGGTCTTAAAATGTTCCTATGAACCCGATCTACATGACCCTGGTGTTTTTATTTTCCTCTCTTTTATTCGTAAATAATCCCTATTCCCAGGGGTGGACTGGGACAAAAAAACAGCCCTGGCATTTTTGGCTTAGACCGGCCCCTCATAATTAGCGGAGCACAACGGACTAATTTATGTTTGTGTTCCCAGAAGCAAAGTATTTTACTATTGTTACGTCTTGGCCGAGGGGAAACCAGGGCGCAACATTTAAAGGAAAAATCCCCAAAACCACCAGAAAACTCGCAGTAACTACACATTCAATGGTTTATTTAAAATGCATCTCGCACAGACACACACAAAAAAACTTTTTCACTGAATCTACACGATTCACGTAGGTCACCTGTTTTGGCTTCAAAACGATGAATTTTGGCGGAAATGTGATCGATTTCAACTGACAGAGCGGAACGTTTCCTGAAAACAAAAAAACAACAAAAAAACCCAGGTCTAAACCAGGTCCAAACAGGCCTAAACTGGGTCTAAACTAGGACTAAACCAGGTCCAAACCAGGATTAAACCAGGTCTAAACAAGGTCCAAACCGGGCCTAAACCGGGTCTAAACCAGGATTAAACTGGGTCTAAACTAGGACTAAACCAGGTCCAAAACAAGACTAAAATGGGTCTAAACTAGAACAAAACCAGGTCAAGATTAGGTTTAAACCAGGTCCAAACCAGGACTAAACCAGGTCAAAACTGGGACTAAACCAGGTCAAAACTGGGACTAAACCAGGTCTAAACCAGGTCCAAACCGGGCCTAAACTAGGTCTAAACCAGGACTAAACTGGGTCTAAACTAGGACTAAACCAGGTCCAAACCAGGACTAAAATGGGTATAAACTACGACTAAACCATGTCCAAACCAGGTCAAAATTAGGTTTAAACCAGGTCCAAACCAGGACTAAACCAGGACTAAACCAGGACTAAACCAGGACTAAACTAGGACTAAACTTGTCTATTTTGAAGATGGACCAATGGGACGCCTCCTCTAAATTGTGGGCCGGTCTACTCTAATAATAATAAGGTGAGTGATTTTCGTGCCTGTCCGTCACCTAAAAGTCCCAGTATTATCCTAACATTACTACTGCTGACCTGCCGTGCCTGTGCGACACTTTCCTGGTCACTGTGTCCCTCAGGTTCCCTCGGGTTCAGGTTCTCTCGGGTTCTCTCGGGTTCCCTCAGGTTCCCTCGGGTTCTCTCGGGTTCCCTCGGGTTCCCTCGGGTTCCCTGTCCACAGTCTCTGGCTGCTCCTCTCCCTGTCCACCTTCAGCCTGGGCTGCAGAGGACGTGGAGGCTCCAGCCCCTCCAGAGAATATGTCTGTTATTTTAGAACATTTTGTAGGGTCTATAGTGAGATTTTTTCATCTTTTATCCCGTAACTTCTCCACACCCCCTTTCTGCCGCTTCTCCATGTTTCCACACTCAACACTGAAACTGGCGGGATCAGTGCAGAGAAAGGGGCGGGACCGCTCTCGTAAGCTTCTATATCCTGATTGGTTTAGTCCACTGTCTGTATTGAAGATGGACCAATGGGACGACAACAGCATCGGCCCCTTGGACTGTCGGCCCACCGGGGAAATGCCCGGTATGCCCGATTACCAGTCCAGGCCTGCCTATTCCTAATTGTGGCTACAAATTGACGTCACACTCGCTCAGTCCACTTCTTTTTACACAGTCTGTGGTTCAGGTTGACTCGTTCAGTTCTAATTATCAAACGAGAAGCAAAGCGTGGATTGGAGGGACGACCCGAGAGTCAGCGGTTCAAATCCTGCTTGGAAAAAGAGTTGCTGCGTCCTTGGGAAAAAGACACTTTCCGCTCAAAGGCAAAACAAGAGGATGTTCTTTGGATGACGGTTTTGAACCACTTTTACCCAGTTCCATTTACTTGAGGAACTTTGAAAGACGTTGTCCTTTTCAGAGTACTTTTCTAGCATCGTACTTTTACTCCCACTTGAGTGATATTTGTATCGAAGTAACCGTACTTTTACTTGAGCGAAAGTTTCCCACTGTGACAAAAGTGCGACGTGACAATACGAAACGATTCTCACGTTTGTGTTTCTTGCAGCTCCTTCAGATCTGATTTAGTTTGTCTCATTTTCAGGTCTGTACTGTGAAAACATCAGATTTTGGGATTTATTTTATGTTTTTCTCTTTATTTCAATTTTTATTTCCTCTTACAGTTACTCTTTAAGTTACTTTTACTTAAGTGGTAGTTGTTCCCAATACTTTTTATACGTTTACTTGAGTCATTTCTTGGATCACAACTTTGTAATTATTATTTTGAAATAGCGGTACTCTTATACTGGAGTGTATGTTTTGGCTGCTCTACCCACCTCTGTAGGCTAATAATATTTTAAATTTTGATTATTTATTTGTAATTTTTTTTTCATGTAAAGTCTTGGTCACATTTTTACGTAGTGCTTTTCCACCTTCAAGGCGCTCCAATCTTAAATAGAATGATGTTAACTGTGTTTTAGTCAAATGTGTGGTCTACGCTGTCATAAACACTTTAAGAGTCAGGTCTGTGGAGAGGCGAGTCAGCTCACAGTGGGATGCTTGTTCCTGGAGGTCATTTAGAGCAATAAAAATGTGAATAAATACATAATTGTGTTTTAAACTTCACAGAAAACAGTACAGAAGTCTACAGAATGTGTAAATGTGCCCTTTAACAGCACATTTTACAAAACTATGCACCTTTGTCTGAGTCAGAGCATCATTCAGACGTTTTGTATTTGTCCAACTGTCACAGCTGATTCTAAAACGTGCTTTTAAAAGGCCCTACATTAAAGGAGAATTAACGTTTTTTACAATCTGAGCCTTATTTTGGTAATAAAACAAGTTGTTTTACTCACCCATAGCACTTTGGTGTCATATGGAGCACTTCCAGAGATGTTTTAGATTAGCGATATCCGTTAACGTGAGTGGTCGGGGCACATGTTTGCGGTCTCCAAAATAACACAAACTTTAGCACTTTTCAAATCATAGAAGCTCAATGTCTTAGTCTACACTTTGGTTTGAGTCAAAAGTGCCTCTAATCCGAGATTTATCCATAGTTTGGAGTAGATGAGGAGGACAGTCGCATGTGCGGAGTCACAGCTGATTTGCAGATAAGAAGACGCTCAGAACTTTTCTGCTGCGAGTGACACATGGCAGAAGATTGGGACTTTGAGGCTGAAGAGGACTTATGGAGGACTGAGGACTGAAGAGGAGTATACGGATGAGGAAACAGAATGGATACGGAAAGAATGAAGCGGAGACAGTTTTAGAAGCACCATCGGTTTCACATTACTTCTCAGAATCGTGCAGTGAATCCGCTGGCCTTCTTTCTTTTCCTTTGCTGGTAAAAAATGGTCCTGACTGAAGTGGGTACTGCAAACACGATGGTCCAAACATCTTACAGCTTTGCCTTTCATGTTTGGGTCCCGAGAGCTGAGAGCGAAATCAGCTGTGACTGAGCACATGCGACTGTCCTCCTCATCTACTCCAAACTATGGATAAATCTTGGATTAGAGGCACTTTTGACTCAAACTAAAGTGTAGACTAAGACATTGAGCTTGTGTAATTTGAAAAGTGATAAAGTTTGTGTTATCACTCACGTTAACGGATATCGCTAATCTAAAACATCTCTGGAAGTGCTCCATATGACACCAAAGTGCTATGGGTGAGTAAAACAACTTGTTTTATTACCGAAATAAGGCTCAAATTGTAAAAACCGTTAATTCTCCTTTAAGCTAACCGTGCTGGAAGTGTACGGGGTGAGGTACCTGGAGTTTTGTACAGAAGTCGACAGAGGTCATATTCATAAGCAATATTTTTTCTTCCTTGTTATCCCAAGATAACGAGATAATTAATTTGAGATCTCCAGAAAACAACACAATTAATTCGTGATCTTGTGAAAACAACTGAAACGTCTACTGCCACGTTGTGACAGGCTGTTCACCCGAAAACTACTACTTCATGACATCACAAGGTGGAACAGAGTGTTTAGAGCTTTGGAAATGTCGACAGACGAATAATAAAAGATTATTTCAAACGTGTGAATGAAACAAAACACAACTCCAGGTGTGTTTTTGATTGGATAAAGCTTTACAACATGCCATTTTTCATATTTTAGGACCTTTAAAGAATAGTATGCACCTCTAACTTGATTTGTGGAGTTAGATTTCGTCCCTTGTTGAACTTGGAGCATCTGGTTTAGTCCTGGTCCAGTCCTGGTTTAGACCTGGTTTAGTCCTGGTTCAGTACTGGTTTAGTCCTGGTTTAGACCTGGTTTAGTCCTGGTTTAGTCCTGGTTTAGACCTGGTTTAGTCCTGGTTTAAACCTGGTATAGTCCTGGTTTAGTCCTGGTTCAGTCCTGGTATAGTCCTGGTTTAGTCCTGGTATAGTCCTGGTTTAGACCTGGTTTAGTCCTGGTTTAAACCTGGTATAGTCCTGGTTTAGTCCTGGTTCAGTCCTGGTATAGTCCTGGTTTAGACCTGGTTTAGTCCTGGTTTAAACCTGGTATAGTCCTGGTTTAGTCCTGGTTCAGTCCTGGTATAGTCCTGGTTTAGTCCTGGTATAGTCCTGGTTTAGACCTGGTTTAGTCCTGGTTTGGCCCTGGTTTAGTCCTGGTATAGCCCTGGTTTAGCCCTGGTTTAGTCCTGGTATAGCCCTGGTTTAGTCCTGGTTTAGACCTAGTTTAGTCCTGGTATAGTCCTGGCCCTTTCAAGATGCTTTACACTAATTCTCGACATTTGGTGGTGCTAAGATACTATTGTAGCCACAGCTGTCCTGGGACAGACTGATGGAAGTGTGATGGCCAATCTGTGCCATCAGCCCCTCCGACCTCCACCAACACGACTTTCATTCTAGGCAATGTGGGTGAAATGTCTGGCCTAAGAAGTCAATGTTAGGGGGACCACTGCTCTAAACGCTGAGCTGCTGCCCCGGCGGGTACAGCAGCCGTCCCTCCACCTCGCCGTGAGTAGGGACGCCTCTCCACAGAGCTGACCTGTAACATAGCCAAGTGGAGTGTGTAGAATCCCTCAGTCGCCCAGGTAGAATCCACGGTAAAAGGAGAAAATTCAATTTGTCAAATCCGTTTCTCAGCTCATCCAAGCTGCTTCTTCAGTTCTGGTCAGACGCTGGTGGACACTGCCTATATCTGCCTGAAGGGGGCGCTGACTATAATGAAATGACTCTGAGACGACCACACCTACTCGTTTACAGTTTGTGTTAGTTAGGTGGGCCTGTTAGATCTGCAGTGGGAGTGGTGTGGGTCTTGTTAGTACAGGGGGGGCAATTATTTTTCCCCAGGGGCCAAATGAGAAGCAGAAAATATTGTGGAGGGACAAAAGTTTGAAGTCGACTCTGGTTCTTAATTTTATTTCTCCGTTGAAATCAGTAAATGTCATTGTTTACAGAAGCTGGTAAGTTCTGTGTGATTATTAAGTAATGAGAGAGTGAGGTTTTACAAACACTGAATTTATTCAGTAAAATAATTCAAAACGATGGTAAACGTGAAACATTTGGAACTCTTTTTCAGTCACATTAACCCCACAATGTTTTCTGAGTTTAACTTTGTATTAAGACACCACAATGTCTTTGTTTGCCAAATAATAGAATAGAAAGAAATGTGACAACTGCCAAACTGTGTAGAAAAAAGTCAAAGTTACAGTCATACCTCACCTTACGAAATTAATTGGTTCCAGAAGTGGTTTCATAATGTGATTTTTTCGTAAGTAGAGTCACAATGTAAAAGTCCTGATTCGTTCCCAGCCAATGGGAGGCCAGCGGGGTGTTGGGAGAGAGTATTTACAAGTGTATTTACGTTTCGGGGGATTTGGGCGGCTGCGAAGCCGAGCGCGCATTATTTGAATTTTTAGTTTAGTTTAGTTTAGTCTTTATTTGAAAAGGGACAATGTACAGAGACATTAAGCTCATAAAACAAAGATGATCTGCACCAGATTCTAGCTACAGAGCCAGTTTCCATCTGCAGTCCCTATTACATTAAAAAATTACAGTTTTTACAATTTTTGAGATTTCGCGTTTCGTAACTTGAATTTTCTTTCTTATTCAGAGATGAAAAGTTTACGTAAAGGCGTTTCATAACTTGGATTATTCCTTATTTGGGTCTTTCGTAAGGTGAGGTATGACTGTACCATGTTTTAGTGTTTTTTTTCTTGATCAGTGAGAGAAATCTCGCCTCTGTTGAAGTTTAAAAAGTGCATCAAAGTCAGGTTCATGTTTGAGGTGACAGATGATCATCAGTACAAATGCATCAGTACAAATGCATGATGTACAATTTTAAAGCAGGTTTTATTTTCTTCATCCCAAGCAACCTTTCGCGGGCCGGTCTTAGTTGGCTCGCAGGCCGTATTTGGCCCCCGGGCCTTGAAATTCCCGCGTCTGTGTTAGCAGAACCATTCAGGACCATAATGGTGTTTTCACACCTCTGGACCTGACCTGCTGCCCTCTTGTTTTCCTTCTTTGTTTTGATTTAGGTTTGAGGTTACAGTTCTAAATGGGAGACAAATGATGTCTGAGACCTCCATTTCGGTTCAAGGACAGATTCTGTTTCTTGACAAAAATAGCCTCAAACGAGTTCTCTTCTCTGGCCAAGATCTGTACCTCACTGTCCTCAAAGGAGTGGCCCGTGAACAAATAAACTTTTGTCCAGTTGACAAATTGAATTTCTCCTTTTGCCGTAGCCAAGTGGTGTCACCTGCTTGTCCACCATCCGAAGAAGCTGAGGGCGAATCCTGCGTAATATCGGACCTGCTACATTTGTACTGTCACATTAGATTCTGAATTAGTTAGAAAGACGAGTGCGTAATACTATGAACGCATACTGATGTACTGAAATACTGAAATGTACTTTATACCCACTGATGTGCAGACGTTGCCTTGATGAGGCCCAGAGACAATCAGCCGTGTTTGTGATTCTTCTGTACTTTATGACGTGTAATTAAAGAGGAACAGTCACAGCGCCTTTGTCTCTGCCTCTGTCTGAACACTCACACTTCAGAACACTTAAACGAGAACAGACGAAGTCATAACGAACATGACTCTGGAGCTTTCGACACTCTCTCCAAACATGCCTGTCATATGGTAATTAACCACATTAATCAAGTTAATTAGCATCAGAGCGTTACGCAGTAGTTAAAGAATTAAATATTTACAAACCAACCTCTGTCATAGGCACAGAATTAGGTTGGTTAAAGGTAGAAGTGAAGCAGCCAAAGTACGGAAGTCGACAGAGGCCATATTCATAAGCAATATTTTTTCTTCCTTGTTAGATAATGAGATAATTAACTCAAGATCTCTAGAAAACGAAACAATTATTCCGTGATCTCGAGAAAACAACTGAAACATCTACCGCCAATGTTGTGACAGTCTGACTTCGGGGCTATTTCTCATTCTGAATAGACGTGTTTTTGGTCATTAGAATGTCTGGAATAATAATCGATCAGCTGATAAGGCAATATATTGATCAGGGGTTGACACAGGGGGAGATTGCGTTACGTCTTTTAATTCGGGATAATTTCAAGTTTAGTCCGCGGCACCTCCACAGAAGACTGGCCCGGCTTCGTCTTTACCGTCGGAGATACAGAGTTTTCTCGAGATCACAAATTAATTTAATGCCACACTGTGGAACATTCCAGACAAAGCAATAAACCAGGACTAAACTAGGACTAAATTAGGTCTAAACCAGGACTAAACCAGGTCTAAACCAGGACTAAACTTGGTGTAAACCAGGTCTAAACCAGGACTAAACCAGGTGTAAACCAGGGGTAAACCAGGGGTAAACCAGGACTGAATTAGGTCTAAACCAGGACTAAACCAGGTGTAAACCAGGTGTAAACCAGGTCTAAACCAGGACTAAACCAGGTGTAAACCAGGTCTAAACCAGGACTGAATTAGGTCTAAACCAGAACTAGACCAGGTCTAAACCAGGTGTAAACCAGGACTAAACCAGGTCTAAACCAGAACTAAACCAGGTCTAAACCAGGTGTAAACCAGGTCTAAACCAGGTCTAAACCAGGTCTAAACCAGGTGTAAACCAGGTGTAAACCAGAACTAAACCAGGTCTAAACCAGAACTAAACCAGGTCTAAACCAGGTGTAAACCAGGTGTAAACCAGGTCTAAACCAGGTGTAAACCAGGTGTAAACCAGGACTAAACCAGGTCTAAACCAGAACTAAACCAGGTCTAAACCAGGTGTAAACCAGGACTAAACCAGGTCTAAACCAGAACTAAACCAGGTCTAAACCAGGACTAAACCAGGACTAAACCAGGTCTAAACCAGGACTAAACCAGTTTTAAACCAGAACTAAACCAGGTCTAAACCAGGACTAAACCAGGTCTAAACCAGGTGTAAACCAGGACTAAACCAGGTCTAAACCAGAACTAAACCAGGTCTAAACCAGGACTAAACCAGGACTAAACCAGGTCTAAACCAGGACTAAACCAGTTTTAAACCAGAACTAAACCAGGTCTAAACCAGGACTAAACCAGGTCTAAACCAGGACTAAACCAGGACTAAAGGACTAAAATACAACAACACTGAAAGAGGCATTGAGATTTTTTTTTTTAATTTGTAATAAACTTTGATTTGAATATTGGAAATGGAGGGAATTTTGGTTTGACACTAAAATGGAATAATGAAATGATAGATTGTTTATCCATTTTATTGTTTTTTTGTTGTTAATTGAAATGCAATAGAACGAACGGCACAAGGACCAATGTTATTGCATTTCATCTATTTCTGTAAATTTTCTGTAAATCTAATTTATTATGTAATCTATTTCTGTTCTGACACATAATGCACCTTTTAATGTCTCTATATTGTCTCTTGAAATAAAAACAAAAAAAAGTGAGCAGAACTATTGGAACATGTGACTGACAGGTGCTTCTCGTTGACCAGGTGTTGCCTTGGGGGTTGATTGTTTGAGCTTTAAATACCTCTGTCTACGTCTTGGCTGTTACAAAGCATAAACCAAATTGAAGACCAGAGAGCTCTCTGTGGGAGAAAATCAAGACATTTTGAAACTGAGAAAAGAAGGAAAATCAATTAGAGCCACTGGACAAACATTGAACATAGCAACAATTTGGATTTCAAAGTTTAGTCCGCGACACCTCCGCAGAAGACTGGCCCGGCTTCGTCTTTACCCACGGAGATACAGTGTTTTCTCGAGATCACAAATTAATTTAATGCCACACTGTGGAACATTCCAGACAAAGCAATAAACCAGGACTAAACTAGGACTAAACCAAGATTAAACCAGGTCTAAACCAGGACTAAACCAGGTCTAAACCAGGACTAAACCAGGTCTAAACCAGGACTAAACCAGGTCTAAACCAGGACTAAACCAGGTCTAAACCAGGACTAAACCAGGTCTAAACTAGGACTAAACCAGGTCTAAACCAGGACTAAACCAGGATTAAACCAGGTCTAAACCAGGACTAAATTAGGTCTAAACCAGGTCTAAACTAGGACTAAACCAGGTCTAAACCAGGTCTAAACCAAGTCTAAACCAGGACTAAATTAAGTCTAAACCAGGTCTAAACCAGGACTAAAACAGATCTAAACCAGGACTAAACCAGGTGTAAACCAGGTCTAAACCAGGACTACATTAGGTCTAAACCAGGTCTAAACCAGGACTAAATTAGGTCTAAACCAGGTCTAAACCAGGTCTAAACCAGGACTAAACCAGGTCTAAACCAGGTCTAAACCAGGTCTAAACCAGGTCTAAACCAGGTCTAAACCAGGACTACATTAGGTCTAAACCAGGTCTAAACCAGGTCTAAACCAGGTCTAAACCAGGACTAAATTAGGTCTAAACCAGGTCTAAACCAGGTCTAAACCAGGACTAAACCAGGTCTAAACCAGGTCTAAACCAGGTCTAAACCAGGACTACATTAGGTCTAAACCAGGTCTAAACCAGGTCTAAACCAGGTCTAAACCAGGACTAAATTAGGTCTAAACCAGGTCTAAACCAGGACTAAATTAGGTCTAAACCAGGTCTAAACCAGGTCTAAACTAGGACTAAATTAGGTCTAAACCAGGTCTAAACCAGGACTAAATTAGGTCTAAACCAGGTCTAAACCGACGGAGATGCAGTGTTTTCTCGTTTCCAATGGACAAACATTGGACATAGCAACAATTTGGAATGTCCTGCAAAAGAAAGAAAATCCCGGTGTTCTGAGTAACACACGAACAGGTCGGCCAAGGAAAACAACAGTAGTTTGACAGAAATATTGTGCGAGCTGTGAAGAAAAACCCCGAAAGAGAAGCAAGACTTTCTGCAGCTTAATGACTGAAGTGAAAAAGCACATTAATTAAGCTTAAGTATTCAAAAATGTGCACTTAGTGATCCCGTTTATTATTTGGGGACTGGGGTAAATGGAGTGGGCCACTTTTCTGTAAGATGATCTTGTCTGCATTAAATAAAAAATACAATGACTGAACTTAACAGAATTGCTTTAGTTACTATTTGTTATGTTTCTTTGTTCATGAACTTCAACAAGTAGAATTTTAATAATCTACTAATAAATATACTACTAAAACTACTCATATACTGACACAAATTGGATAATTTCTGTCCAAATAAAATCCAAATTATCTACAAAACTGACTACTTTCTTTTAGAGCTTTCTCTTTTGGCTGACTCTATACGATTTTTTTAGACTTTGATTCTCTGCCAAGAGCGTCCTTTTAGACTTTTATTGTCCCCAAGGAGAAATTCATTTTCAGGCGCAGACACATTTCAGTTCACTCACCGGGCTTGTTGTTCAGAAATGTGGTGGCCGAGGGGATCAAGCTCCTGCCAAAGAGGGTCGTCCTGCACCTGAGCGCCCTGTACCTCCGTCCTGAGGGCAGAGGGGTGAGGTGTTCCTCCTTCCTGAGGGCAGAGGGGTGAGGTGCTCCTGAGGGCAGAGGGGTGAGGTGCTCCTGAGGGCAGAGGGGTGAGGTGCTCCTGAGGGCAGAGGGGTGAGGTGTTCCTGAGAGCAGAGGGGTGAGATGCTCCTGGGGGCAGAGGGGTGAGATGCTCCTGAGGGCAGAGGGGTGAGGTGCTCCTGAGGGCAGAGGGGTGAGGTGCTCCTGAGGGCAGAGGGGTGAGGTGCTCCTGAGGGCAGAGGGGTGTGGTGCTCCTGAGGGCAGAGGGGTGAGGTGTTCCTCCTTCCTGAGGGCAGAGGGGTGAGGTGTTCCTGAGGGCAGAGGGGTGAGGTGTTCCTCCTTCCTGAGGGCAGAGGGGTGAGGTGTTCCTCCTTCCTGAGGGTAGAGGGGTGAGGTGCTCCTGAGGGCAGAGGGGTGAGATGCTCCTGGGGGCAGAGGGGTGAGATGCTCCTGAGGGCAGAGGGGTGAGGTGCTCCTGGGGGCAGAGGGGTGAGGTGCTCCTGAGGGCAGAGGGGTGTGGTGCTCCTGAGGGCAGAGGGGTGAGGTGCTCCTGGGGGCAGAGGGGTGAGGTGCTCCTGAGGGCAGAGGGGTGAGGTGCTCCTGAGGGCAGAGGGGTGAGGTGCTCCTGAGGGCAGAGGGGTGAGGTGCTCCTGAGGGCAGAGGGGTGAGGTGCTCCTGTAGTGGGTGACTGAGGACCTGACAGGGTTTCTGGAGAGACCTCGATACACTGGAGGCTCATTGCTTTACCAGGTACTCTCCCAGTCAGAACTGAATTCATAAGCGTTTTTTCCACAGCTTCCACCTCTTCGGCTGTCCATTTCCTCTTTTGTCCTTTCAAGGCTTAAAAAAACCCTTATCAATATACAAATATACATTTACAAATAAATAATGGTAATACATTTTGCAAACAGAACGACAGATGGAATACTTTTAAACTTAAACTTGGTGGCCCAGTGTTTTACTGAAGACTTTCCACAGCCTATGCTGAGCAGTTAAGCTTCAAATGTTCCCACAGGAAGAAAGTAACACCACCAAAAATCTGAGGTGCAGATGCAGGAACAGATAATAAATCTATAAAGAATCCCACTCTCAGTTTGCAGATATCAATTTTTAATAATAAAAACGCTTGAACCATCGGTGTACTGCATCCTGAGCCAGAGTGAGAGAACAAAACAGAAGAGTCGCCTCGGAGTTTGCCGTCTGTTCTAAGACTTCAAGGTTAAACGTTTAAGTTTGCCTTCCCGGTGTTCTAATGTGTGCATGATTCACGTAAGTAGAGTTTGCAAGGCACGTAAATGTAAAGTTTGAGAGTTTTAGTCCCTAACTGATGCACACATCCATCACGTGTATCACTTATTGAGGCAGGCTTTTCAGGTCGCGGGGGTATCACAATGCACCAGCCCCCATGGCTCCTCCTGCGGGTGGTGGGTCCACGAGAGGAAGGCCCCACGTCGCTCCTTCGGGCAACCGGGCTTGATGTACTTCTGTCATGAGGGTTTTCTTCCAGTGTACGCAGACATTGGGGGCGAGGTGGGGTTAAGCGTCTTGCCCAAGGACACAACAGCAGCACCCATCTGTGGGAGCTGGGATTGCACCGCCAACCGCCAGTGGATCCGACCGCTCAACCAACGACGTTGAGCGCGGCCAACCCCTGGATCAGCGGACAAACGCTCTACCAACTGAGCTACTGCCGCCCCCCGTGTAATGAGCTGGTGTGTTCTAATTTAGCCCTTTTCTGTGTACAGACAATGTTATTAGTGCTGTCAGGTGATTAAAAAATAAATAAATCTAATTACAGGATTTGTAATTAATTTTATTCGCTTGCCTCGCCCCCTGAGTCGAGTCCATGTCAGTTTCCTCCAGGTCAAACATTTGTTTGAGCGACGCAGGTGGAAGTGACGCCACTGCCAAGTCGCCTACAGGTCCTTCAGTGGGACAAATTTAAAATGCGCACATTGAATTGTCTCTCCCCCCGGCAATGAGCTAGCCAGTGTGGGTCCTTGGGCAAGACCCTTCACGGTACTGCCCCCCAGGGGCCGAAAGATGGCTGCTCACTGCTCCTGAAAAAGGATGGGTCAAATGCAGAAGTCAAATTTCTCCCGTGTGTCACTGTGTGTCATTGTGTGAGACCAAATAAAGACTTAAAACTTAAGGAAGAATCACTGAGCAATATAGTGTACGCAGTGCATTGTAATCAAGACAATATTTTGTTTTATTTATTATGGAGAGACTTTTGGAGATTTTTGTTTTTATGTCTGACGTGGGTTTTCCAAGACAATTTATTGTCTGTGATGTCTCAAGAAATTTTATTTCAGCTACTGTCTCAGTTTGAACATTTACAATCATAATTGGTTGTTTTGAGTTGGGAAAAAAGAATCACATTTTCAAGTGTTTCTAACATTGACATGAGCGAATCAGCCTCTGTCATGAACAACAGATTCAGCCGTGCAGCTGCAATATTTGACTCAAGATCCCTTCAAACTGCGTGTTCTTCTCAGCCCGTCCTTACTTTGACACATCAGCACTTTTTCCATTTCTGATGTGTCTGTGGAAAACTTGGGATGACTCTATGGGAATAAAAAGTAAATGTTAGAATTATTTTCTTTGTTTTTTTTGTCTGTTCTACCCCGATCACCTGCTTCCACCTTTTGTACAAACCTGGAGATTTTGAAGAACGTCAGGATCTTCAGTGGAGGTACAAGCCATGGTTCCTCCTGGTTGGTCAGTGTCATTTTGTGATCCAACTTCGGGCCTCTTTTGCGTGTTGTTTTGCAAGAACACAAACAAAAACACCAATTTAAAGTTGAGTAAACAACAAAAACATGATGAACGGAGGTACGGTTGGAATTGTGGATTAGCCGAACATAACGGAACACTACATTGACCTGGAGATGAAGTAAACTGGGCCATTTTCTAATTTTTTTTCTAGATTCTGTCAGACTTACTACCGCGAACAAACAGATCCCGCCGGAAGTCGTCATCGCAGGTTTCCAAACATCTTCCTGGTTCATGACGTAAGCATGAAGAGCCATTAATAACCTAAACAAATGTAACATCATTGTTTTTGTAATTAAGACTAAATCAGCGTTACAACTGTGATCAGTGAAAAGTTCGATTGGATTTGAACATGTTTAGCTCAGATCTGGGGACGGTTTGGTCACGTTTAGGAAATTTAAAATCAAAATACAAGTCGAAGACAAGTTTTACAGCTCCACGAGAGAAAT
Source organism: Paratrypauchen microcephalus (assembly GCA_036785185.1). Lineage (NCBI taxonomy): Eukaryota > Metazoa > Chordata > Actinopteri > Gobiiformes > Gobiidae > Paratrypauchen > Paratrypauchen microcephalus. Next base: position 359,556 of record JAVJIX010000113.1, read on the forward strand.
GATTTGAGTTTTCAGGCAAAGAAACGTCGTCACTGAGAGCGGCACGAGGCGGACCCCCCCCACTGGAAAAGTTAGTGCATCTTTAAAGTGATGTGTGTGTGTGTGAGTGTGTGTGTCTGGTTTGTCAGAGGCTAATTACAGCTTTTAATTCTTTTGTAATCACTGAGAACAGAAGGAGCTTTGAGTCTGTCGCACAAAGAACCACACAGCACAGTCTGGGTGCTGCCCTCGCATCACACGCAACACTTTTTTTTCCATTTAGAAATTATACATTTTTAAAAAGGCAAGGAACACAGCATTCTACCAGATCTGTTTTTCTTTTTTTTCCTTTTTAACTTTGACAAGTAAGTGTATAGTTAAGGATACAGGACCTGAATACTAGTGCCAGCAATGTTAAAAAAACATGGTTAGGAAAAGCACCAAACCAACAAACCAACAAACCACAAAAACCAACAAACCAAAAAACCACCAAACCAACAACCCACCAAACCACCAAACCAACAAACCACAAAAACCAACGAACCACCAAACCACCAAACCACAAAAACCAACAAACCTCCAAACCAACAAACCAACAAACCACCAAACCACCAAACCAACAAACCACCAAACCAACAAACCACCAAACCAACAAACCACCAAAACCACCAAACCACCAAACCACCAAACCACCAAACCAACAAACCACACAAACCAACAAACCACCAAACCAACAAACCACTAAAACCAACAAACCACAAAAACCAACAAACCACCAAACCAACAAACCAACAAACCAACAAACCACTAAAACCAACAAACCACCAAACCAACAAACCAACAAACCAACAAACCACCAAACCAACAAACCAACAAACCACCAAAACCACCAAACCACCAAACCAACAAACCACTAAAACCAACAAACCACCAAACCACCAAACCACAAAAACCAACAAACCACCAAACCAACAAACCAACAAACCAACAAACCACCAAAACCAACAAACCACCAAACCAACAAACCAACAAACCACCAAACCACCAAACCAACAAACCACCAAACCACAAAAACCAACAAACCAACAAACCACCAAAACCACCAAACCACCAAGCCACCAAACCACCAAACCAACAAACCACCAAACCAACAAACCAACAAACCACCAAACCAACAAACCACCAAACCACCAAACCAACAAACCACCAAACCAACAAACCACAAAAACCAACAAACCAACAAACCAACAAACCACCAAACCACACTCACAGAATTTCGGAAACCAATGAGCAAAGCGACCACATGAAAACTGACAAACTCAATCAAAAAGTGGGTTCGTTTGATCGCTCACTCACAATCTCTCTCTCATCCTTAAAATGCGATTAATTAGATTAATTAATTACAAGTCCTGTAATTAATTATTTTTTTTAATCGCCTGACAGCACTAGTTTTTATTAGTTTTATTTAATTTATTTTTTTTAAAGCAGGACTAAAGCAGGACTAAGACAGGGTTATTTCTGGTGAAAATTAGTAGGTCTTTGGCATGTTCATTTTACAAAAAGTAGCTCACATGAGGAAAAAGGTTGGAGACCCCTGCTCTCGTGCAGACTAAATCACCTGTGTGAGATCAAAATAAGCCCACTGTGTACTGGCTGCACAGAATTATGAAGCGTTTTAAGCCTGAGATCAGGAAGTGTGCAGTTAGCGTGCTAGTTGCTGTTAAAACTTCGCTCTGATCGCTGAAAGTTGTGAAAGGCATTGCCCTTGGTTTTTAGTTCTTTTGAAACAGTTTGCAGAGTTCTTCCTCACTGACCTTCTGCATTCAGAGCGTCCTCATTATTCACCATAACGAGTTTAGAAACATTTTTCACAAGCTAACATGCACTTCCTGAATCTCTGACCGTTAAACGCTTTATAATTAGACGCAGACAACACACAGTGGACTTATTTTGACCTCAAGAGCTGCTTTTACAACATATCTGTGCTGGAGCGAGACACATTTTGGTCAGATTCACTGGGGAAATGGGGTTATTTCGATGACCTCCAGCACATCGTCTCATCTGGTCAGTTCAGAGTCCAACTGCGGGGACCCAAACCTCCGCAAATGTGCCGTTCTGGATGGACGGACGGGAGCGAACCCTGCCAGAGTGTGATTCTCGTTCCAGAAACAGTGCCGTATTGGGAATGAGCGGTTACATAATGGTTTTGTTTGGTGTTATCTGGGGTGTCGGGGTCTGGAACACGAGACAAAAGGCTGTTTATAGAAGGAAGGCTGGACGGGTGCTACACAGAGCACCCAAGGGACACCCGAACCTGTGTGAGGACAGGGGAGGACTCTGATTAAAGGAGTACGTCTGGTTGTGCTCATTTTTGAAAGGAGGAAGCGGTGGAGACAGTGTAAAATGCACATCAAGGTTATAATAGTTTTGGATTTTTCATTCTAGTTTACTTTTAGTTAGTTTTGACCTTTTTTCCCTCTAATTCAGTTATTTTTAATTTAGTTTTAAGAGTGGTTCTGATAGTTTTAGTTTAGTTTTTATTAGGGCTGTCAGTTTAACACATTCATTTGATTAATTAATTACACTGCAAATTAACGTGTTATAAAAATTAATGCAATTAATTATGAGCGGCGATTCAATGCACGCACATTTTAAATTTGGCATGTGGCGAGCGAATTGCTGCCAGGGCCTTGGAACGGCGAGTTTATTTATAAAAAGAACGAAGACGAGACGATCAACAAGAACGCCGTGATTTGGAGCTTTTGTCAAAAAAGAATTTTCCAATCACCGAAGCTGCTCCAGCCTGACGGATCAATTGAACGATAAACACGTCCGGACAAGTTCCATTGTTACTGGTGATAGAGCGAGTGTGAGCGAACTTCACCAAACCACCAAACCAACAAACCAACAAACCACAAAAACCAACAAACTACCAAACCAACAAACCAACGAACCACAAAAACCAACAAACCACCAAACCAACAAACCACAAAAATCAACAAACCAACAAACCACAAAAACCAACAAACCACAACAAACCACCAAACCACCAAACCAACAAACCACCAAACCACAAAAACCAACAAACCACCAAACCACAAAAACCAACAAACCACAAAAACCACCAAACCACCAGACCACAAAACCAACAAACCACAAAAAACACCAAACCAACAAACCACAAAAACCACCAAACCAACAAACCACAAAAACCAACAAACCAACAAACCACCAAACCACCAAACCACCAAACCACAAAAACCAACAAACTACCAAACCAACAAACCACAAAAACCAACAAACTACCAAACCAACAAACCAACGAACCACAAAAACCACCAAACCACCAAACCAACAAACCACAAAAATCAACAAACCAACAAACCACAAAAACCAACAAACCACAACAAACCAACCAAACCAACAAACCACAAAAACCAACAAATCAACAAACCACCAAAGCAGCAAACCACCAAACCACCAAACCACCAAACCACAAAGACCAACAAACCACAACAAACCACCAAACCAACAAAAGACAAAAAACACCAAACCACCAAACCACAAAACCACAAAAACCAACAAACCACAACAAACCAACAAACCACAAAAACCAACAAACCACAAAAACCAACAAACCAACAAACCACAAAAACCAACAAACCACAAAAACCATCAAACCACCAAACCACAAAAACCACCAAACCAACAAACCACAAAAACCAACAAACCACCAAACCACCAAACCACAACAAACCAACAAACCACAACAAACCAACAAACCACAAAAAACAACAAACCACAACAAACCAACAAACCACAAAAACCACCAAACCAACAAACCACCAAACCACCAAACCACAAAACCCACCAAACCACAACAAACCAACAAACCACAAAACCCACCAAACCACAACAAACCAACAAACCACAAAAAACAACAAACCAACAAACCACAATCGCAGAATTTCGGAAACGAATGAGCAAAGCGAACACTTGAAAACTGACAAACTCAATCAAAAAGTGGGTTCGTTCGATCTCTCGCTCACAATCTCTCTCTCACACTCTTAAAATGTGATTAATTAGATTAATTAATTACAAGTCCTGTAATTAATAAATTTTTTTAATCGCTTGACAGCACTAGTTTTTATTAGTTTTAGTTTTAGTTTTTGGGTTATACTTTGGGTTATTTGTCAAGTGCAGGATTCAAAAAGAAAGAACTGTGTTCTCAAACTGACAACAAACAAATACAGTTTTAAAACATTTCTTCAGGTTTTACCCCCACGACAACCAAAGCCGTCCACAAGCTGCAGCCTTAAGTGCAAAAACAAATAAAAATACACACCAAAACTTCCACATTTACCAACTCCAAAAAAACAATATAAATAAATAAATCGACAGACGAAAATGAAGAGTAATTTATCAATAATTTCAGTTAGTTTTAGTTAGTTTTGTAAACACACAATACAGTTTCAGTGATCGTTTTTTTCTTAATTGCAGTTTTTGTTTATTTCAGATACCAAAAATATTTTTTCAATTAGTTTTCGGTTTTTCGTTCGTTTTTGTTAACTATAATAACCTTGGTGCACATTCACTTTTGATTTAAAGGAAAAGTAACGTTTTTTACAATTTGAGCCTTATTTCGGTAATAAAACAAGTTGTTTTACTCACCCATATCACTTTGGTGTCATATGGAGGATTTCCAGAGATGTTTTAGATTAGCGTTAGGCTAACGCCGTTAGCCTAGCGCGACTTCTAGCCATAGCTCGGGGCATATAATATATTCCCCAAGCATGTAATATGCCCCGTGCGGTCTCCAAATAACACAAACTTTAGCACTTTTCAAATCATAGAAGCTCGATGTCTTAGTCTACGATTTTGTTTGAATCAAAAGTGGCCTGTAATCCGAGATTTATCCATAGTTTACAGCTTTGCGTTTCATGTTTGGGTCCCGGGAGCTGAGAGCACAGTCCGCACATGCGCACTGGCCTCCTCATCTACTCGAAACTATTGATAAATCTGGGATTACAGGCCACTTTTGACCAAACGAAATCGTAGACTAAGGCTACGTTCACACTGCAGCCTGAAACGACCCAAATCTGATTTTTTTGCCTCTATGCGACCTGTATCTGATCTTCTAATGACAGTGTGAACGACACAGATCCGATTTTTTCAAATGCGATCCAGGCCACTTGGATATGTGGTCCTAAATCCGATACATATCCGATCTTTTGACATGCGACTTCAGTCTGAACGGCCAGGTCGCATTCATCCGACCTGAGTGTGTTTCCTCCAGCGAGAGTGGTACAAGTCGGCGTTCACAAATGTGCACAAACGTTCTTCTCGTCATGCGAAAATAGTATATAAACTCGTATCAGTGAAGCGGCGAAGCACGTAGCAATCCCACCCCTCCTGCCTGTGACTCCGCACCCACATGTTCCTTTCTGCACACGTTGCTGCCACTGCCCCGCAAAACGCCGTGGCCAAAAACCTTGTCCTTCTCCTTCTCCATCTCCTCCTTAAAACAAATAAGCTGTACATGTTTTGGCTCCGGTACGAAAGCAACTTTAGGCTACTTCCGTAAACATTGAGCGTGTTCGCTGCGTGTGACGTCATCGTGTCCTCCAAGGCGCATGCGGGACACTTTTGGGGAGTTTAGCGTTCACACTGGAGATCACATACAATTCGCATTTAACTGGAAATGTGAACAGCCTTGCAAAAAAATCGGATTTCACAAAAAAATCGGAATTGAGCATTAAGCCCTGCAGTGTGAACGTAGCCTAAGACATCGAGCTTCTATGATCTGAAAAGTGCTAAAGTTTGTGTTATTTGGAGCCCGCACGGGGCATATTACATGCTCGGGGAATGCCCCGAGCTATGGCAATAAGTCGCGCTAGGCTAACGGCATTAGCCTAATGCAAATCTAAAACATCTCCGGAAATGCTCCATATGACACCAAAGTGCTATGGGTGAGTAAAACAACTTGTTTTATTACCGAAATAAGGCTCAAATTGTAAAAAACGTTACTTTTGATTTAAGTCCACTCAAACACGTTCTCAAACCCCGGCACGGTTTAGACCTTGTTTCGTTTTGGTTTCCCACAACGCACCTTGAAAGGTCGTGGGCGTCAGTGACCACGAGGCCGGTCAGTATAGATCACAACACCCTGGGAGAGTCGGAAAAATAATGGACAGAGACGGGTCAGGATCATTATTTATGACAGAAATCAAGTTTTATCTGATTTAACGCCCTTTTTTCAGCCACATGCCAGAGTCACGTGATCTGAATGCAGTGATCAGAGTTTGAATGCACTGTGGCGCTTTTCAGATTCTACGTGATGACGTCGTACTCCCAATGGGGGCAAGAGCCAGTTTTTCCCTTTTGATTAGAATGTACTTTACCGTAAAATACCCAAAAGGCAAATTCACAAATGTTGAACCTTATTACTGACAAATGGACAGATCTGACTCCGGTCTCTTGCTCTTTTTTTTGCTATTCCATCTATTTTTGTTACTGTTATATATTAGATTTGAGTGAGCGACTGTCCCCAAATCATTTCCCTTGTGGATCAATAAAGTTTGTCTAAGTCTCAGTCTAATGAACCTTTTGCCATGAAATACCCAAAAGGTAAAATCACAAATGTTGAACCTGATTATTACTGACGACTAGACGCATGAACGTTTTGTATTATGACCAAAATCTCCATTTCAACAATACAGTGGTACCTCACCTTACAAAATTAATTCGTTCCAGAAGTGGTTTCGTAACGTGAAAAATTCGTAAGTTGAGTAGCTATTTCAATGGAAAAAGCCTGATTCGTTCCAAGGCCCCGATCCAAGTTTTTTTTTTTTATAGTGTAACTTTTTTTTATAGTGTAACACTGTGTTTTGTGTGTTTCTCACATTTGTCTCTCGTTTAAACACTCAAACTTTCATAGATTTTCAACAAAATGTATTAATAGTGAAGCGTGGGGGGAAGGGGGAGGGGGGAGAAGAGTGCGCTCTGACACGTGTGATAGCGCACATGACCCGGCACGGGGCTGACAGCAGGTCTAGACCAAGGTCTAAACCTGGACTGGACCAGGACTAAACCAGGACTAAACCAGGACTAAACCAGGACTAAACCAGGACTAGACCAGGTGGATTAAAGCAGCGAGGAGGGGACTGCATTCATGCGCTCAGACTGCATGCAGTCCCCTCCTCGCTGCTGTGAGGAAAATGTCTTTGTTATGAAATACGTCAAAGGTCGCTGATGTCCTGTTCTTGTGTTATCAATCAATAGTTACCAATACATTGAGGTTTACGACAACTATGGCTGATTTATGCTGATTCAGTGAAAAACCTAGAAGACGTGGTCTTTTAAACTGGACTTTGCCTGTGTTTTACTACCATGTTATGTACCACCATGACATAAAGTTCCTTCCTGAGGGTCCTAGTTTGAGTTAATGGTTAACTACTCTGTAGGTTAAATTTAGCTCAGTTCTGTACCAAGACTTAGGAGACGAATGGGAGACGACGGGACATCTGAAGAATCATGTCTGTATCCTCTGCTGATCAACATTAAAGTGCCTGCATTTTTCCTACGAGGTCTTGAGAATTTCTTCCACACTGCTCGCCTCAGCTGTGACTCGAAAAGAAACCAGGAAATCAACCGTGCGCAACGCTTTAATCCACCTGGTCTAGTCCTGGTTTAGTCCTGGTTTAGTCCTGGTTTAGTCCTGGTCCAGTCCAGGTTTAGTCCAGGTCTAGACCTGCTGGCAGCCCCGTGCCGGGTCATGCTGCGCTATCACGTGTCCGCGCGCACGCTTCTCCGTCCTCCCTCTTCCCCCCACACTTCACTATTAATAATTTTGTTGAAAATCTATGAAAGTTTGAGTGTTTAAACGAGAGACAAATGTGAGAAAAGTTTAAATCCAGTCGGAGAAAAGCGTATAATGTGTGTGGCTGAGCGCGCATTATTTGAATTTTTGAGATTTCGCGTTTCGTAACTTGAATTTTCTTTTGTATCTAGAGACCAAAATTTACCGTGAAGGCGTTTCGTAACTTGAAAAATTCGTTTGTTGGGTCATTCGTAAGGTGAGGTACCACTGTATTAATTTTACCTGCCCCGATCTGTATTCAATATTATCCCATAGAATATTGTGATTAGAAGTTTGCAAAAATATCGATATATATCATTTAATGTGATGATACAGTATGAATATCGTGGGCTGCTGTATATGTATTTTTTGCTATATTTTACTAAATTATTTTGTTACACAGTTCCAGTTTTGTTGCTTGTTCAGAGAAAGGAAAGTCGTTTGACATTTTCACTGTTTTGATGAGTAAAAAAATGTAAATAGTTCTTAGTACAGACAGACCGACCGACCTTTATTGTCCCCGAGGGCAAATTTGTTTCCACAGACACTGTCAGAAAAACAAGGACACATATGGACATTACACACAGGACATCACACATGCAGATGAGGAGTGGATAGGATGGTTACATATTATTATTATTAAAGGAAAAGTAACGTTTTTTTTTTTTACAATCTGAGCCTTCTTTCGGCAATAAAAAAAGTAGTTTTACTCACCCATAGCAGTTTGGTGTCATTTTGAGCAGTTTCGTAGAAGTTATGTTGTAGCGTATCCGTTAACTTGAGTTCTCGGGGCATTACTTTGCTGTCTCCAAATAACACAAACTTTAGCACTTTTCAAATCATAGAAGCTCGATGTCTTAGTCTACGATTTTGTTTGGTCAAAAGTGGCCTGTAATCCGAGATTTAGCCATAGTTTCAAGTAGATGAGGACGCCAGTGCGCATGTGCGGACTGTGCTCTCAGCTCCCGGGACCCAAACATGAAACGCAAAGCTGTAAACTATGGATAAATCTCGGATTAAAGGCCACTTTTGATTCAAACGAAATCGTAGACTAAGACATCGGGCTTCTATGATTTGAAAAGTGCTAAAGTTTGTGTTATTTGGAGCCCACACGGGGCATATTACATGCTCGGGGAATATATTATATGCCCTGAGCTATGGCTAGAAGTTGCGCTAGGCTAACGCTAATCTAAAACATCTCTGGAAGTGCTCCATATGACACCAAAGTGCAATGGGTGAGTAAAACAACTTGTTTTATTACTGAAATAAGGCTCAGATTGTAAAAAAAGTTTACTTTTCCTTTAAGTGCGGCAATGGCAGAGGACACAAAGCTTTTACCGAAGCGTTTCCACCTCAGAGTCCTGTACCTGCGGCCAGAGGGCAACAGGCAGAAGTGATGATGTAGTGGATGGTCTGAGTCTCTGATAATTGTCCGGGCCATACAGTATGTGTGATGGATTTATTGTTGAAATGTGAGCGGTCTGTGATGGGCCGATTGATGATTTTGGAAGCTGTGTGGGTGACCTTGGTGAGTGAAAAGTCCCTCAGTCGTCCAGGTAGAATCCATGATAAAAGAAGAAATTCAATTTGTCAACTGGACAAAGTTTGTTTGGTCGAAAACGTTTCGCCGCTCATCCGAGAGGCTTCGTCAGTTCTGGTTACAGTGCTGGTTAGACGCTGTTTATATCTCGTTGCAGGGAGGAGCTCACTATACTGCAGTTTTTCCGAAATTATCTCGCCTATTTGTTTCTGTCTTTTGTTTCTCGGGCGTCTAGATTAGCATACCTATTCATCCCTACATGACTGTTTTTCACACCTCTGGCCCGGACCTGGCTAGCCCTATTGTTTCTTTTGTTTGTTTTGATTTAGGTTTAAGAATGGAATTATAGATGGGAGACAAATTGAATTTCTTCTTTTATCATGTGACCTTGGTGAGTTTGTTTCTGTTGGTGATGGAGAGCATATTGAAGTAACAGGGGGGGCAGTAGAGAAGGATGGGTTGTATGACAGTAAGAGAAGTTGTGGGGTGACGGAGAGAGCACGGAGTTTGCGGAGGATGTGGAGTCTTTGTTGTGAGCGTTTATGGACATCAGTGACATGCTGGTCAAAAGTGAGTTTATTGTCCAGTGTGAGTCCCAAATATTTGAAGTGAGTGACACGTTCAGCTGTTTTACTGTGTATAGTGGGGAGTGCCAGGTCCGGGGTGTGTTGTTGAGTGTGTATCAGTAATTCCAGATTGACTGTTGGCTTCTGGAAGCAGGGTGAGGAAGAGCAAAGCTGGAGAAGCTCATCGCGGCTATAGGTAAGCGGACTATAGCCGCTATTTCTTAGATGTAAAGCCCCGCAGTTGTCCAGTAGCCATAGGAATAGCAATGTAGCTGCAATAATCTTGCCCAGGTTCAACATTCTGCATGTGTTACTTAACATAAAAGCACAAAAACACACAAAAATGACGAGACGTAGTGACAGGCTGTGTCGTCGCAGCAGAGCATGCGCCGGAAGCACAGAGATGCACCGATCTTGTATTGGTATCGGATATCGGCTTCCAAATATAACCTGGTTGATATCCTGGTTGGACAGAAGAATCGATGTAATAAGACGTTCCTGGTCGTCCAAAAAGTCTCTGAATGTTTTGACTGTTTACTCAAATTTCTGTAGTTACATAAAGGTGCACTGTGGAACTTTTATGGTAGGGTCCACCACTTATATATTTGTCACCATGGGGATATTATTGCTTAAAGCCCCAGTGTGTAGGATTCGTGGCGCATAGGTGGATGGTGCTATTGCACTTTCTGTTTTAGCTACGGCATTTGAGCCTTATTTCGCCGTACTGTATAAAACAAGTTGTTTTACTCACATTCCATAGCACTTTGGTGTCATATGGAGCACTTCCAGAGATGAGATTACAGTTAGCCTAGCTGACTTCTAGCCATAGCTCGGGGCATATAATCATATTCCCGGCACAAGCATGTAATATGCCCCGAGCACATGGGGCTTTTAAATAACACAAAACTTTAGCTTACCTGAGAATGCTTTGCAAGGTCAGACTCTGATATTCTATCTACAATTTGTCGTAAGGATTGAATCAAAAGTGGCCTTTAATCCGAGATTTAGTCCATAGTTTACAGCTTTGCATTTCATGTTTGGGTCCCGGGAGCTGAGAGCACAGTCCGCACATGCGCACTGGCGTCCTCATCTACTTGAAACTATGGCTAAATCTCGGATTACAGGCCACTTTTGCTTCAAACGAAATCGTAGACTAAGACATCGAGCTTCTATGATTTGAAAAGTGCTAAAGTTTGTGTTATTTAGACACCGCAAAGTAATGCCCCGAGCACTCAAGTTAACGGATACACTACAACATAACTTGTACGAAACTGACACCAAAATGCTATGGGTGAGTAAAACTACTTGTTTTATTGCCGAAAGAAGGCTCAGATTGTAAAAAAAAAACTTTACTTTTCCTTTAAAAAATGTTCCAGAATATGGCATTAAACAGTTTGAGTTTAGTGCTCAAAACTGCCTTAAAAACATGCATTCTTACAGCGAGCGGCGTTGCCTCTCCACAGATATGACCTGTAGCTGTGGCCTGGTTGTACCACCTGCTTGTTTTTCGTGGAGATGCATAAATTTAATGCCATACTGTGGAACTTTCTTGGCAAAGCAGTGACATCAGGAGGCAGACTCTCTACCAGTTAAGTTACAAAATGCACCATTAAAGTAAATAAGAGTTTGGATCAGTTTTGTCTTTTTTTATTTTTGTTTGAAGGATAATGTTTGGTAAAACGCTGAGGGACGGTGGCCCTGTCGCATCATGTGTCTGAGGTTTTTGACGAGTTTCACTAAGATCAATAAATCCTGACAGCTTCACTGGCTGATGGAGCTGATGGTGGCAGGTGGATGTCACATGTTAAAGTTTGCACACTCTGATCACGCGAATGTTGTTTTCAGACTATAATAAATATTTAAATAAGTGACAGAAATTTGACATTTTCACTGTTTTGATGATCAAAATGGCGTGTTTTATATGAACTTTGCACAAGAAGTGGTTAAACAAAGACTTTCAGAGTCACAGTCATGATTTAGATCAGGGGTGTCAAACTCATTCTGGTCCGGGGGCCGTATCCAAACTCTGATCCCAAAGGGGCCGGATCAGAAAACTCATGGCAAATATACCCCAAAAACAGCAATAAGTCCAAATATTTGTGCAGAGAAACACAAATCTATTACAGACTGCTGTTTCTTCAGTCCAGCAATAATTCGTTTATCTTCTGTCTTCTCAATTCTCCGTTCAAGTTCTTGTATTGTTCGAAATGCAGTGTCTCGTAGTGGCATTTAAGATTATTTTCCTTGAGCACTCAATTAATTTTTTTAATCGACTGACAGCACTAATAATAGTCAATTCATAACAGCAAATTCGATCATGAGGGTAATAATAATAATAATAATAAAAACACATCCATCAGTTCATCACAGTTTGTTAGCACTGATTTCTTGATGTTGTTTAAAAGCGAGATGACTGTGTATGAGCATCATTTCTTGAGGCAGTTTATTCCAGTGAGATATAAAAGTATCTGTATAAAAGTTTTTTTCAGCGCTTTTGTTCTTGGTTTAGGCAAAGTAAAGGGAGCGTAGGAGGCTCGTCTTGTTATACCCATGTCTGTAACAGGTGGGCTGTAGCTCCGAGGTCTGAGCGTCGTCCAGACTTTGTGCAAGGACAAGATCAAACTACATCAGTCACTGTGTGCACGTGGACGAGTGTAATCCGACTGCAAATGGATTGGGATTGTATCGAATTCATGTGCACAGGCTAAGGATCGTATAAGGGATTGGTTTCCCGAATCCGATTGGAACCCCTGACTTAGGCCGACAGTAATCCACTTGGTGCCGCCTTGTGCACGATATCGATCAGATTGGCGTACTGCGCATGTGCGGGAATTTTCGCCATGGATTTCACCCGGAAGTGGCAGGAGGCGCAGACGCCGTCATAAGTAGCGACTGTTGCCAGAAAAGTCAGACGAAATCATGGCTGCGAAGAAAGAATGCACAACACGTACACCAATGCTGCTCCGTCAAACTAGTCCAGGTTTAGTCCAGGTTTATTCTAGTCCTGATTTAGTCCAGGTTTAGTCCAGGTTTAGTCTAGTTTCAGTCTAGGTTTAGCCCAGGTTTAGTTTCATATTAGTCCTGATTTAGTCCAGGTTTAGTCTCATATTAGTCCTGATTTAGTCCAGGTTTAGTCTCATATTAGTCCTGATTTAGTCCAGGTTTAGTCTCATATTAGTCCTGATTTAGTCCAGGTTTAGTCCAGGTTTAGTCCAGGTTTAGTCCAGGTTTAGTCCAGATTCAGTCTAGGTTTAGTCCAGGTTAAGTCCAGGTTTAGACCAAGTTTAGACCAGGTTTAGTCCAGGTTTAGTCCAGGTTTAGTCCAGGTTCAGTCTAGATTCAGTCTAGGTTTAGTCCAGGTTAAGTCCAGGTTTAGACCAAGTTTAGACCAGGTTAATCCAGGTTTAGTCCAGGTTTAGTCCAGGTTTAGACCAGGGTTAGTCCAGGTTTAGTCCAGGTGAAGTCCAGGTTTAGTGCAGGTTCAGTCTAGGTTCAGTCCAGGTTTAGCCCAGGTTTGGTCCAGGTTTAGTCCAGGTTTAGTCCAGGTTTAGTCCAAGTTAAGTCCAGGTTTAGACCAGGTTTAGTCCAGGTTTAGTCCAGGTTTAGTCCAGGTTTAGTCCAAGTTAAGTCTAGGTTTAGACCAGGTTTAGTCCAGGTTTAGTCCAGGGTTAGTCCAGGTTTATTCCAGGTTTATTCCAGGTTAAGTCCAGGTTTAGTCTCATATTAGTCCGTCAAACTCCTCGAGCTCCATCTTTGTATACCGCCACATAGTTTGTTGTGTTTTTATTGAGTTTCCATCACCCGGAAGTAGTTGGACGACAGCGTCACATAGCGTAGCGGAGCCGGCCAGGTCGCTGACCATTATCCGATTACACAAGCTTCATGTGCAGTTGGATCTAAGGACAGACCACCATCCGAGTAACGGGATCAGATTTGGAGAAATCCAATCTGATCCTACCATGAGACGTTCAGTGTTTGAGGTGTTTGGAGTCAGGGCGGACATTCGGACACAGCTCAGGTTGAATGTTTTTGCAGTGGTTGGCATGGTGAATATCTTTTTCCTCGATCCACTGAAGGGCTCTTTTCTACTCGCAGGGCAGGTGGGCCACATTCTCTGAGCCAAATATAGACTCAGATCAGCTGTTGTCTGATAGAATACCCAGAATCCCCCTCTCAGCGCTCTGCCCCGGCCCATTCGCTCAGTGTTTTATAAGCGCAGGAACTCGGAGCTGTTAAAGGGATAGTTTTTTATTATTATTTTTTTTAATGTGAATCTGTATGGCGTCCCCTTCAGCAGTGTCGTCCATTAACACTGACTTACCGATGACGGCGTCGTCTGGGCCCAGTTCTGCTCCGGTTCTATAGCTCACAAACGTATTTCCGGTAAGTTAGCGGGGACATTTAATAAAGCTTGTTTTCTTCTCAAAACATTTGTCCAAAAAGTGATATATTTGCATCACAAACTGTTGTCCGCAAAAATTCAGCAGCCTAATTCGCATGGTGCTATTTTCTCTCGAGTCGTATCACTGCGCGCCTGTTATTATTATTAGCCTGTTCACTTGTACATCCGCTTAGAAGTGAACAGGCTAATACAGGGGGTCCTCGGGTTACGACGTTGATCCGTTCTTAAGACGCGTCGTAACCCAAATTTCGTCGTAAGTCGGAATTTGATTTTGATCTTCCAACCAAAGCACCAATAACCTTTCCATCTCAATAATTAGACCACTACGCTGCTTGGTTATCACTGCCGCTTTCATAGGAGCAGATCAGAGCCCACATCAGGTACTTCCTCCCACATTGGGCACGCACACGAGGCCGTCTTCTTCACCCTACAACAAAGCGTATTCTTCCGCCGCGCGCCGTTCGCGTTTGTTTACATCGCTTACCACGCTAAACCGTGTAAGACGGAATGACGCGTTATATATATATATATTTTTTTTTATGGGGGCGCGTTCTTAACCACGAAACGGCGTAAGTCGAGACCGTCGTAACCGGAGGACCCCCTGTAATAATAATAGGTGAACAGTGATACGACTCGAGAGAAAATAGCACCAAGCGATTACGACTTCTGAATTTTTCGTGGACAACTGTTTTGTGACGCAAATATATCACTTTTTGGAGAAATATTGTTTTGAGAAGACAAACACGCTTTATTAAATGTCCCCGCTAACTTACCGGAACTACGTTTGTGAGCTACAGAACCGGAGCAGAACTGGGCCCAGACGACGCCGTCATCGGTAAGTCAGTGTTAATGGACGACACTGTTGAAGGGGACGCCGTACAGATTCACATAAAAAAACAAACAAAAAAACCCCGCACTATCCCTTTAAAACACCAGTATAGAGATAAGATCAGGTACGTGCAGGCGGCGTCAGCACTCACGGTCTCATAAAGGAATCCTCCAGGGACCCATCCTCTCCCAGCTGTTGGCCTACGACTCCGAGGAACACGAGGAACATGAGGAACACGCTCTGTGCATAGAAAGCAGAAGGAAAATGGAAGCCTAAACCTCCGGCGGTGCCCGTGGGTCCAGGCCCGGTGTGACGGGATCAGTGCCGATGTCTCCGGCTTCAAGGAAAAGTAACGTTTTTTTTTTTTTTACAATTTGAGCCTTATTTCGGTAATAAAACAAGTTGTTTTACTCACCCATAGCACTTTGGTGTCATATGGAGCACTTCCAGAGATGTTTTAGATTAGCGTTAGCCTAGCGCGACTTCTAGCCATAGCTCGGGGCATATAATATATTCCCTGAACATGTAATATGCCCCGTGCGGTCTCCAAATAACACAAACTTTAGCACTTTTCAAATCATAGAAGCTCGATGTCTTAGTCTACGATTTCGTTTGAGTCAAAAGTGGCCTGTAATCCGAGATTTATCCATAGTTTACAGCTTTGCGTTTCATGTTTGGGTCCCGGGAGCTGAGAGCACAGTCCGCACATGCGCACTGGCGTCCTCATCTACTCGAAACTATGGCTAAATCTAGAACATCGACATCAAGCTTCTATGATTTGAAAAGTGCTAAAGTTTGTGTTATTTGGAGACCGCAAACATGTGCCCCGAGAACTCACGTTACGGAGATCACTAATCTAAAACATCTCTGGAAGTGCTCCATATGACACCAAAGTGCTATGGGTGAGTAAAACAACTTGTTTTATTACCGAAATAAGGCTCAGATTGTAAAAAAAAACGTTACTTTTCCTTTAAATGCTACATACCCTTGCATACAGACGCTTCAAACAGACGACAGCTCAGACTTTTTACTCAAACGTAATTTGCGTCGATACATTTACAATTTCACAAAAAATCTTGCAGCGTTTTTCTATTTTATTTATTTTTTATTATTTTACTTTTACCTGGTTGGACACGGACAGCAGATATGACAAAGTACTACAAATACTACTACTGTTATACTTTTACTACTACTATAGTACTATTACTCACCTGACTGAATGATTTGTAATTAATTAATCTAATTAATCATATTTTAATCTCATATCTGCTAAAGGTCCCCAAATAAAGAATTCAAATTCTAGGACATTACAAAATTGTCGTGTTTGACGAATCAATTGAATAAACTAAGAAGAGAAGATCTGAAATCCACATTTTTATTGGTGAAGTGAGTTTTATAAGTGAGTTTTTCTGTGGTCACTTTGCTCATTCGTTTCCCAAATTCTCCAAGTGTGATTTGTTGGTTTGTTGGTTCGGTGGTTCGTTGGTTCGTTGGTTCGTTGGTTCTTTGGTTCGTTGGTTCTTTGGTTCGTTGGTTCTTTGGTTCGGTGGTTCGTTGGTTCGGTGGTTCGGTGGTTCGTTGCTTCGGTGGTTCGTTGGTTCGTTGGTTCGTTGGTTCTTTGGGTCGTTGGTTCTTTGGTTCGGTGGTTTGTTGGTTTGGTGAAGTGCGCTCACGCTCGCTCTATCACCGGTAACGATGGAACTTGTCCGGACGTGTTTGTCGTTCAAATGATCCGTCAGACTGGAGCAGCTTCGGTGATCGGAAAATTCTTCTTTAAAAAAGCTCCAAATCACGGCGTTCTTGTTGATCGTCCCGTCTTCGTTCTTTTTATAAATAAAGTCGCCGTTCTTCGGCCCTGGCAGCGATTCGCTCCTCGCCCCCTGAGTCGAGTCCATGTCAGTTTCCTCCAGGCTTTATTTATTTGTTTGAGCGACGCAGGTGGAAGTGACGCCACTGCCAAGTCGCCTACAGGTCCTTCAATGGGACAAATTTAAAATGCGCATTGAATTGCTGCTCATAATTAATTGCATTAATTAACTAATCTAAATGCGTTAAACTGACAGCCCTATAATAAATATTTAAATACGTGACAGACTGAAATCATTTACACCTAAAAATAATCACGTCGTCTTTACTATAAATGTCATTCTGCTGTAATGTTTTCACGATGTTTTGTTTGAACAGAAGTCGGCATTAGCATTAGCATTAGCACTGACACACACAGACGTACATTTATATAACAGATGTCCCTTTCTGCTTTACTCCTGGTTTGGTTCTAATTTAGTCCTGGTTTAGAACTGGTTTACTTCAGATTCTGTAGTCCCACTGCACTTCAGGCTCAAGTTCAGCACCCTGGACAGCGACCGGCTCTGCGACAAACTGTTCTTCACGGCAGAGTCAATAATACACGTACTTCTTTAGGTGTTATTTAAAAAAAACAACAGAACAGCCCAATGTCTTCCTCCAAAGTCTGAAACCCGGATCACATTCAGATCTAATCAATAATGGCTGGGAGCTGGAGCTGGATGCTGGTGCTGGGTGGTGGGTGCTGGAGCTGGGTGCTGGTGCTGGGTGGTGGGTGCTGGAGCTGGGTGCTGGAGCTGGGTGGTGGAGCTGGGTGGTGGGTGCTGGAGCTGGAAGCTGGAGCTGGAGCTGGGTGGTGGAGCTGGGTGGTGGGTGCTGGAGCTGGGTGGTGGAGCTGGGTGCTGGGTGCTGGAGCTGGGTGCTGGTGCTGGGTGGTGGAGCTGGGTGCTGGGTGCTGGAGCTGGGTGCTGGAGCTGGGTGCTGGAGCTGGGTGGAGCTGGGTGCTGGGAGGGTGCTGGGTGCTGGGTGCTGGGAGGGTGCTGGGTGCTGGGTGCTGGGTGCTGGGAGGGTGCTGGGTGCTGGGTGCTGGGAGGGTGCTGGGTGCTGGGTGCTGGGAGCTGGGTGCTGGGTGGTGGAGCTGGAGCTGGCGCTGGGTGGTGGAGCTGGAGCTGGCGCTGGGAGGGTGCTGGGGACTGGAGGAGTCGTCAAACAGCCGGTGAGTTGGTGGGTGACAGTTTCTCGGCGTCTCAGTTCTGATAATGACACTGTGTTTTAGACTGTCCACTGTGAAGGAACTGCATCCACACACTGAGAATCTGCAGTTCTTTCACTCGGTTTTCAGAATATTATTTTCCTAAAATGACAGGAGTACACCGTAGCTCAAGTACTACGGTGTACTCCTGTGTATCAGTGAGAAAGAAGACTGGTGAGTGCAGGTGTGAATCAGTAATAATGATGTTCAAGATGTTTGTGTTACGATTTTTTTGTGTGTTTTTTTCCTTGTCAAGATGATTCTCTCACATGACTCACATGACTCATTTGGGTTTCCATATTCAAAGCTGAAATCCAGTTGGTTTAAACCTAAAACGCCTCTCTCTGATCCGAACAGTCACCACTTGAACCCCAGCAGCTGCAGCAGGTCAGGAATCTGCAGGTGCTGGAGTTTAACTGCTAAACAGACTGTGTTTGAATTGAAGCTGAATCTGAACCTGATATTTCTGCAGCTACAGTTAATACCGCTCTGTTTAAAGAATGACTTGTTTGTTACTTCTCTGATCTCGCTGATGACATGTAAAAGAGTACACGTAATCATCAGTAGATTTAAATAAGTTCACCTTTTGCTCAGATGCAGCTTTATTGTCAAAAACCATATGTACAGGTCGCACACACGGGATTTGAAATTGCAGCGCCCCCTAGGCCCACAGAGAACATAAAACATGTGAGAAACAAGACAATAAACACCATGACTAAAACATCACATTTTTGTTTTATTTATTTTGGGCAGTAAGCAATTTACCTTCTTTTAAAACAATAAAAAACAACAACAAAGAAAAAAAACATTTGCTCAAAAAGGAGTGGGAAGAAGAAAACTTATTTAATCCCAACCCTCTTCTAATTTAATATAATGAGCTTTTCTTTTACCCTCATTACAGAAGTACGGTGGTCCCTCGTTTATGGCGGGGGTTAGGTTCCAGAAATAACCCGTAATAAGTGAAATCCGCAAAGTAGGCCAACTTTATATTTTACAATTATTCTACATGTTTTAAGGCTGTTAACACCTCACAACACACATTATACACTTTTCTCAGACTGGAATTATCATTTTCTCACATTTTTACAAAATGTATTAATAGTGAAGTGTGGGGGGGGCGGACACGTGCCCGCGCCCGCTCATCGTGATCAAATCCATAGAGCAGCATGACCGGCGTCCCACCCGGGGCTGCGAGCACAAGACCGAGGCAGTATCCGGACCGTGCCTCCCCCTTGGTGACGCAGTCCGAGCCGCGAAGCGAACACGCACCAGAGCTGCACGAAACAAGGCAAAGAGCCGCATGCGGTGGTTTAGTCCTGGTTTAGACCTGGTCTAGTCCTGGTTTAGTCCAGGTTTAGACCTGGTTTAGACCTGGTCTAGTCCAGGTTTAGACCTGGTTTAGACCTGGTTTAGACCTGGTCTAGTCCAGGTTTAGACCTGGTTTAGACCTGGTTTAGTCCTGGTTTAGACCTGGTTTAGACCTGGTTTAGTCCTGGTCTAGTCCAGGTTTAGACGTGGTTTAGACCTGGTTTAGTCCTGGTTTAGACCTGGTTTAGTCCTGGTCTAGACCTGGTCTAGTCCAGGTTTAGACCTGGTTTAGACCTGGTTTAGTCCTGATTTAGACCTGGTTTAGTCCTGGTCTAGTCCAGGTTTAGTCCACGTTTAGTCCTGGTCTAGTCCTGGTCTAGTTCCGGTCTAGTCCCGGTCTGGTCCTCATGGGTTAGTCCTGGTCTAATCCCGGTCTGGTCCTGGTCTGGTCCCGGTCTGGTCCTCATGTCTTAGTCCCGGTCTGGACTTCCTACAGATCCAGTGACTCATGTCTCGGCTCCTCGTGCATCCAGCGGGACTCCCGGAGCCCCCCCGCGTCCCCCCCGGAGCCCCCCCGGGTCCCCCCTCTATAACATCTATATAAATGTGTCAAACTGAACACATTCTGTACTGTACAGGAGACACAGAGGAGAAGACAATCAGGACACACAACACAATGTTCATACTGTATCCCCTCCCTGCCTGCATGCACTTTTTCCCTCTTGTCCAATTGTCCTGGAGCTACTGTGGCGAGTAAATTTCTCCTGTGTGAGATCAATAAACGCTTATCTTATCTTATCTTATAAAAAAAAAAAAAAATCCGAGAAACAGCGAGGCCACGAAAAGTGAACCGCGATAGAGCGAGGGATCACTGTACCAGAAGATGATGAAATGAAATGAGCTTTCTTTAAGGATACCAACAACGTTCACAGACGCAGATACGAGTGATGTGATGAACAGAACAAACATAACAACAAACATAAAGCAGCTCTACACTAGCAGTTTGCTCTAATATTCAGACCCACTCTCTATAAACTGTGACCAGAATATATGTTTATAGAACAACTCGATATCTTAATAAAGACCTGTCCTAACGATGACGTAAAATAAAAACACAAAAGGGTTTCACGCTCTCAACAGTGACTCACCTCTGGGTTATTTACAACAGGATTCTGAAGGCGTACGGGAGAAACACTGGACTGTTTATGTTCCGTTCATATCTTAAAGCTTCTGTTTTGATCACAGAGCTGGAGTCAAAACAACTCCAGGTCTGTTGTCCTCAAATGCAAAACACTATTCCACCTTGAGATGTTGCTTTGTCTAGAACAGGCGTCTCCAACCTGCAGCTCGGGAGCTCCCAGCAGCTCCACCCCCGTCCAAGCAGCTCGCCAAAGGAATTCTGAATTATACATGTTGCCCTGAATAACTAAAATATTGTTAATAAGACGCCTATTACGATTGTCTCATTATATCGTTTAGCTGCATAATTTCTTGTGACCTCTAAACCTGGGAGCTCTTTTGGATTTTTGAGTAGATAGAAAGACAGTTTATTCGGATATTTTCATAAATAAATAAATGGTTGATTACTGAACATAAAGCAGATACATAAAGGCAATTATTTTACATTACTAATCACAAATGATCTTCAAGAACAAGACTCCGACATACTTGAACACCTCCAAAAAAGGCTAAAGGTAAAGCTCTCGATTTACCGTCGATCTACGTTCCTCCCCTCACCTATGGTCATGAGCTCTGGGTAATGACCGAAAGGACGAGATCGCGGATACAAGCGGCCGAAATGAGTTTCCTCCACAGAGTGACTGGACGCTCCCTTAGAGATAGAGTGAGGAGTAGACCTGGTTTAGTCCCAGGTTAATCTCAATTTAGACCTGGTTTAATCCCAGTTTAGACCTGGTTTAGTCCCAGTTTAGACCTCGTTTAGACCTGGTTTATTCCTGGTTTAGACCTGGTTTAGTCCTCGTTCAGTTCTGGTTTAGTCACAGTTTAGATCTGGTTTAGTCCCAGTTTAGTCCTGGTTTAGTTCTGATTTAGTCCCGGTTTAGTCCCAGTTTAGACCTGGTTTAATCCCAGTTTAGACCTGGTTCAGTCCTGGTTCAGTCCTGGTTTAGTCCTGGTTTAGTCCTGGTTTAGTCCTGGTTTAGACCTGTTTTAGTCCTGGTTTAGTCCTGGTTTAGACCTGTTTTAGTCCTGGTTTAGTCCTGGTTTAGTGTTGGTTTAGTCCTGGTTTAGACCTGTTTTAGTCCTGGTTTAGACCTGTTTTAGTCCTGGTTTAGTCCTGGTTTAGTGCTGGTTTAGTCCTGGTTTAGACCTGTTTTAGTCCTGGTTTAGACCTGGTTTAGTCCTGGTTTAGACCTGGTTTAGTCCTCGTTCAGTTCTGGTTTAGTCACAGTTTAGATCTGGTTTAATCCCAGTTTAGTCCTGGTTTAGTTCTGATTTAGTCCCGGTTTAGTCCCAGTTCAGTCCTGGTTCAGTCCTGGTTTAGTCCTGGTTTAGTCCTGGTTTAGTCCTGGTTTAGACCTGTTTTAGTCCTGGTTTAGTCCTGGTTTAGACCTGTTTTAGTCCTGGTTTAGTCCTGGTTTAGTGCTGGTTTAGTCCTGGTTTAGACCTGTTTTAGTCCTGGTTTAGTCCTGGTTTAGACCTGTTTTAGTCCTGGTTTAGTCCTGGTTTAGTGCTGGTTTAGTCCTGGTTTAGACCTGACCTGTTTTAGTCCTGGTTTAGTCCTGGTTTAGTAGTTTCACCTAGTCCTGGTTTAGTCCTGGTTTAGTCCTGGTTTAGTGCTGGTTTAGTCCTGGTTTAGATCCTGGTTTAGTCCTGGTTTAGTCGTTTAGTCCTGGTTTAGAGTTTAGTCCTGGTTTAGTCCTCTGGTTTAGTCCTGGTTTAGTTCTGGTTTAGTCTGGTTTAGTCTGGTTTAGTCCGTTTAGATCTGGTTTAATCTGGTTTAGTCCAGTTTAGTCCTGGTTTAGTTCTGGTTTAGTCCTGGTTTAGTCCCAGTTCAGTCCTGGTTCAGTCCTGGTTTAGTCCTGGTTTAGTCCTGGTTTAGTCCTGGTTTAGTCCTGGTTTAGTCCTGGTTTAGTCCTGGTTTAGTCCTGGTTTAGTCCTGGTTTAGTCCTGGTTTAGTCCTGGTTTAGTCCTGGTTTAGACCTGTTTTAGTCCTGGTTTAGTCCTGGTTTAGTGCTGGTTTAGTCCTGGTTTAGACCTGTTTTAGTCCTGGTTTAGTCCTGGTTTAGTCCCAGTTTATTCCTGGTTTAGACCTGGTTTAGTCCTCGTTCAGTTCTGGTTTAGTCACAGTTTAGATCTGGTTTAATCCCAGTTTAGTCCTGGTTTAGTTCTGATTTAGTCCCGGTTTAGTCCCAGTTCAGTCCTGGTTCAGTCTTGGTTTAGTCCTGGTTTAGTCCTGGTTTAGTCCTGGTTTAGTCCTGGTTTAGTCCTGGTTTAGACCTGTTTTAGTCCTGGTTTAGTCCTGGTTTAGACCTGTTTTAGTCCTGGTTTAGTCCTGGTTTAGTGCTGGTTTAGTCCTGGTTTAGTCCTGGTTTAGACCTGTTTTAGTCCTGGTTTAGTCCTGGTTTAGACCTGTTTTAGTCCTGGTTTAGTCCTGGTTTAGTGCTGGTTTAGTCCTGGTTTAGACC
Source organism: Paratrypauchen microcephalus (assembly GCA_036785185.1). Taxonomy (NCBI): domain Eukaryota; kingdom Metazoa; phylum Chordata; class Actinopteri; order Gobiiformes; family Gobiidae; genus Paratrypauchen; species Paratrypauchen microcephalus. Next base: position 382,740 of record JAVJIX010000113.1, read on the forward strand.
TGTTTTAGTCCTGGTTTAGTCCTGGTTTAGACCTGTTTTAGTCCTGGTTTAGTCCTGGTTTAGTGCTGGTTTAGTCCTGGTTTAGACCTGTTTTAGTCCTGGTTTAGACCTGGTTTAGTCCTCGTTCAGTTCTGGTTTAGTCACAGTTTAGATCTGGTTTAGTCCTGGTTTAGACCTGTTTTAGTCCTGGTTTAGTCCTGGTTTAGTCCCAGTTTATTCCTGGTTTAGACCTGGTTTAGTCCTCGTTCAGTTCGGGTTTAGTCCCAGTTTAGTCCTGGTTTAGTTATGATTTAGTCCAGGTTTAGTCCCAGTTTAGACCTGGTTTAGTCCCAGTTTAGACCTGGTCTGGCTCGGGTGTCTGTTCCGGATGCCTCCTCGACTCCTCCCTCAGGAGGTGTTCTGGGCATGTCCCACTGGGAGGAGGCCCTGGGGAAGACCCAGGACACACTGGAGGGACTATGTCTCCCGGCTGGCCTGGGAACACCTTGGGGTCCCCCCGGAGGAGCTGGAGGAAGTGTCCGGGGTGATGACACCATTATCTACACGGATGGGAAGGACCATGAACAAGTGGCGGTTAAATTATCAATAGCAATGATAAAAGAAGAAATTCAATTTGTCAACTGGACAAAGTTTGTTTGGTCAAAAACGTTTCGCCGCTCATCCGAGAGGCTTCGTCAGCTCTAATTAGAAGCCTCTCGGATGAGCGGCGAAACGTTTTTGACCAAACAAACTTTGTCCAGTTGACAAATTGAATTTCTTCTTTTATCATGGATTCTACCTGGACGACTGAGGGACTCTTCACGTATCAATAGCAATGCAAAACACTGCAAAATGGTTGAATGATTCCTGTCTAACACTAAATGTTGGTAAAACAACAAAACACATGTTTTTCTCAACAAAACAAAATAAAAAAGTGTACCCCCTAGTGACAGTAAACGGAGAAGTTATCAAAAATGTTGAAGAATTTAGATATCTGGGAGTAATTTTAGATGACAGACTAAGTTTTAAGAAACATGTCAAAAAGGTTTGTCAAACAGTAAAATATAATCGGTCCACTTTTAAATCTATACTAAACTCCTTTACAAAACAAGGAGCAAAAACCTATTTAAATGCGACGATCCTGCCTCACTTAATGTTTGGTGTCTCCTGTTGGTCACAAGCCAATCAAACTACGATAAAACCTTTAGAATCTCTTTATAAACAAACTATTAGGATCCTCGATAAGAAACCGCGTCACTATCACCACCGTCATATATTAACCAAACATAAAATGCTCAGTTTTGAATATATGATCAAATCAGCCAATCTTAGATTATTATTCAAGATCATTAATAATGTGGCACCTCCACCACTGAAAAAGTTTGTCAAATTAACATCTGACCAAATGTTCCGGAGGGTAACCCTAACCCACCAGGTCAACGGTCGGTGGCCAATGTAAAATACCAAAATGTAAAACATCACCGGGACAATCTGCATTTTCTGTTAAAACGATCTCAGAACAGAACAAACTTCACACTGAGCTAAAACTGTGCAAAGACTTCAAACTATTTAGCGTAGAAGTCACTCGACATTTCCTAAGAATACAAACCTGTCGGCGTTAAGACAAACCTGAGAAGGGGAATCCATTTGAACTCATGTAAATAATGTACCTTTGATGAAATGTTTATGAAATGCATTGTTTTATGTTTCATGTTGTGTCGTGTTGTGTGTCTCGGGGACTGCAGATGGAAAACTCGAAGAGCTATAGTCTGGTACAAAGCATCTCTTCATTGATTGTGATTAATGCTCCTGTACATGGTCCCTGTCAAATCAATTAAATAAATGAAAACAAAAGGAAGTCTGGGAGTCCCTGCTGAGACTGTTGCCCCGGCGACCCGGCCCCGGATAAGAGGAAGAACATGGATGGATGAATGTTTAATGTTGTACCATTTAAAAGGAGCTCTTAACATGACATCACGAGGTGGAACAGAGTGTTTGGAGCTTTGGAGATGTTACACACGAATAATGAGTTCCTCAAATATGTGAATGAAACAAACACAACTGCAGGTCTGTTTTTGAGGAGGAACATCATTAGAACACGACTTAAAGGAAAAGTAACGTTTTTTACAATCTGAGCCTTATTTCGGTAATAAAACAAGTTGTTTTACTCACCCATAGCACTTTGGTGTCATATGGAGCATTTCCGGAGATGTTTTAGATTAGCGTTAGGCTAATGCCGTTAGCCTAGCGTGACTTATAGCCATAGCTCGGGGCATTCCCCGAGCATGTAATATGCCTCGTGCGGGCTCCAAATAACACAAACTTTAGCACTTTTCAAATCATAGAAGCTCGATGTCTTAATCTATGATTTAGTTTGAGTCAAAAGTGGCCTGTAATCCGAGATTTATCCATAGTTTACAGCTTTGCGTTCCATGTTTGGGTCCTGGGAGCTGAGAGCACAGTCCGCACATGCGCACTGGCGTCCTCATCTACTCGAAACTATGGCTAAATCTCGGATTACAGGCCACTTTTGACCAAACGAAATAGTAGATTAAGACATCGAGCTTCTATGATTTGAAAAGTGCTAAAGTTTGTGTTATTTGGAGCCCGCACGGGGCATATTACATGCTCGGAGAATGCCCCGAGCTATGGCTATAAGTCGCACTAGGCTAACGGCGTTAGCCTAACGCTAATCTAAAACATCTCCGGAAATGCTCCATATGACACCAAAGTGATATGAGTGAGTAAAACAACTTGTTTTATTACCGAAATAAGGCTCAGATTGTAAAAAACATTACTTTTCCTTTAAATCTCAAAAGAGTCAGATTTAAATATAATCTAGGACCTTTAATGCATTTCACTTTTCTTATATCAGACTAAAAATAAGTGTTGGGTAACAGTGGTTTTCTCAGACTCGTCTCCTCCTCCACACCTCCACCTCCTCCATACGGCCCTCAGACTCACGTCCTGTCGGTTACACAATGGGCGTGGGTAACGTACACGGTCTGATTTATGAATGACTGTGTGGACGAGAGCGTCGCATAAAAGGCGCGTTGTTCAGCGGGAGAGCGTTTGGGAAAGAGCTGGAGCTTTCACGGCGTCATCAATTCATAATGAGGCTAAAAATAATCCCAGGCTTTCTCAGATCCCGAGCAGAGTCAAAGTGAACGGAGGATTCAGGACGGAATATGGGCTCGTTTCGTTCACCTAAAGCGCCTATAGGACACAAAATGGATCCTCGTGAGCTTTAAGTCTGTTCTAACGCCGTTTCCTCCTCAAAAACAGACCTGGAGTTGTGTTTCGTTTCATTCACATGTTTGAGTCGAGTAGTGGTGGTAGGTTGAAGGTCCCATGGCATGAAATGATCACTTTCTGAGGTTTTTGAACGTTAATGTGAGCTCCCCTACTCTGTTTAGGCCCCCCCCCATGGTTAAAAGTTGTGAAATGTCTAAACTGAGCATTTGCGATCCTTTTCTGTGTTAGAAAAAATCGGAGCTCAAACGGGCGATTTTGAACAAGGAAACTTATTGACGTCAGATCGAAAAAAGAAATGCAAATGCAGTTCCACCCCCGTCTGTCTGTACTCAGCGTCTCTGTAAATCACGCCCAGAGAGTTTGGACTGCGAATGCGCTAGGCAATGCGAAATGCGTTTTTTTATTTGCCTGGAGGCACGTCCGAGTGTTTCTAGGCTCGGAAGTCCTTTATCTGAGCCTCTGGACCTTTGAACAGCAGTGGTTTAATTTTATTTTCTGTGGAAATGTGTTTATTTTTCAATGGAACGCTTCAAATCTCTCCCCCCGTGCAAAAACACGGAAATGGATCAGAGCGCACAGCTGACAGCGGAGAGTTTGGCCACGCCCCCACCCTCTACTATAGGCCATCTCTTTTCTTCTCATTTGCATTCAAGCAGCAACGCCCATTATGGAGTGTTCAGAGAGAGAAAAATGACTCTTTCTCATCTTATCTCTGTTTCTCATGCACTGAGTGTTGATTTTGAAGAAGGATTCATTTACAGTATTAGGGAACCATTAAGGAGCCATATAAAAGCATCAAGAAGTACCATGTCATGGGACCTTTAACAGTAAATGGATCATTCCAGAATTGGAGGACATTTTGGCTTTAAAATTCTTGAAAAATAAACCTTCACTTTTCTGATTTTCTGCTACATATTCATCAATAATAGGTAATAAACTATCAAATGCTTGATTAGCTCAGCTTATGGATCAATGGTACAATTTTTATTACATCCTCCTGAGATCCGCCCATTCATTTGTGTCCTTTATAGTGGACATCGTTTAAGTTTGGAGATAGACTCTAGTTTGACATAGTACAGTTTGTGGCTGTACTATGATTAAAAAAAATAAATAAAATAAAATAAAAATAATAATAATAATAATAATAATAATCAAAAATATATAAATAAAATACATAAAAATAAAATAAAATACATAAATAAGTAAATAAATAAATAATATATAAAAAATTAAAATGAAACATAAAAATAGTAAATAAAAATGCATAAATAAATAAATAATAAATCAAAAAGGAGTCTAAAAACTTTTTAAGGCGACTGTAAAACCGTAAAAAAAAATGTAAAAAAAAAAAAAATGTAAAAAAAAAGTTTTTGTTCGGTTTAGGTGAGGTTAACTTGACACGGATTTAACACTATTCCCGTCCATTACAGAGGACATGCTACAAAAATATGAATAAAAATAAAATTTACAAAATGTAAATGCTAAAGTGTTCATTTACCTCCAAATAAAAAATTAAAATAATAATAATAATAATTTAGATACACTTGTTTTCTTCGGGTCCCAGGAGGACATGATTTATTTGGTTTATTGATTTCCTCTAATCACAGTAACAGGGTTGCAGGTAACAGGGTTGCAGATCTGCACTAATGTTCACTTTATCTCAGGAGTAGAAGCTGTTTAGCTGTTACTGCTGATCAAGAGGAAAAACTTATTTATGCAAATAAGTAAAGGAAAAATAATAATAATTGTCTTATTCTGATCATTTGCATAACAGGGTTGCATGAGGCAGAGTGAGACATTCAATCAAGACTAATGATGTTATAAAAATATGAAAAATAGAAGAGAAGACAAACATTTGCTCTGCCCATTCTTTTGGAAAACTGTTTGATGATGCTAAGTCCAGGGGATCATGTGGTTCACTGTTGATTGATTGATTGATTGATTGATCATGTGGTTCTGTTTTCTTCTTCTTCTACCAGACTAAAAATGTTCTGGTAACAGGGTTGGTGCATCGTGTGGGACACATGTTCCATGAATAATAATTATTATTTGAAATATTATGTCTATTAAAACAAATGTTCCACAGTTACAAGAGATGGAAATGAAACAAATTATACAAAAAACAAGAAATTTCAATTTAATTTTAACTGTTTTATTTGAGAGTTTGGCCATTAGAGGGGGTGGGACAAGAGGAAAATGGCATTTTGGGGGATACTCCAGACTTATATGGTATTTTAAAAACTATTTTCAAGCATTCTTTTCTCTTAGTTTTTTAAGATTTGGTCTCAGGACAAGTAAATTCACTCAGAAACTGTGTGTTTTAGTATTTTGTATGTGGATTATTTCATATTTGATGGGTGGGACGTAAAATGTCCTCCAATTCTGGAATGACCCAAAAAGTCAAAGTTGTTCAGTAGAGAAGGACTGAAATCATCCAAATGATTCTAGTGAAGCTGAACGGAGTTTAGAAACACAGTGGAGCGCTTCCATTTTACCAGGCCGGCTCAGATTATGTTACGTTGTGCTCTTAGGCAAGACACTTGAGCCTGGTGTGAATGTGACTTTACACTAAAACATACTCATGTTTTTTTTTTTACGTTTCCTCGTGCTGTTCCAGTTTGGAGAATGCAGAATCCCGGAGGAGTGTGAGACGAGGACAGGACAGAGGAGACAAGAGAGGACAGAGGAAACGAGAGAGGAGAGGAGAAAGGAGGGAGGAGAGGAGAAAGGAGGGAGGAAAAGAGAGAAGAAGAGAGGAGGCCGAGAAGAGACGAGAAAGGAGGGGGGAGAGGAGAGGACCGAAGAGGAATGAGAGAAGAGAGGAGGTCGAGAGGACAGAGGAGAGAGAGAGGAGGAGAGGAGGGAGGACTGGAGAGAGGAGAGAAGAAAAGACAGAGGAAACGAGAGCAGAAGAGAGGAGAAAGGAGGGGGGAGAGGAGAGAAGAAGAGAGAAGAGAGAAGAGAGGAGGTTGAGAGGAGAGAGGACAGGAGAGAAGAGAGGAGGGAGAAGAGGAGAGAAGAGAGAAGGCTGGAGAGGACAGAGGAGAGGAGAGGAGAGAGGAGAGAGGAGAGAAGAGAGAAGAGAGGAGAGGAGAAAGGAGGGAGGAAAAGAGAGAAGAAGAAGAGAGGAGGGAGGAGAGGAGAAAGGAGGGGGGAGAAGACCGAAGAGGAAGGAGAGAAGAGAGGAGGTCGAGAGGACAGAGGAGAGAGAGGAGGGAGGACAGGAGAGAGGAGAGAAGAAAGGACAGAGGAAACGAGAGGAGAGGAGAATGGAGGGAGGAAAAGAAAGAAGAAGAGAGGAGGCCGAGAAGAGACGAGAAAGGAGGGGGAGAGGAGAGAAGAGAAGAGAAGAGGAAGGAGAGAAGAGAGGAGGTGGAGAGGACAGAGGAGAGAGATAGGAGGAGAGGAGGGAGGACAGGAGAGAGGAGAGAAGAAAGGACAGAGGAAACGAGAGGAGATGAGAGGAGAAAGGAGGGGAAAGAGGAGAGGAGAAGAGAGAAGAGAGGAGGTTGAGAGGACAGAGGAGAGGAGAGGAGAGGAGAGAGGAGGGAGGAGAGAAGAGAGAAGAGAGGAGAGGAGAAAGGAGGGAGGAAAAGAGAGAAGAAGAGAGGAGGGAGGAGAAGAGAAAGGAGGGGGAGAAGACCGAAGAGGAAGGAGAGAAGAGAGGAGGTCAAGAGGACAGAGGAGAGAGAGGAGGGAGGAGAGAAGAAAGGAGAGAGAAGGCTGAGAGGACAGAGGAGAGGAGATAGGAGGGAGGAGAGGAGGGAGGAGAGGACCAAAGACCAAGGAGAGAAGAGAGGAGGTCAAGAGGACAGAGGACAGAGAGAGGAGGGAGGAGAGAAGAAAGGAGGTAGGACAGGAGAGAGGAGGGAGGACAGGAGAGAGGAGGGAGGACAGGAGAGAGGAGAGAAGAAAGGACAGAGGAAACGAGAGGAGAAAGGAGGGAGGAAAAGAAAGAAGAAGAGAGGAGGCCGAGAAGAGACGAGAAAGGAGGGGGGAGAGGAGAGAAGAGAAGAGGAAGGAGAGAAGAGAGGAGGTTGAGAGGACAGAGGAGAGAGAGAGGAGGAGAGGAGGGAGGACTGGAGAGAAGAAAGGACAGAGGAAACGAGAGGAGAAGAGAGGAGAAAGGAGGGGGAGAGGAGAGGAGAAGAGAGAAGAGAGGAGGTTGAGAGGACAGAGGACAGGAGAGAGAGAGGAGGAAGAGGAGAGAAGAGAGAAGGCTGAGAGGACAGAGGAGAGGAGAGAAGGAGAGAAGAGAGGAGAGAGGAGGGAGGAGAGAAGAGAGGAGGCCGAGAGGACAGAGGAGAGGAGGAAGGGGAGAAGGAGGGAGAAGAAGAGGAGAAAAGAAAGGAGGCCAAAAGGAGAGGTGAGGAGAAAGGAGGGGGGAGAAGAGAGAAGAGCGGAGGAAGGAGAGGATAGAAGAAGAGAGAAGGCTGAGAGAACTGAAGAAGAAGGAGAGAAGAGAGGAGACCGAGAGGACAGAGGAGAGGAGAAAGGAGGGAGGAGAGGAGAAAGGAGAAAGGAGAGAAGAAAGGAGGGAGGAGAGAGAAGAGAAGAGAGGAGAGAGGAGAAAATAGAAGAGAGCAGACAAAAGAGGAGAAGAGGACAGAGGAGGGAGGAGAGAAGAGAAGAGAGGAGGCTGAGAGGACAGAGGAGGAGGAGTGGAGAAAGGAGGAGAGAAGAGAGGAGAAAATAGAAGAGAGGAGAAGAGGAGAGAGAAGGAGCAGAAAGGGGAGAGCACAAAGGAAAGAGCAGAGGAGAGAAGAGTAGAGAGATGAGAGAAAATAGGAGGGAAAAAGAGAGTAGAAGAGAGAGGTGAGAGGAGAAGGAGAGGAAAGGAGGTGAGAGGAGAAGGAAAGGAAAGAGGAGTTCTACTCTTTCACCACCACAGAATCCTCGGGCAGCAGCTCAGAACTCCATTCACCAGCGCTCCGTCTGAACGACCAACGAGACGCCAAGAATTACTATTCAACGAGAGCGCGTGAACGGAGAGACTGAGATGGAGAGAGTGGAGGAGGAGGAGGAGGAGGACGAGGAGGGGTTTGAAGGGGTTCTTATACTCAGTTCTCAAAGCACAAAAAGAACGTCTCAAAGTGAAAGATGGAGTGAATACGCTGGGAAAAGGATGAAATATTAGTCACAGGTGGAGTCGAGGAGTCAGAAATTGTTGCCTGTCAAGTTCTATTCCATTTTTTTTTCCTTCAAAGAGGTTCATTTGGTCTTCTTATATTATCTCCAAATACAGCAGGAGTGTCAAACTCATTCTGGTCCGGGGGCCGTTTCCAACCGACTCTGATCCCAAAGGGGCCGGATCAGAAAACTCACCGCAAATATACCCCAAAAGTCCAAATATTTGTGCAGGGAAACACAAATCTATTACTGAAGTCTTTTTTATTTAATGAACTCTTTCTTTTACAAAACATTATAATATTATGAACAACCTGAAACTTTAAGAAAAATGCAACTTCAACACAAGCGTACAGGTTTCCCATTCACCTCCTGAATAAATGTGGATTAGACCTGCTTTAGTCCTGGTTTAGTCCCGGTTTAGACCTGGTTTAGTCCTGGTTTAGTCCTGCTTTAGTCTTGGTTTAGACCTGCTTTAGTCTTGGTTTAGACCTGCTTTAGTCTTGGTTTAGTCCTGCTTTAGTCCTGGTTTAGTCCTGGTTTAGTCCTGCTTTAGTCCTGGTTTAGTCCTGGTTTAGTCCTGGTTTAGACCTGGTTTAGACCTGGTTTAGTCCTGGTTTAGTCCTGCTTTAGTCCTGGTTTAGACCTGCTTTAGTCCTGGTTTAGTCCTGGTTTAGTCCTGGTTTAGTCCTGCTTTAGTCCTGGTTTAGTCCTGCTTTAGTCCTGCTTTAGTCCTGCTTTAGTCCTGGTTTAGACCTGCTTTAGTCCTGGTTTAGTCCTGCTTTAGTCCTGGTTTAGTCCTGGTTTAGTCCTGGTTTAGTCCTGGTTTAGTCCTGCTTTAGTCCTGGTTTAGACATGCTTTAGTCCTGGTTTAGTCCTGCTTTAGTCCTGGTTTAGTCCTGGTTCAGTCCTGGTTTAGACCTGGTTTAGACCTGCTTTAGTCCTGGTTTAGACCTGCTTTAGTCCTGGTTTAGTCCTGGTTTAGTCCTGCTTTAGACCTGCTTTAGTCCTGGTTTAGTCCTGGTTTAGTCCCGGTTTAGACCTGGTTTAGACCTGGTTTAGTCCTGCTTTAGTCCTGGTTTAGTCCTGGTTTAGTCCTGCTTTAGTCCTGGTTTAGACCTGCTTTAGTCCTGGTTTAGTCCTGGTTTAGACCTGCTTTAGTCCTGGTTTAGTCCTGCTTTAGTCCTGGTTTAGTCCTGGTTTAGTCCTGGTTTAGACCTGGTTTAGACCTGCTTTAGTCCTGGTTTAGACCTGCTTTAGTCCTGGTTTAGTCCTGGTTTAGTCCTGCTTTAGACCTGCTTTAGTCCTGGTTTAGTCCTGGTTTAGACCTGCTTTAGTCCTGGTTTAGTCCTGGTTTAGTCCTGCTTTAGTCCTGGTTTAGTCCTGCTTTAGTCCTGGTTTAGTCCTGCTTTAGTCCTGCTTTAGTCCTGCTTTAGTCCTGGTTTAGTCCTGCTTTAGACCTGCTTTAGTCTTGGTTTAGTCCTGCTTTAGACCTGCTTTAGTCCTGGTTTAGTCCTGGTTTAGTCCTGGTTTAGACCTGCTTTAGTCCTGGTTTAGTCCTGGTTTAGACCTGCTTTAGTCCTGGTTTAGTCCTGCTTTAGTCCTGGTTTAGTCCTGGTTTAGTCCTGGTTTAGACCTGGTTTAGACCTGCTTTAGTCCTGGTTTAGACCTGCTTTAGTCCTGGTTTAGTCCTGGTTTAGTCCTGCTTTAGACCTGCTTTAGTCCTGGTTTAGTCCTGGTTTAGACCTGCTTTAGTCCTGGTTTAGTCCTGGTTTAGTCCTGCTTTAGTCCTGGTTTAGTCCTGGTTTAGTCCTGGTTTAGTCCTGCTTTAGTCCTGGTTTAGTCCTGCTTTAGTCCTGCTTTAGTCCTGGTTTAGTCCTGCTTTAGACCTGCTTTAGTCCTGGTTTAGTCCTGGTTTAGTCCTGCTTTAGACCTGCTTTAGTCTTGGTTTAGTCCTGGTTTTGTCCTGCTTTAGTCCTGGTTTAGACCTGCTTTAGTCCTGCTTTAGTCCTGCTTTAGTCCTGCTTTAGTCCTGGTTTAGACCTGGTTTAGACCTGCTTTAGTCCTGCTTTAGTCCTGCTTTAGTCCTGGTTTAGTCTTGCTTTAGTCCTGGTTTAGACCTGCTTTAGTCCTGCTTTAGTCCTGCTTTAGTCCTGGTTTAGACCTGGTTTAGACCTGCTTTAGTCCTGCTTTAGTCCTGCTTTAGTCCTGGTTTAGTCTTGCTTTAGTCTTGGTTTAGACCTGCTTTAGTCTTGGTTTAGACCTGCTTTAGTCCTGCTTTAGTCCTGCTTTAGACGTGGTTTAGACCTGGTTTAGACCTGGTTTAGACCTGGTTTAGATATACTAGTATATTTTAAACCTGTTTTAGACCCACCTGCAGTCTTCATTTGGGCCTGGATAATGTTCTAGTCCTCGCTGTTTGAGTCCTGTTTTAGGTCTTAGTCCTGGTTTAGTCCTGGTTTAAGTCTTAGTCCTGGCTTTAACCTGGTTTAGTTGTGGTTTAATGATGAGGGCGTCACGGTCGACAGTCAAAACGATGGTCCTTTAAGAGCATTTGGCGAGTCTTCATTTGTGCTGCTCTGGTGGGAGGGGCCACGCACAGAGGCGCTGGAGACGCTGCTATGCTAAACTGCAGAAAATTACCAATATTTTAATAGAAAATGTAATATTTTAATAGAAAATAAGCCGAGGGCCAGATTAAAGGTCTCGGAGGGCCCCTGGGAAATACAGGTTCTTCTGCACAGGCAGGTGTGGTGTTTAGTCCTCCACATGTTTGGGATCCTTCTGCGACACGTATTGTTAAAGCGGCGTATCTTGCGGCAATTTACTGATTTTGATGCCGTTCTCCTCCTGCATTGGTTGGAGAATAGCGACACCTGCAGTCCAACTTCTCCACGAGCGCATCCCGGGGAATAACAGACAAAAATACAGCGAGCCGCGAAAAAAGCATCATATAAACAGGACCGTGAAGAGGGACGATGGGCATATCGACGTTCAAGGACCTGGGATGCCGCCCTGGAGAAGTCGGCCTGCAGGTGGCACTATTCCCTACGTGCAGAAGGAGAATGGCGTCAAAATCTGCGCAAATCAATCGTAAGACACGTCGCCGTGACCCTCTCAAGAAGGACGCAGAAGGATTCCAAACATGTCAAGGTCTAAACAACACACCTGTCTGTCAAAAAGAACCTTTATTTAGATCTAGACCAGAGCACGGACCAGAGCGTGGACCAGAATAGCTTCTTTCAGAGTGTCGGGCCAAATCCGAGCCAACAGGGGCGTATCGGGGCTAATTGCTTTCACACATCGAGGGCCAAGTGCTAACAGGGGCTAATGGCCCTCGATTTCTGGCCTGAGCAAAACGATGGGCCAAGAGGGGCCAGAGGCAGTGTCGAGGTCGGGGCGGGGCCAACATTTGGAAGCAAAATAAAGTGAGTATTACCTGTACCTTCATTACCGTCACAAAAAGTAAGAAGATGGATCGCCAGTTCTGGTCAGCTGAAGATGTCTGTGCTGCATGTAGCCTCCGTAACAGCTTCTTTCTTTATCAAATTCCTCATCCTGTCTCCATCGGAACATGATCAAGAGCGCGTGCACGATCATGAGGTTCCATAGCGTTCATTATGACTGTTGTAAGCTGTGTCTCAAATCTCAGTGTGCACAGTTTGGAGTGTGGTTTTAAAGGCGCATACGTCACTTCTGGCGCAACAATTGCTGTCCCATTTTGTTTTTGTCCCATGCACACTTAAAATGCACCCTGAAAACTGTAGTTGTTTCCATGGAAATCGGGGCGTGAACAAACTTTGCATCCATGCACACTTCACGCAGTCATATATCCCAGCATGTACAGTGCGCTACTTCTACGGGAGAAAATGGAGTCGGCGGCTGCTTCCTATAGTTGCAAGACCTGTCCCATTTCACCGACACCCAGGCGGTCTGAACTGTGCACACTGGGAATTGAGACACGGCTGTAGCGTTCGTAGTCAGAGGTATCGGCAGTAGTTGTTGGTCTGATACTTGGTCATGTACAAATCCTCTTCTGTCGTCCTGCTACTGAATCGCCGCCTATCGTGTTTCAAAATGGCTGTATCAGTGACGTTTCTGCAAATGGGGCGTAACACGGAGAGGCTGGTAGCCCAACAGTGTGAACACAACCGGTCTCAGGGCATAGGGCTAGTGCAGGGGTCGGCAACCCGCGGCTCTTTGATCCCTCAGTACAGCGGCCCCTCGTTTATCGTGGTGGTTGCGTTCTAAAAATAACCCACGATAAGCGAAATCCGCGAAGTAGTCAGCTGCACCTGCACTGTTATATTCTTGTATTCTTGTAAATTTGTTAATTTAAGTTTTCTACTTCATTTTATTCTATTTTATTCCGCTCCAAGTACCGAAGAAATTTCCTAATGTTGTGAACATGTTCAAACATATGGCAATAAAACCTTTCCGATTCTGATTTATATTTTACAATTATTCTCCATGTTTTAAGGCTGTAAACGCCTCACCACACACATTCTACACTTTTCTCACACTGGAATTAACGTTTTCTCACATTTCTCTCTTGTTTAAACACTCAAACGTTCGTAGATTTTCAACAACATAGCACAGTATTATAGAACGAAACCAAAGTATTTGGTGTGTATTTCACAGTTCTTATGACCGAGCCTCTTCGTCCTGGCGCCGCTTCGCTGTGGCGGGTTTTGCAAACATACAGCACTTCAGAGTCACACAGGAGACACGGAGGAGAAGGACTGATGAATCGGCAAAGGTCTACAGTCCCTTAGCCAATCAGGACGCAGAAATGCACGTTTATACACTATAACAAAAATTGGAATAAAAAAATCCACGAAACACAGAGGCTACGAAAAGTGAACCACGATATAGTGAGGGACCAGTGTATTTAATTAAAATGTATTTTTAGTTCATTCATTTTCAAAATGTAATTCTATGGCACAAAGGCAAAAAAAAAAAAAAAAGCCGTTATATGCAGTGTTATTTCATTTTAAATTTCAAAAGGGTTTTGTGGCTCCCAGTGTTTTCTTTACTGTGTGAAATGGCTCCAAACGGCTCTTTGAGTGGTAAAGGTTGCCGACCCCTGGGCTAGTGGGCCGGGGCTATTAGCACTGAGGTAGCCCCTAGTGGCCCAACAGTCTGAAAGAGGCTAATGTAGACCAGAGTGTGGACCAGAGTGGATCCCAAACATGTCAAGGCCTAAACGACACACCTGTCTGTCAAAAGGAACCTTTATTTACATCTAAGTCCAATCCAATTCAATGTATTTTTATAAAACCCAAAGATCACAACAGAAGGACTTAGCAAGATCATTGATTTAACCAAGTGAGAAAATCCAACGCAAAAACAGACAAACAGATGAACCAGCATTCATAGAAAACAAGTATGGGATTAAACAAGGGCTTTGAAAAGGTCTCTGTTTTATCATGTTGTTTCCGAATCATCAAACGAAACACAACTCCAGGTGTGTTTCTGAGGAGGTAACGTCATTCTAACCCGGCTTAACGCTCACAACTGTCAGTTTTGCCCAATATAGGACCTGTAAATATAGTTTGTCCTCCGTGTTCTGCTCACTTACATCACCAAAGTTTGGCTGGCGGTAACTGACAAAAAGTTGTATCGATTTCCCTGTGTAGTATTGATCCTCTCCCGGTGATGCAGACTTTGACTCATTCAGTTGATGTGAGGCCAGTCGGAGCTCGGATCAATCAGATGCCCACGCAGCTCCCCAATATCAGAGACACAGTGTTCGGAAAAGTGCAGGAACCCTCAAAGAACCGCACACCCGCACTGTACACCGGGAACGCCCAGCAGAGAGGAGAGGAGAGAGGAGATGAGAGAGGAGAGACGAGAGAGGAGAGACGAGAGGGGAGAGACGAGAGGAGAGACGAGAGGGGAGAGACGAGAGGGGAGAGACGAGAGGAGAGACGAGAGGGGAGAGACGAGAGGGGAGAGACGAGAGGAGAGACGAGAGGAGAGTCGAGAGAGGAGAGACGAGAGGAGAGACGAGAGGCGAGAGGGAAGAAAGGAGGGAGGAGAGACGAGAGGGGAGATGAGAGAGGAGAGATGAGAGGAGAGACGAGACGAGAGAGGAAAGACGAGAGGAGAGACGAGAGAGGAGAGACGAGAGAGGAGAGTCGAGAGAGGAGAGACGAGAGGAGAGACGAGAGGAGAGACGAGAGAGGAGAGACGAGAGAGGAGAGACGAGAGAGGAGAGACGAGAGGAGAGACGAGAGACGAGAGAGGAAAGATGAGAGGAGAGACGAGAGAGGAGAGACGAGAGAGGAGAGACGAGAGGGGAGACGAGAGGAGAGACGAGAGGAGAGACGAGAGAGGAGAGACGAGAGAGGAGAGACGAGAGGGGAGACGAGAGAGGAGAGTCGAGAGAGGAGAGACGAGAGGAGAGACGAGAGGAGAGACGAGAGAGGAAAGATGAGAGGAGAGACGAGAGAGGAGAGACGAGAGAGGAGACGAGAGAGGAGAGACGAGAGAGGAGAGACGAGAGGGGAGACGAGAGAGGAGAGTCGAGAGAGGAGAGACGAGAGGGGAGGAGAGACGAGAGGAGAGAAGAGAGAGGAGAGACGAGAGAGGAGAGGAGAGACGAGAGGGGAGAAAGGAGGGAGGAGAGACGAGAGGAGAGACGAGAAAGGAGAGAGGAGAGACGAGAGAGGAGAGACGAGAGGGGAGATGAGAGAGGAGAGACGAGAGGAGAGACGAGAGAGGAGAGACAAGAGGGGAGAAAGGAGGACGGAGAGACAAGAGGAGAGAGAAGACGAGAGACGAGAGAGGAGGAGAAAGACGAGAGGAGAGACGAGAGGAGAGATGAGACGAGAGAGGAGAGAGGAGAAAGACGAGAGGAGAGACGAGAGGAGAGACGAGAGGAGAGACGAGACGAGAGAGGAGAGAGGAGAGAGGAGACGAGAGAGGAGAGAGGAGAGGAGAGAGGAGAGACGAGACGAGAGAGGAGAGAGGAGAAAGACGAGAGGAGAGACGAGACGAGAGAGGAGAGAGGAGAGGAGAGAGGAGAGACGAGACGAGAGAGGAGAGGAGAGAGGAGAGGAGAGAGGAGGAGAAAGGAGTGTGGACCAGAGTGTGACCAGAGTGTGGACCAGAGTGTGGACCAGAGAGTGACCACAGTGTGACCAGAGAGTGACCAGAGAGTGACCACAGTGTGGACCAGAGTGTGACCAGAGTGTGGACCAGAGTGTGGACCAGAGTGTGGACCAGAGTGTGGACCAGAGAGTGACCACAGTGTGACCAGAGTGTGACCAGAGTGTGACCAGAGTGTGACCAGAGTGTGACCAGAGTGTGGACCAGAGTGTGACCAGAGCGTGGACCAGAGCGTGGACCAGAGCGTGGACCAGAGTGTGACCAGAGTGTGACCAGAGCGTGGACCAGAGTGTGACCAGAGTGTGACCAGAGTGTGACCAGAGTGTGGACCAGAGCGTGGACCAGAGTGTGACCAGAGTGTGGACCAGAGAGTGACCACAGTGTGACCAGAGAGTGACCAGAGAGTGACCACAGTGTGACCAGAGTGTGACCAGAGTGTGACCAGAGTGTGACCAGAGTGTAGACCAGAGAGTGACCAGAGTGTAGACCAGAGAGTGACCAGAGTGTGGACCAGAGTGTGGACCAGAGTGTGGACCAGAGAGTGACCACAGTGTGACCAGAGAGTGACCAGAGAGTGACCACAGTGTGACCAGAGTGTGACCAGAGTGTGGACCAGAGTGTGACCAGAGTGTGACCAGAGTGTGACCAGAGTGTAGACCAGAGAGTGACCAGAGTGTAGACCAGAGAGTGACCAGAGTGTGGACCAGAGTGTGGACCAGAGTGTGGACCAGAGAGTGACCACAGTGTGACCAGAGAGTGACCAGAGAGTGACCACAGTGTGACCAGAGTGTGACCAGAGTGTGACCAGAGTGTGACCAGAGTGTAGACCAGAGTGTGACCAGAGTGTAGACCAGAGTGTGACCAGAGTGTGGACCAGAGTGTGGACCAGAGTGTGACCAGAGTGTGGACCAGAGTGTGGACCAGAGTGTGACCAGAGTGTGGACCAGAGTGTGGACCAGAGTGTGACCAGAGTGTAGACCAGAGTGTGACCAGAGTGTGGACCAGAGTGTGGACCAGAGTGTGACCAGAGTGTGGACCAGAGTGTGGACCAGAGTGTGGACCAGAGAGTGACCACAGTGTGACCAGAGAGTGACCAGAGAGTGACCACAGTGTGACCAGAGTGTGACCAGAGTGTGGACCAGAGTGTGACCAGAGTGTGACCAGAGTGTGGACCAGAGAGTGACCACAGTGTGACCAGAGAGTGACCAGAGAGTGACCACAGTGTGACCAGAGTGTGACCAGAGTGTGGACCAGAGTGTGACCAGAGAGTGACCAGAGTGTAGACCAGAGAGTGACCAGAATGTGACCAGAGTGTGGACCAGAGTGTGACCAGAGTGTGGACCAGAGTGTGACCAGAGTGTAGACCAGAGAGTGACCAGAGTGTAGACCAGAGAGTGACCAGAATGTGACCAGAGTGTGACCAGAGAGTGACCAGAGTGTGGACCAGAGTGTGGACCAGAGTGTGACCAGAGTGTAGACCAGAGTGTGACCAGAGTGTGACCAGAGTGTGACCAGAGTGTGACCAGAGCGTGGACCAGAGTGTGACCAGAGTGTGACCAGAGCGTGGACCAGAGTGTGACCAGAGTGTAGACCAGAGTGTGACCAGAGTGTGACCAGAGTGTGACCAGAGTGTGACCAGAGTGTGACCAGAGTGTGGACCAGAGTTGGATTCTTCTCAGACTTTGGATCATGAGTTTCACAGGGGTTTGGGGTTTTCTACAATAAAAACCTGAGCAGACGTCTGCTCTTTGTCACGGGGAGGTTAAAGTTCACCTGTGTCTTTTTTTTTTTTTTAATGGAGGCAGCACCATCGTCACCGTCATTTTTTTAAAATTACCACAGCAATATCTACTCTTGAGGTCGATGCAGTTGATCTGTTTCCATGGAGACAGGTGACCAGGCCATGTCACAGACCAGATCTGTGGAGAGCAGTGACGTGCAGTCAGGGGAGTCATCACCGAGAAAAAAATAAATGTTTATATTTATCCAATGATTTGTACTATAAAGTTATTTTCTATTTAACTTCACCATTTTAATCCATTTTGTTCAAAATGTCAGAATTTTCACTTCTCCCGTTGAAATGGTGGTGTTTGGGCGTGTTGGTGCCTCACATGGACTGACTGTGCTATAGCTCAGCAGTGACAGATTCTGCGCTAAAGCGGTGGTGAAAAGGCGCCTGGTTAAAGCGGCGGTGAAAAGGCGTCGGGTTAAAGAGGCGGTGAAAAGGCACCGGGTTAAAGCGGCGGTGAAAAGTTGTTGAGTTAAAGCGGCGGTGAAAAGGCGTTGGGTTAAAGAGGCGGTGAAAAGGTGCCGGGTTAAAGCGGTGGTGAAAAGGCGCCTGGTTAAAGCGGCGGTGAAAAGGCGTGGGCTTAAAGAGGCGGTGAAAAGGCGCCGGGTTAAAGCGGCGGCGAAAAGGCGCCGGGTTAACGCGGCGGCGAAAAGGCGCCGGGTTAAAGCGGGGGTGAAAAGGCGCCGGGTTAAAGCGGGGGTGAAAAGGCGCCGGGTTAAAGCGGCGGCGAAAAGGCACCGGGTTAAAGCGGTGGCGAAAAGGAGCCGGGTTAACGCGGCGGCGAAAAGGCGCCGGGTTAAAGCGGCGGCGAAAAGGCGCCGGGTTAAAGCGGCGGCGAAAAGGCGCCGGGTTAAAGCGGCGGCGAAAAGGCGTCGGGTTAAAGCGGCGGCGAAAAGGCGCCGGGTTAAAGCGGCGGCGAAAAGGCGCCGGGTTAAAGCGGCGGTGAAAAGGCGTCGGGTTAAAGCGGCGGTGAAAAGGCGGCGGTGAAAAGGCGTCGGGTTAAAGCGGCGGTGAAAAGGCGCCGGGTTAAAGCGGCGGTGAAAAGGCGCCGGGTGAGGCTCGTAGTTCCCTGTCCTCATGGTAGAGGCACTCGTGAGCCCAGGGATTCTTCTGCAACTCCTGGAGCAGCAGATTAGAATAAGTGACACAAGATACAATTTAGAGTTAAGTCAAGTTTAATAATCCGTTCACTTTTTTCTTCTTGTCTGGCCCGACTTTTTAAATGGAGGAAGATTTCATATTAAAGCTCGAGCAGTTTTCTAAACTGGACTTTGGGTCGAAGCAGGAGGTTAGAATTAAAGGAAGACCAACGCTGGAGCTAAAGGGTTTGCTCCAGACTACGGGACGAAAGACTCGCTCTTTTCAAACAGCGCGGGAAGAAATCGTCTTTTCTGCTTTTCCTTCTTTTCTCGACCTGCTGTGACGATGTCTGGACTCAGATATTGTGACCTGAAAAATTTGCAAAGAAGCCTCATTAAACATGAGCAGTCCACCGCTCACATTCAGAGCCACATCGTGCTAAAATCGTCTCTATTTTAATTTATGACGCTACTCGGTGCTGCACTGCAATGCACTGAACAATAATAATTAATTTTCAGCTTCACATCAAAAATATTCGGAGCTCCAGTCACTTACAGGGAGAGAAACTGGTCCTGGTTTACAGATTTGTAAATCTGATTGTGACGACGTCAGAGCCTCAGACACGACCCTCACCACACGTCACTGGTGGAGGGACGACCTGGTGCATGTGCTTCAGGGGTATATTTGGCAGTAAAACACACTAATTTAATACATTAGGGCCATGGTGTGAAATATCCCAGGGAAAGCATTACTATCTCCATGGAAACAAAAAAAGCAGACCTCACACTAGAAAAAGCACCAGAGAAAACAGCTTAGCGTATTACAGTCCCTTGGAAGTACACGACTCCTCAAAGTGGAGTGTGGATAATGCAGCTCATTAAAAGTGCAGGGCTCGGGCTTAATGCAGCTCGGATCTTAATAAACTTTTGATGCGCTGGAGGTCCCGGTTTAAATCACCACCGGAGCTTTTAGAGGGTCACGGCTCATTTACCCTTCACATTGTCATCGCACACACTTATGGGACGCACAGACCGATTCGCTTCTGGAGGCGGAGCGGTCGTCACTTCAGCTCCACACTTTGGCTTATTGACTTTTTTTATTTAAATGTCGTCTCCCAGTGGAATTTTGTTTTGTTATTTAAAGCCACAGTGTGTTTGGACCATGTTCCAAAGTAAAGTTTTAACATTGTATTTTGATGGAATAATGCAGGGGACGTGCTGCCTCCAAAAAGTTACTTGATGTGCCTTTATAAGACATATTATGCAAAAAAAAAAAAAAAGACAAAAAAAAGACTTTGAGCTTTTAAAGGAACATTAACGTTTCTACTATCTGGACCTTATTTCGGTGATAAAACAATGTCATTTACTCACCCATTTCGGAGATTTCCGATTTGGGCGATATCCATTTAACGTGAGTGCTCTGGGCACGATGTTGCAGTCACCAAATAACACAAACTTTAGCACTTTTCAAATGACAAAAGTTCAGTGTGTTAGTTTACACTTTCGTTTGAGTCAAAAGTGGCCTGTAACCAGAGATCCAGTCATGGTTCCGATTGGATGACGTCATCAAAGAGGACCACACGCAGGCATTGATTCCGCTACTTTACTTAGAAGACGCTCAGAACTTTTCTATTGCGAGCGAGACATGGCTGAAGATTCGGACTTTGAGACTGAAGAGGACTTATTTGAGTATGATGACCGTGCCTATCGTTTTGAGCCTGAGGATGAGGAGGTGTTAGAAAGAAGGAAGTGGAGACAGTTTGAGGAGCACCAGAGAACAGCGAGCGACGGCCCGTCTACGAAAACACAGTACCTGGTGGTGTTTATGTGGACATTGTAGCTGTTCTCAATTCAGAGAGTGCACAGTTTGGAGCGTGGTTTGAAGGGGGCTTAGACTGCAGTCAAGACTGTGCATACTTGTTCAACCCTGAGTGCAGTTCGCGTACTGCATGGCCGTCTGCGAAATGTGACAGGTCTCGCAACTACGGGAATCAGCCGCAGACTCCATTTTCTCCCGTAGAAGAAGAAGCGTGTGGTGCATGCTGGGATATACGAGTGCATTTTTGCACGCTTGGTCCACGCCCCGATTTCCATAGAAACGACTGCGGTCTTCGGACCGCGTGTTAACTGTGCATGGGACAAAAACGAAATGGAACAGCAGTTGTCGCGCCGGATGTGATGCACATGCGCTTCAAACCACCCTCCAAACCGTGCACTCGCTGAATTGAGAAACGGCGTGTATGTCGATGGCAACAGAGGAAGAATGCCTTTGCTGTCTCGAGTAGGATTTGTGGCCAAGAGATGAACGTCTGGGTGACGATAACAGAAATCTGTGTCTGTCAACTCTGGAGGATATTCGTGCCGAACCGTGGTGTAATAGAAACCTTTTTTCATGTTCCGAAACTCAAACGAAAGTGTAAACTAACACATTGAACTTTGAAAAGTGATAAAGTTTGTGTTATTTGGTGACTGCAACCGTCTGTCCCGACCACTCACGTTAAATGTATATAGTCCAACTCTCTCCGGAAATACTCCAAATGACATCCAGGGGAGGGGGATTTGGAGAACAAGGTGGCCAAAGTTTGCACTGATAAAACAATTCAGGCTGTACGTGGCCACCTTGTTGAATCCCCCTGGTGATTAATAAAAGAATAAAATAGTCTATAGACATATTTGAGAGGGGGATTTGGAGAACAAGGTGGCCAAGGTTTGTACCAGTAACACATTCAGTCTGTGGGTGAATCTCAGTTTATTTAGGCCTGTGTTAGGAGACAGAAGCATAAATAATGTGTGAACCCCCTGGTGACTGAAGGACATAGTGGGAAGGATGAAAAAAAAACAGCAGCAAAGAGACAACCCCGAGCAAACTGCCGCCTGGAGCACCAGTTCTAGTTCCTCTCCACAAACACGTGGGAAGGCGTCTACTGTTGGACTGTTTGTTTGTTGTGAAAATGCCGCCTGTCCGTCCAGGGAATGGATCCCTCCTTTTGTGGCTCTCCCTGAGGTTTCTCACTGAGTTTTTCCTCACCCTGAAGGAGGGTCTAAGGACAGGGGATGTGGCACTGTAAATGACGATTCACTTAATTGATATCTAAGTTATTAATTAAGTAGTTACTGTCTGAATCGTGTGTAGAATCCCTCAGTCGTCCTGGTAGAATCCACGGCAAAAGGAGAAATTCAATTTGTCAACTGGACAAAAGTTTATTTGGTCGAATCCGTTTCTCAGCTCATCAAGCTCAAGTCCGCAACAAGTAAACATACAACAATGGTAACACAAAAAAATACCAACAATGGCAGAATAACTACAACAAACTATAAACAAAGGACAATTCGACTCACTCTGACATGTAACACTCTGCCCGGTCGATTTAGTTCACCTCTGCTTCAGTTTTCAATCAATTTCATCAATATTCTGGACTGCTCCCCTTCCCCACCCTCCCGTTTGTCACCAACCAAAAAGACAGTGTTACCTGTCCCATTACCTGTCCCATTTGATTCTGAGTATCTGCCGATACCGAGTCCCGATCTGATACTTACATAATAATGTAATGGGGACTGCAGATGGAAACTAGCTATGTAGCTATAATCTGGTGCAGATCATCTTTGTTTTTTTGAGCTTAATGTCTCTGTACATTGTCCCTTTTCAAATAAAGACTAAACTAAACTAAACTAAACATAATACATAAAAAGTACACTTATATTTATTATTATTATTATAAGTACACATAATAATAATCATAATCATAATCATAATAATTAAGTACTTATTATTTATCTTTCTGGGTGTCAGATGAACTCCAGATGTCTGTGGTGCATGGGGTGCATCTGATAACAGGACACGTAGTTTGTCAGAAATCTTCTTATAAAGAGCTGCAGAGCTTTCTCGGTGAAATAGTGGCGAAATGGCACTTCAAATCGAGGTCCAACGTGCTCCATAAGCATAAGAAATCCAGGGTTCTCTACAAAGGCGATGGTAGGTCACTCATTGCGATCATTTGTGCTCCTGGCTGGGGTCTCCTGTGCCTTCGCGCTGTCGAGGGGCATTTTTGTCTCCTTTTCAAACTCTAGATTTTTTAACTCTAGATGCTCCGAGATGCTCTGGGGTCATTCCAGCCAATAAAAACTAAGATGTCAACCATCCATTTTGGGGGTTAAAATTACCTTTCCCTCTTGATGATCCCACTTTGCACAACCTTCTCACACATATTCACATATTATAAATTGGGCTTAATGATCTTCATGCGGGAAAAGGCTGACTCATATAAATAAGTTTTCATAAATCTATCTCCATTTTATTTGATAAATGTTCATTTTAATCTTAAAATAAGCCAAGCAAACTGTACTGCACTTAAACACACTCCATTTTTGGACCCTCACCCACAGTTTGAGGACCCCTTCTTTGATTTTTTATTTTTTTAACCATAAATTTAGATTAGTTTTTGCTTTGCACTTGCTCTTCTAATCAGAGGCATTGAGGAGGGAGCATGTGCGCTATGAGCAGGAGGAGCGAGAGCCTGAAAAGGCGAGCTCACTTGAGGCACGGACAGGTAGGATGTTTTATAAAGTTTAACCAGCTCTGTGATACACGCTGGTACGCAAAGGTACACGCGAACAAGCCGTGCATGCTCGCGGTGACGTGCGGTGACGTGCGGTGACGTGCGGTGACGTGCGGTGTCCGTAGCTCCAGACAAGCACATGGGCTTGCGCGGCCCGTACACAGGTAGAAGTTTAATATGAGACGCGTTTGTTTCTGAATACGAGACGATTCTGTTTTTCAAGGGACGGTTGGCGACCCTAAACACAACTATACATATATATACACCCAAAATCTTTCTCAAGGGATTTACACTGATATGACCCCGGCGGCTGACAAAAAAGCATAAATCTGCTAAAAAGCATAAGTCTTTCATCCCTGACATATATATCCTATACTGATCTGAAGGTAACGTCCGATTCCGATCCGATCCGAAACCATGTGATCGGGGCCGATTTCCGATCACGTGATCGGATCGGGACATCCCTAGTTTTTGTCGTAAAATGTTTGTGAATATTATTGTTTGTACTGCATCTTTTTCCACTCCACCCCTGACCGCCTCTATCACTGGTCAGCGGAAAACGAAATTTCGATTTACTATGTGTCGTGTACATATGGTTTTTCAACAATAAAGCGAACTATGAACTACGAACAATAACACACATACATAATACCGACGATGGTAACACAACAGCAGAAAACTGCACAAAACTGATACAGAAAAGTGCCATTTGATGATTCGTTCAAACTCGTCTCTCTGTATTCAGGCCAGACCATGTCATTATACAAGAACTTACATTTGTGAATATTTTGGCATTTGCTGTAAATCCAGAACATATCACATTTTTACCCCACACACAGTCACACAGACTTTTACGAGTGCTTCTAACATTAGGCAAAATGAAGTTTCCAAAACATGACAACCTCTAAATAGAAAAGAGAAGAAGAAGAAGTGACTTTATTGATCTCACACAGGAGAAATTCTTCTCTGCATTTAACCCATCCTGTTATTAGGAGCAGTGGGCAGCACATTACTGTGCCCGGGGACCATCTCCATGATTTTCTTGCTTCGGTTTGGTCAGGACCTAAACTGGAGAATTTTACCTATAGTGGGTTGTTGGAGGAAACCGGAGTGCCCGGAAAAAACCCACCCGGACACGGGGAGAACATGCAAACTCCACACAGAAAGGCTCGGCCAAGGTTGGTGTCTCTCTCCCCTCCCTCCTAGACATTTTTAACATCCGGCTCACCCGCAGAGCGTCCAGCATTGTGGGTGACCCGAGCCACCCCTCATACAGCCTGTTCAGCCTCCTGCCCTCGGGGAGAAGGTACCGGAGTCTCCGGGCCCACTCCACCAGGCTTTCAAACAGCTTCATCCACCAGGCTGTCAAACAGCTTCATCCACCAGGCTGTCAAACAGCTTCATCCACCAGGCTGTCAAACAGCTTCATCCACCACACTGTCAAACAGCTTCATCCACCACACTGTCAAACAGCTTCATCCACCAGACTGTCAAACAGCTTCATCCACCACACTGTCAAACAGCTTCATCCACCAAACTGTCAGGAGGCTGAACTCTCACCTTACCCGTCTCCCACCCCCCATATTGGCATAACCTGTATTCCATAAAAGACATATCACTCTAGACACTTTAAAAAAAACTGCTGCTGAGGACGACTGTTGCACATTTATATTTACTACTGGAATTTTACTCCTGTTGTACTGTTGTTTACTCCTGTTATTGCACTAGAATTTCTACTGTTGCACATTTATTTTATCTTAACTTCAATGCACATTCTATTGCACAATTACCATGTCACTGCTGTATCTTCCAGTGCACATTTTTGATGCACACTGCACACTTTGGGAATCTGTATATAGGTATTTATTTATTATGTTGCACTGCTTTAAGATTTTAGATCTTAGACTTTAGTTTAACCTTAGATCTCTGTCTTAGATAGTTTTTGTTGTGTTTTGTCTTCATATTGTATCTTGTACACTGTCTTTTTGCACTACTTGGCCAGAGAGAAACAAAATTTCGATTCACTGTATGTTGAACACATATGGCAGGATTGACAATAAAGCTGACTTTGATCTTGAAGGTTGAAGGTTCAGACATTAACCATAACCCGAGCACCAAACAAACATGGGGCCAAAGATCTGATCAGGTACATCCTCCTGCACAGATGATGTCAGCCTTAAACAGCACAAGGATATTCACATTCTGGATTTAAACAAACTGTGAAACCAGAAACGTCAGTGAATCATGGAGGAAGACATACATCTTTGTCTAAGAGGATATCCCATGATGCTTTGTGATGTGATGTCACAAACTTTTATTAGCAAATGGATAATCCTGTTTGGACCTGGAGCTGGGGGAGCCGGATGAGCCGGAGCACAGACATGTGTGTCCAGGATTACACTGGTCACTAGGGGTGTGCAAAATAATCGTCATGACAATGCATCACGATACTAACTTTCACAATATACTGCATCGATTCTTGATGCCAAAAATCGATTATTATTAATATTTTTTTATTTAATAATTTAATATTAATACATCAATAAATTATTAGTTTTTTTTAATTATAAATCCTATGCACTTTTTTCTTTGTGAAAGGGTATTGTTTGTTATGATGGTAGCTACCTCCAAAATGGCAAATGTTTGAACATCATTTTTTGTTTTAGAAAAAATCCTCTGCACTTTTTTTGTTATTGGTTTGATTTATTTGTTTTTGTTATTTAATAAATTCAGTTCTGAATTGAGTTGCTCAGAGTTCTGTATCAATTGAAGACACTATCCAGATACACAGACACTGATATTTAAGGTATCCTCTTTTTTTGGGTACATTTTCACTGAAGTTTGTCGAATATATTGCAATGCATCGCAATAATTCAAGTATCGTGATGCATCGTGATAGTATCGCATCGTGGCATATGAATCGTGATTCGAACTGAATCGTGACTTCTTTGCCAATACCCACCCCTAATCCTGCACAGATGATGTCAGCCTTAAACAGCACAAGGATATTCACATTCTGGATTTAAACAAACTGTGAAACCAGAAATGTCAGTGAATCATGGAGGAGGACATACATCTTTGTCTAAGAGGATATCTCATTATGCTTTTTGATGTGATGTCACAATCTTTTATAAGCAAATGGATAATCCTGTTTGGACCTGGAGCCGGGGGAGCCGGATGAGCCGGAGCACAGACATGTGTGGTCACATAACCAAAACCTCTGAAATGTGCACCAGGCTGAAGGGGACGAGAGGTGATATGAAATGACAAGCTTACAATGCATTTCCAGCATGTAATTTAACACCAATAGTTCACATTTTGTATTTCTGGTGTGGTTTGTGCTTTTGGAAGTATGTGAGGATGTTTTCACACATGTTATTGAAAGAAAAGGGAAGATTCAAGCAAACAGAACCCAGTGAATATGTCCACACACGCTCACTTCCCGGGCACTATGGTCTTTTCTTTAACTTGGTGCTAAATAGGTTACACCATGTGTAGAGGTAATTTCATATCTTTTACCTCAAGTCTTTATATGTGAGTTGAAATGAAGTAAAACATCTTTTGCTTTCAGAGTCTTGAGTTTGACTCCAAAGTACATAAAGTAGAAACATGCCATGAGGCTAGAAGGATCAAAGAGCGACGCAGACGCATGAAGTGAAAGGAGAGAAAACAGGAGAACGGCGGATGCCCTGAAAGAGTGAAAGTGTGAAGGGGATGATGTGGGTCAGGGGCCGGGGGAGCAGCTCCTCTGAAGTCGAGACAACTGCAGCTGAACACTGTAAAAGCTCGGGACCAGACTTACAGAACGGGTATTAACTATTAAAACAACATTACTATTGTTGTGTTTCCTTTTACGGTTTTGAAAATTTGCCAAAAAAAACCCCATTAAAATGTCTAGCGCTATCACAATGAGCGCGATCCCACTAATGAAACTACTGCACATCACATCAGGACAGTTTTCTTCATGTTTTTGTATATTTATGGAGAATTGTCGTGTGACGTAGGTGGTGGACTGAGCATTGAACAGAATCTTACAGTCCAATAAGGAGGGTTTGAATATTTATTTATTTAAATTAGGACAATGCATATTAATCATCGCCGGGTTTATGCTCTAAAATAACCCACAATAAGCGAAATCCACGAAGTAGGACAACTTTATATTTTACAATTATTCTCCATGTTTTAAGGCTGTAAACGCCTCCCCACACACATTCTACACTTTTCTCAGACTGGAATTAATATTTTCTCACATTTCTCTCTCGTTTAAACACTCTTTTGTAGATTTACAACAAAATAATGTATTAATAGTGACGCGTGTATTTCACAGTTCCTCTGACCGGGCCATGTTTTTCCGAGTGAAAAACATGGTTATGGGGAGTTGTTGGCGCTCTTTTTTCTTTTGGGCGAGACGATTCTTATAAACAGACACGCCGCCTTCGATTATATTTGAGAACGTTTCGTCGACGTTGTGGGTTTTGTCGGGGAGAAAACTTGCAAACATACAGCACTTCAGAGTCACACTGCGATCGAACATTTATATAAATTTGGTTGAACACATTCTGTACTGTACTGTAGGAGAATAGCGGACAAATCGGCAAAGGTCTACAGTCCCTTAGCCAATCAGGACGCAGAACACAATGCGCATTGATACGCTATAAAAAAAAATGGAAATTAAAAAAATCCGCGAAACATCGAGGCCGCAAAATTGAACCGCGATATAGCGAGGGACCAGTGTACACAGTAGACATTTCACCAAGAGCATGTAGTTGCAATAAACCCACCTCCAAAAGTCAGAATAATCTACATGTGTGAGCACGTCTGGTTAGTTTTCAACCAGTTTTTCAGAGGCGTTTTAAAGGCTGAATTGGTGCCACAGTTCCTGACGTGGGCTGGCAGTGTGTTCCATGTCTGTGAGCCTCTGATAGACTCCACCATTTGGCCAAATTTAGTCCTACGCCTTTTCATGTTCCAGTCTCCTCTGGTCGATGCTCGGGTATTTACTCGTCGCCAGGTTTTTTACCTATAAAATCCAGTAGAGCAAGCCCATTTAAAACTTTAAAAACGAGGCGAGCAGGATTAGGCTTGTGCGCAGTAATGGAGTAGACGTCTTTTCACTAAGATCAAAGGAGAAGTTCAATTTGTCAACTGGACAAAGTTTGTTTGGTTGAAAACGTTTCGCCGCTCATCCGAGAGGCTTCGTCAGCTCTGACGAAGCATGAGCTGACGAAGCCTCTCGGATGAGCGGCGAAACGTTTTCAACCAAACAAACTTTGTCCAGTTGACAAATTGAACTTCTCCTTTGATCATGGATTCTACCTGGACGACTGAGGGACTTTTCACGCGTCTTTTCACTAAGCTCTGTCGCCGTCTTCTACATTTTTTCTATGTTCTTTGTCGTACTCAACTAAAAGTTTTATGCCAATTGAAAGGTAGAACTGTTGTGGATTAACAGAAGTTTTAGCAAAAATGCCACCGAAGAAGGATGATTCACAAGGGCAAAAAACAACTCAAGCGACCTCGGCTACGGCTAGCGTTAGCAACACTGCGATATTAGCCGCTATCAATAAGAACGGCGATGAGCTGAGCTAAAATGTCGAAGCAGATGGATGAGATGAAGAAAAGTGTGGAGGGACGCCTCAATACGATTGAAGCCCATCTATCTACTCTACAGAATGATCACAGCCAAGCCAAACAACGTCTGGACAGTATGGATGAGGCGCTGTCTAGTGCCGATACTCGCATCACGGCGCTGGAAACGACCTGTAATGAGCTACAGGTAACAAACGCTCTTCTCAGAGTGAAAATTAATGATTTGGAAGGGCGTTTTCGGAGGTTGAATATCAGGATAGTGGGCATTAAAGAGGGAGAAGAGAAAGGCAATCCTACAGAGTTTGTGAAACGGCTGATACCCGAGTTACTTGGCCTGAACAACTTCACCAAGCCTGTTAAAATTGACCACGCATCTCTAAAAAGCCCCAGGACCATGAGCGCCTGCGGATTATCATAGCCAAACTCGCGACCTGTTCAAAAATGAGGCGAGCATCCATAAATATCTGATAGCTATCAAAATCCAAAATGTTTTACTTACTTAAGATGTTACAATGACACTGTAAAGCAGGGGTGCCCAACCAGTTGATTGCAGGCAGAGTGTCAGTCGATCGTGACAAATGTGTGTTTATGAATACGTTCACACTGCAGGGCTTAATGCTCAATTCGGATTTTTTTTTGCGAGGTCGTTCACATTTCCAATTAAATGTGACTTGTATGTGATCTCCAGTGTGAACTTTAAACACCCCAAAAGTGTCCCGCATGAGCCTTGGAGGACACAACGAGGTCACGTGCAGCGAGCGTGCTCAGTGTTTACAGAAGTCGCCTAAAGTTGCTGTCGTACCAGAGCCAAAACATGTACAGCTTATTTGTTTTAAGGAGGAGCCGGAGACGGAGAAGGACGAGGTTTTTGACCACGGCGTTTTGTGGAGCAGTAGCGGCAACGTCCGTAGAAATGAATGTGTTGGTGCGGAGTCGCAGCCAAGAGTGGTGGGATTGCTACGTGCTTCGCCGATTCACTGACACAGAGTTCATATACTATTTTCGCATGACGAGAAGAACGTTTGTGTACATTTGTGAGCGCCTACTTGTACCACTCTTGCTGGAGGAAACACGCCCAGATGCCAAAAGATCGGATATGTATCGGTTTTAGGACCACATATCTACGTTCACACTGCAGCCCCTCCAGACCCCCACTCTTGGTAGATCTCGGCACACCATCAACCTTAAAAGTAGATCTTGATTAAAAAAAGGTTGAGCACCTCTGCTGTAAAGGCTTTTTGTCCAAAGTTTTCAGTGTTTTCTTGAAGAGAGCCCAGGAGAGAATGCTAAATTACTGACATTACTCATAAACATTCATGAATGACATCAAAATCCTCTCCACGCATGTTTTTGACGAAGGAACAATGTTAGAACATGGTAGAAAACTCCAAAAATGTTCCATTACGCTCAGTCTTTAAAGAAAAGCCACACAGTGCAGATTTAAAGTAGTGTTTCTTTACTTTTTCAACAGTTTTGGAAGCACCAAAAGCTCATTTCAGCTGTACACTTCCCCCTCCTCCCTCCGCTCTGGATAATCTGTCCTGATTGAACATGAATAATACCTGATTCCTTCTAAATGTGTTGAATTGGTTTAATTAGGAGGCAGCGGCGTCACGTTCTGGTGTAGGCGCGCACCTTTAACTCTAATGGAAACACATCATTATCTCTTCATTAATCATCTTATTTTCAGCGCGGCTCGAGCCGAGAGACTGTGTTTAAAAGTCCGACTTTAGAATCTCCTTTGACACTCCGCTTTTTACTTTGAGTTTAGAAGTTTTCACTCGACGGGAAGTTTTCCATAGTCATTATAAACAACATCAAACATAAAAGATTTAGAAATGAATTTAAAATGTGTTCTATCAACCTAATTCTGGAAGTTGCCGTGGGCGCCGCCATCATCGTTCAGGAGTTCAGAACGGATGATAAAGCTGTTTTAAAGCCCCCAGAGAATTGTTGTTGGTGCACATGAAGCTGTCAGACTTTTGAACATCGACTCCCTGCTTAGGCTGTCGCTCTGTCCTGCTGCACGTTTTACTTGTCCTTGTCTACTGGAACTGATAATGCTCTTAATGTACTTTTTAATATTGCTTATAGCCTCGAGGAACACATTTAGTTTCTCTCGCAAGTAGGGATGGGAATTGATAAGATTTTTACGATTCAGATTCCATTATCGATACTGCTTAACGATTCTAATTTGGGGAAAAA
Organism: Paratrypauchen microcephalus; assembly: GCA_036785185.1. Taxonomy (NCBI): domain Eukaryota; kingdom Metazoa; phylum Chordata; class Actinopteri; order Gobiiformes; family Gobiidae; genus Paratrypauchen; species Paratrypauchen microcephalus. Next base: position 413,432 of record JAVJIX010000113.1, read on the forward strand.
AGGAGAACAAACTGTTTGATTAGCACCAAGATTAGCACTAGTCCTGGTCTAGTCCTAACCTGGGAACCTAACCCAGGCTGCTTTTGTTCGTTCTGATCGGAAAGACAGCCTGGCGACTATGGCAAGTGAGCTCTCCAGATTCTAGGAGGCAATCAGAGAGCGGGGAGGGGTGCAAAGACGGTGACGCGTACTACGTGATAAACGGAAGCTTGTACATGATTGGCTATGGGCTACGTATACGCCAAATGACAGACATTCGTAACGCCCAATAAACGGCCGTTGGCGATCGTAAACCACACCTCCGCTACGAGATATTTCGAAGGTGGCTCCCAGAACATATCTCACTTGTGATATGGTCAGGTGTAAACCAGGCAAGTCTAGTCCTGGTCTAGTCCTGGTTTAGTCCGGGTGTAGTCCTGGGCTAGTCCTGGTTTGATCCAGGTTTAGTCCTGGTCTAGTCCTGGTTTGGTCCTGGTCTAGTCCTGGTCTAGTCCTAGGCTAGTCCTGGTCTAGTCCTAGGCTAGTCCTGGTTTGGTCCTGGTCTAGTCCTGGTCTGGTCCTGGTTTGGTCCTGGTCTAGTCCTGGTCTAGTTCTGCTTTAGTTCCGTTTTAGTCCCGGTTTAGCACACAGGCTAATGTTGACACAAGCCGCTGCTTTCACCTTATATCTCTATTTGATGCAGACATATTAATATTATTATTTTTATTATTATTATTATAATTTTTACTTTTATTAATATTATTAATAATAAAAAAAAAAAAAAAAAAAAAAAAAAATAATAATATTATTATTATTATGTTACTCACCCCGTGTCGCTCTGTTGTTGGAAAATTCGCGTGTCTCCACGTGTATTCGCGTATTCGCTTATATCCCCGGACTTTCTGCTGCTTAAGTATCCGACCGCACTTTGTACACGAGCTCCGGATAAACAGACCTGAACCTGTCCCGAACGTCTCCCGAACGCGTCATATGTCCAAGTGGAAGTAAAAAGTCCATTTTCACAAACGTTTTTCTCGTCATGTGAAAATACTATATGAACTCCGTATCAGTGAAGCGGCGAAGCACGTAGCAATCCCACCACTTTTGTGCGGAATTCGTGCTGGCTGGAATCGTTAGATGAACTGCCAATTGATTCCGTGGAATTGAAACACACCGAACCAGTTCTCAACAGGAACCGGTTCTCAATTCCCATCCCTACTCGCAAGCTTCAAAAGAGAAACCTTACCTTATCTTACTGTTAAGTCAGATTTAAGATGCAAAATGTTTCCCACAAAAAAGTGAAGTTTAGGAGACAAAAGTGAGCGGGGCAGAATAAGGTGAAGCTTCATCCACCAAGCTGTCAGGATGCTGAACTCTCTCCCTGCCCTCCCTCCTCCAATGACACTGCTGCTTAAGGGTGTTTTCACACTTGGTCCCTTTCAGCGTTTAAAGCGAACTCAGATCGCTAACTGAGCATTATAGGTTTATATGTGAACACTCTAAGCGCACTCAGACCCCTTTAAAACGAACTGAGACCATCTCGGGAGGTGGTCTCAGTACGGTTCGCTAAAAGATCCGCGGTACGGTTCGCCTAACCTGCGCAGTGTGTACACATAACGCTCCGGGTTCACTTCGCCTTTTGAGCAGTTTTATTACCTTCTAAGCTTCCCGTAGACAGCGACACGGGGAGGTAGTGATGGAAAATAACAATACAGGACTCTTTGGAGGCCCTGTAATTGGAATGAGTACACTTTAAATCCTTTAACGAGGATCCAAGTCTGGTGCCAGCAGCCGTGGGGTCCGAAGCGTTTACTTTGAAAGAATTAGAGTGTTCAAGGCAGGCAGGGTCGCCTGAATACTGCAGCTAGGAATAATGGAATAGGACCAATGTTCCCCCTAATTTTTAATGTGTCTGAGCAAACACACTAACTCCCTGAGCGTTCCTTGGACCCCTGTGAGCGACATCCGACATGCACACTGTGGCCACACCAGTATCACACCTGAGATCATCCCAAGTTACAGCTTATTCATCAAATTACTGCAGTTATTTGCGTTAGATTACTTTTAATTTAACTGATTTTTTTGGTCCACTTAGAATGACAAAGAGAAAAATCTGTTCATGAACTTTGTATATGTTGCATGTCAGTGAAACATTAAACAGAAGAAGAAGTGAAGTGACTTTATTGATCTCACACTGGAGAAATTCTTCTCTGCATTTTAACCCATCCTATATGTATATACATATATTAGGAGCAGTGGGCAGCACACATTAGGGCGCCCGGGGACCATCTCCATGATCTTCTTGCTTCGGTTTGGTCAGGACCTAAGCTGGAGGTACATATGGTGCATAAACAGTACAATATTTTGAAAAATAACCTCAAATAATTAAAATAACTTCAAATAAAAAAACTGTGGGCTACGGCCCATAAATGAGCAGTGTATAAATCTGTAAAATTACATTAAGAGATTTTTTTAGCTTGATAAATATAGCCTGCATATAGCTGCAGATTTTTTTTTTATGGATTGTAGGACCTATAGGCCATAAGATGGGTAATCTTTCCCAAAATAATGATCACCAAAATAAGTATAAATTATTATCACTTTATATCTTGTTTTTTAATTATTAGCCTATTTCAGTAATTTTGCATGAGTGACAGCGCTCTGTGGTATAATGCTCTGGGGAGGATTCACTTTGAGAAAGTCCCATCTTTTTGGCTCACAAAAAAAACTATGAAAACAAAGTAAACAGGGGAAGATTACATTATGGCTCTACCTGTCTCCTCTTCCTGTGTTCTTCCCTCCATGATCTGCCGCTCTGACAGCGGAGATGTGCAACTACAACTACTGAAGGAAGCTAGAGAAACGCGGTCGAAATGTGTCTGTAGTTGGCTTCTCCCTGACGCGTGTCACATTCACATGTGCATCTATCAGATTGGTCGTTCCGTGCGTCTAACCAGCGCTTTGTTTGTCAGTTGAGGTTAGATTTTATTTTATGCGCTGCACGCACCTAGAGGGAGCTCTGGTTAGCATTAGCGTATCTTAACTCCGCTGCACTGTTATTACTGGTATAGCGTGTATGGGCAGGGCACGTACACAAGTACACATTGACAGTGTCAATGCCATGATTGGCTGCGTAGCGTAAGTGAATCGTATCGTATGATTGGCTGGGCACCTGTCACTCACTGAGTTACAGCAAAATGATACAGAAAAAAATATAGATCTAATTCATTTACAGTGCGCTGCATAAGGTTGTGCGCTGAGAATGTGCGAGCAGTGCGCAATTGCGCAGGCGCGCAGCTTAGAGGGAACACTGAATAGGACCCCGGTTCTATTTTGTGGGTTTTCTCTGAACTGGGGCCATGATTAAGAGGGATGGCCGTCACAGAGAATGCCAAAGAGTGAAGGTCTCAGAGCTCAAGGTAATTTGGGCCAATTCACCTGGAAGCCTGAGGGCCAAGAAAAAATTGTCTGAGGGCCGCATTTTGCCCATGGGCCATAGTTTGGACATGTCTGGCCTACATATTCAGGGGTTGGCGGCTCCACATTGTATTTTACCTATTTGTATTTTATACAAGTTTATCAGAATGTATATCAGACTGTATAACTCCACTATAGTCCAAACGTGCAATTCTCTTTATTTTATTATTATGACTTATCTTGTCTGGATGCACTTTTTTGTTCTTTCTTTTGCACTAAACTGCCTGGAGCTAATGTGGCAAGTGAATTTCTCCTGTGTGAGATCAATAAAATCTTATCTCATCTCTACTGTACTTTTGCTACGGGTATATGTGATGTTTTAGTCATGGTGTTTATTGTCTTGTTTATCACATGTTTTATGTTCTCTGTGGGCCTAGGGGGCGCTGTGATTTCAAATCCTGTGTGTGCGACCTGTGCATATGGTTTTTGACACATACACAACTACTCACATATGTACAAATTAAAATCGCAGTAATTCCAGCTTTGATATATAGTTTTCATGGTCAATGTTATATTATCTGACAGGTGTATATTAGCACTGTTTTTAAAGTTACTTCCAAGCCAAGAGAACAGGTGGTCGTTGTCCCGCCTCAGCTCAACGAATCTTCTGGTCTGCTCATTGTTCCCTAAAGACAAAAATATTATTACATTACTACTACTAATACTTCGAATTGGGACACGGCTATACTGTAGAATATCCAGCATTACAACAGCTAAGCCAGGGGTCGGCAACCTTTACCACTCAAAGAGCCGTTTGGAGCCGTTTCACACAGTAAAGAAAACACTGGGAGCCACAAAACCCTTTTGAAATTAAAAATGAAATAACACTGCATATAACGGCTTTTTTTTAACCTTTGTGCCATAGAATTACATTTTGAAAATGAACAAAGTAAAATAAAATATATTTTAATTAAATACAGTGGTCCCTCGCTGTTTCGCTGATTTTTTTTTTTTTATAGTGTATCAACGCGCATTGTGTTCTGCATCCTGATTGGCTGAGGGACTGTAGACCTTTGCCGATTCTTCAGTCATTCTCCTCTGTGCCGTGTCTCCTATACGGTACAGAATGGGTTTGCCAAATTTATTTAAATGTTTGATCACGAGCAGTGTGACTCTGAAGCAGTGAGGACTGAGCCGTCTGGCATTTGGGCACATGTCAGAAGGGCTGTGCGTCTCACCTGGGGCCGGTCGCGCCGGTCAGGCTCTGTCACGGATTTGACCACGATGAACAGGTGCACGTGTCCATGCACACTTCTCTGGGTGGTTAATGCACATCGGGAAGTAGCGGCAATGTTTCCGCAGAACGAACTGGTGGAACCTGGAGTCCAGGCGGTGGAACCAGTCCTGAGAGCGCACGGATGCGTTCTCACTACAACAAAACCCGCAACAGCGCAGCGGCGCCTCGGTCAGAGGAACTGTGGAATACGCGCATATTTATACATGTGATATAAAGCTGACTACTTCACGGATTTAGCCTATCGCGGGTTATTTTTACAATGAAAAGCCTGCGATAAATGAGGAACTAATGTACTGAGCCACATCAGAGGGATTAAAGAGCCTCTGGAGCCGCGGGTTGCCGACCCCTGAGCTAAGCTAATACACAAGTTTAAGGGATGACGCTACTAAACACTAATACAGTAGCCGTAAAGTAAGCCGTAACGATGACGTCATACATATAAGCCGTTTATGAACAGTTTCATGTAGCACAGTTGTAGGTGAGGTAAACCAGTACTTACATTTAAAAGTAAAATCACAACTTGCTTTTGAAAATGCAGCAGCGGACTCCATTTTCTCCCGGAGAAGAACTAGCGCGCGGTGCATGCTGGGAAATATGAGGCCACGAAGTCTGCTTGGAGGTAGCCTTCGTTCACGACCCGATCTCCACGGAAACGAGGCCGGTTTTTCGGCCGCATTTGAAGTGCGCATGGAAATAAAACAAAATGGGACAGCACTTGTAGCGCCGGAAGTGACATATGCGGCCTCCGGAGTGCGCACAATGCGAATTGGGACACGGCTACACACATCCTCGTTTAACAGGAAGTGCCGTCACAAAAAAGCGCAGTTTAGGAGCATTTAGAGACAAAAGTGTGCGGGGATAAAGAGGCGACTTATTTTAACAATAAAATGTTGACATTTTTTGTAGATTTTTACAAAGTATCAGGCATTCTATTCATTTCCTTTCCTTTTTCCTGTTTTAACTGTTAAAGCATCTTTTCAGAGTTCAGAATTCATTACATCTAGCCCCTCACATTGGTGCTGAAAAATGCACACTATATTTTTTACACTAACACACAGATGTTGTAGTAATGGTAAAAAGAAGTACATTTTCCTCTGGGGCCCAGGACCAGATGGCCCATGGCCTGGTTTGGGTGGTTAGAACATAACTCTTTACCTGAACATGGACATATGGCCCACATAAGCCTACACTGAAGCTCTCATGGATTATACCTTATTTTTGTCTTATTCCTTTTGCTCCACAGAACTCACAGAGGCTCTGGATGAAAGCTGAGCTGATATTATGATGACCATGACATTTTCCACAGCCGAGGGTTTGGACTTCAGGGGCTTTGTTAAAGAAGCCTGACTGTGCTCGTGTCTGTTCTATAGTTAGAACACGACACCCGTGGATCAGGTTTTACTTTGGACAAGAAATGACTTTGACATGACACGACACGACTTTTGAACGGTTCTTTGAAATGAACCGATCCAAAAGATTCGGCTCGGGTAAAAGAGCTGGAAGTGTCATCGCTAGTACAGAAGCTCCATACACTCTGCTCTGCTCGTGCTGTCAAACCTGTCACGAAGAACTGACCAAACAGGGGCTGGCGGAAAATTGGTGGGTCACTTTCTGAGCAGTTCTCTGGCTAAAGAGCACCCCAGCGCCTGTCAGCACCTGTCAGCGCCAAACCTGCAGCACAAACACAACAGGTGAAAACACGCTGGAACAGTTCTATGGACATGATGGAAGTCTGTGGAGTCACTGGTCTCACTCTGCCCTCTCTGAGCCCATCCAGGAGCCTCACTGAGCAGAGCTGTAAAAAACTCACTGCTCAAAAAAAAAAAACTCACTGCTCAAATAAAGGAGCCATGTCCCACCAGCAGCTGTGCCCCCAACATCTGTGCCCCCAGAGACAGGAGGACGTACAGTATATATGATCATTAATGTAATTATCTGTAATGCCATTGTTTCAGGACCAGGACTTTGACAAATGTTGGTCCAAAACTTCACAGATTCTAACAAAGTGACAAGAGCCACAGCCAGTGCCACAGACGGGGCCTCGGACAGGGCCTCGGGCAGGGCCTCGGGCAGGGCCTCGGGCAGGGCCTCGGGCAGGGCCTCGGGCTGGGCCTCGGGCTGGGCCTCAGGCAGGGCCTCAGGCTGGGCCTCGGGCTGGGCCTCAGCGGAGATGCAGAAATATGAGCGATGCCCAGAGGCTCAGAGGATTGTTTTTAGGAAGGGGATGGTGAAAAGAGCAAAAACTGTAGATTGAGGTTATTAGCATTTAATGTTGAATTAGGCAGAATACAAATGTAAATGGCATCAGACATCTTCAGTTGCCACCATCACAGACAGACATCGTGTCCCTTCAGCCCCACACAGAGAACACATACAACTGCTGACTTAAATACAGCTCACACAGCTAGCCAATAGGAGGAGGGGAGTTTACCAATAGGTTGACGTATGCGAACAGGTGGACATCCCATTACACCCCCAACCTATGGAGGGTCTTTAAAGGAAAAGTAACGTTTTTTACAATTTGAGCCTTATTTCGGTAATAAAACAAGTTGTTTTACTCACCCATAGCACTTTGGTGTCATATGGAGCACTTCCAGAGATGTTTTAGATTTGCGTTAGCCTAGCGCGACTTCTAGCCATAGCTCGGGGCATATAATATATTCCCTGAGCATGTAATATGCCCCATGCGGGCTCCAAATAACACAAACTTTAGCACTTTTCAAATCATATTAGCTCAATGTCTTAGTCTACGATTTCATTTGAGTCAAAAGTGGCCTGTAATCCGAGATTTAGCCATAGTTTACAGCTTTGCGTTCCATGTTTGGGTCCCGGGAGCTGAGAGCACAGTCCGCACATGCGCACTGGCGTCCTCATCTACTCGAAACTATGGCTAAATCTCGGATTACAGGCAACTTTTGACCAAACAAAATCGTAGACTAAGACATCGAGTTTCTATGATTTGAAAAGTGCTAAAGTTTGTGTTATTTGGAGACCGCAAACATGTGCCCCGAGAACTCACATGATGGAGATCACAAATCTAAAACATCTCTGGAAGTGCTCCATATGACACCAAAGTGCTATGGGTGAGTAAAACAACTTGTTTTATTACCGAAATAAGGCTCAGATTGTAAAAAAAAAGTTACTCCTCCTTTAAGTTACCCAACAACAGCTTGAAATCGGAGAAAAACAAGTGGATCCAGTTACACCCAGACAGCTGAGACCCATTTTAACATACAGCTCTCAGTACTCAAATTCAGAGAACATAAGAATGCAGATCTTCATATGAAAATACACATACAAATCAAAGAATGAACTCCCACAGGATGCTCTTCAGGACGGGACAAAACAAACATGTGTAGCACAGTCACATATCTGTGCATCAAAGCTTCTCCTGTTCCGGGTGTCTTTTTTCTTCTTCCAGAAGAACATTTTCAGTTAAGAAAACATTTTGTGAATGTCAAAAATGTTCGTATGAAAACCTTGAGTAAGAACGTGTCATGAATGAAGCCCACTGTGACAAACAGAATCCTAAAATGGTGGAAGAGATTATTCCCAAGTAAAAATCAGTCCACAGAAGTCTCATTGTATCGTTGTATTGTGTCTGGAGGTACAGTACACCTCCAGAGTCTATATTGTACATATGATACTTTATTTAGGCCTGGCTTCAGATCCAGTGTCAGGGCAGCTTTAGGTGGTGTAGAACATCTGTTGCATTGTTGTATTAAAGGGATAGTGCGTTTTTTTATGTTAATCTGTATGGGTTTCCTTGTAAAAGTTACGTGTGTTGACACCGGTTTACCTCTGACAGTCTCAGCTGATCCCGGTTCAGCTCGCTTTCTGGAGCCCACGTAAGTAGGTCCGGTAACTTCCCTGGAACATGAAATAAAGCTTGTTTTTCTTCTCAAAACAAAACATTTGTCTGAAAGGTGATATATTTGTGTCCTAAACAGTTGTCCACGAAACATCCAGCAGCGTATTTCGCATTCGCGTATTGTCTCTCTCCACTCGTATCACTACACCCATGTTAACTCTATCAGCCTGTTCACTTGTAAACTTTGGCGTAGACATCCGCTGAACAGGCTGATAGAGTTAACATGGGCGTAGTGATACGAGTGGAGAGAGACAATATGCGAATGCGAAATACGCTGCTGGATGTTTCGTGGACGCAAATATATCACCTTTCTAACAAATGTTTTGTTTTGAGAAGAAAAACAAGCTTTATTTCATGTTCCAGGGAAGTTACCGGACCTACTTACGTGGGCTCCAGAAAGCGAGCTGAACCGGGATCACCTGAGACTGTCAGAGGTAAGCCGGTGTCAACACACGGAACTTTTAGAAGGAAACGCATACAGATTAACATAAAAAAACGCACTATCCCTTTAAGTCTGAAACTGGCTATATTTACATTGTCTTCTTATCCATCCATCCATCCATGTTCTTCCACTTATCCGGGGCCGGGTCGCGGGGGCAACAGTCTAAGCAGGGACGCCCAGACCTCCTTCACCCCGGACACTTCCTCCAGCTCCTCCGGGGGGACCCCAAAGCGTTCCCAGGCCAGCCGGGAGACATAGTCCCTCCAGCGTGTCCTGGGTCTTCCCCGGGGCCTCCTCCCAGTGGGACATGCCCGGAACACCTCCCGAGGGAGGCGTCCAGGAGGCATCTGAAACAGACGCCCGAGCCTCCTCAGCTGGCTCCTCTCGACGTGGAGAAGCAGCGGCTCTACTCCGAGCTCCTCCCGTGTGACTGAGCTCCTCACGCTATCTCTAAGGGAGCGCCCAGCCACTCTACGGAGGAAACTCATTTTGGCCGCTTGTATCCGCGATCTCGTCCTTTCGGTCATTACCCAGAGCTCATGACCATAGTTTCTTATATAAAAACGTTGTGTTTTCTTCTAATAAAGACACATTGTAAAAAGCTAAACACCTTATTTACCGGACATGTTTGGGCGGGAGCACTTCTGCCTTCGTCAGAGAAATCAGCTGACCACAGTGACGGGTCTCTGATCAGCTTTGGTCAAGTAAATAATTACTATTTCGCTTTTTAGAATTTGTCTTAGAAGAAAACACAACGTTTCTAGAGCTAACTGGTTAGCACAGCTCGCTCCATGCAGGGTTGCCATGGATACAAGAAACACAAACTGCTCAAATTACACGAATCTAATAGCCTATAACTTCCATCCTTTGAACTGCACAAGCTGCACTTCTTAGTTGGTCAAAAGTAAAAAATGTTTACAAACTGCTCAGTGTGCCAGCCAGTCAGCCACAAGAGCAGCCAACCACAGAACAGGACTTGGACTTGACTTGGCTCGAGAACAAAGATGTGAGACTTGAGAAACTATCGGTCCCCCTGGTGTACACGGGGCTGCAGGTGATCGCACTTCTGCACAGCCAAACCCAGCTGATAATTCTGTTTTTAACACTTTCTGTACCTGAAAGAGGAAAAAATGAACTTGTAGAGGATTCTAAGTCAATATCGGTGTAGAGCACTTGGGAAAAACAAAACAAAACAAAACAAAACACAGTGTACTATTGTGAAGAGTTGCTGTTATTCTTTTGCAGTGTTTTCTACGGCTCGAAACTTTTGACACTCTGATGCTGTGAACGCTTCACTTGCTCCATCAGCTAAACCCAGCGACAACAATCCAGACCCGCCATCGCCACATTTCCAACGACAAACAGCGAATAAATGAATATTAATGTTTTTTACAATCTGAGCCTTATTTCGGTAATAAAACAAGTTGTTTTACTCACCCATAGCACTTTGGTGTCATTTGGAGCAGTTTCGTAGATGTTGTGGTTTAGCGATATCCGTTAACGTGAGTGCTTGGGGCGATTGCAGTCACCAAATAACACAAACTTTAGCACTTTTCAAATTACAGAAGCTCAATGTCTTAGTCTACACTTTAGTTTGAGTCAAAAGTGCCTCTAATCCGAGATTTATCCATAGTTTGGAGCAGATGAGGAGGACAGTTGCATGTGCGGAGTCACAGCTGATTTCGCTCTCAGCTCTCGGGACCCAAACATAAAAGGCAAAGCTGTAAGACGTTTGGACCATCGTGTTTGCAGCACCCACTTCAGTCAGGATGATTTTTTACCAGCAAAGGAAAAGAAAGAAGACCAGCGGATTCAGCGCACGATTCTGAGAAGTAATGTGAAACCGATGGCTGTTCTCTGCTGCTCCTAAAACTGTCTCCGCTTCATTCTTTCTGTATCCATTCTGTCTCCTCATCCGTATACTCCTCTTCAGTCCTCAGTCCTCCATAAGTCCTCTTCAGCCTCAAAGTCCCAATCTTCTGCCATGTGTCGCTCGCAACAGAAAAGTTATGAGCGTCTTCTTATCTGCAAATCAGCTGTGACTCCGCACATGCGACTGTCCTCCTCATCTACTCCAAACTATGGGTAAAGGAAAAGTAAAGTTTTTTACAATTTGAGCCTTATTTCGGTAATAAAAACAAGTTGTTTTACTCACCCATAGCACTTTGGTGTCATATGGAGCACTTCCAGAGATGTTTTAGATTTGTGATCTCCATAATGTGAGTTCTCGGGGCACATGTTTGCGGTCTCCAAATAACACAAACTTGAGCACTTTTCAAATCATAGAAGCTCAATGTCTTAGTCTACGATTTTGTTTGGTCAAAAGTGGCCTGTAATCCGAGATTTAGCCATAGTTTCGAGTAGATGAGGAGGCCAGTGCGCATGTGCGGACTGTGCTCTCAGCTCCCGGGACCCAAACATTAAACGCAAAGCTGTAAACTATGGCTAAATCTCGGATTACAGGCCACTTTTGACTCAAATGAAATCGTAGACTAAGACATTGAGTTTCTATTATTTGAAAAGTGCTAAAGTTTGTGTTATTTGGAGCCTGCACGGGGCATATTACATGCTCGGGGAATATATTATATGCCCCGAGCTATGGCTAGAAGTCGCGCTAGGCTAACCGCAAATCTAAAACATCTCCTGAAGTGCTCCATATGATACCAAAGTGCTATGGGTGAGTAAAACAACTTGTTTTATTACCGAAATAAGGCTCAAATTGTAAAAAAAACGTTACTTCTCCATTAAATCTCAGATTAGAGGCCACTTTTGACTCAAACTAAAGTGTAGACTAAGACATTGAGCTTCTATGATTTGAAAAGTGATAAAGTTTGTGTTATTTGGTGACTGCAATCGCCTGCCCCAAGCACTCACATTAACGGATATCACTACACCACAACATCTACGAAACTGCTCCAAATGACACCAAAGTGCTATGGGTGAGTAAAACAACTTGTTTTATTACCAAAATAAGGTTCAGATTGTAAAAAAATGTTATTTCTCCTTTAAACTGACACATTTACCCAGCTCCACCCGTGCACAGGGAAAGCCTCCGTGTTTTTATTTCTCCAAAAGTTAAACGGAGAACGTGGAGGCGGACTTTGGCTGCTGTAGACGATGCAGTAGCCGGGCTGTGGTAGTGATATTCTGGGGGAATAGTTTTTTTGAACAGATGCAGTGAAATTGTGGGTCATTACCTGGGCCCTGGATGAAAGGAGCGAAGAGAAGAGAAGAGGACATTACAAACACTTTTATGGCGCTCTCCGTCCATTTCTCCGCCACATTTTCAGAAATCATCATCATTACGCAGAATTTGATTACGATTTTTTAACTCTGAATGTGGAACAAAAGGGAATGCCATTTATAGTCATCAATAACATTAACATTTACGAAATTTGAATAAGACATTATGCTTTTGTCTGTTTTATATTTATAATTGTGGATCATTATTTTTTCTATTTTGGACATTTTAACAATTTTGATCTAAAATGACTTCCTCACGTCAGTGCACCAATACCAGGACTCTGGGGGGATTGTAACCGGTCTTGGAAGGTCTTACTTGAAGGACTCTGGGGGGATTGTAACCGGTCTTAGGAGGTCTTACCTGAGGGGTTCTGGGAGGATTGTAACCGGTCTTGGAAGGTCTTACTTGAAGGACTCTGGGGGGATTGTAACCGGTCTTAGGAGGTCTTACCTGAGGGGTTCTGGGGGGATTGTAACCAGTCTTGGGAGGTCTTACCTGAGGGGTTCTGGGGGGTTTGTAACCGGTGTTGGGTGGTCTTACCTGGGGGGGTCTGGGGGGATTGTAACCGGTCTTGGGAGGTCTTACCTGAGGGGTTCTGGGGGGATTGTAACCGGTCTTGGGAGGTCTTACCTGAGGGGTTCTGGGAGGATTGTAACCAGTCTTAGTGGGGTCTTAGCTGAGGGCTTCTGGGGGGATTGTAACCAGTCTTAGTGGGGTCTTAGCTGAGGGCTTCTGGGGGGATTGTAACTGGTCTTAGTGGGGTCTTACTTGAGGCGTTCTGGGGGGATTGTAACCGGTCTTAGTGGGTTCTTACCTGAGGGGTTCTGGGGGGATTGTAACCGGTCTTAGTGGGGTCTTACCTGAGGGGTTCTGGGGGGATTGTAACTGGTCTTAGTGGGTTCTTACCTGAGGGGTTCTGGGGGGATTGTAACTGGTCTTAGTGGGGTCTTACTTGAGGGCTTCTGGGGGGATTATAAACATCTGTTCACATCTTCATTTTAAAATACTTTTTACTCTAGATTTACTCTAAAAAAAACAAACCTTGGCTTAACAAAAAAAAATAATTATTATGTTTTTGTTCAGTTGGGAGGGACTGAAGTATCTTCTGGGCTGTAGCTTCAAAGTTCTGCAATTCCAAGTCTGAAATGATCCAAATGATTCTAATGAAGGTGTGTGGAGTTTAAAAACACAGTGGAGCACGTCCTGTATCACCACTTGATGACATCAAGTGGTGACATCATGAGTGTTTTTGACGAGGATGTGACACTGAACATTGCGTAACATAGGAGGAGGATAAAGTAAATCAGTGAAGGTCAAATATTTCACTTGACTTTACATGATGCTTCTCTCAGTCTCAGATCCGTCCTTCTGTCCTCCTCTTCCTTCTCCTCCTCAGATCCGTCCTTCTGTCCTCCTCTTCCTTCTCCTCCTCCTCCTCCTCCTCAGATCTGTCCTTCTGTCCTCCTCTTCCTCTTCCTTCTCCTCCTCCTCTCAGTCTCAGATCCGTCCTTCTGTCCTCCTCTTCCTCCTCCTCCTCCTCTCAGTCTCAGATCCGTCCTTCTGTCCTCCTCCTCTTCCTTCTCCTCCTCCTCTCAGTCTCAGATCCGTCCTTCTGTCCTCCTCCTCCTCCTCTTCCTTCTCCTCCTCCTCTCAGTCTCAGATCCGTCCTTCTGTCCTCCTCCTCCTCCTCTTCCTTCTCCTCCTCCTCTCAGTCTCAGATCCGTCCTTCTGTCCTCCTCTTCCTTCTCCTCCTCCTCCTCTCAGTCTCAGATCCGTCCTTCTGTCCTCCTCCTCCTCCTCCTCCTCTCAGTCTCAGATCCGTCCTTCTGTCCTCCTCCTCTTCCTTCTCCTCCTCCTCTCAGTTTCAGATCCGTCCTTCTGTCCTCCTCTTCCTCTTCCTTCTCCTCATCCTCTCAGTCTCAGATCTGTCCTTCTGTCCTCCTCTTCCTCTTCCTTCAGCTCCTCTTCCTCTCAGTCTCAGATCCGTCCTTCTGTCCTCCTCCTCCTCTTCCTTCTCCTCCTCCTCCTCTCAGTCTCAGATTCGTCCTTCTGTCGTCCTCCTCTTCCCAGTCTCAGATCCGTCCTTCTGTCCTCCTCTTCCTTCTCCTCCTCCTCCCAGTCTCAGATCTGTCCTTCTGTCCTCCTCCTCCTCCTCCTCCTCCTCCTCCTCCTCCTCCTCCTCCTCCTCCTCCTCCTCCTCCTCCTCCTCCTCCTCCTCCTCCTCCTCTCAGACCCGTCCTTCTCTCCTCCTCCTCCTCTTTCTTCTCCTCCTCCTCCTCTCAGTCTCAGATCCGTCCTTCTGTCCTCCTCCTCTTCCTTCTCCTCCTCCTCCTCTCAGTCTCAGATCCGTCCTTCTGTCCTCCTCCTCTTCCTTCTCCTCCTCCTCCTCTCAGTCTCAGATCCGTCCTTCTCTCCTCCTCTTCCTCTTCCTTCTCCTCCTCCTCTCAGTCTCAGATCCGTCCTTCTGTCCTCAACATTTGTCCTGCCCTCTGTGTCCACGAGCTCCTCCTCCTCCTCCTCCTCCTCCTGTCCCTCTCCCCCCTTCTCCTCTTCCTCCTCCTCCTCTTGTCCCCTCTCTTCCTTCTCCTTTATCTCCTCTCCCTCCTCCGGTCCCCTCTTTTTCTTCTCCTCCCTTTCCACCTCCTCTTGTCCCCTCTCCCCCATTCTCTTCTTTCCCCTCTCTTCCTCCTCCTCTTCCTTTATCTCCTCTTCCTCCTCAGCGCTGGATTCTTCGTCCAAACCTCTCTCATGTTCTTGGAACGCCTCGTGTTTCCTGTGAGTGTGTTTGGCGTGTTCCCAGGAGCGTAGGCAGCCGCCAGTTCCACTTGTATTCGTCTAAAGTCCACGTCTCTCAGAACTGCTTCTATATTTGTCGTCATGAGGCGCTCTCCCCGCTCCACACAACTCGGCTGTCACAGTGCGAGACCAGCTTCATTCTTTTATGAACAAATAAAAAAAAAAAACACTAACTCTGTCCAAACGCGTGAAGTCAGTCAGGCAGAAGCAGAAAGTGGAGCCAAGTAAAGATGTGACATTTTAAAGATTCCACTTCTGAGGTATTTACTGCAAACACAACATTTAGATCACATTTTATTAGGACTCGTAATAAAGCTTGTTTGTCTTCTCAAAACAAAACATTTGTTTAGACCTGGTTTAGTCTTGGTCCAGACCGGGTTTAGTCCTAGTTTAGTCATGGTTTAGTCCCATTTTTAACCTGGTTTAGTCCTAGTTAATCCCTGCTTTAGTGTTGGTCCAGACCAGGTTTAGTCCTAGTTTAGACCTGCTTTAGTCTTGGTCTAGACCGGGTTTAGTCCTAGTTTAGACCTGCTTTAGTGTTGGTCCAGACCGGGTTTAGTCTTAGTTTAGACCTGGTTTAGTCTTGGTCCAGACCGGGTTTAGTCCTAGTTTAGACCTGGTTTAGTCTTGGTCCAGCCCGGGTTTAGTCCTAGTTTAGACCTGGTTTAGTCTTGGTCCAGCCCGGGTTTAGTCCTAGTTTAGAACTGATTTAGTCTTGGTCCAGACCGGGTTTAGTCCTAGTTTAGACCTGGTTTAGTCCCATTTTTAACCTGGTTTAGTCCCATTTTTAATCTGGTTTAGTCCTGGTTCATCACTGCTTTAGTCTTAGTTTAGACCTGGTTTAGTCTTGGTCCAGACCGTGTTTAGTCCTAGTTTAGAACTGATTTAGTCTTGGTCCAGACCGGGTTTAGTCCTAGTTTAGTCCTGGTTTAGTCCCATTTTTAACCTGGTTTAGTCCTAGTTTAGACCTGCTTTAGTCTTGGTCCAGACCGGGTTTAGTCCTAGTTTAGAACTGATTTAGTCTTGGTCCAGACCAGGTTTAGTCCTAGTTTAGACCGGGTTTAGTCTTGGTCCAGACCGGGTTTAGTCCTAGTTTAGTCCTGGTTTAGTCCCATTTTTAACCTGGTTTAGTCCTAGTTTAGAACTGATTTAGTCTTGGTCCAGACCGGGTTTAGTCCTAGTTTAGAACTGATTTAGTCTTGGTCCAGACCGGGTTTAGTCCTAGTTTAGAACTGATTTAGTCTTGGTCCAGACCGGGTTTAGTCCTAGTTTAGACCGGGTTTATTCTTGGTTCAGACTGGGTTTAGTCCTAGTTTAGTCCTGGTTTAGTCTTGGTTCAGACCGGGTTTAGTCCTAGTTTAGTCCTGGTTTAGTCCCATTTTTAACCTGGTTTAGTCCTAGTTAATCCCTGCTTTAGTGTTGGTCCAGACCGGGTTTAGTCCTAGTTTAGACCTGGTTTAGTCTTGGTCCAGACCGGGTTTAGTCCTAGTTTAGTCCTGGTTTAGTCTTGGTCCAGACCGGGTTTAGTCCTAGTTTAGACCTGGTTTAGTCTTGGTCCAGACCGGGTTTAGTCCTAGTTTAGTCCTGGTTTAGTCCCATTTTTAACCTGGTTTAGTCCTGGTTCATCACTGCTTTAGTCTTGGTCCAGACTGGGTTTAGTCCTAGTTTAGAACTGATTTAGTCTTGGTCCAGACCAGGTTTAGTCCTAGTTTAGACCGGGTTTATTCTTAGTTCAGACTGGGTTTAGTCCTAGTTTAGTCCTGGTTTACTCCCATTTTCAACCTGGTTTAGTCCTAGTTTAGTCCTGGTTTAGACCTGGTTTGGTCCCATTTTTAACCTGGATTAGTCCTGGTTCATCCCTGCTTTAGTCTTGGTGCAGACCAAGTTTAGTCCTGGTTTAGTCTTGGTCCAGACCATCACTGCGCTCCTGTTACTTATTATTAGCCTGTTAACCTTTAGCAGAAGTGAACGACGGATGAGGTCCGCCGTAAGGGGAAGTTTACGAGTGAACAGGCAGCTAACGGGAGCGCAGTGATACGAATCGAGACGAGATATGCGAATGAGAAAATACGCTGCTGGATGTTTCCTGGGCAACTGTTTGGGACGCAAATATATCACCTTTCGGACAAATGTTTTGTTTTGAGAAGAACAACAAGCTTTATTACGAGTCCCTGCGAACTATCCCTTTAAATTAGTAACAATGCACTAAAACTTAGCTCAGCATTTTGTTTGCTCCCTGAATCCCAAAACTGTCTCCATGACGACGAGAAACGACAGGTGCATAATCACGATCCCCAACGCACCTGTGAGTGACGGCTCCGCTTCGTAATCAGCTCCACCGTCAGACTAAAGACTTCTGTGCGTTTGCTCCTCAGAAACACCGGAGTCACTGTGGGGGAGAAAGAACAGACTCCGAATCAAATACAGAATCAGAAAGTGTCAGGGGGTTTGGAGAGATGCTCTTTGTTCAGTGGCTACTTTTATCTTTACTTTCTTTTGGCTTTTTATTTCCATGATTTCTTTACACTGTACATTCTCGTTGCAACGTACACTCACATCAGAACCACAAAATACACACATGGAATGCAACAAACAAACAAAAATAAACCAAAAATAACTTAATATTTTTTCTTTTTTTGCACCTATTATCCACTCCAACCCTCCCCTGGCCAGCCAATACTTTAGTTACCTCTAGATAGAATACAGCTCTGGAAAAACAAAAAGAGATCACTGCAAAATGATCAGTTTTTCTGATTTTACTACTTATAGGTCTGTGTTTGGGCAAAAGGAACATTTTGGTTTGAGTCTATAAACTACTGACAACATTTCCCCCAAATTCCAAATAAAAATATTATCGTTTAGAGCATTTATTTGCAGAAAATGACAAATGGTCAAAATAACAAAAAAGATCCATGTTTTCAGAGCTCAAACAATGCAAAGAAACAAATTCAAATTCATTTTAAAACATCATAATACTAATGTTTACACTTAGGAGTTCACAAATCAATATTTGGTGCAATAACCCTTATTTTTGACAAAAGAAGAAATTCAATTTGTCAACTGGACAAAGTTTGTTTGGTCGAAAACGTTTGACAAATTGAATTTCTTCTTTTATCATGGATTCTACCTGGACGACTGAGGGACTCTTCACGCATCTCAAGAACCCTTATTTTTAATCACAGCTTTCATGCGTCTTGTCATGCTCTCCACAAGTCTTTCACATTGGTCTTGGGTCCTAGTTTAGACCTGGTTTAGTCTTGGTTCAGACCGGGTTTAGTCCTAGTTTAGTCCTGGTTTAGTCCCATTTTTAACCTGGTTTAGTCCTGGGTCATCACTGCTTTAGTCTTGGTCCAGACCGGGTTTAGTCCTAGTTTAGACCTGGTTTAGTCTTGGTCCAGACCGGGTTTAGTCCTAGTTTAGACCTGGTTTACTCCCATTTTCAACCTGGTTTAGTCCCATTTTTAACCTTGTTTAGTCCTGGTTCATCCCTGGTTTAGTCCTAGTTTAGACCTGGTTCAGTCCAATTTTAGGCCTGATTTAATCCTAGTTTAGTCCCCCTTTTAACCTGGTTTAGCCTTGGTTCAGTCCAAGTTTAGTCCTGGTTTAGTCCTGGTTCTTCCCTGGTTCTTCCCTGGTTTAGTCCTAGTTTAGACCTGCTTTAGTCTTGGTTCAGACCTGGTTTAGTCCAAGTCTTTCACATTGTTCTTGGGTGACTTTATTCCACTCCTGGTGCAAGAACTGAAGTAGCTCAGCTTTGTGTTTGTGTTGGAATTCAACAGACGCTGGAATGGAATGGCTGTAACACATGTAGAGATGCTGATTTCAGAAAAAAATGCAGCAGTCTCTTATTTTTTCTCCAGAGCTGTATAATATTTAGGGTTATTCAGTCTGATTCAAGAAGGGCTTGTGACGGATAGTGGAGGAACCCCGATCAATGGGGGAATCGTAGGTATTCATTACAGATTACGTCCTGGAACTTTACAGATAAGAGCAGGACACTGGAGCAGGGCGGGTCGGAGCTGGAGACTGGAGCACGGAGATCTGAGGCAGATGAACAAAGTAGTGAGGTTACGGTCTGTGTCGATGCTTCGAAGTGTGTGCTGAGTAATCAGAAAAATCCCGGCGAGCGTGGTTTGATGACATGAGCGAGACGTTCGAACCTTCCTGATGCACCGTACCACGTGACTGATTCAGGAAGTGGTTTGCTGGTTTGTCATTTGGAATATAAGGCAGAGCCAAACGCAATGGAGACAAGCTGCACATCTCGTGTTTGGTTTGGTTGGTGTTTGGCGAGTATCTGCAAGTGTTTAAAAGATGGAACCAGCGAAAAAAAGAAAGTTTTCCCCTGTTTAGGAGTACTGTACTTTGACTTGATCACTCCCAGTAAGGTTTGTCTTGTATAATAATTATAAAATGATACAATGTCTGCTCAGTGCTCACAAAGTATAAACCATTTTGTGCGTGCATGTTCAAAGTTGAGGGGCTGTTTAGAAGAGGACAATTGAAAACGACAAAATATTCTATCGGAAGCGCCTTTCGTTTACACGGCAACGGCGCCGTCGGGCTCTGAAACCGCAAAAATCTGAAGACTCCTTCCAGAGTGTGGAGTTCTGAAGACGGCCCGGGTCGTGTCTCCGTCTAAACGGCAAGAAGCGCAAAACATGTTCACGTCACATACACCTGACGTCACACTGCATGTGCCAAGCCGGTAAAAACAATAACAAGCATGTCTAGCAGCTCTAGTCAACATACAAGAGTCATTTCAACAATTGTATAAAATGTATACGGATACCATAGGTGAACAGAGACGGGTAAACAATTACCTGTCAGGTGACAGAGGCGAGTTTGGACAAGACCGGGCAGAACCAGTCAGTGGTGGGACAATTTTGAGAATGGATTAGTTGCTGACAGTGCTTGGGTGGAAAACTTCAGAATGACTAAACAAGCTCTTGTTGCATTAAGCGAAGAGCTCCGACCCGACATCGAGGGCGAAACAACCGTGATGAGAGCCCCTGTCGGTGTCCTGAAAAAGGTAGCTCTGACATTATATTACCTGCCCGATGAGGGTCGACTGAGGAAAACGGCGAATGCCTTCGGGTTGTCAAGGGCAACGGTGTCCATTGTCATCGGGCAGACATGCAGGGCAGTAACATCCCACCTGGGCCCAAAATATATCCAGCTGCCATTTGGCATCCCAGAAACACAGCAGCTCTTTGCCAGATTCCTGAAGGATCATGGGATGCCGCAAAGTCTAGGAGCAGTGGATGGCACCCACATCAAAATCAAACAGCCAGCTGTCAATACCACGGACTTCATAAATAGAAAGGGGAAATATTTGCTCAATGTACAGGCTGTCTGCGACCACAAAGACAGGTAAACGATTTCACATGATGTTGACTTCACTGCACTTTGCGTTTTCGTATAAACAAACATTTCCTGCTGAGAACGCTCGTCTAAACGCGGATAAAAAAATTGGAGACGCCACTTTTGCGTCTTCGGTTTTGATCGTCGCCGTATAAACGTAGCCTCAAAGTCAGCTTTATTGTCAAAAAACATATGTACAGGTCGCGCACACAAGATTTGAAATTGCAGCGCCCCCTAGGCCCACAGTGAACATAAAACATCTGATAAACAAGACAATAAACACCATGACTAAACCATCACTGTAAGATTGTAGATGTAACTGGCCTCTCACTAGCCCAGGACAGCCGTAGCACCCGAAGTGTCAAACAAAAAAGGAAGAAAAGAAAATTTGAGCTTCACTTTTTTAATTTGGCTACACCATTTGCAGAGTTAACAGACAGCATATTCCCATAACATGCAACAAAGACAATGAAACAAAAACAAAACCTTATATAGCCCAGCTTAAACCACTAAGCCCCAGACACAGGGACCTTTACACAGACAAAAACTACCAAATCTATTGCACTATTTACAGGTTCACATTTCATAAAAATAATATATAGTAGAATACAAAATATTGCACATTGTTGGTGTATAATCAGTTTTTAAATATTAGTTCATATATCAATAGTTGGTTAAAATAATTTCCCCAGATAAACCTCCCCTCCCAAAGCAGCACTTGGTAGAGTCCAGATCAGGACGATGAGGCGCACCTGAACTGCATTGATAAGGGCTCACCTCCAAATCAATGCCTCCACCAATCACCTCGAAGGCA
The DNA here is from genome assembly GCA_036785185.1 of Paratrypauchen microcephalus. NCBI lineage: Eukaryota > Metazoa > Chordata > Actinopteri > Gobiiformes > Gobiidae > Paratrypauchen > Paratrypauchen microcephalus. The sequence continues at coordinate 434,656 of JAVJIX010000113.1, forward strand.
AAGGAAAAAGGAGTGGACAGTGAAAACTAACATGGCAACTTAAAGGGATAGTGCAGTTTTTTTTTTTAATGTTAATCTGTATGGGTTTCCTTCTAAAAGTTACGTGCGGTAACACCGGCGCTCAGCCCGGTTCTGCTCGCGTTCTGGAGCTCAGGTAATTAGGTCCGGTGAGTTCGCGGGGACTCGTAATAAAGCTTGTTTTTCTTTTCAAAACAAAACATTTGTCCGAAAGGTGATATATTTGCGTCCCAAACAGTTGTCCACGAAACATCCAGCAGCGTATTTTCACGTTCGCATATCTCGTCTCGATTCGTATCACTGCGCTCCCGTTAGCTGCCTGTTGCCTGTTCACTCGTAAACTTCCCCTTACGGCGGATCCGCATCAGACGTTCACTTCCGCTAAAGGTTAACAGGCTAATAATAAGTAACAGGCGCACAGTGATACGAATCGAGACGAGATATGCGAATGTGAAAATACGCTGCTGGATGTTTCGTGGACAACTGTTTGGGACGCAAATATATCACCTTTCGGACAAATGTTTTGTTTTGAGAAGAAAAACAAGCTTTATTACGAGTCCCCGCGAACTCACCGGACCTAATTACCTGAGCTCCAGAACGCGAGCAGAACCGGGCTGAGCGCAAACTGTCAGAGGTAATCCGGTGTTACCGCACAAAACTTTTAGAAGGAAACCCATACAGATTCACATTAAAAAAAACACACTCTATCCCTTTAATGACTCAACTGATTATATAACCGTGCATCAATTAAGTATATACTATATAAAGATAGAAACAGGAAGGTATACACCCGATAAGTGAGGGCGTGTTCTACAGCTATGGAATAAGAAAGTGGACAAAATAATGTGTATTCACAAGAAATTAATCCACGCGAATAAAATTAATCCACGCGTATGATATTTGTCAGAATACAAATCTAAAAGTTACGACATCGAAAAGTTACGAGTACTGTCTTAAGTACGAATACGAATTTCTGGAAGAAAGTGGACAAAAATACGTCATCGGTTACGTCATCACGTCACGTCGGCCGAGACCACTTGAAGTCTGCAGCGGTAAAAAAAAAAAAATCTGGAGGACAGTCTTCGCTGGAGTTCACAGGATGGCAGACCGAAATAAGGTGGGCGTTAACTCAAAATGTTTGTGCACCTCAAGTTTGCTGACGACACCACCATCCTAGGCCTCATCACCAACAACGATGAGAGCGCCTACAGAGACGAGGTGAAATCACTGACCAGCTGGTGTCAGGAAAATAACCTCTCTCTGAATGTCAGCAAAACTAAGGAAATGATCGTGGACTTCAGGAGACAGCGTGTAGACCAGCATCCCCCCATCTCCATCAACAACACTGAGGTGGAGCAGGTCAGCAGTTTTAAGTTCCTTGGGGTACACATCACTGAGGATCTGTCCTGGACACTACATACAGACACTGTGGTTAAGAAAGCCCGACAAAGACTCTACTTCCTGAGGAAGTTGAGGAAGTTTGGTATGAACACCAGCATCCTCACAAACTTCTACAGGTGCACCATCGAGAGCCTGCTGACGGGCTGCATCACAGTGTGGTACGGGAACTGCACCGCTCAGAGCCGCAAAGCACTACAGAGGGTGGTGCGAGCGGCAGAGGACATCACTGGCAGCAGTCTCCCCTCCATCCAGGACATTTACCACAGCAGGGGTCTGCGTAAGGCACGCAGCATCACTAAGGACCATACTCATCCAGCACAAGGACTCTTCCGTCTGCTACCCTCTGGTAGATGATACAGGAGCCTGCAGCACGCACAAAAACACTCAAAGACAGATATTACCCCCAAGCTGTCAGACTACTGAACTCTGGGTAATACTCTAAATAACACTGAACTCTCAATAATACTGCACTAAACTACTTTTCATTATGCATAATTATGTTTACTGCTGCTGCTCTGTATGAATGTATCATGTTTGTCACTACCTCACTGTAAACTACTGTTACCTGTGCAATAATCAGTGCAATGATTATTGAGACGACTTTAACCCATGTTGCCTTATTATAACTGTAGTTTTCCTTTAAATCGACTTGGTTGGATGAGAGAGAATATTCACTCCTATAACTTTACTCAATTTTGTTATAATTTTCTCCCAATAGGTATTAGTATTAGAGCACGAGAAGAACATATGACACTTTTTTTTACTTTTTTATTTATTTTTTTCCATTATTCAAACTTTTTTTTTTTTAAAACAGGGACCATAAACTGTCTAAAAAAGAAGACCCACAGCCGCTGCGCACTTTGCCCGATTTAAATGCGTTTTGCTTCTCCCTGAGTTCGGGGAGGTGTGACCCGAGTTTGTGTCTTTGTGTGCGATTATGAAGCCGCTGCGCTGTGTGGATGTGTGGTGTCAGTGCAGCAACGCTACCATAACAACCAATAAAATATATCCAAATTGGGCAGAGGAGTGACGGACACAGAGGTACAAGATACAACCTCGGGATATAGTGAAATAATGAGATTTCACCTCTCGAAAAGTTTTAAATATAAACCACAGCATATCATCCACGTTGTCCATAGAGTTTATCCTCTGTAAATAATGACCCCAGTCCACAAAACAGTGCTGTGAATCTAGTTTGAAGCGTTCTTTAAAAGTAAAAAGGCCAGAGTAGTTCCTCACGTGTCTGTTACATCCACAGCGGAGGATCAAGGTGATTACAGACAGTGACTCTACTTCCTGTGGACTTTATCTCCAACCTTCTGTGTATTTAAAAATCATGGATCTGAAGTTTTGCACCACATTTCACAAATAATAATGACAGTTTTGACTTCTTTCTAAACTCGAACTGATCCTTTGAACACTTAAAGGAGAATTAACGTTTTTTTTTTATAATCTGAGCTTATTTTGGTAATAAAACAAGTTGTTTTACTCACCCATAGCACTTTGGTGTCATATGGAGCATTTCCAGAGATGTTTTAGATTAGCGATCTCCGTTAACGTGAGCGATCGGGGCGTAACGTAAAAGTCACCAAAATAACACAAACTTTAGCACTTTTCAAATCATAGAAGCTCAATGTCTTAGTCTACACTTTCATTTGAGTCAAAAGTTTTAAGGGCGCATACGTCACTTCCGGCGCGACAGCTGCTGTCCCATTTCGTTTTTGTTCGATGCACACTTAAAATGCACCCTGAAAACCGCAGTCGTTTCCATGGAAATCGGAGCGTGAAACAACTGTGCATCCATGCACACTTCGCACAGTCATATATATCCCAGCATGCACCGCGCGCTACTTCTTCTACGGGAGAAAATGGTAGTTGCGGGACCTGTCCCATTTCGCCGACGCCCATGTGGCCCGCATACTTGCACAGTCCGGAGTGCACTTAAAACCACACTCCGAACTGCGCACACTGCGAATTGAGACACGGCTACTGTGTGAAATCACCCATAGCGGCTCCAGTCTAACGTAGCTCACTGACGAGAGCAGTTATAGGGGCAATTTGAAGCCAAGTTCCATATTAGGAAGAGGAATTGATTTACAGACAAAATAGCGAAAATAAAAACACCAGAATCATGTAGACCAGGTTTAGACAAATATTTTAAGACCAAAGGAGTCAATGGAGCCAGAGAGAAAGAGAAAAGACTGAGAAACCAATAAAAAAAAAAGTGTGGGTGGTTGAACAGATATGCTTTTATTCAGTAAAGTAGCTGTAGTTGTAGCTAGTGGCTAATTATGTCCAATCTTTTCATAGTCCAAAGTATATTTTTTTTCTATAAGCCATGCTCTAATGTTGTTCTCTCCTCAGAAACAGACCTGGAGTTGTGTTTTGTTCCATTTGTTTGAGGAACTCTTTATTATTAGTCCGTCTACATCTCCAAAGCTCCAAATGCTCTGTTCCACCTCGCGACGTCGTGAAGTTTTCAAGTGAACAGCTCCTTTTTACCTTTACTTCAGTCGAGACCGGCAACTCCTGGGCTGAAATGATCCAAATGATTCTAGTGAAGGTGTGTGGAGTTTAAAAACACAGTGGAGCACTTCCTGTATGACCACATGACCTCTTGTATTTTAAATTCCAAAGCAGCGTCTCACCTGCAGGGTGGAGGGCCGTGGAGGTGTCAAGAATCATTCAAAAAGACTCTCTGACGCTCTGATAGTGTAATAGTATTTATTACAAAAACAGTACAGCCAGTTAACAGCTTAAAGCGCAATTCGGATTTTTTTTTGTGAAATCTAATTTTTTTGCGAGGCCGTTCACATTTCCAATTAAATGCGACTTGTATGTGATCTCCAGTGTGAACTTTAAACGCCCCAAAAGTGTCCCGCATGAGCACATGACGTGCTCATGCGCAGCGAGCGTGCTCAGTGTTTACGAAAGTCGAGCTTTTCTCTAGTGATCCAGGGGTTGGCGGTTGGAATCCCACTCGTGACGGGTTGACCGCGTGTGATCCCAGCTCCCACAGATGAGCGCTGTTGTGTCCTTGGGCAAGACACTTACCCACCTTACCCCCAGTGTCTGCAGTAGAGATGCGTGGATGGGCTTATTTTCCAACCGCAACTGCATGAAAAAAAAGTCATCCGTCCGCTATCCATTTACACGCACATTTTTTCAGGAATTTTCAAAACCGCGCCCGTCCGTCATCCCCCAACTTATGATAATTGTAGGCATGTAGGCATTTTTTTAAATTTGGTTGTTCAACCGCCACTCCCCCCCCCCAAATAAAAAAAAAAATATTATTTTTCATCACGTCATCCACCCGCCCGTGGCTGTAACCGCAATCTGTGCATCTCTAGTCTGTGGACACTGGTAGCCCCCATGGCAGAAGATACATCAAGGCCTGTTGTGACGTGAGCCGTCCTCCTGTGGACCCACCACCCGCAGGAGGATTCATGGGGGCTGGTGCATTGTGTTTTGGGCAGCAGATCTGCTTGGACTGCTGGCCCCGCAACCCAGAAAATGGAAAAGCGGAAGAAGATGAATGAATGAATGAATGAAAACCTAAACACGGACAGTAGCATTGAGCACCTGGCGATTTTAAAGTCGTTGCCGTATCGGAGACAGAACATGTACATGTTATTTGGTTTAAGGAAGAGATTGAGAAGGTTTTTGGCCTTGGCGTTTTGTGGGGCAGTGGCAGCAACGTCCGTAGAAAGGAAGGTGTTGGTGCTGAGAGTGATGGGATTGCCATACACAATTTTCATATGACGAGAAGAACGTTTGTGTACATTTGTGAGCGCCGACTTGTACCACTCTCGCTTGTTGATGACATGTAGGTCGGATGAACGCGACCTGACCGTTCAGACTGAAGTCGTGTGTCAAAAGATCGGATATGTATCGGTTTTAGGAGCACATATCCAAGTGGCCTGGGTCACATTTGAAAAAATCGGATCTGTGTCGTTCAGACTGTCATTAAAAGATCAGATACAGGTCGCATAGGGGCAAAAAAATCGGATTTGGGTCACTTCAGGTTGCAGTCTGAACGTAGCCATAAGGTCTGGGAGATTACCTCTCGCCAATCTGGTATCGCCCCGAACAAAGGTTTTGCCGATATACAAACAGCTTTCTACAGGACATCCCACTGTAACCTGACTACTTCTATATGTCTGAGATGCAGACAAACATTTCCACGTGTTATTAGAGTTAGGGGTCTCTGGAGCCATCACGACAGATTAGAATGCTCAAGTTACTCACCCTATACTTCAGCAGTTTCCACAGTTTGTCCTATCCAACATAAAAGTTTCTAAAAATATTCACCGTACAAAAGTGAGTAAGGTCTTATCTCATGCCCCCAATAGTGTCTGACTTGTAAAGTTTGTGTAATCATAAACAGAATAAACAGGATTTCATGTAAAACTGTCGAATCAGAGCCAATGTTCCCCCTAATTTTTCATGTGTCTTCACAAACACACTAACTCCCTGAGCGTTCCTTGGACCCCTGTGAGCGACATCCGACCTGCACACTGTGGCCACACCAGTATCACACCTGAGATCATCACAAGTTACAGGTTATTCATCAAATTACTGCAGTTATTTCCGTTAGATTATTTTTTATATACCTCCAATGTGCACTGGGGCGGTTTGCAGCCGAGTGTGAAGCGGCTGGGATGAGGATCAGCTCTTCCAAATCCGAGGCCATGGTTCTCGACCGGAAAAAGGTGGTTTGTCCTCTCCGGGTGGGTGGGGAGTCCTTGCCTCAGGTGGAGGAGTTCAAGTATCTCGGGGTCTTGTTCACAAGTGAGGGGAGGATGGAGCGTGAGATCGACAGCCGGATCGGTGAAGCGTCAGCAGTGATGCGGTCGCTGCTGGCTCTCCGGGTGCACCATGGAGAGCCTGCTGACGGGCTGCATCACAGTGTGGTATGGGAACTGCACCGCTCAGAGCCGCAAAGCACTACAGAGGGTGGTGCGAGCGGCAGAGGACATCACTGGCAGCAGTCTCCCCTCCATCCAGGACATTTACCACAGCAGGGGTCTGCGTAAGGCACACAGCATCACTAAGGACCATACTCATCCGGCACAAGGACTCTTCCGTCTGCTACTCTCTGGTAGACGATACAGGAGCCTGCAGCACGCACAAAAAGATTCAAAGACAGATATTACCCCCAAGCTGTCAGACTACTGAACTCTGGGTAATACTCTCAATAATACTGCACTAAACTACCTTTCATTATGCATAATATGTTTACTGCTGCTCTGTATGAATGTATCATGTCTGTCACTACCTCACTGTAAATTACTGTTACCTGTGCAATAATCAGTGCAATAACCTATGTGCAATATTTATACCACACTATGTGCAACACGAAATCCACATGCAACACCTACACCACACCATATTATGTGCAATCTGTGAAATACTTACACCTTATTTGATTTAACCCTACTTGCACCTTGTACATTGTACCTTGTATTTTTTTTATTACATTTTATTACATATTTTATTATATTGTTTATTATATTGTTTACTTCTTCCCCTGCACTTTTGCAACACTTTTTTTACCATGTACTATTATTGCATGTTATTAGTACTTCTGACTATCTTAGCGAGTCAACGGTTCCTCTGATCCTAAATATTTCATTGCATTGTTGACCTTGTGTTGATTCTGCATATGACAAATAAACAATCTTGAATCTTGAATCTTGAATCTGTACCGGACCGTTGTGGTGAAGAGGGAGCTGAACCGAAAGGCGAAGCTCTCAATTTACCGGTCAATCTACGTTCCTCCCCTCACCTATGGTCATGAGCTCCTAGGGTAATGACCGAAAGGACGAGATCACGGATACAAGCAACTGAAATGAGTTTCCTCTGCAGAGTGGCTGGGCGCACCCTTAGAGATAGGGTGAGGAGCTCAGTCACACGGGAGGAGCTCGGAGTAGAGCCGCTGCTTCTCCACGTCGAGAGGAGCCAGCTGAGGTGGCTCGGGCGTCTGTTCCGGACGCCTCCTGGACGCCTCCCTCGGGAGGTGTTCCGGGCATGTCCCACCGGGAGGAGGCCCCGGGGAAGACCCAGGACACACTGGAGGGACTATGTCTCCCGGCTGGCCTGGGAACGCCTTGGGGTCCCCCCGGAGGAGCTGGAGGAAGTGTCCGGGGTGAAGGAGGTCTGGGCGTCCCTGCTTAGTCTGTTGCCCCCGCGACCCGGCCCCGGATAAGCGGAAGAAAATGGATGGATGGATGGATGAATGGATATTTTTTATATAACAGATTTTTTTGGTCCACTTAGAATGACAAGGAGAAAAATCTGTTCATGAGATTTGTATATGTTGTGTGTCAGTGTGAGGGTCCTGCTGTGGTCAGTGAAACATTGAACAGTACAATATTTTGAAAAATAACCTCAAATAATTAAAATATTGGCCCATAAATGAGCAGTGTATAAATCTGTAAAATTACTTTAAGTGATGTTTTCAGCTTGATAAATATAGCCTGCATATACACTGCCTGACAAAAGTATTAGGACGATTGTGTATTTCTGAACTCTGCACGTAACTTCTGGTTTCAACAAGGTAATGACCCAAAGCACTCGTCCAAACTGTGTAAGGGTCATTTGGAGACGTGTGAACAGCGTCATCGACTGCAGGTTATGACACGGTCGCCTCAGTCTCCTGACCTGTCGCCCATTGAAAAAGTGTGGGATTATTTGGATATTAAAGTGCGCTCCAGGAATCCGACTAACGTTAAACACCTGTGGAAATGTCTTCAGGATGAGTGGAAAACTATAGAGGATGGATATCTTGAAAAACTGTTGGACAGAATGCCTTGAATTTGTAAAGCTGTGATTAAGGCCAAAGGTGGTTATTTTGATGAAAAAGCTTTTTAACTTGATATTGTTACATTTTTGCAATAATATGCCTTTACACATGATGAAATTTCCTTTAATATATCAATAAATTGATTCGTTGCCATTACCAATATGTTTTGTTATCAGTATGAAAGTTCAGAAATACAAAATCGTCCTAATACTTTTGTCGGGCAGCTGCAGTTTTTTTAAATTGATTTTTTAATGGATTGTAGGACCTATAGGCCATAAGATGGGTCTTTCCCAAAATAATGATCACCAAAATAAGTATAAATTATTATCATTTTATATCTTGCTTTTTAATTAGACTGTTTCAGTAATTTTGCGTAAGTGTCAGCGCTCTGTGGTATAACGCTCCGGGGAGAGGATTCACACTGTGAGAAAGTCCCGTCTTTTTGGCTCACAAAAAACTATGAAAACAAAGTAAACGGGAAGATTACATGATGGCTCTACCTCTTCCTCTTCCTGTGTTCTTCCCTCCGTGAAGTGACCTGCCGCAGACCTGCCGCTCTGACCCGCGGAGATGTGCAACTACAACTACGGTCATACTGAAGGAAGCGAGAGAAACGCAGTCGAAATGTGTCTGTTTGTAGTTGGCTTCTCCCTGACGTGTGTCACATTCACGTGTGCATCTATCAGATTGGTCGTTCCGTGCGTCTAACCAGCGCTTTGTTTATCAGTTCAGGTTAGATTTTATTTCATACGCTGCACACGCGCACCTTAGAGGAAGCATTGGTTAGCATTAGCGTATCTTAACTCCGCTGCACTGTTATTACTTTTATAGCGTATATGTTCAGGGCACGTACACAAGTACTGTCAATGCCATGATTGGCTGCGTAAATGAATCGTATCGTATGATTGGCTGGACACCTGTCACTCACTGAGTTACAGCAAAATGATACAGAAAAAAATATAGATCTAATTCATTTACATTGCGCTGCAGAGGTTTTCTTGTGCGCTGAGAATGTGCTTAATTAGCTTAGAGGAAACATTGATCAGAGCCTTCTTCAAAGCCTCGTGTTTATGGTTTACTTCCATCAGCACATCTAGCCTCCTCTGATCCAACCAAACATTTGTTCTGATTTAGAACTTATTTAAAGGGACTGTATGTTCTCAGGGTTCAAAAGGTAAAGCAGATACTACAATCACAAGGTGTAACAGAGTGTTTTCTGTTTCAGAGAATCCTACATCTGCAGGGTTTGTGTGTTAAACGTGTGTGAATGAAACAAAACTCCAGGTTTTTGATTAATGAAATTAAATTAGAACATAGATGAGAAAACAGTGTGGTATTGACCCTGATCTCTTTGATAAAGTACAGAACTCCACTCAGAAGAGGAATATTTGCTCGTACTTGTAACAGCAGAGTTTGGACAGAGATGAAGTGAGCTCAGAGCAGGTGCAGGTGCATCTGGGCTGTGAGCCACTTAAACCATCTTCAGAGGAGGCCACACCACGTGGATTATTATATTATTAGCTTCTGTTGTGTAAGACGGAAGCAAAACAAACGATGAGCAGAGGTGCGAGCGGAGCCAAAAACACTTAATTATCACCAGTAGGAGCATTAGAAATAAACATAACAGTAAATTGTGTAATATTTTAGCTTTCTGTGCCAAAAAGAATATTTAAAATAATATTCTCCTGCAGTGCATATCTCCTAAAGCTCCAACCATCACTGGGTGGAGAGCAAATATTGGAGCACATTCCACTTGACTTTTTAACATGTCTGAGGCTGAACAGAAGACGCAAAAATGGCATCGCTTCTTCAGTTTTTATTCCGCGTTTAGACAAGTGTTTTCGGGAGGAAATCACATACGGTGAAGCAAAAGTGTGCGGAATTGGATTGGGTATGCATGCCAGGCGGCTAGGTGGCGCTGTGATACATTATCACTATGTCCGAGTGCATGCGTAGAATCTTCCTTCTTCTCATCTGCGCCACGAAAAGCAAAACAAAACATGGCTACCGGTAGCAAACGAAGAAGTTCAACTATTGCTTCAGACCAAAGCAACGAAGGCGCAACAAGGTCCTGCCAAACAAAGTCCTGCCAAACAAAGTACACTGATATATGGACCAATGTGACGTAAACGCGTACGCGACGTCAGCAGATTTGACCAGAGTTTTGCGTCTTGGACGTGTAGACGAAAACGCTACGGCGGAGCTTATTCAAGTTTTTCACTTTAGAGGGCGATTTCAGTTTTTGTGTGTTTTTAAGCCTCCAAAACGCCGTCACCGTCTAAACGAAAGGCACTTCCGATAAAATATTGTGTCGTTTTTACCCGTAAGGCCGTGATTAACACTAAGACAGATTTATTTTATCATAAATGGAAAACTTTTCTGGAGGAAAATGTGTCATCCGAATTTCCCAAGCTTATGTCTGTCCTTTAAAAACTATTTTTTGTATATTTATATGTGCTTAATTTTATTATTATTGATTTATTTTTTAAAATTATCATGATTTAATTTTTATTTAATTAAATTTCTATTTTATATAGTGAAGACACTTTGCTGATATTGCTGACTGTAGGGATGGGCGATACCAGTTATTTTTGTTTTCGATACGATACAAAGTGATACCAGGGTTAGAATCGCAATACCGATACCGATACTTTCATTAATTTTTTAATACTACAGAAAAACTCTAACCTGGCTCTAACTAGATACCTTGGCTTCACAAAGCTCCACCAGGGGCTTAGCTCCACACATTCTAACACCAGATATCTGAAAAAAAATCTTTGATGAAATGAAAATGGCAATGCAGACATCAAATGTGACCACTAGACTTTTGTTTGTGCTGCTTGTATTGTATGTTGTATTTTTATGTATTTGCCTGCCTAGGGACTGCGGATGAAAATTAGCTTTGTAGCTAAAATTCGGCATATTTACATTTGTTTTGTACTTATGTTCATTAATGTGCATTGTCCCTATCAAATAAATAAACAAAATAAATCTATTGTAAGTTGGGCACTTGCAGCCTATGAAAAAAGACAACACATGAAGTATCACTATTCTCACTCTCACATACATACATTCTCCTCTCACATACACTACTCTTAGTCTTCTACATGCTTGATGGTTACCTGGATTCTCCCTCTCTCAAACGCCTCGGCAACTGACCTCTGTCGTACTGCTGTTGCTGCTGTGCTGGAGGGAGCTGCCTGACTAGCCTCCTGTCGTCGTTTGGTCAGTAGCATTTCGTCATGCTGAGGTTTATGATTTATGATTAAGTGTTTATTTAAATTTGTGGTATTGCCACAATATCGGATCATTTTTTGGCACACACTGCACTTCGCAACATTGTCGTCCACGGTGTGGAAGTAACTCCACACCACACTTCGCTTGCGGTCTCCCATGGCTCCCGCGCCGCTTTGACTGAAATCTCACAGCAGTGAGTGTATCGCGGGATGACGTACTACCCCACGTTTGGTGAGAACGCGGAAGGAAAAGTAGTGCCTGACAACTGGCAATGGTTGAATAATGAACAAAACACATATGAATTTGAACTAAATAAACTGAAAGTTAAGTCAGTAAGAAAACATGACTTGGTATTGATAATTTAATACCAGGATCGATGCATATTCGATACCCCATCAGGATCGATATGTCGATACTTTGGTATCGATCCGCCCATCACTAGCTGACTGTGTGTAAAACCGTTTGATTCTGTAGTACTGCTGAGGACTACACAGGAGCACTAGAACAGGGGTAACCAACCCTTTTCTTCCTGTGAGCCACCGCTACAGAAAGAAAATGCCAAAGAGCTCCTAATTTTAGCGGTCACAAGGAATTGAGAATAAAAAAGCCTTAGATGGGAGTTAGATGCCTATAAAACATAAACCTTTATCTAGGGCTGGGCGGTATACCACTTCATACCGAATACTGGTGTTTTGTTTTTTTATATGAATTTTTCATATATCCCAATCCCGGTGAGTGTGTGCATACAAAACGTGGGGAACACAGAGCGGCGGAACGTGGCGCCGCATGACACTGTTTTGCAGTGGCGTGAGAGCGGTGGAAGCTCAGTGTGTGTTGAGCGGTGAACAACATGGACGAAGAAAATGTTACAGACACAGAGGAACTTATACCGAAAAGAGGAGCCGTGTCAGTCGTGTGGAAGAACTTCGGCTTTTAAAAATCTGACGCCGATCAAACAACCGTGTTCTGTAAACGTCGTTGGGCTAAAGTTGTAGCCGCAGGAGGCGACACGAGCGATCTGCTTCACCACCTCCGTCACAAACACGTCCTGGAATATGAAGAACACACAAAACTAAGATCTGCATCCTCTTCCATGTCTGCAGGGAACGTTCAGGTTGGCGCCGCTCAGACGTCACTCAAAGACGCGTTTGCTGAGGGAGAAAAGCAAACGGTGGAACGATATTACCAACGCTGTTACTGTCCATTTGTTGTCCACATCAACTAAATTTTCAAAGATTTGTATTTTTGTACATATGTAGGCCGCATCTGTCTATAAGCCGCAGGTGTCCACGTCTTCAAGAACGTCTTAAAGTTCGGAGTATCTGCTTTTATTGCCTCTGAAAGATTTTGTCGTCTTTTTGCATCGAGAAGCAGCTCAATTTCCTTCTTCGACAGCCAGATCATTTGCCTTTAACTTAAAAGCTGCATCATAAGCATTTCTTCATGTGTTTTCCATGATCATTTTCCTTGGCGCGTCTTCTCTTCACCCGTCTGTCTTGCTCTTGCACCCCCGGCACTTCTCGCTCTACTGCACATGTCTCCTGCAGAAAGAGCCGCTCTCCTGTCTGGGATTATATCAGTGTCTGGATCATGTCAGTGTCTGGATCATGTCGGTGTTTGGATCATGTCGGTGTCTGGATCATGTCGGTGTCTGGGATCATGTCGGTGTCTGGATCATGTCGGTGTCTGGATCATGTCGGTGTCTGGGATCATGTCGGTGTTTGGATCATGTCGGTGTCTGGATCATGTCGGTGTTTGGATCATGTCGGTGTCTGGGATCATGTCGGTGTTTGGATCATGTCGGTGTCTGGGATCATGTCGGTGTTTGGATCATGTCGGTGTCTGGGATCATGTCGGTGTTTGGATCATGTCGGTGTTTGGATCATGTCGGTGTTTGGATCATGTCGGTGTTTGGATCATGTCGGTGTTTGGATCATGTCGGAGTCTGGGATCATGTCGGTGTCTGGGATCATGTCGGTGTTTGGATCATGTCGGTGTTTGGATCATGTCGGTGTTTGGATCATGTCGGTGTTTGGATCATGTCGGTGTCTGGGATCATGTCGGTGTTTGGATCATGTCGGTGTTTGGATCATGTCGGTGTCTGGATCATGTCGGTGTCTGGATCATGTCGGTGTCTGGGATCATGTCGGTGTCTGGGATCATGTCGGTGTTTGGATCATGTCGGTGTCTGGGATCATGTCGGTGTTTGGATCATGTCGGTGTTTGGATCATGTCGGTGTTTGGATCATGTCGGTGTTTGGATCATGTCGGTGTCTGGGATCATGTCGGTGTCTGGGATCATGTCAGTGTTTGGATCATGTCGGTGTTTGGATCATGTCGGTGTTTGGATCATGTCGGTGTTTGGATCATGTCGGTGTTTGGATCATGTCGGTGTCTGGGATCATGTCGGTGTCTGGATCATGTCGGTGTCTGGATCATGTCGGTGTCTGGATCATGTCGGTGTCTGAAATCATGTCGGTGTCTGGGATCATGTCGGTGTCTGGATCATGTCGGTGTCTGGATCATGTCGGTGTTTGGATCATGTCGGTGTCTGAGATCATGTCGGTGTCTGGATCATGTCGGTGTCTGGATCGTGTCGGTGTCTGGATCGTGTCGGTGTTTGGATCATGTCGGTGTCTGAGATCATGTCGGTGTCTGGATCATGTCGGTGTCTGGATCATGTCGGTGTCTGGATCATGTCGGTGTCTGGATCATGCCCGTGTCTGGGATCATGTCGGTTTCTGGATCATGGCGGTGTTTGGATCATGCCGGAGTCTGGGATCATGTCAGTGTCTGGGATCATGTCGGTGTCTGGATCATGTCGGTGTCTGGATCATGTTGGTGTCTGGATCATGCCCGTGTCTGGGATCATGTCGGTTTCTGGATCATGGCGGTGTTTGGATCATGGCGGTGTCTGGGATCATGTCGGTGTCTGGGATCATGTCAGTGTTTGGATCATGTCGGTGTTTGGATCATGGCGGAGTCTGGGATCATGTCGGTGTTTGTATCATGTCGGTGTCTGGATCATGTCGGTGTCTGGATCATGTCGGTGTCTGGGATCATGTCGGTGTCTGGGATCATGTCGGTGTCTGGGATCATGTCGGTGTTTGGATCATGTCGGTGTCTGGATCATGTCGGTGTTTGGATCATGTCGGTGTCTGAGATCATGTCGGTGTCTGGATCATGTCGGTGTCTGGATCATGTCGGTGTCTGGATCATGTCGGTGTCTGGATCATGCCCGTGTCTGGGATCATGTCGGTTTCTGGATCATGGCGGTGTTTGGATCATGGCGGAGTCTGGGATCATGTCGGTGTTTGTATCATGTCGGTGTCTGGATCATGTCGGTGTCTGGATCATGTCGGTGTCTGGGATCATGTCGGTGTCTGGGATCATGTCGGTGTCTGGGATCATGTCGGTGTCTGGATCATGTCGGTGTTTGGATCATGTCCATGTCTGGGATCATGTCGGTGTCTGGGATCATGTCGGTGTCTGGATCATGTCGGTGTTTGGATCATGTCGGTGTCTGGGATCATGTCGGTGTCTGGGATCATGTCAGTGTTTGGATCATGTCGGTGTTTGGATCATGTCGGTGTTTGGATCATGTCGGTGTCTGGATCATGTCGGTGTCTGGATCATGTCGGTGTTTGGATCATGTCGGTGTCTGGGATCATGTCAGTGTCTGGGATCATGTCGGTGTCTGGATCATGTCGGTGTCTGGATCATGTCGGTGTTTGGATCATGTCGGTGTTTGGATCATGTCGGTGTCTGGATCATGTCAGTGTCTGGGATCATGTCGGTGTTTGGATCATGTCGGTATCTGGATCATGTCGGTAACTGGATCATGTCGGTGTCTGGATCATGTCGGTGTTTGGATCATGTCGGTGTTTGGATCATGTCGGTGTCTGGGATCGTGTCGGTGTTTGGATCATGTCGGTGTTTGGATCATGTCGGTGTCTGGATCATGTCGGTGTTTGGATCATGTCGGTGTCTGGGATCATGTCGGTGTTTGGATCATGTCGGTGTTTGGATCATGTCGGTGTCTGGATCATGTCGGTGTCTGGATCATGTCGGTGTCTGGATCATGTCGGTGTTTGGATCATGTCGGTGTCTGGATCATGTCGGTGTCTGGATCATGTCGGTGTCTGGATCATGTCGGTGTCTGGATCATGTCGGTGTCTGGATCATGTCGGTGTCTGGATCATGTCGGTGTCTGGATCATGCCCGTGTCTGGGATCATGTCGGTTTCTGGATCATGGCGGTGTTTGGATCATGGCGGTGTCTGGGATCATGTCGGTGTCTGGGATCATGTCAGTGTTTGGATCATGTCGGTGTTTGGATCATGTTGGTGTTTGGATCATGTCGGTGTCTGGGATCATGTCGG
Organism: Paratrypauchen microcephalus; assembly: GCA_036785185.1. NCBI lineage: Eukaryota > Metazoa > Chordata > Actinopteri > Gobiiformes > Gobiidae > Paratrypauchen > Paratrypauchen microcephalus. Next base: position 450,498 of record JAVJIX010000113.1, read on the forward strand.
TGTCTGGATCATGTCGGTGTCTGGGATCATGTCGGTGTCTGGATCATGTCGGTGTCTGGATCATGTCGGTGTTTGGATCATGTCGGTGTCTGAGATCATGTCGGTGTCTGGGATCATGTCGGTGTCTGGATCATGTCGGTGTCTGGATCATGTCGGTGTTTGGATCATGTCGGTGTCTGAGATCATGTCGGTGTCTGGATCATGTCGGTGTCTGGATCATGTCGGTGTCTGGATCATGCCCGTGTCTGGGATCATGTCGGTGTCTGGATCATGCCCGTGTCTGGGATCATGTCGGTGTTTGGATCATGTCGGTGTCTGAGATCATGTCGGTGTCTGGATCATGTCGGTGTTTGGATCATGGCGGAGTCTGGGATCATGTCGGTGTTTGTATCATGTCGGTGTCTGGATCATGCCCGTGTCTGGGATCATGTCGGTGTTTGGATCATGTCGGTGTTTGGATCATGTCGGTGTTTGGATCATGTCGGTGTTTGGATCATGTCGGTGTCTGGGATCATGTCGGTGTCTGGGATCATGTCAGTGTTTGGATCATGTCGGTGTTTGGATCATGTTGGTGTTTGGATCATGTCGGTGTCTGGGATCATGTCGGTGTCTGGATCATGTCGGTGTCTGGGATCATGTCGGTGTCTGGATCATGTCGGTGTCTGGATCATGTCGGTGTTTGGATCATGTCGGTGTCTGAGATCATGTCGGTGTCTGGGATCATGTCGGTGTCTGGATCATGTCGGTGTCTGGATCATGTCGGTGTTTGGATCATGTCGGTGTCTGAGATCATGTCGGTGTCTGGATCATGTCGGTGTCTGGATCATGTCGGTGTCTGGATCATGCCCGTGTCTGGGATCATGTCGGTGTCTGGATCATGCCCGTGTCTGGGATCATGTCGGTGTTTGGATCATGTCGGTGTCTGAGATCATGTCGGTGTCTGGATCATGTCGGTGTTTGGATCATGGCGGAGTCTGGGATCATGTCGGTGTTTGTATCATGTCGGTGTCTGGATCATGTCGGTGTCTGGGATCATGTCGGTGTCTGGGATCATGTCGGTGTCTGGGATCATGTCGGTGTCTGGATCATGTCGGTGTTTGGATCATGTCCATGTCTGGGATCATGTCGGTGTCTGGGATCATGTCGGTGTCTGGATCATGTCGGTGTCTGAGATCATGTCGGTGTCTGGGATCATGTCGGTGTCTGGATCATGTCGGTGTTTGGATCATGTCCATGTCTGGGATCATGTCGGTGTCTGGGATCATGTCGGTGTCTGGATCATGTCAGTGTCTGGGATCATGTCAGTGTCTGGGATCATGTCGGTGTCTGGATCATGTCAGTGTCTGGGATCATGTCAGTGTCTGGGATCATGTCGGTGTCTGGATCATGTCGGTGTCTGGATCATGTCAGTGTCTGGGATCATGTCAGTGTCTGGGATCATGTCGGTGTTTGGATCATGTCGGTGTCTGGATCATGTCGGTTTCTGAGATCATGTCGGTGTCTGGGATCATGTCGGTGTCTGGATCATGTCGGTGTCTGGGATCATGTCGGTGTTTGGATCATGTCGGTGTCTGAGATCATGTCGGTGTCTGGGATCATGTCGGTGTCTGGATCATGTCAGTGTCTGGGATCATGTCAGTGTCTGGGATCATGTCAGTGTCTGAGATCATGTCGGTGTCTGGGATCATGTCGGTGTTTGGATCATGTCGGTGTCTGAGATCATGTCGGTGTCTGGGATCATGTCGGTGTCTGGATCATGTCGGTGTCTGGATCATGTCGGTGTCTGGGATCATGTCAGTGTCTGGGATCATGTCGGTGTTTGGATCATGTCGGTGTCTGGATCATGGCGGTGTCTGGGATCATGTCAGTGTCTGGGATCATGTCGGTGTTTGGATCATGTCAGTGTTTGGATCATGTCGGTGTCTGGGATCATGTCAGTGTTTGGATCATGGCGGTGTCTGGGATCATGTCGGTGTCTGGATCATGTCGGTGTCTGGGATCATGTCGGTGTCTGGATCATGTCGGTGTCTGGGATCATGTCGGTGTCTGGATCATGTCGGTGTCTGGATCATGGCGGTGTCTGGGATCATGTCAGTGTTTGGATCATGTCGGTGTCTGGGATCATGTCAGTGTTTGGATCATGGCGGTGTCTGGGATCATGTCGGTAACTGGATCATGTCGGTGTCTGGATCATGTCGGTGTCTGGGATCATGTCGGTGTCTGAGATCATGTCGGTGTCTGGATCATGTCGGTGTCTGGGATCATGTCAGTGTCTTGTAGGATTTCAGCAGGGATAGGTGTATTGATCAGGTATGAGTGGATGTCCGTCTACTGAAGTTTGAGACGTTTCTTCTCGTCATTTACACACTCACCTGCACTTAACGCATACGGGTCATTAAGACGTGTCCCACTCACTGTTTAGCATCAGAACTTATTTTATTACACATAGATCTAAACTGTTTTAGTGCACTGACAGCAGCGCTCGCTCGTGTTGTAAGAGTGACGCTTTCTGCACTCAGACTGCGCACATCCACTGTGTTCATAAACGAATAATGTCCACACATTAGCCGCATCGTTGTAAAAGCTGCTGGGTTCAAAGTGTGAGAAAAAAGTAGCAACTTATAGTCCGGAAATTATGGTAATTTATGCTCTACATTCTTGACACATACAGATATACACAGACTAGGGTGACCGGATGTCCCCATTTACCCAGGACAGTCCCAGTTTAGCCCTGTGTCCCCTGGAGATTTATCCAAAACCACTGATTTGTCCCAGTTTTATATAAGAAATGTCCAAGTTGTCCCTATTTTTGACCAATTTGTTTCCCACTAACAGTAAAGAGGGAGATGGATTGTCATTTGTTAAGCTAAAACACAGAAAACTAACTGAAAATGGTACATGTTATGCTCTCTTTTCACAATTTTATTTACATCAACCATCACAACCCAAGTGTGTCCCAGTTTTGATTTTTGAAAATCTGGTCACCCTAGCATAGAGGCCTCTGTCCATATTCTGTCCGTGATCTGGTCCGTCTCCTCAGAACATGTGGAATCTTAGCATTGGCGCAGTACGTGAGCTGACCACTGGGGGCAGTACTGTGTGTCGCTCTGTTTTGTCTGTTTTGATCAATTCTCAAACTGACGCAAACATAGTGCCCTCTGGTTGTGATTTAACAGAACACATCCTTGACCAGGTGGGTGGAGAGTCCTTGCCTCAGGTGGAGGAGTTCAAGTATGTTGGGGTCTTATTCTCGAGTGAGGGGAGGATGGAGCGTGAGATCGACAGGCGGATCGGTGCAGCGTCGGCAGCGATGCGGTCGCTGTACCGGACCGTTGTGGTGAAGAGGGAGCTGAGCCGAAAGGCAAAGCTCTCAATTTACCGTCGATCTCCGTTCCTCCCCTCACCTATGGTCATGAGCTCTGGGTAATGACCGAAAGGACGAGATCGCCGATACAAGTGGCCGAAATGAGTTCAATCAATCAATCAAACAATATTTATAAAGCGCTTTTCATACAAAATTGTAGCACAAAGCGTCTTACAGTGGTTAAGGATTAGAAGATTGACCTTTATTGATCTCGCACAGGAGAAGTTGTTTCTATATTTGACCCGGGACCATCCCCATAATTTGTTTGGTTATTTAGTCTTGGTCAGGACCTCAGCTGGAGGATTTTACCTGGAGCATGTTTGGGTTGATGGGGGAAACCGGAGTGCCCGGAGGAAACCCACCCAGACACGGGGAGAACATGCAAACTCCACACAGAAAGGCCCAGGTGACCCAAAACCTTCTTGCTGTGAAGCATGAGTGCTAGCCACTGTGCTGCCAGAGGGAAAAAAAAAAAAAACAGAAACAGAGTTTCCTCCGTAGAGTGGCTGGGCGCTCCCTCAGAGATAGGGTGAGGAGCTCAATCACATGGGAGGAGCTCGGAGTAGAGCCGCTGCTCCTCCACGTGGAGAGGAGCAGCTGAGGTGGCTCAGGCGTCTGTTCCGGACGCCTCCTGGACTCCTCCCTCAGGAGGTGTTCCGGGCATGTCCCACCGGGAGGAGGCCCCGGGGAAGACCCAGGACATGCTGGAGGGACTATGTCTCCCGGCTGGCCTGGGAACATCTTGGGGTCCCCCCAGAGGAGCTGGAGGAAGTGTCCGGGGTGCAGGAAGTCTGGGAGTCCCTGCTTAGACTGTTGCTCCTGCGACCCGGCCCCGGAAAAGAGGAAGAACATGGATGGATGGACATCATTTACATTAGAACCCACATAAATAAATTGAAACGTTTGAAAGTATAAAAGCAGTTATAGTCACTATGCTTGAAACGTACAGATCTGTTTACACGGGAAAGTGGAACAGAAATGACCCTTTAGTTCAAACTCCCAGAACGACATGCTGTCAGCGTGTCGTTCTGAACGCTCTGATATCAGGGCCGGATTACTTTCACTGGGCTGAAGGTAATATAATTAGACCACTCACTGTAACGCCTCGGGGGCTGTGGAAACTGACTAACAGATGAGTGGACTTAAGCTGTCGGCCATTTCTGTCACCTCGCATGAACCGCCGGACTCCCATCGCCTTTAATTTCTCAAGCTTCTCCCCTCCTGGTGGATAACATGACCATATGTTCATGTCATGTTCATATAAAAGGACATGGATAACCTGTGTTTTGTACTAAAACAGTCGCCCATCTCTCTGTAACTGCTGCTGTCACTTGTCATTTTGGTCTTAAAATGTTCATATGATCCCCCTCTACAGGATCCTGTATTTTTTTTAAACTTTTTTCTTTTTCACAAATTAAGATATGAACATTAATAAGAGACAAATCAGGTGTCTTCACTCTTGCTACCTTTAGCAGCAGGTTTGTTGCTAAGCGCTCACCCCCTGATAAACATCTTTGGTTGCTATGATACTATTGGTCTGAATTCCAAATATGGAACTCTGCTCCAAATTCACTCCTATAACAGCTAGACTCAGTGAGCTTCACTTGACTGGAGCCGAACCTTCTGGGTGTTGTCACACTCAGTCCACTTCTCCACGGTCCAGCACCAAGGTTCATCTGTGACATGTTAGTGCCACATGAACCAGCTGCACTCTGCGGAGCTCAGAGACCGGCCTCCTGCTGTAGTCCTGATGTAGTCCTAGTTTAATCCTGATGTAGTCCTAGTTTAGTCCTGATGTAGTCCTAGTTTAGTCCTGATGTAGTCCTAGTTTAGTCCTGACATAGTCCTAGTTTAGTCCTGACATAGTCCTAGTTTAGTCCTGATGTAGTCCTAGTTTAGTCCTGACATAGTCCTAGTTTAGTCCTGACATAGTCCTAGTTTAGTCCTGATGTAGTCCTAGTTTAGTCCTTACATAGTCCTAGTTTAGTCCTGATGTAGTCCTAGTTTAGTCCTGGCATAGTCCTAGTTTAGTCCTGATGTAGTCCTAGTTTAGTCCTGATGTAGTCCTAGTTTAATCCTGATGTAGTCCTAGTTTAGTCCTGACATAGTCCTAGTTTAATCCTGATGTGGTCCTAGTTTAGTCCTGACATAGTCCTAGTTTAATCCTGATGTAGTCCTAGTTTAGGATGTCATCTTGGTTTAGTCCTGGTTTAGTTCTGCTTTAGTCCTGATGTAGTCCTAGTTTAGTCCTGGTGTAGTCCTAGTTTAGTCCTGATGTAGTCCTCAAAGTCAGCTTTATTGTCAATTCTGCCATATGTGTTCAACATACAGTGAATCGAAATTTCGTTTCTCTCTGGCCAGGTAGTGCAAAAAGACAGTGTACAAAATACAATATGAAGACAAAACACAACAAAAACTAAGACAGAGATCTAAAGTTAAACTAAAGTCTACGGTCTAAAATCTTAAAACAGTGCAACATAATAAATAAACTATACTATATACAGATTTCCAAAGTGTGCAGTGTGCATCAAAATGTGCAATGGAAGATACAGCAGTGAATTGGTCATGTGCAGTAGAATGTGCATTGGAGTTCAAATAAAATAAAAATAAATGTGCAACAGTAGTAATTCTAGTGCAATAACAGGAGTAAACAACAGTACTAAAAATTCCAGTAGTAAATGTGCAATAACAGTAGTAAACAACAGTGCAACAGGAGTAAATCCAGTAGTAAATGTAAATGTGCAACAGCGCAACAGTCGTCCTTAGCAGCAGTTTTTTAAAGTGTCTAGAGTGATATGTCTTTTTATGGAATACAGGTTATGCCAATATGGGGGGTGGGGGGTGGGAGACGGGTAAGGTGAGAGTTCAGCCTCCTGACAGCCTGGTGGATGAAGCTGTTTGAAAGCCTGGTGGAGTGGGCCCGGAGACTCCGGTACCTTCTCCCCGAGGGCAGGAGGCTGAACAGGCTATGTGCGGGGTGGCTCGGGTCACCCACAATGCTGGACGCTCTGCGGGTGAGCCGGGTGTTAAAAATGTCTAGGAGGGAGGGGAGAGAGACACCAGCGATCCTCCCAGCTGCATTCACTATGCGCTGCAGGGCTTTCCTGTTCTGTTCAGTGCAGCTCCCGTACCACACAGTGATGCAGCTGGTCAGGACGCTCTCAATGGTGCCTCGGTAGAAGGTGGTCATAATGGGTGGAGGGGCTCCAGCTCTCCTCAGTTTGCGGAGGAAATAGAGGCGCTTCTGAGCTCTCTTTGCCAGTGATACAGTATTCACTGTCCAGGAGAGGTCCTCACTGATGTGCACCCCCAGGAATTTGGTGCTGCTCACCCTCTCTACAGCAGCACCATTGATGGACAGTGGGGGGTGCTGGGTGGGGCCTCTCCGGAAGTCAATAACAATCTCCTTGGTCTTTTCAACATTAAGGAGATTGTTATTGCTGCACCACTGGGTCAGAAGGCTCACCTCACTCCTGTAGTTTGTCTCATCGTTATTAGAGATGAGACCCACCACAGTCGTATCGTCCGCAAACTTCACTATGTGATTGGTGCTGAACGCTGGTGAGCAGTCGTGGGTCAGCAGAGTGAAGAGCATCGGACTGAGCACACAGCCCTGGGGGGCTCCTGTGCTCAGTCTAATGCAGCTTGAGGTGTTTCTGCCGACCCGCACTGCCTGTGGCCTCTCACTGAGGAAGTCCAGCAGCCAATTACAGAGTGAGGTCTGAAGCCCCAGGTGGTCTAGTTTGATAATGAGCTGCTGTGGGATTATAGTGTTGAATGCTGAACTGAGATCTATGAACAGCATTCTCACATATTAGTCTTTATTGTCTAGGTGGGTGAGAGCCGGGTGAAGTGCAGAACAGATTGCATCCTCGGTAGAGCGGTTGGCCCGGTATGCAAACTGGTATGGGTCTAGGGTATGGGTCCAGTGCAACAGGGCGATAGTCATTAAAAGTGGCCGGAGTGGGCTTCTTTGGCACGGGAACGATGGTAGTGGTTTTGAAGCAGGAGGGAACGACAGCCTGGCTCAGAGAAGCATTAAAGATGTCTGTGAAGACATCCTTGAGCTCCTCTGCACAGTCTTTCAACACACGACCAGGAATGTTGTCCGGGCCTGCAGCCTTGCGGGTGTTGATCCTGGAGAGTGTCCTCTTCACGCTGGCTGCAGACACACACAGGGGCTGGTCGTGGGGAGGTGGTGGAGTTTTTTGGGGCCGGGTGTCATTTCCTGCCTCAAACCGTGCAAAGAAACTGTTGAGGTCATTGAGCAGGGTGATATTGTTGTCACAGGTCTGTGGCAAGGGTTTGTAGTCCGTGATGTTCTGGATGCCCTGCCACAGACTCCGTGTGTCCCTGCTGTCTCTAAATTGTCCGGTTATTTTCTGTGTGTATTTGTGTTTGGCTTTCCTGATTCCACGGGACAGGTTGGCTCTTGCTGCCTTCAGATGGGGGACATCCCCAGCTCTGAAGGCAGCGTTCCTGGCTCTCAACAGTCTGTGAACCTCCCCTGTCAGCCATGGCTTCTGGTTAGCCCTGGTGGTGATGGTTTTTGTGTGTGTGACATCACCAATGCATTTGGTGATGTAGGAGGTCACAGTGTCTGCGTACTCCTCAATGTCAGTGTGATTGTTGTATGTGGCGGCCTGTTTGAACACTGCCCAGTCTGTTGTACCGAGGCAGTGCTGTAGTGCAGACGAGGCCCCCTCTGGCCACACCTGGATCTGCTTCAGAGCCGGCCTGGAGACCCTTACACGGGGTCTGTATGCCGGTCTGAGCACAACAGAGATGTGGTCAGAGAGGCCTATGTGGGGGAGGGGGTAAGCCTTGTATGCTCCCTTGTGTGTAGTGTAAACCATGTCCAAAATGTTGTTTCCCCTGGTTGGGAAATCAACATGCTGATGCATTTGTGGCATGACAGTTTTGAGGTCTGCATGGTTGAAATCCCCGGCAAGGATAAAAAATCCGTCCGGGTGAGCAGTCTGTTGCTCGCTAATGGAGTTATACAGCTCATACAGTGCCTCCTTTCTATCAGCGCTGTTCGGTGATGGGGGGACGTAAACTACCACTAGCAATATTGCCGTGATTTCACGCGGGAGATAAAAAGGCCGGCACTTCAGAATCATAAACTCCACTAGGGGTGAACAGTGTCTACATACCACCACAGCGTCCCAACAATAAGTGTCCCGAAGAAAAATTATTAAACCCCCTCCACGGGATTTAACTCCGGGGACACCGCTAGCTCGGTCCGAGCGGTAGCATGTTAGCTCGTCCAGGCGCAACGCTGAGTCTGGGATGTTGTCATGGAGCCATGTTTCCGTAAAAACAAAAACACAGCACTCCCTCACGTCGCGCTGGGCAGCCCTCAGTCTGATGTAGTCCATTTTATTGTCCAGAGACTGCACGTTGGCGAGGAGAATGGATGGAATGGCCGGCCGGTGCGGGCTAGCCGTTAGCCTAGCTCTGATACCGCCGCGCTTGCCTCGCTTCTGCTTCCTCTCACACCGCTTGCGGCGTCTCCTCTCCGGGCGGGGGGCGGCAGGCGAGTCCGGTGTAGCAGCGTTAGCAGCATTAGCAGCAGGCCGGCGGAGTAGTCCGAAGCGCGCCCAGCTTCTCCTCTAGTACAGTGTCCAGGGAGTTGTGCAAGAACTGCCTACTGTACTTGTTAAAAAACACTGAAGACGGACAAGATAGACTAGACAAAGACGGTGAAAACACTACGCTATCGGCCGGACGAGGGGCCGCTGCGTCTTCACGCGCCGCCAGTCCTAGTTTAGTCCTTACATAGTCCTAGTTTAGTCCTGGTGTAGTCCTAGTTTAGTCCTGGCATAGTCCTAGTTTAGTCCTGATGTAGTCTTGGTTTAGTCCTGATGTAGTCCTAGTTTAGTCCTGATGTAGTCCTAGTTTAATCCCGACATAGTCCTAGTTTAGTCCTGATGTAGTCCTAGTTTAGTCCTTACATAGTCCTAGTTTAGTCCTGGTGTAGTCCTAGTTTAGTCCTGATGTAGTCCTAGTTTAATCCTGATGTAGTCCTAGTTTAGCCTGATGTAGTCCAATTTAGTCCTGGCATAGTCCTAGTTCAGTCCTGACCTAGTCCTAGTTTAGTCCTGATGTAGTCCTAGTTTAGGATGTCATCTTGGTTTAGTCCTGGTTTAGTTCTGCTTTAGTCCCGGCCTCCTGCTGGTGCTCAGAGTCGGGACTAAACTTGGGCAGTCAGAGTTTTGTCAGTCTGAACATGTGAGACATGCCTCGTTCTTTGACTCTGTTTAAATCCAAACAGTTCTGTTCAGCTGTGTATGACTGAAAGGTTTTCATTCTGCACTCCTCTCTCTCATTTAATGTTTTTAATTTATGATTATTTATATTTTGGTTTGTTTGTATTGTGATTTTTATGTATTTTTTATTCTGTATAGCACTTTGAATTACTTTGTGTACGAATTGCGGTATAAAAATAAACTTGCCTTTTTTTTATATAGTCTGTGGTCACCACCCATGAACCACTGGACCCCCACTACCTCTGTAATTTAACCAGACCCTCCCCCCACTGGATAACATGCCCTTATGTTCATGTATGTGTGTATATATACATATATATATATATATATATATATATATATATATATATATATATATATGTATGTGTATGGATGAACCATCACTCTGCTGTACATGGAGCTGCCCTTGACACATCAGCGACACCAGGTCCGTCCGTGAAGTGCACCGTCCCCTTCATACTCACTGAAGCCACAGACTGTATTAAGAAGTGGACTTTATCCACCCACAGCACTGGGCTCCAGTCAAACAAAGCTCACCGAGGCTAGCAGTCATAGGGGTGAATTTGAAGCAGAGTTCCATATCTAGAACTCCGACAATCAAAACCTCTGGGACAGAAGAAGCATGATTTGTCCATTAATGTTCATGTTTTGATTTACAGACATCGCAAAATAAAAACAGCAGGATCATGCCGAGCGGGTTAATATGAACATTTTAAGGCCAAAAGGAGGAGCCTGAGAGCAGCAGGTACAGAGAGACGGGGCAGCAGTTATTTTGTTGTTATTTTGTCTCTAAATGAATTCCCATTCTTAACATGGAACACCAAATATGGCTCCAAATACGTCCCTATAACTCAGGGGGGCAATTCTTTTCTCCATGGGGCCACACGAGAAACAGAAAATATTATGAAGGACCGGGCCAAAATGCTTAACTCAATTCTACATAATATTAATTGTAAAAAAAAACAAACAGGAAATCTCATCGTTTTGACGCTGGTGAGAGTTTATGTTATGATTCAGCAATGAAAAAGTGAGGTCGCCTTGCAAAACATGTCATTTAAAAATACCTCTAAAATAAAAACAATGCAGCTTTAGTCCATGCATGAGGTAAAATGATAAAATATATTTATTTTGTAATTGACCTTAAATGGACCGGTCAGAGTCCACCAAAGGGCCGTATGTGTCCCAGGAGCTGAACAGTGCCCAGGTCTGCTATAACTAGTGATGGGACGAACAACACTGGTGCGTCAGTAATGTGTCGAGTGCACAAGAGTGAAACCCCATATTGGTGCGCGCGCTTTAAGAAAAAAATCATGCGACCGATACAGGAAGTGTGTCGTTTGGATGTGCTGTGCCAAACTGTGTTTATAAGGAAACAAACTGTATTGACGTGTTGTGGATTTGTTGGATGGAGACAGAACTGTGTCTACTGTTGCTGTACCTGTTGGATTTTTGCTTCCACTTCTGACTTCACGGATCGTTCCAGGAAGTTTCCCCCAGTCTGGAATCATTTTGATCTTTTGACACCAAATAAGGTAAATCTTTTTCTCCTTTGGGCATTGTTTACTATTATCCATCCATCCATGTTCTTCCTCTTATCCGGGGTCGGGTCGCGGGGGGCAAGCAGGGACACCCAGACTTCCTTCATCCTGGACACTTCCTCCAGCTCCTCCGGGGGGACCCCAAGGCGTTCCCAGGCCAGCCGGGAGACATAGTCCCTCCAGCGTGTGCTGGGTCTTCCCCGGAACACCTCCTGAGGGAGGCGTTATGGAGGCGTCCGAAACAGACGCCCGAGCCACCTCTGCTGCTCCTCTCGATGTGGAGGAGCGGCGGCTCTACTCCGAGCTCCTCCAGTGTGACTGAGCTCCTCACTCTATCTCTAAGGGAGCGTCCAGCCACTCTGTGGAGGAAACTCATTTCGGCCGCTTGTATCGGCGATCTCGTCCTTTCGGTCATTACCCAGAGCTCATGACCACAGGTGAGGGGAGGAACGTAGATCGACGGTAAATCGGAAGCTTTGCTTTTCAGCTCAGCTCCCTCTTCACCACAACGGTCCGGTACAGCGACCGCATCACTGCCGACGCTGCACCGATCCACCTGTCGATCTCACGCTCCATGTTTACTGTTAGTTTTTTAATTAAATCTTTTCTGGTAAGAGGTTTCAATTGTTTTCAGATAAATAAACTTTTTATTTTATTGTAGGTGAAGTGTCGGCTCTGCTCCACAGAGCGATCGGACAAATGGAGCAAATGAAATTATACAATGACGAGATCATTTTTTAAGTAAAAGACTAGCAATTAAATAAAGATTAAATATTATTTCACAGGCTGATGTTGGGTTTGCACTATAGGTCAGAGCAACTGCCCCTCAAAATTCCTGCGCACGTCCCTGGTTTACAGCCTTAAAACATGTAGAATAATTGTAACATATAAAGCCGACTACTTCACAGATTTTGCCTATTGCGGGTTATTTTTAGAACGTGACCACCGTGATAAATGAAGGACCACTGTACTGCAGAGCTCACGATTGAGTGACCAACACAGTGTCCACACAGTTTGCATTTCATTTCATTTCATTTCATTTATTGGTTTATCAGGACAGTGTACAATTACATTAAGCACAGTGGCAGAGATGTTTGTTCCAGATTGTAGCTCAGAGCTCATTTCCATCTGTAGTCCTGGGAAGGCGAGACAACACACAACTATACAATATACAAATATACAATAAAATAACTATTTACAAGTTAAAAGTGCAATGTATAATGTAATGTAATGTGATGTTGTAGCACTATTGGTTTGGTAATCTGGGGGCCATCAGGTGATACCCACAAGGGTAACACCTGATGGCAAAATACCCGCGTGGTATTGCTAGTGTGAGCATGTTTGGTGCTCCATTATCCAATTTTTGACGGCCCGTGAAAAGCTGTAAAAATCAGTCATGTTCTTTAGATTGTCTGGAAGCCTGTTCCATTCCTTGATGGCTTTATAGGAAAATGCAGATTGAGAGAAGGCAGACTTTCTTTTAGGAACACTGCAGTCGCCTCTAGACACACGATGTGTCTTCTGAGTGCTTTGCGAATGTTATTGTGGTGTTAAAATATGTACCTTGTAATAATAAAAGATAAAAAAAAAAAACACACACTCTACTTGTGAGTTGAGAGCGAGGCTGGATGTAGGTCTTAAAGGTCCAGTGTGTAGGATTCGTGGCGCATAGGTGGATAGTGGCTATGGCACTTCCTGTTTTAGCTACGGCAAACCTCGAGGGTCACCCGGACGCGCCGTAGCGGACAGCTCGCGTATCCCCGCGCGCACCCGCCGCGCACCCGGCCGACAACAACGGTATTAATAAAACGCGGCCTCCCGTTCCACTGTTTTTTTTTTTTTTCACATGAAAACACACATTCCCGATCGTGTACCATGACAATCTACATATCAAATGAAACCTTACAGTCTCCTCTTTTTGACTATGCAATTCATTTCCCGGCATAACAATCACTCCCCGAGCACATGGGGCTTTTATACGGAAAAGCACAAAACAAGGTTTGTTACTTAGCTTACCTTTGAAGGCTCTGGACAGGTCAAACTCTGTATTTCACCATAAACTTGGTCTCAATTTGTCCGTAAGGATCCAGCGAATAAAATCCAGTAAAACTATTTAGTCCAAAACACGTGTTAGATCCATTACGACGTCCAAAATGTCCAAAATGACAAATGTCCTTCTGCGGCTCTCGTATTCAAAATGGCTGCTTCTACATGGGGTAGATCCCCCTTTTATGTGACTATATCTAAGTTCAAAAGAATACTTAGATTTCATGATGGAAGTGAAAAGGCTTGGAAAACAATGTATTTTTGAATGGGTATCTTCAATTTCGGTAATTAACGGGTAAAAATCTTACACACTGTCCCTTTAAGAGGAGGTGGGGCAGCATCATGTAGAATTTTGTGGACCAGACGGATATCAGAGTACCTGATCAAGTTGTCGAAACTTAGTATTTTATATTTTTCCAGAACATGGCAGTAATGGTAGCGCCTTGGCTTTTTATCGAGAATTTTCAGGGCCTGATTATGTAAAGATCTAAGAGATTTTAGAGCTGTTAGGTTAGCCTGAGACCATAATAGTGTAATGTGTCAATGCACTCCCTGAGGTGTCATCATCCCATCACTAGCTTTAAAGGAAAAGTAATGTTTTTTTACAATCTGAGCCTTCTTTCGGCAATAAAACAAGTAGTTTTACTCACCCATAGCACTTTGGTGTCATTTTGAGCAGTTTCGTAGAAGTTATGTTGTAGCGTATCCGTTAGCGTGAGTGCTCGGGGCATTACTTTGCGGTCTCCAAATAACACAAACTTTAGCACTTTTCAAATCATAGAAGCTCGATGTCTTAGTCTACGATTTCGTTTCAAGCAAAAGTGGCCTGTAATCTGAGATTTAGCCATAGTTTCGAGTAGATGAGGACGCCAGTGCGCATGTGTGGACTGTGCTCTCAGCTCCCGGGACCCAAACATGAAACGCAAAGCTGTAAACTATGGATAAATCTCGGATTACAGGCCACTTTTGACTCAAACGAAATCGTAGACTAAGACATCGGGCTTCTATGATTTGAAAAGTGCTAAAGTTTGTGCTATATGGAGCCCGCACGGGGCATATTACATGCTCGGGGAATATATTATATGCCCCGAGCTATGGCTAGAAGTCGCGCTAGGCTAACGCTAATCTAAAACATCTCTGGAAGTGCTCCATATGACACCAAAGTGCTATGGGTGAGTAAAACAACTTTTTTTTACCGTTTTATTACCGAAATAAGGCTCAAATTGTAAAAAAAACATAACTTTTCCTTTAACTACCAGCCTTGGTGAGCTTCATTTGACTGGAGCTGGATGCTATGGGTGACACTCCTGTAGTCCACTTTTTTTTACACCGTCTCTGGCACCGGTATTACTTTTGCTTTACACTAGCTTTATAATTAGACACAGACATCTCCCAGTGTTAACAACCTTTACCGGGGCAAAACAGATGTTACAATTAAACAGAAGGAAAAAAAACAGCTAACGCCTCTTTAATATCAGTTTCAGCGCGGCGTACAGTAGCTCACAAAAGAACGCCTCTGTGTAATTATATCATAGATGTATGGCGTCTCGTAAACACCACTGTTATACCCGTGTTGTTTTTCTTATCGCAGAGAAAGCGACCGGCTCCTTCCCCTTTACAGGGCCTGAAAATGGAGTGCAATTATCTTGTCACAGCCCTTCTGGAGCCCGGCAGGAAATGATGATATGCTAACGGGCGACTGTCGCGAGCTCGCGCACTAATCCGTCATTTTTACTGTCGGCCCGCCCTTGCTTCAGTCACTCACTCGCATAGACACATGATTTACGGCGAGAGACACAGGACTCGGCTTTCTTCCCCTTGACGTAAATTGCGAAAACATGAAAAAAAAAAATGCGGATTTGGAAATGATCCACGTGCACAATTGTGGTTTGTGTGACTTTTCGTGAGCTCGCGTCTACGTTTTAACGCGTCCGCAGAATGGCGTTGGAGTTGGCGTTAAACTGATTGCAGCTGAGGTAGTAACCGTTTCACAAACACGTATATAATAAGTATAATACTGTAGTATTAGTAGTATTTGTAGTACTTTTATCTGCTTCATTCAGTCGGATGAGTAATAGTACTATAGTAGTAGTAAAAGTATAATAGTAGTAGTATTTGTAGTACTTTTATCTGCTTCATTCAGTCAGGTGAGTAATAGTACTATAGTAGTAGTAAAAGTATAATAGTAGTAGTATTTGTAGTACTTTTATCTGCTTCATTCAGTCGGGTGAGTAATAGTACTACAGTAGTAATAAAAGTATAATAGTAGTAGTATTTGTAGTACTTTTATCTGCTTCATGCAGTCGGGTGAGTAATAGTACTACAGTAGTAGTAAAAGTATAATAGTAGTAGTATTTGTAGTACTTTTATCTGCTTCATTCAGTCGGGTGAGTAATAGTACTATAGTAGTAGTAAAAGTATAATAGTAGTAGTATTTGTAGTACTTTTATCTGCTTCATTCAGTCGGGTGAGTAATAGTACTATAGTAGTAGTAAAAGTATAATAGTAGTAGTATTTGTAGTACTTTTATCTGCTTCATTCAGTCGGATGAGTAATAGTACTATAGTAGTAGTAAAAATATAATAGTAGTAGTATTTGTAGTACTTTTATCTGCTTCATTCAGTCGGATGAGTAATAGTACTATAGTAGTAGTAAAAGTATAATAGTAGTAGTATTTGTAGTACTTTTATCTGCTTCATTCAGTCGGTGAGTAATAGTACTATAGTAGTAGTAAAAGTATAATAGTAGTAGTATTTGTAGTACTTTTATCTGCTTCATTCAGTCGTGTGAGTAATAGTACTATAGTAGTAGTAAAAATATAATAGTAGTAGTATTTGTAGTACTTTTATCTGCTTCATTCAGTCGGTGAGTAATAGTACTATAGTAGTAGTAAAAGTATAATAGTAGTAGTATTTGTAGTACTTTTATCTGCTTCATTCAGTCGGTGAGTAATAGTACTATAGTAGTAGTAAAAGTATAATAGTAGTAGTATTTGTAGTACTTTTATCTGCTTCATTCAGTCGTGTGAGTAATAGTACTATAGTAGTAGTAAAAATATAATAGTAGTAGTATTTGTAGTACTTTTATCTTCTTCATGCAGTCGGGTGAGTAATAGTACTATAGTAGTAGTAAAAATATAATAGTAGTAGTATTTGTAGTACTTTTATCTGCTTCATTCAGTCGGTGAGTAATAGTACTATAGTAGTAGTAAAAGTATAATAGTAGTAGTATTTGTAGTACTTTTATCTTCTTCATGCAGTCGGGTGAGTAATAGTACTATAGTAGTAGTAAAAGTATAATAGTAGTAGTATTTGTAGTACTTTTATCTGCTTCATTCAGTCGGTGAGTAATAGTACTATAGTAGTAGTAAAAGTATAATAGTAGTAGTATTTGTAGTACTTTTATCTTCTTCATGCAGTCGGTGAGTAATAGTACTATAGTAGTAGTAAAAGTATAATAGTAGTAGTATTTGTAGTACTTTTATCTGCTTCATTCAGTCGGGTGAGTAATAGTACTATAGTAGTAGTAAAAATATAATAGTAGTAGTATTTGTAGTACTTTTATCTGCTTCATTCAGTCGGGTGAGTAATAGTACTATAGTAGTAGTAAAAATATAATAGTAGTAGTATTTGTAGTACTTTTATCTGCTTCATTCAGTCGGATGAGTAATAGTACTATAGTAGTAGTAAAAGTATAATAGTAGTAGTATTTGTAGTACTTTTATCTGCTTCATTCAGTCGGGGGAGTAATAGTACTATAGTAGTAGTAAAAATATAATAGTAGTAGTATTTGTAGTACTTTTATCTGCTTCATTCAGTCGGTGAGTAATAGTACTATAGTAGTAGTAAAAGTATAATAGTAGTAGTATTTGTAGTACTTTTATCTGCTTCATTCAGTCGGATGAGTAATAGTACTATAGTAGTAGTAAAAGTATAATAGTAGTAGTATTTGTAGTACTTTTATCTGCTTCATTCAGTCGGATGAGTAATAGTACTATAGTAGTAGTAAAAGTATAATAGTAGTAGTATTTGTAGTACTTTTATCTGCTTCATGCAGTCGGGTGAGTAATAGTACTATAGTAGTAGTAAAAGTATAATAGAAGTAGTATTTGTAGTACTTTTATCTGCTTCATTCAGTCGGTGAGTAATAGTACTATAGTAGTAGTAAAAGTATAATAGAAGTAGTATTTGTAGTACTTTTATCTGCTTCATTCAGTCGGGTTGTGTCCAGTTAAACTCCTGTCTCTGTTGTTTTCCCGACTCTCCCAGTGCATTGTGGTCTATATTGACCGCTCTAGTGACCACCGATGACAACTACTTCTTAAGGTGCATTGTGGGATGTTTTGAATGCACACAGCCTTATTATAGATCCATGACATGTTACGAATAAATCCCCCACAGAAGTGAAAAACCCCTGACAGTGAGAAACAGTAAGAAATATTAAGCTTTCATTTAGTTCCATGACCGCTCTGCCGCCGTAAATTGTGAGATCTATTATTTTATGCTTGAAGTGTTCTTCATATTCTAGTCTTTTATATCTCTGGGTTTTAAGTTACTTACTGTGGGAACCGTCTCACCTCACCATTTGTTTCTCCATATGGTGTATACATCAAGTGTGGCTATAGGTTATAAAAGGCTGTAAACTAATTTGAGGTGTGACCCTTTCCTTTGGGTTTATACACAGGGTGCTGTAAACAGCTAATGCTACATTTACTGTGGGGTTGTGTTGTGACAGTTGTTGTCTGATTGGCTGACCTCACTATTTGACACTCTGCATAGTTAAACTATTCTCCTATAGGGTACTGGTTGGTGATGTCATGAATATTCAACAGTGTACTGTATTTAAAGACAGCCCCTTGTGGTGTTTGTGTGTGTGGGGGTGTGTGTGACCTGAACCCCACTGGGGAGGTCCCTCTTCACGTCTCTCTGCTAAGCTGCAACATGAATGAAGATGCCCGATGTCACCATTTTGTTTGTATTCTGCTATTTTTACATTAAATTGCTGAATAACCTCAATTTCGACTATGCCTTCCTTCAGACCTCCTTCTGACCCATTTTTTGAAACTGACAGTTTTGGCGCCCAACGTGGGGCCAGAAGGAAAGGTCAATGTGGGGCTAGAAGGAAAGGTTGAAAGACATCGAAGATGAGGCTGATGGTCGACAGAGGAGATGCTCCATGCACCCAGAGGTTCCAGGTACTGATCTCTAAGAATTTTTTTTATTGATTGTGATGATGAAACAAACTGGGACTTCTGAAATAAATTATTCGGTGATGTTGTCTAGCCATACAAGATGAACTAAAATTGCATGCTTAAATTTTGTATTTATGGTCGCTGTTATTAAGAATATGTAAGAAGAATCTGGGAATCTGTTGTTTTGATGCTTTTTTATGTTAAGAAATTTGGATTTTTTTGGTTGGTTTTGTGTGGATGGACAGCAGATCTAAATGCGTAACTAAAATATAAGAGATCTTAAGATTGCCTGTTCAGAATGAACATGAGACAAGTTGCTGTAAAATACTCGAAGAGTTAATCTGCAGATAATTAATATGCTAAACCCTGCAAAAGCAGAGAAGTTAATAATAAAGGTGAAATCCAACTGGTTCCACAGAAGATGTTTTGTTTTGAAATTGAGCTCTGGAAAACGTGCAAGTTAGTTAAATGTTATTTCATCTTAGTTCTGCAAAGGGTGCAGATGGGGGTTTTTGATTATTTGTGATTCATTATATGTATCACCTCTGGTAATCTAAATCGATCAAGATGAGATTAATATTCTAGTGAAAGGTGAATAGGAGTTCTATTAAAATATTAAAAATGAGGTTGTTTTAGCTGATGTTACTGTTGCAGATAAGTATAGTTCATTAGATAGATCAGACTATGTCTAGTTTTTTGATAAACATTTTTTAGGGGTAATTTATCTCACTGTCCCAGCTTGTGTCATTGTGTCAATTGATTTGAATTCTGAGTTCAGGTACTGGAGAAGTTGACTGAGCAGATCAGTTTTTGCTCAAACTCCTGGCATGCCCCTCAGAAGTTGTGAAATCTTACACCACAAAGTCCTTGTGACATCTGAAGACCAGTCTATTCTGGCTGTTTTTGTGAGGAGAATGAAGGAGCTTCACCATTTTTGGACTCAGAGGTGTCTGTTTTTGATGTCTGTTCATTTTTTGCTGATATAGGCAACTGTGCTCTCAAATCAGCGCCAACCCAGTATCAAACAGGAGTTTGATGGAGAGTGTTCAACAAATCAGAGAGATATTTGCATTATAATTCTGAGATGACAAAAAGCTCATATCAAGGAAACAGACTCTTCAAACTGTGAAGGAAGCTGTAAAAGCTGCAACCACACAGCTGGAGCGCGTCGTAAAAGAGTGCTCAGAAGGACGGCACCTTTGTGGTGCAGGAGAAGGCTGTGTTAAAATCCAGTCTGCTTCTTTTGATCTTGATGGACATTTTTGATAAGTGTGGATAAACTAAGTCATCTAGTTTGTTCACTGAAGATTCAGCGTCACTTATAGGTTCAATGGTGATGCAATTGGACATTGCTGGCTTTTAAATCTTTGAGTTCAACAGCATGGAGCAGCTGTGCATAAGGATTCAACTGGGCTCTTTCCTGTCTGCTAAGTTATTTCAACAACGTCGGCGACGTCTGAGTGTGACATCATCTAACACTCTGTTGAATCCAGGAAGAGAACGATTGGTGAACTGAGAGACATTCTTCCATCTAACTCCAAAGGGAGGAGAACACTTTTCCAGGAGAGTCCTGTATTGATTTCTGTGTTGATGGTTACATTTTGTAAGCTAAAGTCTAAAATTGGGGTTTACTAAATTATATTCATGTGTAACTTCAATATTCTGTTATTATTGGGTGAGCACATGTGATTATGTGCTCAAAGGGAGGAATTGTGAGATCTATTATTTTATGCTTGAAGTGTTCTTCATATTCTAGTCTTTTATATCTCTGGGTTTTAAGTTACTTACTGTGGGAACCGTCTCACCTCACCATTTGTTTCTCCATATGGTGTATACATCAAGTGTGGCTATAGGTTATAAAAGGCTGTAAACTAATTTGAGG
Source organism: Paratrypauchen microcephalus (assembly GCA_036785185.1). Lineage (NCBI taxonomy): Eukaryota > Metazoa > Chordata > Actinopteri > Gobiiformes > Gobiidae > Paratrypauchen > Paratrypauchen microcephalus. Next base: position 470,791 of record JAVJIX010000113.1, read on the forward strand.
TGTGACCCTTTCCTTTGGGTTTATACACAGGGTGCTGTAAACAGCTAATGCTACATTTACTGTGGGGTTGTGTTGTGACAGTTGTTGTCTGATTGGCTGACCTCACTATTTGACACTCTGCATAGTTAAACTATTCTCCTATAGGGTACTGGTTGGTGATGTCATGAATATTCAACAGTGTACTGTATTTAAAGACAGCCCCTTGTGGTGTTTGTGTGTGTGGGGGTGTGTGTGACCTGAACCCCACTGGGGAGGTCCCTCTTCACGTCTCTCTGCTAAGCTGCAACATGAATGAAGATGCCCGATGTCACCATTTTGTTTGTATTCTGCTATTTTTACATTAAATTGCTGAATAACCTCAATTTCGACTATGCCTTCCTTCAGACCTCCTTCTGACCCATTTTTTGAAACTGACAAAATCCTTCTCCTCTGTTCTACTCTAAAGCCAATTATCAGCACAGATGGATCACCCGAGAGCGCCCTGAACAGACGCTATAAAAGGCTCGCTCTCGGCTCCTGGGACAAAGACACACCTTCAGTGTACGCGTAGTCTGCTGTCGATCTCCTACACAGCTTCAGCACCTGTTAACAATGTGAAAAAAAAAAAGTTAAAGTGTTAAAGGTCCCATGGCATGAAATTTTCACTTTCTGAGGTTTTTGAACGTTAATGTGAGCTCCCCTACCCTGTTTAGCCCCCCCCCCCATGGCTAAAAGTTGCGAAATGTCTAAACTGAGCGTTTGCGATCCTTTTCTGTGATACAAAAAATCGGAGCTCAAACGGGCGATTTTGAACAAGGCAACTTTTTGACGTCAGATCGAAAAAAGAAATGCAAATGTAGCTCCACCCCCGTCTGTCTGTACTCAGCGTCTCTGTAAATCACGCCCAGAGAGTTTGGACTGCGAATGCGCTAGGCAATGCGAAATGCGCTTTTTTATTTGCCTGGAGGCACGTCCGAGTGTTTCTAGGCTCGGAAGTCCTTTATCTGAGCCTCTGGACCTTTGAACAGCAGTGGTTTTATTTTATTTTCTGTGGAAATGTGTTTATTTTTCAGTGGAACGCTTCTAATTTCTTCTCCGCGCAAAAACGTGGAAATGGATCAGAGAGCGCACAGCTGAGAGCGGAGAGCTGAGAGCGGAGAGTTTGGCCACGCCCCCACCCTCTACTATAGGCCATCTCTTTTTTCCTCATTTGCATTCAAGCAACAACGCCCATAATGGCCTGTTCAGAGAGAGAAAAATTACTCTTTCTCATCTTATCTCTGTTTCTCATGCACTGAGTGTTGATTTTGAAGAAGGATTCATTTACAGTATTAGGGAACCATTAAGGAGCCATATAAAAGCATCAAGAAGTACCATGTCATGGGATCTTTAAAAAAAAAAAAAAGTACAGCAGTGAAGTGTCTAAATTAGGGCTGCATTCATTCATTCATTTAGCTCCAGCGAAGGGGGGGTGACGTCAAGCCATCGGCTGCGGGGCTTGCCTCGTGGTCATTTCCAGCCTGCTGCCTTTGGATCAAACTGGAGGATGGCTCTCGTGGGATGGTCAGCAGGAAGGCGGAGGACATGACCGAACCAGCGGGTGCGGCGTTGCGCAGCCAGGCAAGATGCTCTGAGCTGGCGTGTGCGAGCACCTGGTTGGAAACTCGCTGGGGCCACCTGATATTTTCGATGGTGCGACGAGCTCTGCTATCGAAGCCATCTACTCTGGCAGCCAGAGTCTTGTTCAGGGGCCATGTCTCCGAGCCGTACAGCAGGATGGAGAGTACGGCGGAATTATATATCCGGAGCTTTGTCGTGCGTGAGATGGTAGAATGCCGCCAGAGTGGTTTCCAGAGGGACTGCAGGGCTGATGCTGCCAAGGCTCTTCTGCGGTTGATCTCTGGATTTAGGTCTCTGTTGTCGGTCACTATGGGATGCACCGATCCACATTTTTTCCACAACTGTTTGTTTCAATATTATCATCATTATTGTTAAACTACAAATAAACTCATCTCTACAGGTAGTAGGCCTATGATATGAACAAATGTTTGTGTGTCCCAAAAGGAAACTTGAGGTAAGTATAGGTCTTTGTCCCGTAGAATTCCATGTACTTTTTCTAGCGGGATCTCCCAATGGTTTAACATCTCTGTAATGGATGCTGCGATTGTCGCTTGGTTGTGTGAGCCTCTGCACTTTTTTACCTGGAGCGCCGCACAACAGAGCCCGTGTGAATCGCGGTCAGTCCAGAGCACAGTGAGGCTTATCAGTGACATTGGGCAGAACGATGTCCAAATATCTGTAGTAAAGCTCAAATCTGGAACCCTTTAAGCTTCTCAGCTAACTTGGTTGACACTCAGTTGTAGAGTTCTGGTAGCGCAGTCTCTGATAAATAACTTCCGCCTCTCGCTACAACGGCTTTGCAAACATCGCACATCGCTGTCTTGCTTTGAGGTGTTTCTAGTTAAAAGTATTTCCACATGTTGTGATGAAAAGTTGGTTCGCCTGCTAGCTCGCGCTGCTACTTCGCCTGCTAGCTGGCTGCAAACTGTGGAATGGATTTCCAGAAGGGAGGCGTGTCTCGTCATTACTCTGTGTCTCATTGAGATACGCCTCCGTTCAGGAAATCCATTCCACGAAGAGGGCTAAGTGCGTGTGACATTGCCCAAAGCGTTCGACTCCATTTCCGTCTTAGGAATAAGAATTGATTTACGGACAAAACAGCGAAATAAAAACCCCAGGATCATTTATGTTATTAGGTTCTTTTTTCCGACCAAGAGTTTGTTTCCATACGTGACAGTTTGGACTGCTCCCTGCGGTCTTCCTCAGGGTGATGTTCCTGTGACGTGTCCGCTCAGCTGATTTAAAGAGGTTTTTGCGCCGTCTGCCTACCAGTGGAGGCAGGACAACAGCGCCATCTGAAGTCCGACTTCCTCAGGACAGTATCCCAGGTGTGCTGTATCCCCTCTTCCCGGTTTAAAGTCCCGTGGGCAGGTTTCCGGATTTCGATGGCCTCTTAAATCCAGCCATGATGTTTTTTTGTCCTCTGTCCCAGTTATTTTTGCTCCATCCCGGTCCATAATGTGCTTCTCTCTTTTACAGTGGACAGAAACGGCCAATTTGAGTTTTTCCTGTTCTGCTTTGTTGCTCGTGTCCACACCTTCGCTGTTTCTTTCTCACATTCTGTCCTTTGTTCGTTTTTTCATGTACTGAATGCCCTGTGTCCTTGATGTGTATTTTATTGCAGGACATGTAGGGTGTTTTTGTATATGACATTACATTTAATCAATCAATCAATCAATCAAACAATATTTATAAGCGCTTTTCATACAAAAATGTAACACAAAGCGCCTTACAGTGGTTAAGGATTAGAAGATTGACTTTTATTGATCTCACACAGGAGAAGTTGTTTCTACATTTGTCCCGGGACCATCCCCATGATTTTGTTATTTAGGCTTGGTCAGGCCCTAAACTGGAGGATTTTACCTGGAGCATGTTTGGGTTGATGGGGGTAACCGGAGTGCCCGGAGGAAACCCACCCAGACACGGGGAGAACATGCAAACTCCACACAGAAAGGCCCGGGCGACCTGAACCTTCTTGCTGTGAAGCATGAGTGCTAGCCACTCAGCCACTGTGCTGACAGAGGAAGAAGAAGAAAAAAAAAAAAGACGAACAAACAAACAGACGAACAAAAAACAGACGGACAAACAGACGGACAAACAAACAGACGGACAAACAAACAGACAGAAAAACAAACAGACGAACAAACAGTCAGACGAACAAACAGACAGACGAACAAACAGACGAACAAACAGACGAACAAACAAACAGACGAACAAACAGACAGACGAACAAACAGACAGACGAACAAACAAACAGACGAACAAACAGACAGACGAACAAACAGACAGACGAACAAACAGACAGACGAACAAACAAACAGACGCACAAACAGACGGACAAACAAACAGACAGAAAAACAAACAGACGAACAAACAGTCAGACGAACAAACAGACAGACGAACAAACAGACGAACAAACAGACGAACAAACAAACAGACGAACAAACAGACAGACGAACAAACAGACAGACGAACAAACAGACGAACAAACAGACAGACGAACAAACAAACAGACGAACAAACAGACAGACGAACAAACAGACAGACGAACAAACAAACAGAAGAACAAACAGACAGACGAACAAACAGACGGACGGACAAACAAACAGGCGAACAAATAAAGAGACAAACAAACAAACAGACGAACAAACAAACAAAATGCTCTGATTATACTTTATCTTTTGGGTGGACGAGTAATCGAGTTTCCTGTATGGTTTCACTGTTTGGTGATATTGTGTTTTCTCACTGTTTTCTGCACTTTAATCATCTGACCGGACATGTCACAGCAACATCACGCAACCGCGCTGAGCACAGTTTCGACTGCGAGTGAGCAAAACAAAAACAAACTCTTGGTCTGAAAAAAGAACCTAATAGCAAATTATCAGAAGACCAAATAAACCTCATTGGACCAGCCCCAGGACTATGTAGAGCGGGTTAATTCAGACAGTTTAAGAACAAAATGAGGAGCAACCCGACTGAATGAAGCAGATAAAAGTATTACAAATACTACGACTATTATACTTTTACTACTACTATAGTACTATTACTCACCAGACTGAATGAAGCAGATAAAATCGCTGGTTTGTGGCTCTGTAGATCCTGATTCTGAATAAAACACGACTAGTAGTAGTAGTAGTAGTACTACTACTGCTACTACTACTACTACTACTACTACTACTGCTACTACTACTACTACTACTGCTGCTGCTGCTGCTACTACTACTACTACTACTACTACTGCTACTACTACTACTACTACTACTATTACTACTACTGCTACTACTACTGCTGCTGCTGCTACTACTACTACTACTACTGCTGCTGCTACTACTACTACTGCTACTGCTACTACTACTACTACTGCTACTGCTGCTGCTACTACTACTACTACTGCTACTACTACTAATGCTGCTGCTGCTACTACCACCACCACCACCTGCTACCACCACCACCGCCACCGCCTGCCACCACTGCGCCACCGCCACCACCACCACCACCACCTGCTGCTCTGCTACCGCTGCTGCCACCACCACCGCCACCACCACTGCACCACCACCACCACCACCACCGCTGCTGCTACGCCACCACCACCACCACCACCGCCACCGCCACCACGCTGCTGCTGCTGCTGCTGCTGCTGCTGCTGCTGCTGCTGCACCACCACTGCTGCTGCTGCTGCTGCTGCTGCTGTTGCTGCTGCTGCCACCACCACCACTGCTGCTGCTGCTGCTGCTGCCACCACCACCACTGCTGCTGCTGCTGCTACTACTACTACTGCTGCTACTACTGCTACTGCTGCTGCTGCTGCTGCTACTACTACTGCTACTACTGCTACTTCTACTACTACTGCTGCTACTGCTACTGCTGCTACTGCTGCTGCTGCTGCTGCTGCTGCTACTGCTGCTGCTTCTGTTACTACTACTACTACTACTGCTACTGCTGCTACTGCTACTACTACTACTGCTACTACTACTATTACTATTACTGCTGCTGCTGCTACTACTGCTACTACTGCTACTACTAGTGCTACTACTACTGCTACTGCTACTGCTACTACTACTGCTACTACTACTACTACTACTGCTACTGCTACTACTACTACTACTGCTACTACTACTACTGCTACTGCTGCTGCTGCTGCTACTACTACTGCTACTACTACTACTGCTGCTGCTGCTGCTACTACTACTACTACTACTACTACTACTACTGCTACTACTACTACTGCTACTTTGATCGAAAAGCTCCGTGAGCTTTCCACATTTGGATGTTTCTTTTTCCAATAACTTTGCTCTCTTGTCGCTCAGCTTCTGCCGTCTCCTTTCTCCTTCTTCTTTCCATTTTGATTCTTCTTTGTGGCTTTTAGACTTAAAGAACGTAGGCCTATGTTTGACTGATTGACAAATTATCGTATTAGCGCCCTCTGGCTGTTGGCTGTTACATTTTGGTTATTGAAGGGCCGGCCAACCAACGGTCTAGACCGGACGGACATTCTGGACTTTTCTTTCTAGAACGCACAGATTGCCAATCTGTCCCTGACTGTAGGAGGCGCTGAAGAGTGCGGGACTATGCAGTGAATGAGGGGTTTAAGGTCCGGGGGACATCCTGACACAGTGTAGGTTTTGAGCTTCACGTCATGAAGGAGAAGAGTGTGGAGACATTCAGCGCATTGTCAGAACCAGAAACCAGTGAGCTGAGACCTAAACGCCACGTCAGAGGCCTCCACATCTTTCATTTCTGTTTGAGTGTTTTCTCCATGTAATCACCTCCTGAAAATCACTGGTTTCACTTTGCGGGTTTATTTGTCCACAATCAACATTTGAAAGCAGTTAATTATGCAAATATTGTTTGGTAAAAAGCATCTGGGATTGTTTTTCTTTCTCGTCAAATGAACAGAGCAATTGGCAACACACAACCCTGATAGTTTCCTCATTTAAAACTCCAAAAGCAATACAACAACACATTCATAGCTTAATTAATGCAAAGCTTAATTAGCTGCTAGACCGTTTAACTGCAGAATCCACTCTTCTTATCAGTTTAGAGTAAACTTTGTAAATCCGGTAAAAGGCTCTGGCTGCTACTGCAACAAAGCATTTCAAAAACTTTACAGCGGGCCAAAGTTCTGTACACAAACATAGAACAGACAAGGACTCAACACGAGTCGATACAGGTGGAAATTAGCTCTAGTGCTACAACCTGCACAAAGCATCTCTCCTGTTAAAGGAATAGTAACGTTTTTACAATCTGAACCTTATTTCGGTGATAAAACAACGTCATTTACTCACCCGTTGTACTTTGGTGTCATTTGGAGCATTTCCAGAGATTTTGGAGTTCAGCGGGGTTTAGCAGGGTTCAATCCTTGGACCTGTTTTGTTTATGTTCTACCTCCTACCTCTTGGCCAACTCCTTCGTAAATGTGGTGTGTCGTATCACTTTTATGACACTTTTATTTGAAGAAAAGCAACAGCAGCCCCCTGACACCCCTGCCTGAAGGCCTTAATGACGTCAAGGTTTGGTTGAACCTCAATGAGGTGATGAGGTGATGGTGTGCGGGTGTGCGGTGGTGAGGTGAGGTGTGCGGGCCCGGTGGCAGTGCCCGGTGGCAGTGCCCGGTGGCAGTGCCCGGTGGCAGTGCCCGGTGGCAGTGCCCGGTGGCAGTGCCCGGTGGCAGTTCCCGGTGGCAGTGCCAGCTCTTTGTCTGACTTGGGTCCTCTCAGACAGCACACAAAATCAACAGCCACCAACCTCGGCGTCATTATGGACTCTGATTTTAAACTTGATAAACAAGTTAATGCGGTCGTGAAATCCGTTTTTTATCATCTTCGTCTTTTAGCCAAAATTAAATCTTTTTTATCCTTTTCAGATTTTGAGCGTGTCATGCATGCTTTTATTTCTTCTCGTCTGGACTACTGCAACGCACTTTATTCGGGAATGAATCAAAACGCATTTTACCGACTGCAGTTAGTCCAGAATGCTGCTGCGCGCCTTTTAACAGGACGGAAAAAATATGAGCACATCTCCCCTATTCTTGCGTCTTTGCACTGGCTTCCTGTTCGTTTTAGGATTGATTTTAAAGGTCCCATGGCATGAAATTTTCACTTTCTTAGGTTTTTGAACGTTAATGTGAGCTCCCCTACCCTGTTTAGGGCCCCCCAATGGCTAAAAGTTGCGAAATGTCTAAACTGAGCATTTGCGGTCCTTTTCTGCGTTTGAAAAAAACACAGCTCAAACGGGCGATTCTGAACAAGGCACCTTTGTTACGTAACATCGAAAAAAGAAATGCAAATGCAGTTCCACCCCCGTCTGGATCTCCACCCCCTGTCTCTGGAAATCACGCCCAGAGAGTTTGGACCGCGAAGGAGCTACGCAATGCGAAATGCGTTTTTTTATTTTCCTGGAGGCACGTGCAAGTGTTTCTAGGCTCGGAAATCCTTTACCCAACCCTCTGGACCTCTGAAACAGCAGTGGTTTAATTTTATTTTCTGTGAAAATGTGTTTTTTTCATTGAAATTCCTCTCCTTTCTCCCTCCGCGCTTCAAACACGGAAATTGGAGCCAGCCACAGCGCAGCGCTCCAGGATTCATTTACAGTATTAGGGAACCATTAAGGAGCCATATAAAAGCATCAAGAAGTACCATGTCATGGGACCTTTAAGATTTTATTGTTTGTTTTTAAAGCTTTGAATGGACTGGCCCCAAAATACATCTCTGACCTCATCCAAATCTACAGACCGGTGCTCTGAGGTCAGAGGGCAGCTCCAGCTCGTGGGTGCTAAGACTAGACTTAAAACTCGGGGGCCCAGGGCTTTCTCTGTGGTTGGCCCTAAGTTATGGAACGCTCTGCCCCCTCATGTCAAAACAGCCCCCACAGACCCACTTTTATTCTCTGGCTTTTAATACCGCGTGAGTTGTGTGCTCCTCTGTGTTTTTTATTATTGCTTTTGTTTTTAGTTATTTTATTATTATCACTTTATTTATTGCTATTTTAGTAATGTTTTTATTAAGTTTTATTTATGTGCAGCACTTTGGAAACTGTTTCTGTTTATAAAATGTGCTATAGAAATAAAGTTGGATTGGATTGGATATCCGATAACGTGAGTGGTCAGGGGCAGATGGTTGCTGTCACCAAATAACACAAACGTTGTCACTTTTCAAATGACAAAAGCTCAATGTGTTAGTTTACACGTTCGTTTGAGTCAAAAGTGGCCTGTAATCCGATATCCAGCCATGGTTCCGATTGGATGACGTCATCATCGAGGACCGTGCGCATTCACAGCTGATTTGCAGATACGACGACGCTCTCAGGTCTCGGTTACAGTCATAAAGAAGCTAAGGAATAAGAAGAAGAAAACATCTCCGCTTGAATGGTGCGAACATGCATTTATCCCGGTTGTGAAAACAAAACGACAGCTTGGACAAAGTTGAGTTTTCACAGGCTTCCTCATCACAATCCGGAGTTATTGAAGCTGTGGCTCGTTGCCTTGAGAATGGACCCAAACATGAAAGGCAAAGCTGTAAGACGTTTGGACCATCGTGTTTGCAGTACCCACTTCAGTCCAGACGATTTTTTTACCAGCAAAGGAAAAGAAAGAAGGCCAGCGGATTCAGCGCACGATTCTGAGAAGTAATGCGATACCGATGGCTGTTCTCTGCTGCTCCTAAAACTGTCTCCGCTTCCTTCTTTCTAATACCTCCTCATCCAGTCTCAAAGTCCGAATCTTCGGCCATGTCTCGCTCGCAACAGAAAAGTTCTGAGCGTCTTCTAAGCAAAGTAGCGGAATGAATACCTGTGCGTGGTCCTCGATGAGGTCGTCCAATCGAAACCATGGCTGGATATCGGATTACAGGCCACTTTTGACTCAAACGAACGTGTAAACTAACACATTGAACTTTTGTCATTTGAAAAGTGCTAATGTTTGTGTTATTTGGTGACCGCAACCGTCTGCCCCGAACACTCACGTTAAACGGATATCGCTAAACTACAAACTCTCCGGCAATACTCTAAATGACACCAAAGTAGAATGGGTGAGTAAATGACGTTGTTTTATCACCGAAATAAGGTCCAGATTGTAAATTCCTTTAAGGTTAATGTAGATTGTGCACTGTCCCTGTCTCATAAATAAACTAAATAAATAACAATTCTGATACCACAATGATAAAAACACTATTTATTTAGATAATACAATGTAATTTTCAGCATTGAAGGTTTTATATTGCACAAAATTTACTCCTGTGAGCTTTAGGCCTGGGTAGAATGCGGTTTCCTCCTCAAAAACAGACTTCGAGTTGTTTTATTGCATTATACTTTATAATTATTAGTCTGTCTACATTTCCAAAGCTCGAAATGCTCTGTTCCACCTTGTGATGTAATGAAGCTGTCGTTTATGTTAACAGCTACATTTACTTTTTGGGCTGAAATCATCCAGATTTGGCAGCTTAGATTTGGCCTCTTGACAAAAAGCCTCTACCGTATCACTATTGTAATATCTTAAGTAAGTATAATATTTTGGATCTTGAAAGTTCTCAGGTATTTATGGATGCTCGCCTTGTTTTTAAAGTTTTAAATGGACTTGCTCCTCCACCAGTAACGGATTTTATAAGTAAAAAGAAACGACTAACTGAGTTAACACGAGAGCATTGACCAGAGGAGACTGGAACATACAGATGCAGGACCAAATTTGACAAAATGGCGACACCTATCAGAGGATCACAGTCATGGAACACATGACCTGCTCATGTGAGGAACTGTGGGTCCTTCTCAACCAATCCAATCCAACTTTATTTCTATAGCACGTTTTATAAACAGAAACAGTTTCCAAAGTGCTGCACATAAAATCAATTAAACTTAAAGGAAAAGTAACGTTTTTTACAATCTGAGCCTTATTTCGGTAATAAAACAAGTTGTTTTACTCACCCATAGCACTTTGGTGTCATATGGAGCACTTCCGGAGATGTTTTAAATTTGCGATCTCCATAATGTGAGTTCTCGGGGCACATGTTTGCGGTCTCCAAATAACACAAACTTTAGCACTTTTCAAATCATAGAAGCCCGATGTCTTAGTCTACGATTTTGTTGTTTGTTTTGTTCCCGGGACCCAAACATGAAACGCAAAGCTGTAAACTATGGCTAAATCTCAGATTACAGGCCACTTTTGACTCAAACGAAATCGTAGACTAAGACATCGAGCTTCTATGATTTGAAAAGTGCTAAAGTTTGTGTTATTTGGAGACCGCACGGGGCATATTACAGCTCGGGGAATATATTATATGCCCCGAGCTATGGCTAGAAGTCTCGCTAGGCTAACGCAAATCTAAAACATCTCCGGAAGTGCTCCATATGACACCAAAGTGCTATGGGTGAGTAAAACAACTTGTTTTATTACCGAAATAAGGCTCAAATTGTAAAAAACGTTACTTTTCCTTTAATAAAAACATTACTAGATTGCGTTCGCGTATTGCCTCTCCCGATTCGTATCACTGCGCGCATATTAGCTGTATTAGCCTGTTCACTTGTAAACTTCCCCTTACGGCGGACCGCATCTGCCGTACACTTCCGCTAAAGGTTAACAGGCTAATACAGCTAATATGCGCGCAGTGATACGAATCGGGAGAGGCAATACGCGAACGCAATCTACGCTGCTGGATGTTTCGTGGACAACTGTTTGGGACGCAAATATATCACTTTTCGGACAAATGTTTTGCTTTGAGAATGAAAACAAGCTTTATTTCATGTTCCAGGGAAGTTACCGGACCTACTTTTTTTATTTTTTATTTTTTTATTTATTTCATTCATAAGTATAAAAAGACATCAACATTTGTGATAACAAATAACAAAATATTGAATGAAAGGGAGCAGAAAGAAGAGTTATCTTATGTTATCTGCCCCCTCTTCCCTTTTCCAAACACCAACACCGATAGTGACTGTAAAACCTTTCCTCATTACATTCCATTTCAATCACAATTATTAATCAATTGTAAACATAAAGCTTCATTTTCAAGTGTAACAATTTAGTTTTCTTTTTCATACATACACATTACATTGGATTTTATGTATTTTTTAAATGCCATTATTGTACTTGATTCTTTGATTTCTTTGTCAAGATTATTCCATAAATTGACTCCTTTCACAGCGACACTTCGCTCCATAACCTTGGTTCTGAATTTAGGTTTTTTAAACATGTAGGTTCCCTTTAAATTGTATTGGCTTGTTCTCATCTCAAACAGTCTTTGAATATTTACAGGTAACACTCTGCACTTTGCTTTATACATGACTTTGAGGAGACTTAATTCAACAATATCACACATTTTCAACACTTTAAGTTTAACAAATAATGGGTTGGATGGCTCTCTATAATGACTGTTGGTGATAATTCTCAAAGCCTTTTTCTGTAAAATAAATAATGGCTGTAGGTAAGTTTTACATGTCGGCCCCCAAATTTCCACACAGTACATCAGATATGGTGCGATTATGGAGTTATACAAGATTAATAATGCTGCACTGTTTAGTGAGAACTTTACTTTATGCATCACCGCAATTGCTTTAGCTATTTTGCTTTTTGTGTAATTTATATGAGACCTCCAGTTTAGTCCTTCATCAATCATGACTCCTAAAAATTTTGTTTCACTTACTCTCTTAATCTGTATCCCATCTATTTCTAATGATATGTCGTCTTTTTTATTTTTATCATTAAATGAAATGAAAATTGAAAATAAAATGATAATTTAAATCAAACCAATATTTTACTTTTTTTTAGCTCTTCGTTTACTCTAATTATGACCTCTTTCATATCTTTTCCATGGTAAAATAATGTTGTATCATCGGCAAATAAAATTTTCCCAAGTTCAGATACATTAACAAAATCATTCATATATAAATTAAATAAATTGGGCCCAAGAATCGAGCCTTGGGGAACACCACATTTGATATTATATCTTTCTGATTCTGTGTCATTAATTTTTACATATTGTTTTCTGTTTTCTAAATAACTCGCTATCCATTGATGAGCCGCCCCTCGAATGCCAGACTTGTTCATTTTCTTAAGTAATATTGAATGATTTATTACATCAAAAGCTTTTTGTAGGTCAATGAATATACTTAAGAAATAATTCCCATTGTCAATTTCGGATGCTATTTTTTCAGTTAGTTCCATTATTGCCATTGCGGTTGAATGTTTTGCCCTAAATCCATACTGGTTATTATTCAAGATGTTTTGTTTCTGTAAAAAACTATCAAGCCTTATTGCAAACACCTTTTCCAATATTTTTGAAAACTGTGGAAGCAGTGAGACTGGCCTATACAGTGACCTACTTACGTGGGCTCCAGAACGCGAGCCGAACCGGGATCAGCTGAGACTGTCAGAGGTAAACCGGTGTCAACACACGGAACTTTTAGAAGGAAACCCATACAGATTAAAGGTCCCATGACATGGTACTTCTTGATGCTTTTATATGGTGCCTTAATGGTTCCCTAATACTGTAAATGAATCCTGCTCCAAAATCAAGACTCAGTGCATGAGAAAGACACATGTACACAGTCAGAGTCAGAAATTCTCTCTCTGAACGACTCATTCTGGGCCTTGTTGCTTTAATGCAAATGAGAAGGACACAGATAGGTTAGAGGAGCGGGTGGGTGGGGGGGGGCAAATGCGCCACTGGGAGACAGCGCTGTGCTGAGCGCTGAGAGGCATTTCAATGAAAAAACACATTTTCACAGAAAATCTAATTAAACCACTGCTGTTTCAGAGGTCCAGAGGCTCAGATAAAGGACTTCCGAGCCTAGAAACACTCACTCGTGCCTCCAGGCAAATAAAAAAAACGCATTTCGCATTGCGTAGCTCATTTGCGGTCCAAACTCTCTGGGCGTGATTTACAGAGACGGTGGGTAGACATCCAGACGGGGGGTGGAACTGCATTTTTCGATGTGACGTCACATAGTTGCCTTGTTCAGAATTGCCTGTTTGAACTGTGTTTTTTTTTCTAATGCAGAAAAGGTTCAGTTTCAGTAGTAGGCTCAGTTTAGACATTTCGCAACTTTTAACCATGAAGGGGGGGGGCCTAAACAGGGTAGGGGAGCTCACATTAACGTTCAAAAACCTCAGAAAGTGAAAATTTCATGCCATGGGACCTTTAACATAAAAAAACCCCGCACTATCCCTTTAAGACAAACATATTGACCGCACACACTCGGACATGACTCGCCGGCTGTTGGGTCAGATTAAGACGTGATGTTTGGTGACCGATACCTTTTCACCTCTGACCTTTGCTGACAGTATAATCCTTCTGTCAATGGAAGACGTGCAGAGTGAAGGGAAAACAACCATGCTAGTTTTATCATTTAATTTGTCTTTTTTTTAAATATGTAATTTATATTTTTTGTATTAGATAATAAAAAACACAGTGGACATAACAATAAACAAATACTAATACTAATTTAGGGGAAATATATATAAATAATAATGAAAAATGCTCATCAACACAGACAAAAAGACAGTGTTCAGGCCAGATTTAAGGCTATTCAAAATTCTAAGCAATCACTGGAGTGTCAGGAGGAATTATACTTTTTTCCTTCTCCATCATGAGTATACAGAACATTGTCCGTCAAAGAGAGGGGCTCCGGTTTGTAAGTGAATTCAAGTATCTTGGACTCCACATTAACTTTTAAAAAACATGTAAAAACTGGGGCTGTCAGTTTAACTTGTTAATTAGATTAATTAATTACACTGCAAATTAACGCGTTATAAAAAAATAATGCAATTAATCATGAGTGGTGATTCAACAGCAAATCGCTTCTCGGGCCTTTGGCAAGTTTATTTATAAAAAGAACGAAGACGGGACGATCAACAAGAACGCCGTGATTTGGAGCTTTTGTCAAAAAAGAATTTTCCGATCACCGAAGCTGCTCCAGCCTGACGGATCATTTGAACGATAAACACGTCCGGACAAGTTCCATCGTTACCGGTGATAGAACGAGCGTGAGCGCACTTCACCAAACCAACAAACCAAGAAACCAACAAACCAACAAACCAACAAACCACCAAACCAACAAACCACCAAACCACCAAACGAACGAACCACCAAACCAACAAACCACCAAACCAACAACCCACCAAACCACCAAACCAACAAACCACCAAACCAACAAACCACCAAACCAACAAACCACCAAACCAACAAACCACCAAACCAACAAACCAACAAACCACCAAACCAACAAACCAACAAACCACCAAACCAACAAACCAACAAACCAACAAACCACCAAACCACCAAACCACCAAACCAACAAACCAACATACCACGCTTGCAGAATTTGGGAAATGAATGAGCAAAGTGACCACATGAAAACTGACAAACTCAATCGCAAAGTGGGTTTGTTCGTTTTCTCTTTCACTCCCTCTCTCTCTCTCTCTCTCAAGAGATTAAAATGCAATTAATTAGATTAATTAACCACAAATCCTGTAATTGATTAGATTAACTTTTTAATCACCTGACAGCACTAGTAAAAACCTATAAAAAATATAAATTTTAATATTCATAACTTTAGATAAATTAAATCATCATTGCCAGAAAATGCAGCACAGCAGATTTTTTTTTTCTCACACTGAATCCTGCATTAGTAAAGTCACTGACGAGCAGGACAACCTTAAAAACAACAGAATCACTTTTTAGCAAAGCTTGAAAAATATTTGACAGAAAATCTTTATCTTCCCCGGCCGGGAGTACGGGGTTCGGGGCCCTTTGTTAAGGGCCATCCCTGTATGACCGGAGCAGGAGCTGTGTTCGCATTGCCGGTAGTAAGTCGGACCTGTTTCCGGTGCATGTTGGACTCCGCCAGGGCTGCCCTTTGTCACCGGTTCTGTTCATTATATTTATGGACAGAATTTCTAGGCGCAGTCAGGGGCCGGAGGGGATCCGGTTTGGGAACCACAGGATCTCATCTCTGCTGTTTGCGGATGATGTTGTCCTGATGGCTTCATCAAACCGGGACCTCCAATGTGCACTGGGGCGGTTCGCAGCCGAGTGTGAAGCGGCTGGGCTGAAAATCAGCTCCTCCAAATCCGAGGCCATGGTTCTCGACCGGAAAAAGGTGGTTTGCCCTCTCTGGGTGGGTGGAGAGTCCTTGCCTCAAGTGGAGGAGTTCAAGTATCTCGGGGTCTTGTTCACGAGTGAGGGGAGGATGGAGCGTGAGATTGACAGGCGGATCGGTGCAGCGCCGGCCGTGATGCGGTCGTTGTACCGGACCGTTGTGGTGAAGAGGGAGCTGAGCCAAAAGGCGAAGCTCTCAATTTACCGGTCAATCTACGTTCCTACCCTCACCTATGGTCATGAGCTTTGGGTAATGACCGAAAGGACGAGATCGCGGATACAAGCGGCCGAAATGAGTTTCCTCCGCAGAGTGGCTGGGCGCACCCTTAGAGACAGGGTGAGGAGCTTGGTCACACGGGAGGAGCTCGGAGTAGAGCCGCTGCTTCTCCACGTGGAGAGGAGCCAGCTGAGGTGGCTCGGGCATCTGTTCCGGATGCCTCCTGGACGCCTCCCTCGGGAGGTGTTCCGGGCATCTCCCACCGGGAGGAGGCCCCGGGGAAGACCCAGGACCCGCTGGAGGGACTATGTCTCCCGGCTGGCCTGGGAACGCCTTGGGGTCCCCCCGGAGGAGCTGGAGGAAGTGTCCGGGGTGAAGGAAGTCTGGGAGTCCCTGCTTAGACTGTTGCCACCGCGACCCAGACCCAGATAAGAGGAAGAAAATGGATGGATGTTTCCAATTAATCATAATGATTTTTTGATTGACTTTGTCTCTGCAGCCCAAACCCCCCAACCACATGAAGTGTCTAAAGAGCTCACACAGACTATATCGTACGAGGGTCACTCAAAAAGCTCTAAGACAAATTTAAAAAACAACTTTATTTTTGAAAGTAACAAAATTATTTTTCTACATAACATCCACCTAAGTCAATACACTTCTGCAAGCGACGTTTCCACCCAAAAATTCCTTCTTGATAGAATTCTGGAGCTTGTCTAGTCGACCAGGTCACAACCTCCCTCTTCGCTTCAAGTATGGACTGAAATCTTGTTCCTTTTAAATGTTCCTTCAACTTTGGAAATAGGAAAAAAAAAAAAAAACATCCATAAACATTGTGCAAATCTTCAATAATTTCTTTAGGTTTCCATTGAAGTTTTGTTAGAAATTTAATGTTTGCTCGGACTTCAGATTGGCTCATTTTGGAGGGTCAAAAAAGTGGGTTGTGCAACATGTAACGCAACTCTTTGAATAACAAAGCTAGAATACCACAACTTGTCAAATGTGTTTATCAGTCATCAGTGGAACGATTCAAGGTAATTTTGTTGAACTAGTTCGACTCATTTTGAATTCATGGCATTTGTCTTAGAACTTTTTGAATGGCCCTCGTACGTACACAAGAACAAAGACGACATAACAGGTGTTGCAACTTAAAATCTGGGTCAGATTTAAAAAAAATACAAAACAGTATCTGGGGACAGGCTGGTTCGTCGCACATGTGTAGGTAGTTGGAACTCTCTGGATCCACACATACTCGGCTTATACAACTTATGATTATTATGATATGAATTAAAAGTCTGATATTACACAAAATTGACTCTTTTGAGCTTTAAAGGTGCATTATGTAAGTGGTGCATGGTCCGTCAACTGCCTGTTTTTGTGGAGACGTCACTGCTCTGCCTGGAATGTTCCACAGTGTGGCATTAAACGGCTCTACTTTACGTTTATTCAGTCACAGGTGGTTTTAGAGCTCAAAGAATACCTAGAAAAAACAGACATTCTGACTGTGAGCGGCGTCGCCTCTCCACAGATCTGACCTGTGACTTGATCCGGTTTGGTCTCCATAAAGATGGAAAAGAGAAAAGCATTTGACGGACCCTAGGATGCTCAGAATGCTTTTCAAATTAACTCATTTTTACTCTCTTCTCTTTCTGTTCCATAAGGCTGAATTGTTGTATAATATGAAGTGAATGTAAAAAGAGAAATTCAGTTTGTCAACTGGACAAAGTTTATTTGGTCGAAAACGTTTCGCAGCTCATCCGAGTTGCTTCGTCAGTTCTGGTTAGAGTGCTGATGGACACTGCTTATATCTCGCTGCAGGGAGGAGCTAACTACACTGAAATTATTCTGAAACTATCCCACCTCTTTGTTTTCAGCTTTCTGTCTTTTGTTTTTTCAGTTTCTCTCTGGCGTCTAGTTTAGCATACCCATTCAAACCCTAATGTCTGTTTTCACACCTCTGGACCTGACCTGGCTGCCCTATTGTTTCCTTTGTTTGTTTTGATTTCGGTTTGAGAATGGAATTATAGATGGGAGACAAATTGTGTCTGACTCCCCCATTCCTGTTTAAGGAAGGATTCTCTTTTTTGACAAAAATAGCCTCTTTAAAGGGATATGCCACCCCCAGGTCAAATTTGGGCATCTCCTATTTTCCAGTGCGGAAGAATAAAGACGAATCACGCAGCACGCTGCCAGGGGAATCCCAGTTACGCACCGGGAAGGTGCGTGATTCGGCTGTATTCTTCCGCACTGGAAAATAGTTCCCACCCAAAATGACCAAGTCAAGCTCTCCGTGTTGATTTGCACATTTATTTGCACTCGATATGAATGCGCACTACACAGAAAGTAATTGGGAAACGCATCGAGCAAATTAATTCCTTTTGGCCAAAATCTTTCTCTGGCGACGTTAGACTCCAGTCTAAGGCGGAGGAGCACCAGATACCGCGGCGGTCAGTGGCGACAGACTCGGATAATGGCTGGGTGAGCAGGAAAACGCTTTCCACCACTTATTTTAGTCTCTGGACTGTGGGGAGATGCCCAAATTTGACCTGGGGGTCAAATTTGTCAAATTCCCTTTAACTCCCCTCTCAAACCAGTTCTTTTCCCTGGCTAAGATCTGAACCTCACTGTCCTCAAATGAATGGCCCGTGGCTTTTAGGTGGAGATGAACGACAGATGAAGGTCCACTCTGGCACGCCCGTCTGTGTTGGTACATCCTACAGTTAAAGAGGCTATTTTTGTCAAAAAAGAGAATCCTTCCTTAAACAGAAATGGGGGAGTCAGACATAATTTGTCTCCCATTTATAATTCCATTCTCAAACCTAAATAAAAACAAACAAAGGAAACAAAAGGGCAGCCAGGTTAGGTCCAGAGGTGTGAAAACAGCCATTAGGGTTTGAATGGGTATGCTAAACTAGACGCCAGAGAGAAGCTGTAAACAAAAGACAGAAAGCTGAAAACAAAGAGGTGGGATAGTTTCAGAATAATTTCAGTGTAGTTAGCTCCTCCCTGCAGCGAGATATAAGCAGTGTCCATCAGCACTCTAACCAGAACTGACGAAGCAACTCGGATGAGCTGTGAAACGTTTTCGACCAAATAAACTTTGTCCAGTTGACAAATTGAATTTCTCCTTTTACCGTGGATTCTACCTGGACGACTGAGGGATTCTTCACGTTTCCCTGTACAATGAAATTCTTACTTTGCTGCCCACCCTGGATGCCAAGAGCATGCAAAAAAATTTAAATAGGTAAATAAGATAAAGAGAAGCATGTAACAAATTATAATCAAATAGAAACAATCTTTACCGAATATACACTATGAAAAATATAGGCTAGGTGCTATATACATATTTACAGATAATGTGCAAGTCCATGTCAGTTTCCTCCAGGATTTATTTGTTTGAGCGACGCAGGTGGAAGTGACGCCACTGCCAGGTCGCCTACAGGTCCTTCGATGGGACAAATTTAAAATGCCGCTCATAATTAATTGCGTTAATTTTTATAACGCATTAATTTGCAGTGTAAGTAATTAATCTAATTAATGCGTTAAACTGACAGCCCTACTTTATATATAAACAACCATATTATTATAATATTTGGGATCATAATGCAGAGGGCTTTGCGGGTGAGGCGGGTGGGGTAGATGTCCTGCAGGGAGGGGAGAGAGACACCCACGATTCTCTCAGCTGCTCTCACTTCTCGGTGTAGCTTTTTCCGGCAGGACACGGTGCAGGTGCCATACCACACAGTGATGCAGCTGGTGAGGATGTGACCTATGGTGCCTCTGTAGAAGGTGCTCATGATGGAGCTGGGGCTCTGGCTCTCTTCAGCTTGTGGAGGAAGTAGAGTCGCTGTTGGGCTTTACTGCCCAGTGATGCAGTGTTCTTTGACCAGGAGAGGTCCTCAGAGATATGCACACCCAGGAACTTGGTGCTGCTTACTCTCTCCACAGCAGCCCCGGTGATGGTGAGGGGGGCGTGCTGTGTGTGTGCTCTCCTGAAGTCTACCACAATCTCCTTTGTCTTCTCCACGTTCAGGGAGAGGTTGTTGTTACTGTACCACTTGACCAGGCGGCTCTCCTCGCTCCTATAGTGAGTCTCATCGCCGTCGCTGATGTGACCCAACACAGTTGTATCGTCCGCAAACTTGATGAAGAGGTTGGAGCTGTGTGACGGTGTGCAGTCGTGGGTCAAACTTGACGAAGAGGTTGGAGCTGTGTGACGGTGTGCAGTCGTGGGTCAAGCTTGATGAAGAAGTTGGAGCTGTGTGACGGTGTGCAGTCGTGGGTCAGCAGAGTGAAGAGGAGGGGGCTCAGCACACATCCTTGGGGAGCCCCCGGGTTCAGTGTGATGGTGCTGGACGTTTTGCTGCTGACCCGTACTGCCTGCCGTCTTCCTGTCAGCAAATCCAGCAGCCAGCTGCACATGGAGGTGTTGATCCCCAGCTTGTCTAGTTTGGCAGGTATTATAATTCTCTATCATTCTCTAAGCTGTTACATGGGCTCTGTGGCGCAATGGATAGCGCATTGGACTTCTAGGCATGTAATGGTAAAGGCATTCAAAGGTTGTGGGTTCGAGTCCCGCCAGAGTCGTTCTTTATGTCCTCCCACATTGAATATATAAACAATAGTGGACTATTGATTCTCTATGCATTTAAATGGGCTCTGTGGCGCAATGGATAGAGCATTGGCATGGTGACTGAGTGACTAGCACTCACACCTCACAGCACAAAGGTTCTTCCCGTGTCTGGGTGTGTTTCCTCTGGGTACTGTGGTTTCCTTGTCAACCCCAAAAACATGCTCTATTGGTAAAATCCTCCAGCTGAGGTCCTGACCAAAGCTTTGAGCAATAACATCATGGAGAAGGAGATGGGTGCCTGAAGGATGGGTCAAATGCAGAGAAATAATTTCCCTACAGGGATAAAAAAAGAGGTTGGAGCTGTGTGACGGTGTGCAGTCGTGGGTCAAGCTTGATGAAGAAGTTGGAGCTGTGTGACGGTGTGCAGTCGTGGGTCAGCAGAGTGAAGAGGAGGGGGCTCAGCACACATCCTTGGGGAGCCCCCGGGTTCAGTGTGATGGTGCTGGAGGTTTTGCTGCTGACCCGTACTGCCTGCGGTCTTCCTGTCAGGAAATCCAGCAGCCAGTTGCACATGGAGGTGTTGATCCACAGCTTGTCTAGTTTGGCAGGTATTATAATTCTCTATCATTCTCTAAGCTGTTATATGGGCTCTGTGGCGCAATGGATAGCGCATTGGACTTCTAGGCATCTAATAGCAAAGGCATTCAAAGGTTGTGGGTTCGAGTCCCACCAGAGTCATTCTTTATGTCCTCCCACATTGAATATATAAACAATAGTGGACTATTGATTCTCTACACATTTAAATGGGCTCTGTGGCGCAATGGATAGAGCATTGGCATGGTGACTGAGTGACTAGCACCCATGCCTCACAGCACGAAGGTTCTTCCTGTGTCTGGGTGTGTTTCCTCTGGGTACTGTGGTTTCCTTGTCAACCCCAAAAACATGCTCTATTGGTAAAATCCTCCAGCTGAGGTCCTGACCAAAGCTTTGAGCAATAACATCATGGAGAAGGGGATGGGTCAAATGCAGAGAAATAATTTCCCTACAGGGATAAAAAAAAAAAAGGACTTCTAGGCATGCAATGACAAAGGTAGTCAAAGCTTCTGGGTTCAAGTCCCACCAGAATCGATTTAAGTCTTTAAGTCCTCTCACATTGAAACAGTAGGGGACGTATTACAATTCTCTATCATTCTCTTTGCTCTGTGGTGTAATCAATAGCATATTGACCTTCCAGGCTTTAACTGTGAAGGCATTCAGTAGGGGACTTTTTATGATTCTCTTTAAATGGTTAAGGCCTTCAATGGTTGTGGGTTTGAGTCCCACCAGAGGCATTTTTTTGTCCTCCCTTATAGACAGTAGGGGACTCCTTATGATTCTCTATCATTCTCTATGCAGTTATATGGGCTCTGTGGCGCAATGGATAGCGCATTGGACTTCTAGGTATGTAATAGCAAAGGCATTCAAAGGTTGTGGGTTCGAGTCCCACCAGAGTCAGTCTTTATGTCCTCCCACATTGAATATATATAGACAGTAGGGGATGTATTGTAATTCTCGATTATTCTCTTTGTTACTACGCTGTCTCTGTTGCATAATGGATAGCACATTGGACTTCCAGGCTTTTAAATGTCAAGGCATTCAGTAGGGGACTTTTTATGATTGTCTATAATTCTCTTTAAATGGTTAAGGCTTTCAAAGGTGGGTTCCCACCAAAGGCGTGGGTTGTGTCCTGCATTATATAGACATTAGGGAACTCTATCATTCTCTATGCTAATATGTGGGCTCTGTGGCACTCAAAGGTTGTGGGTTTGAGTCCCACCAGAGGCATTGCACTCGTATTTGCACTGGCTTCATGTTCGTTTTAGGATTCATTTTAAGATTTTATTGTTTGTTTTTAAAGCTTTGAATGGACTGGCCCCAAAATACATCTCTGACCTCATCCAAATCTCCAGACCGGTGCTCTGAGGTCAGAGGGCAGCTCCAGCTCGTGGGCCCTAAGACTAGACTTAAAACTCGGGGGCCCAGGGCTTTCTCTGTGGTTGGCCCTAAGTTATGGAATGCTCTGCCCCCTCATGTCAAAACAGCCCCCACACTGGAGAGTTTTAAGTCTCGTCTTAAGACCCACTTTTATTCTCTGGCTTTTAATACCGCGTGAGTTGTGTGATCCTCTGTGTTTTTTATAATTGCTTTTGTTTTTAGTTATTATTATCACTTTATTTATTGCTATTTTAGTAATGTTTTTATTAAGTTTTATTGTTTTATGTGCAGCACTTTGGAAACTGTTTCTGTTTATAAAATGTGCTATAAAAATAAAGTTGGATTGTTTATGTCCTCCTAAAATTAATATATAGACAGCAGTGTTGTATAGTAACGAAGTAATAATACTTCACTACTGTACTTAAGTACATTTTGGGAGACTTTGTACTTTACTTGAGTTTAAAAAAAAAAGATTACTTTTACTTTTACTTCACTACATTTCTGAATTTAATTGCATACTTTTACTCCACTACATTTTCAATGTGCCGTTTAGTTACTTGTTACAAAAAAAACCCTCTACTGACAGCAAGGAAGTCAGCATGTGCCTGGGCTACTTGCTACTCGCTACTTGCGCATGACAATCAGCCTACACCTGTTGGTTTCATGCAGCTAGTTTAATCAATCAACATCCCTGATGGAAGAGGAGACAGCATCCACGTTGGCTACAAATGAAGGGGGACCTGACGATGAGCCTCCCTGGCCGTACTTAAACACAATGTTCTCTTACGCTGATATGAAGGATTTGTCCTATCGAATGAAGTGCCTCTTGTGCCTTCCAAGAAAAGTGGAAATCCTATCTTACAGAAACTCCCCGTCCAACGTCAAGAAACACATCGAGGTAAGTTCTAGATTAATTAAATTATTAGCGTCTGTATTCCAATATTCAGTAACCATAGCATGGACATTCTAGACACCGTTGTGAAACCTTGAGCATAACATGTAGAAATTAACTTTGTGTGACATTGTTTCGGTTACACAAAGCATATTTGACGATGTTGGAGCTAACAGGCTACCTAGCTTTTTGGGCTCAAGGGAAGGCATAGCTGTAGGCGAAGTGTAACGAATGAGAAAGGGCACACAAGTTCAAAAGGACAAAAAATAACATTAACATGTGCCTACTTTTAAAAATGTAAACAAGCGCTGTGTGTTTGTGCTCTCTAAGTAACAAAGCGAGGGTTAGCTTCAGACTGCCTTTGCTTGATACTTTTACTTGTACTTTTAATTACATTACTTGAGTGCATTTATTTTTACATTACTTGTCATACTTAAGGACAAGATGTTCCAGATACTTTAAGACTTTTACTCAAGTAACATTTCAGTCAGTGACTTCGACTTTTACCAAAGTCATTTTTGGGAGGGCTACCTATACTTTTACTTGAGTTTGATTTTCCAGTACTTTATAAAACACTGATAGACAGTAAGGCATGTATTACATGGGCTCTGTGGCGTAATGGATAGCGCATTGGACTTCTAGGTATATAATAGCAAAGGCATTCAAAGGTTGTGGGTTCGAGTCCCACCAGAGTCGTTATTTATGTCCTCCCACATTGAATACAGTATATATTTGCTAGAATGCTGTCTCTGTTGTGTAATGGATCCGCATTGAATATATAAACAGTAGGGGACGTATTATGATTCGCTATCATTCTCTAAGGTAATATGTTGGTTCTATAGCGCATTGGACTTCTAGGCATGCAATGGGGAAGGCATTCAAAGTTCCTCCCACATTGAATATATAAACACTAGGTGGTTCGAGGTCCCGCTCTTGATCATTCTCTTTGCTCCTCATTTGGCTCTGTGGTGTAACGGATAGCATATTGACCTTCCAGGCTTTAACGGTCAAGGCATGCAGTTGGGGACTTTTTATAAATCTGTGTTCAGATTTAACCAATTCCATTCAAACTCATGTTAAACTGGATTCGGCACACGCCTGTCACCAATTAAAGAGCCTCTGATCAACCCCAAATAAAGTGCAGCTGTTCTAGTAGACTTTTCCTCACATTCTTGTAGCCACATCTTCCAGTACAAGCTCTAGTCCGCAGAGAACTTCCAAAGCATCAGAAGGATCTCATTATTCAAAGATATCAGTCAGGTGAAGGCTATACAAGAATTTCTAAGGAATTAAATATACCATGGAACACAGTGAAGACCGTCATCAAGTAGAGAAAACACAACAGTGACATTACCAAGAACAGGACGTCCGTCCAAAATTGATAAGACGAGAAGAAAACTAGTCAAGGAGGCTGCCAAGACCCCGACAGCAACACTTGAGAACCTGCAGGAATTTCTGGCAAGTACTGGCTGTGTAGAACATGTGACAACAATCTCCTGTCTTCTTCATATGGCTCCAATTCTCTTTCTATTGAAAAAACATCGCCCCTCTCTGTGTAGCTGCTGCTGTCAAGACTCGCCATTTTGGTCTTAAAATGTTCGTATTAACACGTTCTTCATGACTCCCTGCTGAATCGGCGGTGTGGGTGGGAAGTGGCATTACCTTGAACAGCCTCACAACTGATTGGCCCTTTGGTTGCTATGATACTCGTGGTCATAATTCCAAATATGGAAACAGGCTGCAAATGTATAACTATAGCTATAACTGCGAGCCTCGTGAGCTTCTTTGGACTGGAGCTGTATTCTGTATACAGTCCGTGGTTGTGTTGTACAGTGGAGCCTTCACCCCAAAACCCCCACAGAGGCTGACATGGGCAAGAGGAGACGGAGAAACCAGTGTGAAAGTTGTTTGTCTGTGTGTCATCAGGAGCTCCACAAAGAGATGGAACATTTCTTGGAGAGATGAGAGGTTACATCAGCTGCACAGCGCTGGCTCTGTATCCGAGGATGTGACCATGTGGTGTTTTCTATTTTTCATTTTAGTTAAAGGTGCACTGTGGGACTTTTTGGGAGGAGAGTCTCTCACCAGATACAATAAATGTGACAGACCACGGCAAAACCCGCCACAAGTTTCTCCCAGAGAAAAGGAGAAAATTGCGTTAGTTTTTTTTGTTTTTTTTGTTTTGTTTTTTCAAAATTTGTGATTTTCTTTTTTTTTTTTTTTTTTTTTTGGCCAAATGTGCCAGTTGAGAGCATGAGAAGTGCTTTGCTTTAAAAGCATACATTTTGTCCTTGAAATTGGCTAGTTTTTCGGAATCGAGGCCTGTGTAAATTACCATAATTACCGTACTGGCGCTACTGGCCATTCACGTGACGATTAGCGCTCTTTTATTTTCTTTTTCCACCAATCAGCTGTGAGCGAGAAGCAAACCTCGTGGCTACGTGGCATTGTTGGAAAGCTTAGGAACAACACTTTCAGAATCTGTGAATAACTCAAAATGCCTGTGGGACGACTTGTGACTGGTTTTGTCGCAGTCGGTCACATATATGTACTAGGGCAGGGGTGCTCAAACTTTTTTTGACCGAGATCTACTTTTGAGGTTGATGGTGTGCCAAGATCTACTGGGGGGGTGGGATGGGGGGGCTAACCCTGGTTTAGTCCTGGTTTAGACCTGGTTTAGTCCTAGTTTAGACCTGGTTTAGTCTTGGTTTAGACCTGGTTTAGTCCTGGTTTAGACCTGGTTTAGACCTGGTTTAGACCTGGTTTAGTCCTGGTTTAGTCCTGGTTTAGACCTGGTTTAGACCTGGTTTAGACCTGGTTCAGTCCTAGTTTAGACCTGGTTTAGTCTTGGTTTAGACCTGGTTTAGTCCTGGTTCAGACCTGGTTTAGACCTGGTTTAGTCCTAGTTTAGACTTGGTTTAGTCTTGGTTTAGTCTTGGTTTAGTCCTGGTTTAGTCCTGGTTTAGTCCTGGTTTAGACCTGGTTTAGACCTGGTTTAGACCTGGTTTAGTCCTGGTTTAGACCTGGTTTAGACCTGGTTTAGACCTGGTTTAGTCCTGGTTTAGACCTGGTTTAGACCTGGTTTAGACCTGGTTCAGACCTGGTTTAGACCTGGTTTAGACCTGGTTTAGTCCCGGTTTAGACCCGGTTTAGACCTGGTTTAGTTCTGGTTTAGTCCTGGTTTAGTCCCGGGCCCCTGCTGTCAGCTAATCTGTCCCTTTGATGCAGAAATAACATGATAATATGACTCACCCCATAAGAACACGGTCAGCTCCGTAGTAACAGTTTGCTGTGTTGTCGATAGTTCGTGTATCCACGTGTATCGCGCTGTATATCCACAGACTTTAATTATCCGGAGCTCCGGAGAAAGGGACATATCCCGAACGTATCGGCGGTGACTTCCGTAAACATTAAGCACGCTCGCTGCGTGTGATCTCGTCGTGTCCTCCGGGGCGCATGCGCAAAAAATCGAGTTTCACAAAAAATCTGAATTGAGCATTAAGCCCTGACGATCGACTGACACTTGGCGGTCGATTGCGATTGACGCACTGAGCACCCCTGTACTAGGGCGAGGCACGCTTTGCTCAAATATATGTAAAAAAAAATAATTTACAGGGCCTTTAAACTAAATTGAAAACTAAAAACAGAAAGAGACAGAATTTCAAATCAATGAATAACCTTTTAAAACATCCAAAGAGAAAATAAATCTCCCAGTGCTGTCATCTTGTATAATACAATTTGCATGTGGGACTGTTCGTGCTCGTGTTCTGAGCCAAAATCACCATGGCAGTCGTTTCCTTTTTATCAAACTCCTCAGGCCGTTCTAATCAGGCCCAATCAGGTCATCCTTCAGACAATCACGGTTGTCTCTTCAAACTTTCTCATGCATTTGAATTTGAAGCAGAACTATAAACTTCTTTTTCCAAACATGACAAAAATGGCAGATCAGAATATGCCACGAACTGTGAAAATGTGAATGTTCTGACCTGGTTTAGGGTTAATATCTCTGTAATTACTGGGCCGAACCTCGCATATCTGTAAGTTCACAAACTCACGAGAAAACCATCTTGGCGCCCGCTGGTGCGATCGGGCCCGACAGATGGTGGGCGTCCAATCACAGAGCAGCATTGAGGTTTGGGTGGAGCCAAAGTTGAAGTGCCAAAACGAACCAAAACAAATATGGCGATTCTCACAGACATACTACAGTCTATGTCAGTGTCAAGGGGCTCTGTTCACCCTCAGGTCACAAAACCGGAAGACGTTTGGAAACATGCGGATGACGACTTCCTTTGGCTCTGTTGACGATAGTAACTGTGGGAAAAGTGAGTGTGTCACGGTTTTCTTCATCTAGATGTTCAGTAAAGTCCAGTGTCTTTCTGGACGGGGTGGAACTCAGCCTCGTCAAAGAGTTTAAAACCTGGACTGACGTTGGACCGACATCGACATTTAAGAAACACATTAAGCACCTCACAAAAACTGTTAATTTTAACTTAGTGAATTTTAGACAAGTAAGATCCTTTATGACTCTATATGCGGCATGAATGTTTTTACACTCTATGACTCTGTCTCATATAGAGATCTGCATTACCACATGGTCACTTGCTGCTGGCACAACACTCAAACCAGTTGAATCACTTTTTTAAAAAGCTGTGAAAATATTAGACAAGAAACCATTCTCAGCCCACCACTGCACAATTTAGTAGAACTTGTTAAATTTTAGTAATTTTGCACATTTTAAATACGGTTGTTTTATATATAAAGTTTTACATGGACTTGCTCCTCCTCCGCTGCAGGATTTGATCAAAACAAAGACTGTCAGTGGGATGGGAACAAGGGCCACGGCCCAGGGGAACTGTGAGGTCCATACAGACCCCGGGGGAACTGTGAGGTCCACAAAGACCCCGGGGGAACTGTGAGGTCCCGCACAGACCCCAGGGGAACTGTGAGGTCCCACACAGACCCCGGGGGAACTGTGAGGTCCCGCACAGACCCCGGGGGAACTGTGAGGTCCCGCACAGACCCCGGGGAAACTAGGGTCACGGCCCGGGGGAACTGTGAGGTCCCGCACAGACCCCAGGGGAACTGTGAGGTCCCACACAGACCCCGGGGGAACTGTGAGGTCCACACAGACCCCGGGGGAACTGTGAGGTCCCGCACAGACCCCAGGGGAACTGTGAGGTCCCACACAGACCCCGGGGGAACTGTGAGGTCCCACACAGACCCCGGGGGAACTGTGAGGTCCCGCACAGACCCCGGGGGAACTGTGAGGTCCCGCACAGACCCCGGGGAAACTAGGGTCACGGCCCGGGGGAACTGTGAGGTCCCGCACAGACCCCAGGGGAACTGTGAGGTCCACACAGACCCCAGGGGAACTGTGAGGTCCCACACAGACCCCGGGGGAACTGTGAGGTCCCGCACAGACCCCTGGGGAACTGTGAGGTCCCACACAGACCCCAGGGGAACTGTGAGGTCCACACAGACCCCAGGGGAACTGTGAGGTCCCACACAGACCCCGGGGGAACTGTGAGGTCCCGCACAGACCCCTGGGGAACTGTGAGGTCCACACAGACCCCGGAAGAACTAGGGTCACGGCCCGGGGGAACTGTGAGGTCCCGCACAGACCCCGGGGGAACTGTGAGGTCCCCACAGACGCTCTACATTTGGACAAACTGTGCTCTCAGTCAGAGGCTCTAAGTTCTGGAACTCTCTCCCATCATCAATAAGAGAGACTCCAACACTGGACACTTTAAATCACACTTGCAACAGCAGCTAAAGGAAAACCAGACGTGTGGACACTTTTAATGTTTTAATGCTTAATGTTTTAATGTTTTAATGCTTAATGTTTTAATGTTGGTGTTATTGTCAGTTGTCATTGTTTTTATTGTTTTTGCGTTGGTGTTACCTGCCCAGGAACTGCAGATGGAAATGAGCATTCTTGCTATAATCTGGCATATTTACACTGCAATGCTGCAGATGCTCATTAAAATGAACTGTCCCTTTTAAATAAATAAATACATTTTAAAAAAGATGTCATTGTATTCTTTCTTTTTTTTTTCCCCATTATAAATTGCCTATTAATTTGTGTATTAAATTTGTGTAACTTGATAAAAAGACGTCATTGTACCATTCCGTTATGTTCCAACCAGCCGTCTGTAAGTGACATCGATCAGAGTCCTGTCCTCCATGGAAAGCTTCGGCAGGTCGTGAAGACGCTGCTGCTGAATCCACGGTTTTATCACATGCCCAGAGTCGGGAACTACACCAGAAGTCGTCATCCGTATGTTTCCAAACGTCTTCCGGTGAGTATGAGTTTGTGAAAAAGATGCTGAAGGGAAGAGCTTCGTGCATGTGAGGTCAGGGGAGGTGCCTGTGCTTTTCTCTCAACTGGATTTAACTAAGTTAGATTTTTTTTTGTCTTGTTTCGCTGTTGTGATGTTTCGACCAATCAGATTCAAACAGTCGTCATGACATTCTGTGTTTTCTGCTCGTTCAGTGAGAGACATCCCAGATTGAACGCATCTCAGAGTGACACATCTCAGTCTGAGAATCAGCGTGAACAGGTTAGGGCCGATCCAGAACGGCGTCATAAAGAAACGTAAATGTTAAACAAATGTCTGTAAAGTTATTCAATTTCAGAACATTGGACTTATGTGTTGGTTTTCCTCAGATCAGATTGTTGTGGTGATTATTATTGTTGTAATACATCACAGCTGAGGCCTCTGATCATCTCCTCCTTCACAAATGAGAATCACCAGTTGGGTTCCCAGAGAATTCTTTCCTTGTCTCTCTTCTGTAGAGGTGAGAAAATCCCAGTTACCAGTTTCCTAGAAGGCACCATCAGGCATGCTCTCTCTTGTTTGTTGGAAATATTGTTCCTTTGGCTGTGATTTTGCACAATATGGAATAAAACAAGTCTATCTAACCTGTTTCCACAGAATCATGCAGAAACATGCCATCTCCATCTCCAGGAAGTTCCACGGTGTTGCTTTAAGTATAAAACGTGAAATGCTAAAGCAAAGGTACCGCCAATAATACAAATAAAGCACAATATGACTTATACATGGTGGTGGGTGGAGTCTCAGACTGGAGCGTGTGTAGAAGGTGGAGTCTCAAACCGTGAGTAGAAGGTGGAGACACTGACCTGGCACAGAAGGTGGAGTGTCTGACCGTGAGCGTGTACAGAAGGTGGAGTCTCTGACCGTGAGCGTGTACAGAAGGTGGAGTCTCTGACCATCAGCGTGTGTAGAAGGTGGAGTCTCTGACTGTGAGTAGAAGGTGGTGAGACTGACCTTGTGTAGAAGGTGGAGTCTGTGACTGTGAGCGTGTGCAGAAGGTGGAGTCTCTGACCGTGAGCATGAGCAGAAGGTGGAGTCTCTGACCGTGAGCATGAGCAGAAGGTGGAGTCTCTGACCGTGAGCGTGTGTAGAAGGCGGAGTCTCAAACCGTGAGTAGGTGGAGACACTGACCTGGCGCAGAAGGTGGGGTCTCAGACTGTGAGTGTGTGCAGAAAGTGGAATCTCAAACCTTGAGCGTGTGTAGAAGTTGAAGTCTCTGACCGTGAGCATGAGCAGAAGGTGGAGTCTCTGACCGTGAGCGTGTGTAGAAGGTGGAGTCTCAAACCGTGAGAAGAAGGTGGAGACACTGACCTGGCACAGAAGGTGGCGTGTCTGACCGTGAGCGTGTACAGAAGGTGGAGTCTCAAACCGTGAGCGTGTGTAGAAGTTGAAGTCTCTGACCGTGAGCGTGTGTAGAAGGTGGAGTCTCTGATCGTGAGCGTGTGTAGAAGGTGGAGTCTCAAACCTTGAGCAAAAGGTGGAGACACTGACCTTGTGCAGAAGATGGAGTCTCTGACCATGAGTAGAAGTTGGAGAGACTGACCTTGTTCAGAAGGTTGAGGTGGAGTTTCTGAATGACACCTGTGAAAAGAAACAGATCAGGACTCATCAAACACACAACGCTGAGATAATGAACCAATGTCTCTGAACAAAAGTCACATTTATTAGGAAATCTGCTCTGTTACATGCAACCCAGTCCACCTGTCCACCTTCGTCATCCAACGCGATGCACGGAAATTCTGTTACTTTTTTTCTCTCTGTTGGCAGCACAGTGGCTGAGTGGCTAGCACTCATGCTTCACAGCAAGAAGGTTCGGGTCACCCGGGCCTTTCTGTGTGGAGTTTGCATGTTCTCCCCGTGTCTGGGTGGGTTTCCTCCGGGCACTCCGGTTTCCCCCACCAACCCAAAAACTCCTCCAGCTGAGGTCCTGACCAAACCTAAACAACAAAATCATGGGGATGGTCCCCGGGTCAAATGTAGAAACAACTTCTCCTGTGTGAGATCAATAAAAGTCAATCTTTTAATCCTTAACCACTGTAAGACGCTTTGTGTTACATTTTTTTGTATGAAAAGCGCTTTATAAATGTTGTTTGATTGATTGAAGTGAATTCCTAATGCGGCTGGTGTTAAAGATCCCATATTACGCTATTGTGGTTTCCATTATGTGGTGTATTTTGTCTCCACTGTGTTTTTAAACTTCATACATCTTCACTAAAATCAACTGGATTCAGCGCCGGAATTGTCCATTTCTACTGAACAAAAGGTAAAAGGAGCTGTTAACTTGAAAAAATGCTTCATGACATCACAAGGTGGAACAGAGCGTTACTGGAGCTCTGGAGATGTAGACAGACGAATAAAAGAGTTACTCAAACATGTGAATGAAACAAAACACAACTCCAGCTCTGTTTGAGGAGGTAGTCCTGCTTTAGTACTGCTTTAGTCCTTGTTTAGTTCTAGTTTAGTCCTGGTTTAGTCCTGCTTTACTCCTAGTTTAGTCCTGGTTTGGTCCTGGTTTAGACCTGCTTTAGTCGTGCTTTAGTCCTGCTTTAGTTCTAGTTCAGTCCTGCTTTAGTCCTGGTTTAGTCCTGTTTTAGTCCCAGTTTAATCCTAGTTTAGTCCCAGTTTAGTCCTGCTTTAGTCCTGCTTTAGTCCTTGTTTAGTTCTAGTTTAGTCCTGGTTTAGTCCTGCTTTACTCCTAGTTTTGTCCTGGTTTAGTCCTAGTTTAGTCCCAGTTTAGTCCTAGTTTAGTCCCAGTTTAGTCCTAGTTTAGTCCCGCTTTAGTCCTGCTTTAGTCCTTGTTTAGTTCTAGTTTAGTCCTGGTTTAGTCCTGCTTTAGTCCTAGCTTAGTCCCAGTTCAGTCCTAGTTTAGTCCCAGTTTAGTCCTGCTTTAGTCCTAGTTCAGTCCTGCTTTAGTCCTGTTTTAGTCCTAGTTTAATCCCAGTTTAGTCCTGCTTTAGTCCTGGTTTAGTCCCAGTTTAGTCCTGCTTTAGTCCTGCTTTAGTCCTAGTTTAGTCCCAGTTTAGTTCTAGTTCAGGTAGCAGCATTTTAACACAGCGAAAAGCTCACATATTTCATAATTTTGTCAAATATAAGACCTTTAAATTAAAGCTTAGTCCAGTCTTTTCCTGTCTGTAATTAACTTTGTAATTAGTGTTTCTGGGAAGTGTCTTTGTGAGTGTTCACTCCTCTGATGCTGCTGTCCTCCGAGAGTCTTTTTAGTCTTTATAGTCGTATATTGTTTGTGTAATCCTTGGCTCCTTCTTTGTTCTGTACATTTAAGAGGAAAAAGGTCTCCAAGTGATGATGTTGGGCTTTAGGTGCCAGCATTAATTAGACAAAATGGACCCGGGCGAGTGAAGTCGTCGCTCAGAAAGGCTGAAAGGAACGCTGCATTTCTACGGAAGATCATTTGTTCACTGGATTACGGAATTTTAAACAGCACTGAATTTCTCACTTTGAATTTTGAATTAGTTTTATTCTGAATTTTCGGCTACGTTTATATGACGACGGTCTGAACAGAAGACGCAAAAGTGCCGTTGCGTCTTCACTATTTATTCCGCGTTTAGGCATACGGTGACGCAAAAGTGTGTGGAATTTGATTGTGTATGCATGTCAAGCGGCTAGGTGGCGCTGTAATACATTATCACTATGTCCACGTGCAGTTATCCTTTTTTTCTTTTAATTGTCCTAATTTAGTCCTGCTTTAGTCTTCATTTAGTCCTGGTTTAGTCCCAGTTTAGTCCTAGTTTAGTCCTAGATGGGTCCCCGCGCGCCTGAAAGACGAGCTGCCCACTGCTCCTGAAGGATGGGTCAAATGCAGAGAAATAATTTCCCCACGGGGATGAATAAAGTCTGTCTTCTTCTTCTTCTTCTTTAGCCCTAGTTTAGTCCTGCTTTAGTCCTGGTTTAGTCCTGCTTTAGTCCTGGTTTAGTCATGCTTTAGTCCTAGTTTAATCCTAGTTTAGTCCCAGTTTAGTCCTGCTTTAGTCCTCCTATTTAACTAATAGATCACAATGTGTCACCATAAATGGAGTAAAATCCCAGTGTCTCAGCAGTGATGTTGGAGTACCACAGGGCTCAGTACTTGGGCCTCTGTTATTTTCACTTTACATCAATGATTTGCCAAATGTTTGCCCTGAGCTGAATATGTTGATGTATGCCGATGATGCTGTTATTTTTACCCAGGGTAAGGATGTTAGAACTATTACTACCAAACTGACAATCGGACTTAACAAAAGACACAACTGGCTTAAACCAAACTGCCTTATGCTAAACAAGAAGACTGTCTGTACGACATTCAGCAAAAAAAAAAAAGTGAAACATCAAAGATCTCTAGTGTTTTTGGATGGAGAAGAATTGGAGTCAGTGACTCAGTTTAAATATCTCGGAGTAGTGTTGGACTCCAACCTCACGTTCAAAAAACACATTAAAAAAGTTACAAATACTATTAAATTTAACATCCAAAACTTTAAACAGATTCGGCCTTTTATCACAACAGAGGCAGCAAAGTCCTGCCTCCACTGTATGATTTTTTCTCATATTGACTATTGCTTTACTGTGTGGTCATTTGCTGGCATTACTGCACTCAAGCCAATTGAACAACTTTACAAACGATCAATCAAGATACTTGACCGGAAACCTCAGTCCTTTTCATATATGTTCTCTTCTAGAAAAATATAATTTCTTAAACTTTGAGAGACTGAAAACTTTTAAAAACTGTTGTCTAGTGTATCGGGTACTAAATGGTGCTGCCCCGCCACCGTTAGAGTAGTTTATCAAAAAAAGAAACTGTGAGACGAGCACTATGTCCACAGCTAGAGGGGACTGTGACGTTCAGTTCAGGAAGTGCACCTTTGCCCAAAATGTGCTCTCTGTCAAGGGCTGCACGAGCTGGAACACACTGCCAACGGCATCAGGGACAGAGGCACGTTTGCTTCTTTTAAGAAACAACTGAAGGAATGGCTAATTGATAATCAGGTAAGTTGTGACCACTAGAGAGTTCTAAGCACTTTAACACTGGACTACCTCATGTAACTAAGCACTTTACTATGAAACTACCTCATGTAAATGAAGGCACTTTATTATTAAAATTACTTTATGTAACTAAAGCACTTTACTACTAGAACTACCTCATGTAACTAAAAGCACTTTTGTATTAGATCTATTAACTCAAAATCTTTGTAAAACTGTGTCCTGCTTTGATTCTGTCACTGCTTCTGTTGTTATGTTTTCATTGTTGGTCTTTACATGTTTTGTACCTTGTGTTTTATCGACTTTCACCCCTGTTCTGTGGGACTACAGATGGAAACTCGCCTTGAGCTAAATCTGGTGTATTTACAGCACGAGCTGTTCATTAATACATGCTGTCCCATTTAAAGAAATAAACTTAAACTTAAACTTAAACTGCTTTAGTCCTGCTTTTGTACTGGTTTAGTCTTTCGTAAATACGCCGTACTCTCTGCTCTGGCGTGGTTTTGTGTCCGTCATGAGCCTGCTGGAGGCTGCAGTCCCAGGGCTGAAACCCAGAGCCCTCCAGAGCAGATGGCTGTACCCTGCAGCTCAGACCACGGCAGATGTTCACAGATGTGCTCATGCTACACACGACAGGGAGATAAACCGGCCCGGCGTAACCGCGGTAACCACACAGTAACCTCACATAACCTGCCTCCGGTCCATGTGCGACCACAGACACTGGACAGGCCGACTGTGGGAGGCGCTAAGAATAGGGCAGCTTTGGTTAGTGCTTAAGCCTCACAGCAGGAAGGTCCCAGGCAGAGTGTGGAGTTTGCATGTTCTCCCTGTTTCCTTCCAGTTTCCTCTAGCGCTAAAGGTCATGTCCCTGCGGCGTGTAGTGGGGCGGGAGGGTGTGATTTGCACTACGATGTCATGTTTCTCACACTCCCTTAGTCCACTTCTTTATGTGACTAACCGAGCAAGAGTCTGAAAATAAACTCTCGATGAGTTTGAGAGAAGCCGGAAGTTGCCTAAAATTGCTGTCGTACCGGAGCCAAAACATGTACAGCTTATTTGTTTTAAGGAGGAGACGGAGAAGGAGAAGGACGAGGTTTTTGGCCATGGCGTTTTGTGGGGCAGTGGCAGCAACGTCCGTAGAAATGAACGTGTTGGTGCGGAGTCGCAGACAAGAGTGGTGGGATTGCTACGTGCTTCGCCGCTTCACTGATACGGAGTTCATATACTATTTTCACATGACGAGAAGAACGTTTGTGTACATTTGTGAGCACCGACTCACTGGAGGAAACACGCCCAGGTCGGATGAATGCGACCTGGGCGTTCACGCTGAAGTCGCATGCCAAAAGATCGGATATGTATCGGTTTTAGGTAGGGATGCATGATATATCGGCATTAACATCGGCATCGGCTGATATTGCCAATTTTTTCGGTATCGGCTTGATGTGTAAAAGTGAGCCGATATTAACAACCAATATTTGTCAGTACAGTAATCCCTCCAATTAACGTTTTCTCACATTTCTCTCTCGTTTAAATACTCAAACTTTCGTGGGTGGGGGGGGGCAAACCATGGACCAGGAGGCACGCAGTCCGAGCACATCAAACCTCGACGTGAACGAACGCAAGAGCCGTACAAAACCAGGCAAAGAGCCGCACGCCGTGGTTTAATCCTGGTTTAGACCTGGTCTAGTCCTGGTTTAGTCCAGGTTTAGTCCTGGTCCAGCCCAGGTTTAGACCTGGTTTAGACCTGGTCTAGGCCTGGTTTAGTCTGCGTTTAGTCCTGGTCTAGTCCCGGTCTGGTCCCGCCCCCCATCCCCTCCCCACGTCCCCCATTTATAACATCAATCGGCAAAGGTCTCTTAGCCAATCAGGACGCAGAACACAATGTTACACTATAAAAAAAAAAAAAAGTACACTATAAAAAAAATTTGAAATTGAAAAAAAAAAAAAAGTCAGGAGTCAAAACACGTTTTTGAAAAATAAAAGAAGACATTCAAAAATTCATTTTGCATGATTTTCAGTCTGTATAAAATGTTATCTCAGAATTAAGGAGAGACGGAGAAGGAGAAGGAGAAGGACGAGGGTTTTGGCCATGGCGTTTTGTGGGGCAGTGGCAGTAGCTCAGTTGGTAGAGCGTTTGTCCACTGACCCACAGGTTGGCAGGTGTGATTCCAGCTCCCACAGATGAATGCTGCCGTTGTGTCCTTGGGCAAGGCACTTAACCTGCCTCGCCCCCAGTGTCTGCGTACACTGGTGTGTGGTGTGTGTTGTAAAGCGCTTTGGGTGCCTTGAAGGTGGAAAAGCACTATATAAAGATGTGACCATTACCAATTAAAAATAAATAAATAAATATCGGTATCGGCCAATAACAGCAACATTAATATCGGTATCGGCTAAAATTTTCACATCGGTGCATCCCTAGTTTTAGGACCACATATCTTCGGCTACGATCAAATCCGATTTTTTCGCCCCTATGCAACTTTAAAAATAGTCTCACTCCAAAAGCCCATATTTGCCATGTCTAACAGGTCATTCTTAAATGGACCCCCAGACCCCCCTCTTGGTAGATCTCAACACACCGTCAACCTCAAAAGTACATCTTGGTTCAAAAAAAAGGTTGAGCACCCCTGTTTTAAGGTAACATTCATTAAATTGTTGTTGTGTTTTAATAGAATTTTGAAGACATATTTAAAATTTTGCCACTAAAACTCATGTTAGATTTTGTTGGTTGGGGTCTAAAATGTTTGGAGAGTGATGTTGTTCAGATGACTCTTTGTGGTGTAGACGGTCCACAGCACAGCACCAGGCCCCGGGTAAAACTGGAGATGGTATGCTTCACCTGGAATGTTTCACAGTATGGCATTAACTTCATATATTTTTACGGAGACGAGCACTGTATTTTTATAAAACGCAAGATTCGGTGAAATGTTTTAGGAACTTAGCAGTTTATAAAGTTTTAGAAACAAATTTTAAAAAGCAGTTACCACTTTGCAGATTTGCCCTGAGCTCGCAAAACTTCTTCCCCTCCGTGGGTGGAGCTCGGGTCCTCGGAGCTGGAGGCTTCTGCAGAATCTTTACTTTTCCAAATACTGCACTTTTCTGAATGAGTTGTTTTCCTGGGATCTGCTGTAGCCTCCTCCAAAACAAGCCTGAGGAGGTTTTAGAGTCATCCATGCATGTTTGAGTGTTTTAGCGATCTCTCTCAGGCCCTAGTCAAACCCTCTTTGTGGTTAGCTGTAAGATTTGTCTAAAGATCTTTTCTTTTATTTTTATTTTTCTTTATTAGTTTATTTGACAGGGACAATGTGCAAAAACATTAAAGATGCTTTACACCAGATTATAGCTGAAGCTAGTTTCCATCTGCAGTCCCTGAGCAGGTGAGAAATACAATATAAAACGTCGCCACACAACACGGGATTTTTCAATCTTAAACAATAAACGTGCAACCAAGATTCAAAAAGGTTCGTATTTACCCAAAGTTTATTTCCCTAACAATATTTCTAATGCAGAGCTCTGGGTCCAAATTTCTGCCCTGGAGCGTACGCCTACATACGCCTTACCCAGTGCTTGCAGAAAAGTGACTGCCCCTTCTCCCTCAGACCCAGATCAATATCTCATACAAATAATGAATATGCAAAACATGTATCAGATGTCTTGCCTCAGGTGGAGGAGTTCAAGTATCTCAGGATCTTGTTCTCGAGTGAGGGGAGGATGGAGCGTGAGATCGACAGGTGGATCGGTGCAGCGTCGGCAGTGATGCGGTCGCTGTACCGGACCGTTGTGGTGAAGAGGGAGCTGAGCCGAAAGGCAAAGCTCTCGATTTACCGTCGATCTACGTTCCTCCCCTCACCTATGGTCATGAGCTCTGGGTAATGACCGAAAGGACGAGATCGCCGATACAAGCGGCCGAAATGAGTTTCCTCCACAGAGTGACTGGACGCTCCCTTAGAGATAGGGTGAGGAGCTCAGTCACACGGGAGGAGCTCGGAGCAGAGCCGCTGCTCCTCCACGTCAAAAGGAGCATCTGAGGTGGCTCGGGCATCTGTTCCGGACGCCTCTTGGACGCCTCCCTCAGGAGGTGTTCCAGGCACATCCCATCGGGAGGAGGCCCCGGGGAAGACCCAGGACCCATGTTGGAGGTACAATGTCTCCCGGCTGGCCTGGGAACGCCTTGGGGTCCCCCCTGAGGAACTGGAGGAAGTGTCCGGGGCGAAAGAAGTCTGGGCGCCCCTGCTTAGACTGTTGCCACCGCGACCCGGCCCCGGATAAGAGGAAGAAAATGGATGGATGGTATCAGCTGCTCCTCCTCGCTTACACAGACCACATATCTCCATCCTGGTGCCCACAAACACATTCCAGAGAACAACCCCCCATGATAACAAAAAACAGTAATATGTTTG
Organism: Paratrypauchen microcephalus; assembly: GCA_036785185.1. Taxonomy (NCBI): domain Eukaryota; kingdom Metazoa; phylum Chordata; class Actinopteri; order Gobiiformes; family Gobiidae; genus Paratrypauchen; species Paratrypauchen microcephalus. The sequence goes on from JAVJIX010000113.1 coordinate 509,830, forward strand.
AGCGCTCATTCAAAAAATACACAAAACATTTTTTATATGTTGTGTGATAGAGGAATATGATTAAGTATATGCATGCTCCTAAAATGTATATTTCTTCACTCTATAAACCTGGCTTCAGCTGTTTCTTGCCTACAGTAAAATGACTCACTTTCAGACTCTCAAGTGTTCAAAGGATCAGAGTTCTGCACTTCTAAATGTACATTATGAGCAGTGAGTAATATGTTTTTTCACTATTTTCTTGCGCCTCCGTGTCCATCACTCCTCTGCAATCACAGCCTAAATTAGGCAAATTCTCCTGTAGTGGGTGGCAGCTTTAAGTCCACGTCACCCATGCTCCCACACGACTATTCTCCATAAATATACAAAAACATGATACAAAAACATACGGAAGCTGACAGAGGCCATGTTCGTAATGATTATTTTCCACCTTAATAATGAGAAAATTAACTTGAGATCTCGAGGAAACACAGTATCTCCATCGGTAAAGACGAAGCCGGGCCAGTCTTCTGCAGAGGTGCCGCGGACTAATTGTGAAATTATCCCGAATTAAAAGACGTAATGCAATCTCCCCCTGATCAAAATATTGCCTTATCACCTGAACGATTATTATTCCAGACATTCTAATGACCAAAAACACGTCTATTCAGAATGAGAAAGGGAGAAATTCTATTTGTCAACTGGACAAAGTTTATTTGGTCGAAGACCTTTCGCAGCTCATCGAAACTACTTTGTCAGTTCAGAATGAGAAATACCCCTGAAGGTAGATGTTTCAGTTGTTTTCTCAAGATCACGGAATAATTCACTGCGTGCACATGGACGAGTGTAATCCGATTGCAAATGGATTGGGATCGTATTGAATTCATGTGCACAGGCTAAGGATCGTATCGGGATTGGTTTCCCGAATCCGATTGGAACCCCTGGCTTAGGCCGATAGTAATCCGTTCGGTGCCGCCTTGTGCAGGATATCAGATCGGCGTACTGTGCATGCGCGGGAATTTTCACCAGGGATTTCACCCAGAAGTGGCAGGAGGTGCCGACGCCGTCATAAGTAGCGATTGTTGCCGGAAAAGTCAGACGGAATCATGGCTACGAAGAAAGAATGCACAACACGTACACCAATGCTGCTCCGTCAAACTCCTCGTGCTTCATCTTTGTATACCGCCACATAGTTTGTTGTGTTTTTATTGAGTAACCATCACCCGGAAGTTGGACTACAGCGCCACATAGCGTACCGGAGCCGGCCAGGTCACTGACCATTATCCGATTACATGAGTTTCATGTGCACTTGGATCTAAGGACAGACCACCCGCTGAGTAACGGGATCAGATTTGGAGAAATCCAATCCGATCCTACCATGTGCACGCAGTGATTGTTTTGTTTTCTCGAGATCTGGAATTAATTATCTCGTTATTTCGGGATAACAAGGAAGAAAAGTATTGCTTATGAATATGACCTCTGTCGACTTCTGTAAAAACATGATAGAAAAACATGAGCTTCACAAACCTGATGTAAACCTGATAACACTTCAATACAATAAAAGGTTCGGGTGATCTTAGCAGGTAATTCCCCGTAGAAGTCAAATCCCTCTCTTGAAGAAGTTAGCAGTTGTTACTTGGGTTAACTTTGGGTTTATATATAATGCTCTAGTTTTTACTGCTTATTTTGCACTTCTGTCCCCTCCAAACAGCTCCACAGCCGTTTTATCATGAGCTAATTACAAGAGCTAAAGTTTGTTTCGGGGGCAGTTCTGGTGCTATCGTTCACAAAAAAATAAAAAATAAATAAATAAAATACACAAAACACCCTGAGGCCCAGACCGCGGCAGGAAGTCGTCTAATGAAGAGGGAGGCTGCGTGCTGCGACGTAAACATGTCCAAACACCTTTATTTATATCAGATTTTATTTATATAGAATAATGGTTTTGTTTAGCAGGGACAGTGGACATTAATCAGCACTTCTGGAAATGCACCAGAATCAGCCAGAGAGGCGATTTTTCATCCCTGAACAGACGGTAAACATGGTCACCCTAAAAACACAACAGGAGTTACACAATAAAGTGCAATTGTACACAACAGGGAGAATACAAACGGACACTACACACACTAGAGCACAGAGAATACACACACTCACCAACATTTTATGACGTTTTTTAATAGATTGTACGATGTTTTTGGTGTAGATTATATGACATTTTGGAATAGATTATATGACGTTTTTGAATAAACTGTATGATGTTTATAATAGGTTGTAGGACGTTTATGGAGTAGATTGTACGAAGCTTTTGAATAAATTGATGTTTTTGGAGTAGATTGTACGATGTTTTTGGAGTAGATTGTACGATGTTTTTGGAGTAGATTGTACGATGTTTTTGGAGTAGACTGTACGATGTTTTTGGAGTAGAATGTACGATGTTTTTGGAGTAGATTGTATGATGTTTTTGGAGTAGAATGTACAATGTTTTTGGAGTAGACTGTACGATGTTTTTGGAGTAGATTGTACGATGTTTTTGGAGTAGACTGGACAATGTTTTTGGAGTAGACTGTACGATGTTTTTGGAGTAGAATGTACGATGTTTTTGGAGTAGATTGTACGATGTTTTGGAGTCGACTGTACGATGTTTTTGGAGTAGACTGTACGATGTTTTTGGAGTAGATTGTACGATGTTTTTGGAGTAGACTGTACGATGTTTTTGGAGTAGAATGTACGATGTTTTTGGAGTAGATTGTATGATGTTTTTGGAGTAGAATGTACAATGTTTTTGGAGTAGACTGTACGATGTTTTTGGAGTAGATTGTACGATGTTTTTGGAGTAGACTGGACAATGTTTTTGGAGTAGACTGTACGATGTTTTTGGAGTAGAATGTACGATGTTTTTGGAGTAGATTGTACGATGTTTTGGAGTCGACTGTACGATGTTTTTGGAGTAGACTGTACGATGTTTTTGGAGTAGATTGTACGATGTTTTTGGAGTAGACTGTACAATGTTTTTGGAGTAGACTGTACAATGTTTTTGGAGTAGATTGTACGATGTTTTTGGAGTAGATTGTACGATGTTTTTGGAGTAGATTGTACGATGTCTTTTGGAGTAGACTGTACGATGATTTTGGAGTAGATTGTACGATCTTTTTGGAGTAGACTGTACGATGTTTTTGGAGTAGACTGTACAATGTTTTTGGAGTAGACTGTACGATGTTTTTGGAGTAGAATGTACGATGTTTTTGGAGTAGACTGTACAATGTTTTTTGAGTAGATTGTACAATGTTTTTGGAGTAGACTGGACAATGTTTTTGGTGTAGATTATATGACATTTTGGAATAGATTATATGACGTTTTTGAATAAACTGTATGATGTTTATGGAATAGGTTGTAGGACGTTTATGGAGTAGATTGTACGAAGCTTTTGAATAAATTGATGTTTTTGGAGTAGATTGTACGATGTTTTTGGAGTAGATTGTACGATGTTTTTGGAGTAGATTGTACGATGTTTTTGGAGTAGACTGTACGATGTTTTTGGAGTAGAATGTACGATGTTTTTGGAGTAGATTGTACGATGTTTTTGGAGTAGAATGTACAATGTTTTTGGAGTAGACTGTACGATGTTTTTGGAGTAGATTGTACGATGTTTTTGGAGTAGACTGGACAATGTTTTTGGAGTAGACTGTACGATGTTTTTGGAGTAGAATGTACGATGTTTTTGGAGTAGATTGTACGATGTTTTTGGAGTCGACTGTACGATGTTTTTGGAGTAGACTGTACGATGTTTTTGGAGTAGATTGTACGATGTTTTTGGAGTAGATTGTACGATGTTTTTGGAGTAGACTGTACAATGTTTTTGGAGTAGATTGTACGATGTTTTTGGAGTAGATTGTACGATGTTTTTGGAGTAGACTGTACAATGTTTTTGGAGTAGATTGTACGATGTTTTTGGAGTAGATTGTACGATGTTTTTGGAGTAGACTGTACGATGTTTTTGGAGTAGACTGTACGATGTTTTTGGAGTAGACTGTACGATGTTTTTGGAGTAGATTGTACGATGTTTTTGGAGTAGATTGTACGATGTCTTTTGGAGTAGACTGTACGATGTTTTTGGAGTAGATTGTACGATCTTTTTGGAGTAGATTGTACAATGTTTTTGGAGTAGACTGTACGATGTTTTTGGAGTAGACTGTACAATGTTTTTGGAGTAGACTGTACGATGTTTTTGGAGTAGAATGTACGATGTTTTTGGAGTAGACTGTACAATGTTTTTGGAGTAGACTGTACGATGTTTTTGGAGTAGATTGTACGATGTTTTTGGAGTAGACTGTACAATGTTTTTGGAGTAGACTGTACAATGTTTTTTGAGTAGATTGTACGATGTTTTTGGAGTAGAATGTACGATGTTTTTGGAGTAGACTGTACAATGTTTTTGGAGTAGACTGTACAATGTTTTTTGAGTAGATTGTACGATGATTTGGAGTAGATTGTACGATGTTTTTGGAGTAGACTGGACAATGTTTTTGGAGTAGACTGTACGATGTTTTTGGAGTAGACTGGACAATGTTTTTGGAGTAGACTGTACAATGTTTTTGGAGTAGATTGTACGATGATTTGGAGTAGATTGTACGATGTTTTTGGAGTAGACTGTACGATGTTTTTGAAGTAGACTGTACGATGTTTTTGGAGTAGATTGTACGATGTTTTTGGAGTAGATTGTACGATGTTTTTGGAGTAGACTGTACGATGTTTTTGGAGTAGATTGTACGATGTTTTTGGAGTAGATTGTACGATGTTTTTGGAGTAGACTGTACGATGTTTTTGGAGTAGATTGTACGATGATTTGGAGTAGATTGTACGATGTTTTTGGAGTAGATTGTACAATGTTTTTGGAATAGATTATATGACATTTTGGAATAGATTGTACTATGTTTTTGCAATGGAGTGCATGATGTTTTTGGAGTAGATTGTACAACATTTTGGAATACAGTGGTACCTCACCTTACGAATGACCCAACAAACGAAAATTTCAAGTTACGAAACGCCTTCTCGGTAAATTTTGGTCTCTAGATACGAAAGAAAATTCATGTTACGAAACGCGAAATCTCAAAAATTCAAATAATGTGCGCTCAGCCACACACATTATACGCTTTTCTCAGACTGAATTTAAACTTTTCTCACATTTGTCTCTCGTTTAAACACTCAAACTTTCATAGATTTTCAACAAAATGTATTAACAGTGAAGTGTGGGGGGAAGCGGTAGGGGAGAGAAGACTGCGCAGACACGTGATAGCGCAGCATGACCCGGCGCGGAGCTGACAGCAGGTCTAGACCAAGGTGTAAACCTGGACTGGACCAGGACAAAACCAGGACTAAACCAGGACTAGACCAGGTGGATTAAAGCGCTGCGCGCGGTCTATTTCCTGGTTTCCAACTGAGGGGAGCAGCGAGGAGGGGACCGCACGCAGTCTGAGCGCATGAACGAGACCCATGCAAGAGCCACGGTGGTCTAGAGGAGCCGCGGTGGTCTGGACTAAACCAGGACTAAATCTGGACTAAAGCAGGAGGAGCCCGCGGCTCTTGCATGGGTCTCGTTCATACATTCATGCGCTCAGACTGCGTGCAGTCCCCTCCTCGCTGCTTTAATCCACCTGGTCTAGTCCTGGTTTAGTCCTGGTTTAGTCCAGGTTTAGTCCTGGTTTAGTCCAGGTTTAGTCCTGGTCCAGTCCAGGTTTAGACCTTGGTCTAGACCTGCTGTCAGCCCCGCGCAGTCTTCTCCCCCCTCCCCCTTCCCCCCACACTTCACTGTTAATACATTTTGTTGAAAATCTATGAAAGTTTGAGTGTTTAAACGAGAGACAAATGTGAGAAACACAGAACACAATGTTACACTATAAAAAAAGTTACACTATAAAAAAAAAAAAACTTGGATCGGGGCCTTGGAACGAATCAGGCTTTTTCCATTGAAATAGCTACTCAACTTATTGTACTATGTTTATGAAATGGAGTGTATGATGTTTGGTCTCTAACGTTCCGCTCCCGAGAGGCTGTGAAAGGCTCTGGCTGAATGCACTTTTCCTCAGGGGAACGAGGCAGTCTCCAGGGACTGCCCCTCCAGTGAGTCGCTCTGTGGTGGTTCTGATCTTCTGACACAGTGGAGGAGAGGACTGGCCGTGGATGATTTTGTAAATGAGACAGAGGTTGAGGTTTTCCCAGCTTAACAGTCTGTGCTTTTGTAGAATAATTGCAGTGGTGATATCTCATGAGCTTTTTGTCTGTTTGTATAGTGATTCTGTGGGTTTTAGGGTGTTTTTTATTTGCCTGAGTCCAAGTTGTTAAACAGTAATGACGCGTGATAGGACCACTGAATACATGAAAATTTTTGCAGCCTGACATAAGTCTGACATATTAAATCTTACACGAGTGAATATTTTTTTTATTTGAGGCTTGAATGTGAGTTTTGAGTCTACTGTTAAACTGAGGTATTTGATTTCTGACACAGTGTGACGTTTTTCACCAGCCACAAGAACATCTGCAGGTATGTAATGGCGGATTTGGAGAAGAAATTGATTTTAAATGTGTAGTTTGATCCACCGAGGCAACTACAATCAAATCCAAGGCATTAGTGTTGATAATTTAAAGATTTCAAACGTCCAATACTAAGGAATAGACTCGATACTTTACATCAACATTCCCTGGGCATGTGAGGCTAACAGCAAGCACTGCTCTGTTCAAGTTAGACTTTAATCTGAGCTTTATTTTAACACAATCTGACCAAAAAGAGCTGATTTGGTTGGAACTATAACAGGTGAGCTGATTTGTGCTGTTAAACAAGTCCCTCTCAACACTCACAAGCTAACTAGCATTAGCCAACAGTTTTTCAGTGAGTCGCTCTCACGTTTTTGTTGAAAATCAAACTCCGAAAACAGAACCATGAAAAGTCGGACTGAACACAGGAAAATGAAAATGTGCTCTTTGTTATGACCCAAGTGGATCAAACATATTAAAGAGGACACTGGAGGGCGAAAGGGTAACAAAAGTGAGGTTGTTTTTATTTTTAAGTTAATTATAAGTGACTTTAAAAATGCTAAACCCCCTCCCATGCCCAAAAACAAAGTAATAACAAAAAGGTGGACCTGGTGAGCCGGTCAAACAAAACAAAAGGACGCGACACCGAGCCAACCCCGAACAGGGCCGGAAAAGCCAGTGCTAAAGAAAAACGTCCCCAAACTCACCTGACCAAACCAAAAGGTGAAAACGGGCTGACCGGTCCCACCAGGTCAAACACAAAAGGCTAAATGCAGCTAACAGGCATAGGGGAGCGCACGAAGCGACGAGTGTGTGCCCAGGTGCACAGCGAGAGTGAAAGAGCGAGAGCACAAGAGCGGTCTATTTATACCCCGACCAGCCACGCCACTAAACATACACAGATATAAAAATACAATAGGACGCACAAAGGGGCACCAGTACCTCAAATAAATCACTTTTTTTTAGTGCTGTCAGGCGATTAAAAAAATAATCTAATTAATTACAGGATTTGTAATTAATTAATCTAATTAATCGCATTTTAATCTGTGAGAGAGAGCGAGATTGTGAGCGAGTGAGCAAATGAACCCACTTTGCGATTGAGTTTGTCAGTTTTTCTGTTCGCTTTGCTCATTCCTTTCCCAAATTCTGGAGCGTGGTTTGGTGGTTTGGTGGTTTGGTGGTTTGGCGGTTTGTTGAAGTGCGCTCGTTCTATCACCGGGAACGATGGAACTTGTCCGGACGTGTTTATCGTTCAAATGATCCGTCAGGCTGGAGCAGCTTCGGTGATCGGAAAATTCTTTTTGACAAAGCTCGTCCCGTCTTCGTTCTTTTTATAAATAAACTTACCGTTCAAAGGCCCTGGCAACGATTTGCTCGCTGCACACTAAATTTACAATGTGCGCGCATTGAATTGCCGCTCATAATTAATTGTGTTCATTTTTATGTGTTAATTCGCAGTGTAATTAATTAATCTAATTAACGCGTTAAACTGACAGCCGTAGTATTTTTTTTCTTGAGTTTTCAGACAATCTTAAAACATTTTGGTCTGTGTTCGCTCGTGTCACTGATTAACATTTCGTCATAGGCATACATGCAGAACCCCTCACCATGATGTCACTACAAAGTAACAATAATTCTGATTAAAATATCACAATAATAATAAAAAACACTCTTTCTTCTTATTCTTAAGACAATGGAATGTGATTTTCAACAATAACTAGTACTACTTTCTTTTATCTTCTGCGTAATCCTGTAGGTTCCACAGTGCTCCATGGGTATATATGAGTCTCTGTGCTCTTGTACTTGTCCTGATTGTTCTAAAGCAGGGGTGCTCAATACATTGATCGCGATCGACAGTTCGATCGGGGGCCAAGTGTCAGTCGATTGCCAGGGTTTAATGCTCAATTCCGATTTTTGTGTGAAATCTGATTTTTTTGCGCATGCCCCGGAGGACACGACGAGGTCACGTGCAGCGAGTGTGCTCAGTGTTTACGGAAGTCGCCTAAAGTTCCTGTTGTACCGGAGCCAGAACATGTGCAGCTTATTTGTTTTAAGGAGGAGACGGAGAAGGAGAAGGACAACGTTTTTAGCCACGGCGTTTTGTGGGGCTGTGGCAGCAACGTCCGTATGAACGTGTTGGTGCGGAATCGCAGCCAAAAGTGCTGGGATTGCTACTTGCTTCGCTGCTTCACTGCAGGCATGAAAATCCTTCACATAATTTCGCCGATACGTTCGGGATATGTCCCTTTCTCTGGTGCTCCAGATAATTAAAGTCTGTGGATATACGGCGCGATACGCACATACATGTGGATAGGCGAACTATCGACAACACGGCAAACTGTTACGGAGCTGACGCGTTCTTATGGGGTGAGTCATATTCAGACCCTCCAGGAATTCGCGATGTTGCGATTTGCAACTTCAACGCAACTTCAGCCAATCCCCGCGAATTCAGGGCGGTGTTGCAATTTTGACCAATCACCGCAACTTTCCCGCAATTTTTACTAATTTTGACCAATCATCGGCGACGTATTGAATGCCGACCAACTTCCTTCTGTGTAGGAGACATAACTGAGATGAGGTGCACGGTGCGTTTGTGTGTGTGTGTGCGGCAGAGGCGGTGGGTCACGTGAGTGTGGGTGTGCACGTACGGAAGTGTGTGCGTGTAAAAGCGCGCGCTCACCTGTCACACAGAGGAGAGAGTCAGGGTTGGGGTGTAGCCGTATTTTTTGTTGAACGCAAACCATTCATTCATCTTTCACGTTAATCTGTTCATCCTGCTGGTTTTCATGAGTTCCATTTCATCCTGCTGTGCTGTCATAGCTGTGTGCGCTCTTTTTGTAATAAATGCACAAAACGCATATCTGGATCTCAGCGTATCTGTCACCATAGCCTCCTCTTTGCGCGTCACAAATCTGCGAGCCATAGGACCCAACCTCATATTCTCGGCGGCTAAAAGGTTTGAGTTTGGAAGCCGCAACATTCTGCCTTACTTCCGTGTGACAAAACGAAACTGCGGCCGTGTCCCAGTTCCCAGAGTGCACAGCTCGGAGCGCGGCCCGAAGGGGGCTCAGACTACAGTCAAGGAGGTGCACACTTGCTCAGCCCCGACTGCAGTCGCTTAACGACTGCGGTCTTCGGACCGCATGTTAACTGCACATGAGACAAAAAAGAAGTGGGACAGCAGTCGTCGCGCCGGTGTTCTGGCGAAATGTGTGACGCACATGCCCTTCGGGCCACGCTCCGAGACGCGCGCTCTGGGAATTGAGACACGACTTCTAATGGCAAAGAAACATGTCTGCGGCGCCATTTACCCACAAAAATAACAGCAAAAGACCGGGCGAAACAGTTCCCCTCCTAGTAGTAATTTATTTTCGATATTGGTAAGGTTGTTTTAGGACCATATCTGTGATCTCTGTGTCTTTGTATTATTCTTTGTCAGTAATAACTCAGTATTCAAAATATTACTAAATTTTAATTACAAAAAGCGAAAATCGCAACTATTTATCGCAACTTTCACTTCCTCCCGCAACAAAATCGCAACAAAAAACTTAAAAGCTCCCGCAAATTCAGGCATTTTAGCCTGCAACAATCACAAAAAATGCCTGCGAAATCCTGGGGGGTCTGCATATTATCGTGTTATTTCTGCATCAAAGGGACAGATTAGCTGACAGCAGGGGCCCGGGACTAAACCGGGACTAAACCAGGTCTAAACCAGGACTAAACCAGGTCTAAACCAGGTCTAAACCAGGACTAAACCAGGTCTAAACCAGGTCTAAACCAAGACTAAAGCAGGTCTAAACCAGGACTAAACCAGGACTAAACCAGGTCTAAACCAGGTCTAAACCAAGACTAAACCTTTCATGACATTTAGGAAAGGCTGTGCTCTGTCCTGTCAATGGGACTTTTTTAGTACCGATACGTGCGAAAAATGAGGATCTAGTTTATCAATTAGTTTCGTATTGGAGCTAAATTATTCCCTGATTGTGGGAAAGATGGACTGGAGTGGGCAGTGTTGTTTGTTTTAGTTTTAGTTTTTCCTCGAGTGATGCAGAAAAGAGGGAGCCACTGTCTGTGTTCATGTATGTTAGTTTCGATAGTTTAGACAACCCTAGACCAAAACGGATTTTCGCTGTATTATGAAAGTTTGTGGAAAAGAAACACAATGTCACTCTATAATTCGATGTTGCGGCGTCTGGTTACCATAGCGACCATAGACTTTCAGCTGACCGGAATAAATGTCCCACAGATGTACAAATGGGGCTTTTGTGGTTCTTAAATGGCCTCGCCGAGCTCACGGGGAAAACGGACAATTTTTAAAGGTCCCATGACATGGTACTTCTTGATGCTTTTATATGGTGCCTTAATAGTTCCCTAATACTGTAAATGAATCCTGCTCCAAAATAAAGACTCAGTGCATGAGAAAGACACATGTACAGAGTCAGAGTCAGAAAATATCTCTCTGAACAACTCATTCTGGGCCTTGTTGCTTGAATGCAAATGAGAAGGACAGAGATAGGTTAGAGGAGCGGGTGGGAAGGGGGGCCAAATACGCCGCTGGTTCCTTGTTTTAGGGGTGCGCTGTGTGCTGTCTCCCACTTCCGTGTTTTAAGCGTGGAGGAAGAAAGGAGAGGCGTTTCAATGAAAAAAACACATTTTCACAGAAAATAAAATTAAACTACTGCTGTTTCAGAGGTCCAGAGGGTCGGGTAAAGGACTTCTGAGCCTAGAAACACTCGCACGTGCCTCCAGGCAAATAAAAAAACACATTTTCACAGAAAATAAAATTAAACTACTGCTGTTTCAGAGGTCCAGAGGGTCGGGTAAAGGACTTCTGAGCCTAGAAACACTCGCGCGTGCCTCCAGGCAAATAAAAAAACGCATTTTGCATTGCGTAGCTCATTCGCGGTCCAAACTCTCTGGGCGTGATTTACAATGACGGTGGGTAGACATCCAGACGGGGGGTGGAACTGCATTTTTCGATGTGACGTCACATAGTTGCCTTGTTCAGAATCGCCCGTTTGAGCTGTGTTTTTTTCTAACACAGAAAAGGACCGCAAATGCTCAGTTTAGACATTTCGCAACTTTTAGCCATGGGGGGGGGGGGCTAAACAGGGTAGGGGAGCTCACATTAACGTTCACAAACTTCAGAAAGTGAAAATTTCATGCCATGGGACCTTTAAAAAATGAAGAAAGGAGCATTGCCATAGCAATTTAAACCAAAAATATCACAATTTACATGGGCAAACGTCCTCAAAATGTACTTGTAGAGTAATCATGCTGGGGTGCAGATGGTGAAATGTGAGATAGCAAAATGGTTTTAAAGTGGACCTATTATGCAAACTAGGCAAAACTATGCTCTTGACAGGTGGACCGCGTGTGATCCCAGCTCCCACAGATGAGTGCTGCTGTTGTGTCCTTGGGCAAGACACTTAACCCCACCTCGCCCCCAGTGTCTGCGGACACTGGTAGCCCCCATGGCAGAAGATAAATCAAGGCCTGTTGTGACGTGAGCCGTCCTCCTGTGGACCCACCACCTGCAGGAGGATTCATGAGGGCTGGTGCATTGTGTTCTGGGCAGTGGAACACTGCTTGGACTGCTGCCCCCGCGACCCAGAGAATGGAAAAGGTGGAAGAAGATGGATGGATGGAAATTATAACAGAATGGTCGACGGGAGTCAGATTATAACTATAGCAGGCACAATAGGTCTGCTTTATGTCTGCCACCTGCTTCTCTCCATGGAAATGTTATTGCTTTGTTTAGAATGTTCCACAGTATAGATTAAACTGTCTATCACAAGGGCGAGAAGCAGGTTATGGGAATAAGCTGCATTACAGTTCAGATCTGTGGAGAGGCGCCCTGATTTCACAGAATTATTGTATTTTTGAGCGACTGAAACACCCGTTATGAATAAATGCTAGAGGGATACATTTAATGTCATATCATGAAACATTCCAGGGGAAGCAATAACATCTCCATGGAGATGAGTAGGTAACGAACCGTCCACTTGAAAAGTTGCGGCGTGCGCCCTTCAACCTGAGTAAAACACTTCAGACACTCTGCTCTTCTCCATGTCTCTCAATTCCCAAAATCTTACCTCCAGCTCTGGGCCCCGTGTCCGTCACACTTCTCCCCCCGCCTGTGGGTCTCCAGCCAGGGTAATTTCCACTTCCTCCAGCCCGGCGCTCCCTGGCTGCCCCCCTGCGGAGAGCTTTGATGGGCTGAGGCGGGGGTCCAGAGATAAGACACCTGGTTCAAACTGCAGTCGTGTGGATGTGGAGACCTGAGCGGGCAGCACGGAGAACACTGCACCTACAGTTAAGCCCAAAAAGTTCACTTTAAGATGCACTGTGTAACTTTTTGGTCTATGTCAGGGGTGTCAAACATGCGGCCCGGGGGCCAGATCCGGCCCTCCAAGACCTTTAATCTGGCCCTCGGCTGATTTTCTATTGAAATATTTTAATTGTATTTAAATTTTCTATAAAAATATTGGTAATTTTCTGCAGCACCTTTCTGCTTTTCCCACCAGAGCAGCACAAATGAAGACTCGCCTCTTTCCAAACGCTCTTAAAGGACCATCGTTTTGACTGTCGACCGTGACGCCCTCATCAGCAAAATGTCAAAAATGAGAAAAGTGGACGCCGAGTGCAGGATTTTCCAAGAAAAATTGACTAAACCCTACTTGTTCTCGGAGGTGAATGGGAAATCTGTACACTCAGTGTGTTTGCAACAAGTGGCGGGGCTCAAGGAAAATAATCTTTAACGCCGATACGAGACACGGCATGTCGAACAATACAAGAACTTGAACGGAGAATTGAGAAGACAGAAGATAAACGAATTATTGCTGGGACTGAAGAAACAGCAGTCTGTGATAGATTTGTGTTTCTCTGCACAAATATTTGGACTTATTGCTGTTTTTGGGGTATATTTGCCATGAGTTTTCTGATCCGGCCCATTTGGGATCAAAGTTGGATACGGCCCCCGGACCAGAATGAGTTTGATACTCCTTGTCTATGGAGATGTCATTCCACAGTGTGACATTAAACAGCTGTCCTTACTAGGGTTGGGTGGTAATACGGTAATACGGTATACTGCGGTATCTAAAAATAGCAACGGTATCAGATTCATTACCGTCATTAAAAAAAAAATCTTGCCCTAATATAATATTAACTATAATTAATTTAATGCCTAAATAAAGAGTGTTTGTCCAGCACCTATGTATGTGTGGTTGTGTTTGTTAATTTAATACTATTACAGTTTAAAACTAATATTACTATCGGAGAGATGACGTTCGATGAAGTTCCTGGATGTTGCGTCGTCACGTGACATTACCGCTCAGAAGGAGGAGGAGAAAAACAAGACAACATGGCAGGCCGCGCTGAGTTGATCCCAAAGTAAAACACAACATCTGCAATTTGGCAGCATTTCGGATTTCGGCCAAATGACAAGGGAGAGTGTGAGAAGTTTTCGGGTTTCTTATTTCAAACGCAACTTCCACACGAGGCTGTTATTCTGGGAGATGAAGACCCCCTTCTTTGGTGGAACGAGGGTTGCCCGAAAATACCTGTGAACTCCATCGGAACGGGTCTTCAGCACCGCGGGCAAAGTTGTCAATCCACAACGTGCCTTACTCAAGCCGGAAAAAGTGAACATGCTGGTTTTGCATTCAATAGCTTAATATTTTTATTTTCAATAAGGAGTAGCTTTTTCTGATAGACGAAAACGGTCCGGGATGTTGTATAGTTCTACGTTTAATTTATTTGATTCATGTTAATAGATTTTAAAAATATACAAACGAGCAGTATTTTCCACTGCGTTCTCAGGACAGGGTTATACATGCACATTTTCGGTTATGTCTTGTTATTTATTGTTCAGATTTTCTTATTTGATAAGATCAAGTATTTTATTTATTTGATTCCTGTTGGTTTGTTAGCTTTAGCCCACAGACAATGTCATTTCGTTCCGTCGGTTGGCTGCTGTATTTGCACTTTAAACATTTGTTAATAAAAGTTACTAATTTTGTACATGTTTTGTTATGTTTTCAGTATCATTAGGCCTATGTAATGCTTGCTATTCTGTTTCTGAACGGTATAGGTGCAAGCTGCCATTTGGCGAGGCGACTCCACGGTAGTGCTATGAAGTGGTAATACCGTATACCCTGGGAAAATGTGGAGACGGTTTAACGGTATCAAAATGTGGATACCGCCCAACTCTAGTCCTTACATTTACTCAATTACAGGTGGTTTTAGAGCTCAAATACCAAAAAAAAACAAAAAAACATTCTGACTATGAGTGGGGTCGCCTCTCCACAGATCTGACCTGTAACTGTGTCTGGTTTGGGCTCCATGAAGATAGAAAGTTTTAATACCATACTGTGAAAGCAATAACATCTCAAGCATTTGACTGACCCTCCACCAGAAAAGATTTTTAAACGTCCTGTTTCCAAAATGTGTCTCGTCAAAGTACAGATGGAGGTGGGACTTTCGGCTCTTTTATGAGAATCTTTTGAATCTGTTCGTGTCAAAGAGCCGTTCAAAAGACTCGCTCTTTTTATATTTATTTATACAACAGAATAAAATGGCCAAATAAATTTGTCAACAGGACAAAAGTTTATTTTTATTTTATTTATTTAGTTTACGCGAAACGTATTCCACCAAATAATAAACTTTTGTCCAGTTGACAAATTGAATTTCTCCTTTTGCCGTGGATTCTACCTGGACTGAGGGATTCTACACACAACAGAAGACAATGTAGCCGTGTCTCAATCCACAGTGTGCACAGTTCAGAGTGTGGTTTTAAGGGCACTCCGCAGACCGCATGGGCGACGGCGAAATGGGACAGGTCCCGCAACTACCAGACACAGCCGCCGACTCCATTTTCTCCCGTCGAAGAAGTAGCGCGCGGTACATGCTGGGATATATGACTGCGCGAAGTGTGCACGGATGCACAATTGGTCCACGCCCGGATTTCCATGGAAACGACTGCGGTTTTCAGGGTGCATGGGACAAAAACGAAATGGGACAGCAGTGGTCGTGCCGGAAGTGATGTATGTACCATGTCATGGGACCTTTAAAGATCCCATGACATGGTACTTCTTGATGCTTTTATATGGCTCCTTAATGGTTCCCTAATACTGTAAACGAATCCTTCTTCAAAATCAACACTCAGTGCATGAGAAAGAAACATGTACAGAGTCAGAGTCAGAAAATCTCTCTTGAATGCAAATGAGACAGACAGAGATAGGTTAGAGGAGCGGGTAAGGGGGGGGGGCAAATACGCCGCTGGTTCCTTGTTTTGCGCTGTGTGCTGTCTCCCACTTCCGTGTTTTAAGAGCGGAGGAGGAAAGGAGAGCCTTTTCAATGAAAAAAAAAAACACATTTTCACAGAAAATTAAATTAAACCACTGCTGTTTCAGAGGTCCAGAGGCTCAGATAAAGGACTTCCGAGCCTAGAAACACTCTCACGTGCCTCCAGGCAAATAAAAAAAATGCATTTCGCATTGCGTAGCTCATTCGCGGTCCAAACTCTCTGGGCGTGATTTACAGAGACAAAAGTTCAAAAAGTTCAAAGTCAGCTTTATTGTCAATTCTGCCATATGTGTTCAACATACAGTGAATCGAAATTTTGTTTCTCTCTGGCCAGGTAGTGCAAAAAGACAGTGTACAAAATACAATATGAAGACAAAACACAACAAAAAACTATCTAAGACAGAGATCTAAGTTAAAACTAAAGTCTACGGTCTAAAATCTTAAAACAGTGCAACATAATAAATAAACTATACTATATACAGATTTCCAAAGTGTGCAGTGTGCATCAAAAATGTGCAATGGAAGATACAGCAGTGACTTGGTCATGTGCAGTGGAATGTGCATAGGAGTTAAGATAAAATAAAAATAAATGTGCAACAGTAGTAATTCTAGTGCAGTAACAGGAGTAAACAACAGTACTAAAAATTCCAGTAGTAAATGTAAGTGTGCAATAACAGTAGTAAACAACAGTGCAACAGGAGTAAAATCCAGTAGTAAATGTAAATGTGCAACAGTGCAACAGTCGTCCTTAGCAGCAGTTTTTTTTTTTTTTTTTTAAAGTGTCTAGAGTGATAGGTCTTTTTATGGAATACAGGTTATGCCAATATGCGGGGTGGGGGGTGGGAGATGGGTAAGGTGGGAGTTCGGGTGTGAGTTCGGGTGTGAGTTCAGCCTCCTGACAGCCTGGTGGATGAAGCTGTTTGAAAGCCTGGTGGAGTGGGCCCGGAGACTCCGGTACCTTCTCCCCGAGGGCAGGAGGCTGAACAGGCTATGTGCGGGGTGGCTCGGGTCACCCACAATGCTGGACGCTCTGCGGGTGGGCCGGGTGTTAAAAATGTCTAGGAGGGAGGGGAGAGAGACACCAGCGATCCTCCCAGCTGCATTCACTATGCGCTGCAGGGCTTTCCTGTTCTGTTCAGTGCAGCTCCCGTACCACACAGTGATGCAGCTGGTCAGGACGCTCTCAATGGTGCCTCGGTAGAAGGTGGTCATAATGGGTGGAGGGGCTCCAGCTCTCCTCAGTTTGCGGAGGAAATAGAGGCGCTTCTGAGCCCTCTTTGCCAGTGATACAGTATTCACTGTCCAGGAGAGGTCCTCACTGATGTGCACCCCCAGGAATTTGGTGCTGCTCACCCTCTCTACAGCAGCACCATTGATGGACAGTGGGAGGTGCTGGGTGGGGCCTCTCCGGAAGTCAACAACAATCTCCTTGGTCTTTTCAACATTAAGAAGGAGATTGTTATTGCTGCACCACTGGGTCAGAAGGCTCACCTCACTCCTGTAGTTTGTCTCATCGTTATTAGAGATGAGACCCACCACAGTCGTATCATCCGCAAACTTCACTATGTGATTGGTGCTGAACGCTGGTGAGCAGTCGTATGGGTCTGGTATGGTATGGGTCTAGGGTGGGGGGGAGGATGGATTTGATGTGTGCCATGACTAGCCGTTCAAAGCACTTCATGATGATGGGGGTCAGTGCAACAGGGCGATAGTCATTAAAAGTGGCCGGAGTGGGCTTCTTTGGCACGGGAACGATGGTAGTGGTTTTGAAGCAGGAGGGAACGACAGCCTGGCTCAGAGAAGCATTAAAGATGTCTGTGAAGACATCCTTGAGCTCCTCTGCACAGTCTTTCAACACACGACCAGGAATGTTGTCCGGGCCTGCAGCCTTGCGGGTGTTGATCCTGGAGAGTGTCCTCTTCACGCTGGCTGCAGACACACACAGGGGCTGGTCGTGGGGAGGTGGTGGAGTTTTTTGGGGCCGGGTGTCATTTCCTGCCTCAAACCGTGCAAAGAAGCTGTTGAGGTCATTGAGCAGGGTGATATTATTGTCACAGGTCTGTGGCAAGGGTTTGTAATCCGTGATGTTCTGGATGCCCTGCCACAGACTCCGTGTGTCCCTGCTATCTCTAAAGTGTCCGGTTATTTTCTGTGTGTATTTGTGTTTGGCTTTCCTGATTCCACGGGACAGGTTGGCTCTTGCTGCCCTCAGATGGGGGACATCCCCAGCTCTGAAGGCAGCGTTCCTGGTTTTTGTGTGTGTGACATCACCAATGCATTTGGTGATGTAGGAGGTCACAGTGTCTGCGTACTCCTCAATGTCAGTGTGATTGTTGTATGTGGCGGCCTGTTTGAACACTGCCCAGTCTGTTGTACCGAGGCAGTGCTGTAGTGCAGACGAGGCCCCCTCTGGCCACACCTGGATCTGCTTCAGATCCAGGTAAGAGACCCTTACACGGGGTCTGTATGCCGGTCTGAGCACAACAGAGATGTGGTCAGAGAGGCCTATGTGGGGGAGGGGGTAAGCCTTGTATGCTCCCTTGTGTGTAGTGTAAACCATGTCCAAAATGTTGTTTCCCCTGGTTGGGAAATCAACATGCTGATGCATTTGTGGCATGACAGTTTTGAGGTCTGCATGATTGAAATCCCCGGCAAGGATAAAAAATCCGTCCGGGTGAGCAGTCTGTTGCTCGCTAATAGAGTTATACAACTCATACAGTGCCTCTCTTCTATCAGCGCTGTTCGGTGATGGGGGGACGTAAACAACCACTAGCAATATTGCCGTGATTTCACGCGGGAGATAAAAAGGCCGGCACTTCAGAATCATAAACTCCACTAGGGGTGAACAGTGTCTACATACCACCACAGCGTCCCGACAATAAGTGTCCCGAAGAAAAATTATTAAACCCCCTCCGCGGGATTTAACTCCGGGGACACCGCTAGCTCGGTCCGAGCGGTAGCATGTTAGCTCGTCCAGGCGCACCGCTGAGTCCGGGATGTTGTCATGGAGCCATGTTTCCGTAAAAACAAAAACACAGCACTCCCTCACGTCGCGCTGGGCAGCCCTCAGTCTGATGTAGTCCATTTTATTGTCCAGAGACTGCACGTTGGCGAGGAGAATGGATGGAATGGCCGGCCGGTGCGGGCTAGCCGTTAGCCTAGCTCTGATACCGCCGCGCCGGCCTCGCTTCTGCCTCCTCTCACACCGCTTGCGGCGTCTCCTCTCCGGGCGGGGGGCGGCAGGCGAGTCCGGTGTAGCAGCGTTAGCAGCATTAGCAGCAGGCCGGCGGAGTAGTCCGAAGCGCGCCAGCTTCTCCTCTAGTACAGTGTCCAGGGAGTTGTGCTGGCCAGTTCTGCCTATGTCCAGCAAGAACTGCCTACTGTACTTGTTAGAAAACACTGAAGACGAACAAGATAGACTAGACAAAGACGGTGAAAACACTACGCTATCGGCCGGACGAGGGGCCGCTGCGTCTTCACGCGCCGCCATCTTGTGTGTCGGCGGTGGGTAGACATCCAGATGGGGGGAGGAGCTGCATTTTTCGATGTGACGTAACATAGTTGCCTTGTTCAGAATCGCCCGTTTGAGCTGTGTTTTTTTCTAACGCAGAAAAGGACCGCAAATGCTCAGTTTAGACATTTCGCAACTTTTAGCCATGGGGGGGGGGGGCCTAAACAGGGTAGGGGAGCTCACATTAACGTTCAAAAACCTCAGAAAGTGAAAATTTCATGCCATGGGACCTTTAAAATCACGTACTGTGCACATTGCAAACTGATACACGGCTTGTGAGAACTCCACTTGCTAATTTTTTATTTATTTTTTGACATTTTTTATTCATCCCCGTAGGGAAATTATTTCTCTGCATTTTACCCATCCTCCAGGAGCAGTGGGCAGCTCACCTTTCAGGCACCCATCTCCATGATCCTGTTGCTTAGGTTTGGTCTGGACCTGGAGGATTTTACCTGGAGCATGTTTTGGGTTGGTGGGGGAAACCGGAGTGCCCGGAGGAAACCCACCCAGACACGGGCAGAACATGCAAACTCCACACAGAAAGGCCCAGGCGACCCGGGGATCAAACCCGGAACCTTCTTGCTGTGAAGTGTGAGTGCTAGCCACTCAGCCACCATCCCGTCATGGTCAGAGACTCCACCTTCTGCACACACTCACAGTCTGACAGTTCAGCTCAGTGAGTGTATAAGACATATTATTGTGCTCTATTTGTATTATTGAAGTACCTTTGCTTTGGCATTCCACGTTTTAGTGCTTAAAGCAACACCGTGGAACTTTCTGGAGATGGCATGTTTCCTGCCTGATACTGTGGAAATAGACTGGATAGATCAAGGCTCAGATCTGTTTTAGAATGGGAGTATGTTTACTTTCTGAAATGATGCAGAATGTGAATAAAACGTGGCACTACAATATTAATCAAAAAAGCTGTGAAATGTTTTCTGTGCACATCTCACTGCTGCTGCTGCTGCTGCTCCTGTGTCGGTTCAGAGGAAATCGGTGTAAAAATGCAAAGCAGCAAATAAAAAAATATTTGGTTCTTTAAAAAAATTTGACTCGACAGAGGCCTGTATATGATTGATTTTTTAATTATTATTATTAAAGTGTCTTACATTTGTGTAGGGTGACCACCGGCATGAAACAGGAAAGGAGGACACTTGTGTCCAAAAAGGAGGACAAAGGCCCTAAAGTGAGGGGGGGGGGATTATTATTATTATTATTATTATTATTATTATTATTATTATTATTATTATTATTATTATTATTATTAACGAGGTCCAACGTGCTCCATAAGCATAAGAAATCCAGGGTTCTCTACAAAGGCGAATGGTAAGTCACTCATTGCGATCATTTGTGCTCCTGGCTGTGTTCTCCTGGGCCTTCGCACTGTCAAGGGGCATTTTTTTGTCTCCTTTTCAAACTCTTCTGCAGCGTGAGCTGACTCGTCTTTGGCTGGGTTGCCTGTAACTCGCTGTATTGTGTCGGGTGTTTGTTTTTGAGGTGCCGTATCGGTTTGTTGTGTTAAATGTAGCCCTTTCCTTTCCACCCCTCACAATCCCAAGTTTACATATCCCACCGTTTGCTATGTCAATGTTGTTGTCATCAACTTTATAGTATTTCCAGACCGCAAACATTATAGCGTTCTTTTAGTGCTAATTATAGCGCTCTTCTCTTCTCTGTACTCGCGCTTTGCGCTTCGAGCTGCTTCCGTGCATTTAACCAATATTGTGTCATGTCGCACGTGTTGATGTTTCTGTATGAAGTCTCACTCTGTGCCACCGCATAACCATAGATCTCATCTAGGATATGTTAAAAAATAATAAGAATACTTGCTACTAGCAAGTGTAAATAATGGGTGGGGATTTATGACGATTTATGCAACGGTGGGCGACGACGGTCTGAAAGGAAGACAAAATGTAAAAAAGGAGGACACGTGACAGACGGCTGGACAGACAGCTCTAAAACCGGACTGTCCGGACGAAATCCGGACGAATGGTCACCCTACATTTGTGCCCAGCCTACATGGGCTCACAAGACTCTGTAAATGGATTCAGACGGCTACAGACCGATAAATGAACAAATAACTGCTCTGCAAAAACATACTTTAGTCATACAGGATATATAGTACTTGTGTCCTGTCCCAGGCTCTAGTCATGTAACCAACCAAAACAAAAACCTCATTATAAAGCCAACTCATAATTTTTATTCTCCTGCAACCAAAATACACCAGGGTTTGATGATTGTAGAACAGTAAATAAAATATTCCTCAAATCAGAACAGAGTGGACAGTAAAGAACAAACTGAAACTCGTCCTTTACCACCCCAGCCCACAGCCTCGTCCTCCTCAGGGCCTTTGACCCGACCCACCTCCACAGCCAGGGCCAAAGAGATTCACTGTTTTTAAAAGAAATAACCAAAAAGAAGTCCGTATGTCTTATTACAGCCTGCAGTGTTTCGTCTTAAGATGGGTATTTTTTCTTTTTATTAAAAGTCGTGGCTGTTGTTTTCCTGTGGTTATTTCTGGGGAGTTGCATGATCCAATATTCCGTGGAAATGGAAATGATAATTGCTCCAGATCTCACCTTTGCATGAGGTCCTGAGAGGAGGAATTTAAAAATCACACTTTTATCTTTATATGCTGCATTCACTTTTAACAATATTAGAATGGTTTTCCCTCATTCTTTGTATATTTTTCTTCTTTATGTAACCAAGATGATCAATTAAAATCTAATTTTTAGGGGCCTGCCGGTCCCAGGGGGCCCCAGGGGGCTGTTGTACATGTTCTTGTTCTAGAGGAAACCAGTCGTCTCAGAACAAAACGAATTCTTGCAATATTTTTGTCACAAATTTACTCCTGAGGCACTCAGTTTTCCCTTCTGCCCTGTTTCTAAGTCTAGTTATTGCCACAGACGTAAGCGAGTATGACGTCACCACAGCCTCAGCTCAAATAAAGCTCCTGTTGCTAACGGTTACAGGAGCGAATCTGGAGCCAGGTCCATATTTGGAAACCCGACCGTGAGTATCATAGAATCCACAAGAGCCAATCATCATTGAGGTCATTAAATGCGCCCGCCCTCCTCACCGGAAAGCTGTCAATCAGACCTGTTGCGAACGCTAGCAGGAGGGTCTCTGATTGGTCCGTTATTTATGTTCAGATTTTGATTTAAGGACAAAAGAGAAATGAAAAGTTCAGGATCCTGTCGCGGCTTCAGAAGAACATTTAAGACCAAAATGACGAGGCCACAGCAGCAAGAACAGAGATCTCTGGCCTAATTAGAACGGCAGGTAAGTTCACGGGTGTGATGTCCCTCTCAGTCCTCAGGCAAATGCCATTCTTGATGGCAGTTCTCACGCACTGAACAGTGAATACGTCCTCCTAAATTCTGGAAGGAGATTCAGGCTTCTTCTGTGCAGAACCGTTATAAGCACTCCTTCGTCCCCATATCTATGAAGATACTTAATAACCAGAGACATAGGTGATTGCTTGCAGCGATATGGACCCTCGTAGTTAGCGTTTGGGGGGTATTTTTAGTGAATTGTAGTGAGTGAATGTGTCTGGCTTGGGGACTGATTTTACATTTATGATAGGATGAATGTGTATATGTACTTTTTTATAAAGTGGTGGTGCATGGTATGTGTGAAGGGTAATGATGGTGGGGATTAACCTGGGAAATCCCAGGCTGCTTTCGTTCGTTCCAATCTGAAAGACAGCCTGGCAACTATGGCAAGTGAGCTCTCCCGATTCTGGGAGCCCATCAGAGAGCGGGGAGGGGTGGAAAGACGGTGACGCGTACTACGTGACAAACGGAAGCTTGTAGTTTGAACTGACAACTGACATGATTGGCTGTGGGCTATGTATACGCCAAATGATAGACATTCGTAACGCCCAATAAACGGCAGTTGGCGATCGTAAAACACACCTCCGCTACGAGATATTTCAAAGGTGGCTTCCAGACCATATCTCACTTGTGATATGGTCAGGTGTAAAGCAGGCAAGGTGGGGATGGGGAATGATGGGAATGTTAGTGGTAATGCTGGAGCGGGTGATGGTTTGGGGGGATGGTCGAGGGCGGGAGTGGGAACACCCAATGTGTCTGTCACTGCGGTCACATGGTATCGATCATCATGGTATGGATCGGATTGGATTTCTCCAAATACGATCCCGTTACTCGGCGGATGGTCAGTCCTTAGATCCAAGTGCACATGAAACTCGTGTAATCGGATAATGGTCAGTGACCTGGCCGGCTCCGCTACGCCATGTGGCGCTGTCGTCCAACTACTTCCGGGTGATGTCTACTCAATAAAAACACAACAAACTATGTGGCGGTATACAAAGATGGCGCTCGAGGAGTTTGACGGAGCAGCATTGGTGTACGTGTTGTGCGTTCTTCGCAGCCATGATTTTCTCTGACTTTTCCGACAACAATCGCTACTTATGACGGCGTTGGCACCTCCTGCATCTTCCGGGTGAAATCCCTGGTGAAAATTCCCGCGCATGCGCAGTACGCCAATCTGATCGGATATCGTGCACAAGGCGGCACCGAGCGGATTACTATCGGCCTAAACCAGGGGTTCCAATCGGATTGGGGAAACCAATCCCTATACGATCCTTAGCCTGTGCACATGAATCCAATCCGATTCCAATCCGTTTGCAATCGGATTACACTCGTTCATGTGCACGCAGTGAGTGTCTGTGCCAACACCGCTACCTTTTTATCTGATGTCATGTATGTATATTGTATGTTTTGCGACCTTCTCTTACCGCTAAGACAAATTTCTCCCTGGTGGAGACTAATAAAGAAACCTAACCTAACCTAGAAGAGCCACAAGATCCAAATGGAAGTCACTGGGAGCCAGGGTCAGAAGGAGCCGGAAGAGCCGCCTGGCGCACTTCCTGTTTGGAACGCGGAGGCTAGCGCGTTAGCTCTGTCCATATTTATCCTCCTGGGACCCAAAGAAAAAAAGTGTATCTAAATTATTATTATTTTAATTTTCTATTTGGAGGTTAATGAACACCTTAGCATTTACATTTTATTTTTTATTCATAATGTTGTAACATGTCCTCTGTAAGGGACTGTAATAGTGTTAAATCCACGTGAAGTTAACAGTCTAACAAAAACATTTTTTTCGGTCGGTTCTACAGTCGCCTCAAAAGGTTTTTAGACTCCCTTTTAATTTCTTATGTATTTATTTATTATTATTCTCTTTTTTTTTTTAAATCATAGTGCAGCCACAAACTAGAGTCTATCTAAAAACTTTCAAAATACACTCAATAGACTCAATAACTCAATGTCCACTATAAAGGACACAGATGAATGGGCCGGATCGCAGGAGGATATACAGTCTGTGGTTATTACACTAGTGTGGTTTAGGAAGAACAAAACCTGTGTGTGTGTGAGTACATGACTAAAATATACCTGTACACACCAGAAAAAGTGTACATCTCCTTTAACACGTGTTTTAAACTAGTTCAAACTTGTGTGCATGGTACAGAGCTGCTAAAAATGCCCCTGCCCCCCGTTGGGCAGGTGCACTGCGGAGTGAAGTTGAGCTGTTTAACTGGGTTTCATTTCTCTCCCTTCGTTTAAACCCAGGCGTCCCTCGCAGATATTTGACTCTCAGATAATTGGAGCTCATTTTCTCCGCCGGGGCACTGCTCTGTCTGCGCTGCTCCTGGAGCCGGCTGTGCTGATGCGGCTCATTGATTCTGTCTGTTCTTTTGGCAGCTGTGTATGAAGGGGTGGTCCACGAGAAAGGAGATGTTCAGTTTAAAAGTACTAATCGAAAAAATAATTGCCATCTGACATTATTTGAAGTGATCATTGTGCACACGTACATCATGTCGTAAGTCCAAACCGTTTCCCCATCTCTTGACATCAGGTGGTAATGTGGAAGTGGTGTTTTTAGTACGTATGGCAGTCCATCAGAAGATTTTCAAGATTTCAAGATTGTTTATTTGTCATATGCAGGATCAACACAAAGTCACCAATGCAATGAAATGCTTAGTATTTTGGTAGAACCCTTTTCATGTTAGCTCTATTGAAATCCCCCAACACAATGAAAGCTGCATCAGGGTGTGAGTTTTCAAGTCCGTTTATAATCCCAGTTGTTCTAGGGCAGGAGTGCTCAGTGCGTCAATCGCGATCGACCGGTAGCTCGGGTGCCAAGTGTCAGTCGATCGTCAAAGCTTAATGCTCAGTTCAGATTTGTGGATTGTGAAATCCGATTTTTTGCGCATGTGCCCCCGAGGACACGATGAGGTCACACGCAGCGAGCGTGCTCAATGTTTACGGAAGTCACCGCAAGTCACCGCCGATACGTTCGGGATATGTCCCTTTCTCCGGAGCTCCGGATAATTAAAGTCTGTGGATATACAGCGCGATACACGTGGATACACGAACTATCGACAACACGACAAACTGTTAATACGGAGCTGACGCTTCTTATGGGTGAGTCATATTATCGTGTTATTTCTGCATCAAAGGGACAGATTAGCTGACAGCAGGAGCCCGGGACTAAACCGGGACTAAACCAGGTCTAAACCGGGACTGATCCGGGACTAAACCAGGACTAAACCAGGTCTAAACCAGGTCTGAACCAGGACTAAACCAAGACTAAACTGGGTCCAAACCAGGTCTAAACCAGGACTAAACCAAGACTAAACCAGGTCTAAACCAGGACTAAACCAAGACTAAACCAGGTCTAAACCAGGACTAAACCAGGTCTAAACCAGGTCTGAACCAGGACTAAGGTGTGTGTGTTCACTTGTAATTGGCGATCTTTACAAGTGAACAGGATAATAATAATAATAATAATAATAATAATAATAATAACAGGCGCGCAGTGATACGAATCGACAGAAAATAGCACCAAGCAATTACGACTTCTGAATTTTTCATGGACAACTGTTTTGTGACGCAAACATATCACTTTTTGGAAAAATATTGTTTTGACAAGAAAAACAAGCTTTATTAACTGTCCTCGCTAACTTGCCGGGCCTACTTCCGTCAGCTCCAGAACCGGGGCAGAACTCGGTTCAGAGGACACTGTCAGGGGTAAGTCAGTGTTAATGCACGATACTGCTGAAGGGGATGCCATACAGATTCACATCAAAAAACCCAAACTGTCCCTTTAAATGTGTGTGTGTGTGTGTGTGTGTTTTTTTAGACAACAGGTCATACGCACAACATTAAAATCCGCGCAGTCAACCACATGAATGAAACTCCGATGTCCTACAGCGAAACATCTCCATGAAGAGGCGGAGCTTATCATCTTAACAGGAGCATAGATCAAATTTGCATTTTATTACTAAGAATTAAAAAAGCATGTGTAGTTTTTATCGTCATTCACCTTCACCAGACTCATTCTGATCAGCTTTCACCTGCACCGTCCTCGCTCCCTCTCCGTCCTCAGCCTTGTGGTTTACAGTATTCCAAATAAAAACACAAGGCAAAGGTTTCCAAAAGACCTTGTAATAGTCTCGGTTCGTCCTCCATTTTTCATGTTAAATGGATGCTGGCGGAGCAAAGCAGAGCACAGGCCGGTGTGGCCTCCTGTGGTGAAGGAAACCAGAAGACAGGCTCCTCTTTTGTGTCCTGACTCTTCCTCCTCGCACACTCACATCTGCTTTTCACAGTCAACCACTGCTGCTTTTCAAGAAACTGAGCATTTTCAATTAACGTGTAAAATGTCATACTGTAATATTTTTAACTCTTTGACTTTGGTATTTGCTTTTGTCACACTGTAAATATTGTGTGTCTTGGAAATGTCTCTGTCACACCCCTGGATGTGACTAGAGTTTTCTCTACCTGATGTGTGGGCAGAGTCTGCCGGGAGCACCTGCTCGCCATCTACAATCAAACCTCTGCTACAATCAATCAATCATCCATCCATCTTCTTCCACTTGTCCATTTCTGGGTCACGGGGGGCAGTCCAAGCAGGTCTGCTGCCCAGAACGCAATGCACCAGCCCGGGAGGATCATTGCCTGGAAGAATCCATGACTCATCGCTGTACCAGCGGCGAGTCTGGTAACGCTTGGTCCAGAATGCTCTGCCGTTGCGCTTAGACAGACAGCTAAGTGAACCAATCAGAGAACAGTTAACGGACAGCGACGTGAACCAAGCCGGTAGGAAGCAATGCAAAAACATCTTTTTTGAAAAGAAAGGCCTCTAGAGCTGTCAGCTGCTGTGGTTTTAAGGAATCGATGTGTTTTAGGTCATTTAAGACCAATTTTACAGCTGAATTGAAGGGACGTTGCGGGCAAAGGCGGGTGCACTGACGTCACCATCTTTGAACAAATCAGAATCGCGGAGTCCGTTGTTAACCGGAGGAGCGAGGGTGGAGCGAGGGTGTCCAAATGGTATCGCGCTGTATAGCAAATACAGAGAGATATCATTTGGCTGGCCAGGTAAGGAGGATCAATCAATCAATCAAAGATTATTTATAAAGCGCTTTTTATACAAAAAATTTAACACAAAGCGCCTTACAGTGATTAAGGATTAGAAGACATCATTGTGCTTTGAGGTTTGTGACTGGTTGTAGTCGCCTTACTCATCACTGTGAACTGTACGCCAAAGCAGAGTGGCCTTCTCTGAGCACACGAAGGTACACTCATTGGTTGCTATTGGTTTACAAGGCACTCGTCGGCTTGGCACCCTCGTATCTTTGTACATTGCTTCAAAGAACTACCAATGCTTATGCCTTGTGATCTAGTGACATTTTTCAACTGCAAGTTCCTCGTGTTAGGACTGAGTTAGCAAAGCAGGCTTTTAGCTTTTCTGCACCATCGGCCTGGAACACTCTTCAAACTGAACTGAAAATGACTGAACTTGTCTCATTTAAAACATTTCGCTCATTTTTATATAATCGGCAAAAAAAACAAACATAAATCAGTGTCTGTGTGTAAATGTACTGTCATTCTAACTAACGCACTTTATCGCTCGTGTTTACAATTGTTTGCACCTTTCTAATATCATTTGCACTTAATGTAATTTACTGTTTACTATTGCACTTTACATTTGATATTTTACTGTTTTACTCTGGACGTGTGCTGCTGACCTCTTGGCCAGGTCACCCTTGTAAACGAGGTCTTGATCTCAATGGGTTTTTACCTGGTTAAATAAAGGTTAAATACAAAATAAAAATAAAAGACTTTTTATTGATCTCACACAGGAGAAATCGCTCTTCGCACCTGACCCGGGGACCATCCCCATGATTTTGTTGTTTAGTCTTGGTCAGGACCTCAGCTGGAGGATTTTACCTGGAGCATGTTTTGGGTTGGTGGGGGAAACCCAGAGGAAACCCACCCAGACACGGGGAGAACATGCAAACTCCACACAGAAAGGCCCGGGCGACCCGAACCTTCTCAGCCACCGTGCCGCCAACAATAAAAAACAAACAAACAAATTCAATCAAAGGCCAAGCTAAACAGGTGAGTCTTGAGCCACTCTTAAAAACATGAACGTCCTCTTTGGCCCTGAGCTCCTCCGGCAGTTCCATAGACGAGGGCCGTAGTCCTGAAAAGACGCCTCTCCGTGAGCTGCCAGAGGAGCGCAGGGCCCGTGAAGGTTCGTAAGGAAAAAGCAGTTCTGAAAGATAAGAAGGCCCAAGACCATTAAGACATTTAAAAACCAGTAAAAAAACTTCAAAATCTATCCTGAAACTCACAGGGAGCGATTTTAAAACCGGTGTAATGTGGTCCCGCCCTCTGAATTTTGTAATAATTGCAAACCTGAAATCCTCTTTTTGGGAAGACCAGAGAGCAGGGCATTACAGTAGTCTATACGGCTGGTGACAAAGGGCCAGCTGTCCTGCCAGACTCTGCCAGATTGTTACGGCAACTTCACAGTGATTTTACAGTCGGCTGTATTCTTTTGATTCCTGCCTTGTAATCATTTTTACTCACTACCTCTTTTTGTTCCGAGCAGCCGTGTAGAAGACTGTAGTGTTTCTGCTGCTGGCTCCTCTCCTACTAACCACAGATCCTCTTGGGACGATAAACTTGGTTACTTTTTACATTTGTTGCCTTGGGTTTATTTTTTGGGTCCACACCTGCGAGGGCCCTAACAGTCTTGTTTTAAATGTCTCGATTAATTTGGCATTAAGTTTGTCTTTACAGAATGCCAGCAGAGGGCGCTAGGAGTGTCTGAACACGTTGAAAAGTCAGTTGTAGTTTTTTGTCGTAAGCCAATTGTAGCAGAGAGCTGAACTGTAATTGTACTGTAACTAGCGATTAAATACAAGTGTGAGGAGAGTAAGAACCCTCGGGACAAAAGTGTCTCTCCTGCGTCCTCCCGCAACATCACAACAGCCTCCAGGGGGCGCCAAGTGAACTCTGGACACACAACATTAAAGGGATATGCCACCCCCAGGTCAAATTTGGGCATCTCCCCACAGTCCAGAGACTAAAATAAGTGGTGGAAAGCGTTTTCCTGCTCACCCAGCCATTGTCCGAGTCTGTCGCCACTGACCGCCGCGGTATCTGCTGCTCCTCCGCCTTAGACTGGAGTCTAACGTCGCCAGAGAAAGATTTCGGCCAAAAGGAATTAATTTGCTCGATGCGTTTCCCAATTACTTTCTGTGTAGTGCGCATTCATATCGAGTGCAAATAAATGTGCAACTCAACACGGAGAGCTTGCCTTGGTCATTTTGGGTGGGAACTATTTTCCAGTGCGTAAGAATACAGCCGTATCACGCAGCACGCTGCCAGGGGAATCCCAGTTACGCACCGGGAAGGGAGTTCCCCTGTTGCACAACGTGGTGCGTGATACGGCTGTATTCTTCCGCACTGGAAAATAGTTCCCACCCAAAATGACCAAGGCAAGCTCTCCGTGTTGATTTGCACATTTATTTGCACTCGATATGAATGCGCACTACACACAAAGTAATTGGGAAACGCATCGAGCAAATTAATTCCTTTTGGCCGAAATCTTTCTCTGGCGACGTTAGACTCCAGTCTAAGGCGGAGGAGCACCAGATACCGCGGCGGTCAGTGGCGACAGGCTCGGACAATGGCTGGGTGAGCAGGAAAACGCTTTCCACCACTTATTTTAGTCTCTGGACTGTGGGGAGATGCCCAAATTTGACCTGGGGGTGGCATATCCCTTTAAAGCGACTTCCGTTTCAGTGATTTTGTTAATTGACGTTGTCAATAAAATCAAATTGTTTTTAAGATTTGAAAAGAGAAAACTGTAGATTTAGCTGTTTATTGCAGAAATCGTGGCGCTTTATAGCAAACAATTACAACAGGGGTCTCAAACGTTTTTCCTCCGGCAAGTGACTTTTACTAAACATAAACGCCAGAGAAAATTAAATGAGTAATATTAAAGTGCAACGGCGAGCGTTAAATGAGGTAGTTCGATACCTATAAAACATCCATCCATCCATCCATTTTCGACCCCCCGGGTCGCGGGGGCAGCAGTCTAAGCAGGGACGCCCAGACCTCCTTCACCCCGGACACTTCCTCCAGCTCCTCCGGGGGGGACCCCAAGGCGTTCCCAGGCCAGCCGGGACACATAGTCCCGCCAGCGCGTCCTGGGTCTTCCCCGGGGCCTCCTCCTGGTGGGACATGCCCGGAACACCTCCCGAGGGAGGCGTCCAGGAGGCGTCCGAAACAGATGCCCGAGCCACCTCAGCTGGCTCCTCTCCACGTGGAGAAGCAGCGACTCTACTCCGAGCTCCTCCCGTGTGACTGAGCTCCTCACCCTATCTCTGAGGGCCCAGCCACTCTAGGGAGGAAACTCATTTCGGCCGCTTGTATCCGCGATATCGTCCTTTCGGTCATTACCCAGAGCTCATGACCATAGGTGAGGGGAGGAACGTAGATTGACCGGTAAATTGAGAGCTTCGCCTTTCGGCTCAGCTCCCTCTTCACCACAACGGTCCGGTACAGCGACCGCATCACTGCCGACGCTGCACCGATCCGCCTATAAAACATAACATTTATTACCTTATAAAGTTATACATCAAAATAGTACAAATTTAAAACAATAAAACAAACAAATAAAACAAATTTGACTTATTCAGAACAATAAGTGTGATTAACAAAATCCCTGAACATCTTCTGACAGATTTGGTGTAGAAAATCGGTTTCATTGTTGTAAAATGTCTGTAGCATTTCAGAGCTAGCTGGTTAGCACTGTCACATCTCCACCGGCAGAGTACATGGTGGAGTACAAAAATGTTAGGTCTCATTTCTCAAAATAATGCAATGAAACATTTCTTTAGCTTCAGTTTAACGTGCTATTTTAACAGAAATTCTTAACAATGTACATATTACAGCTATAAAACATTTGGAATGGAATGGAAAGCTTTATTGTCATTGTAAACAACGAGAACCTCGTAAACAACGAGATGAGATTGAAAAGGACGGATCGATGGATCTTAAAGCAGCCGACATGGAGGCGCTAACGTCCCGCCTCTCTCCTCAGCGATACAAGAACATAAACAGAATAGAAAATGCAGATACAATCACAGTAGTCACAAACACATATGACATAATACAGTGGAACGGGAAACATTGAGGTCTTTTTTTGCTTTACAGGAGGGGGGGAGGGGAAAAACGAGATGGAAAACAGAAATATATTACTGACAAACTGAGGCGGCAGACTGTGAGAGGGGAGAGTGTTTTTATAAGTACATGTCATCGTGACGTATACAATTTATGTTGTTCTTTTGATATCATGTGCTGTGACCTTGGAGTGTCCAGTGCAAGAGCCAGAGTCAAAACACAACACAGCAGCCCTGCTATTGTAGATTCCCAGGAGAATTAATTAATCAAATGCACATAATCGATACACTTTAGAACTCAGATGAACGGATAATTGGTCCGAGAACTAGCTCTGCTGAGTCCCCAACTTCATGTCACCAAGCCGGGCCGTGCAGCTCCCAGTCCTCCCTCCTGGCGCGTAGATGACCGCAGACTGAGCCGCTTGTTTCGCACAGTTCCACAAACATATTCGTGATAGTATCCACAGATTGGAGATGATACAGTTCAATCTGTGTCTCCTTCTGATGTAGATCTTCCCTGGTCTCCAACGGCTCCACTGTGGTGTAAAATGACAGCCAACAGCTCGGGGGCTCTTTGTCCTCTGCCGGCATCCCAATTCTCCGATGGATCAGAAAACATCCCCCAGGCCAATTCAGATGTCCTGCCATCAAAAATCCAAATAGTAAATAGTTCCGATCGGCTCTCCCAAACCCACATTTCTTCGTGAAAAAAGCCAATTGTGTCGGGACCAGCTTCAATTCCATAATTTAGAATTCGAAAATCTACTCCAACAGGAGAAATATGGACAAAAACAAGAGAAAGGCCTGCAGACAGAGAGAGCAGTAGATAAGGGAGCAAGAAAACAAGCAGCCGCCTTCCAGCAAGGACAGAGAGATAACCTGTTTGTCTCACGTGGAAGTTTATTGCAGTGGCGAAAACGGCATGAAGGCATTACCGATCTCTAAAAACAAAAGATCCCAGGCTTAGTAGTCGATTACTGATGACATTACAATTCCGTTTAATCAAACAACAGGAATATTACTCCATCCATCCACGTTCTTCCTCTTATCCGGGGTCGGGTCGCCGGGGCAACAGTCTAAGCAGGGACTCTCAGACTTCCTTCACCCCGGACACTTCCTCCAGCTCCTCCAGGGGGACCCCAAGGCGTTCCCAGGCCATCCGGGAGACATAGTCCCTCCAGCGTGTCCTGGGTCTTCCCCGGGGCCTCCTCCCGGTGGAATATTACTGAAAGATAAAATAGAAAAAACATTTTAGCGAACTCTTAACTCTATTTATATTGTTTTCAAGGCTTATGTAAATAAAATATGCACTCCAAACCTTTAACCACTTCCTCTCTGATGATGAACGACATCACCGTAAATAGGCACAGGGCCTAGAGGAGCATTCTAACATGTCACAATGAAACAGTGACAGGGAGTGAAAAGCCGGTGTCCATCCTCTGACCGTCCCTGTGAAAAGCTCTGATGGTCCTCACCTCAGTTTTCCGTGTCTCCTGGGCAACGCCACAGCCCTGCGAGATCTCTGGAGGAGGTGTGAACAAGAAGGAGCTTTGGACTACCCCAGGAGAGTGCAGATCTGTGCGACGGCAGCGAAAGAGGAGAGAAAGACACTACATATATAGAATTACTAAAAATAAAATGTGCCTTGCCCCAGTACAGATTTATTGTAAAAGCAGCTCCTAAAAGTCCAAATAAGTCTGCTGTGTTCTGTCTGCATTTAGCATTTTACCTTTAGAAAATAAGGAAGTGTGTGCTTAGCATGCTAGTTGTTGTTTGTTGTTGCAATACCTAGTACCTGGCATTACTAGTATCCAGGGACGTGCGCAGGTATTTTGAGGGGCAGTTGCTTTACTTATTTATTTATTTATTTATTGATTGATCTTTATTTAACCAGGAAATGTCCCATTGACATTAAGAACCTCTTTTTCAAGGAAGTCCTGGCCAAGAGGCAGCAGCAAACACAAAACACACTTACATATTTACACAGATAAAACATAAAAGATTAAAAACATTATAAAAAACAAGTGCAGATCGTGGAATTGGTCTGAAAAGCTCTCAAAAGTGCTCAAGGAAATTAAATCAGTTAGTTTCCAGTCTTTCTGTAGCATATTCCATGCAAAAGGTGCAGAGTAAACAAATTCTCCAGTGTGAGATCAATAAAGTTGCTTCTAAATG
The DNA here is from genome assembly GCA_036785185.1 of Paratrypauchen microcephalus. NCBI lineage: Eukaryota > Metazoa > Chordata > Actinopteri > Gobiiformes > Gobiidae > Paratrypauchen > Paratrypauchen microcephalus. The sequence continues at coordinate 543,831 of JAVJIX010000113.1, forward strand.
CCTTTTTACCCAGTTCAGTACGAGCAGAAGGAACAGAAAGCAACACACGGTCTTGTGAACGAAGAGAATACGATTCAGCATTTCTCAGAGAAATTAGGGTGCAAATGTCCAAAAGGCAGGAGTCCCAATATTGCCTTATAAATGAAAGTGTACCAGTGACTAGTCCTCCGAGTGGCCAGAGCAGGACATCCCACTCCAGAGTATAAGTCACAGTGGTGAGTGGAATGAACCTCAAAGAAGCTCGATAAACAGGATCAATCATTCGAAGACATTGAGCAGCAGCATTCATGTACAAAACATCTCCATAATCCAACACAGATAAAAATGTTGCACTGACAAGACGCTTTTTTACATTAAAAGAAAAACACAGTTTATTTTCGAAAATAAAATCCCAATTTTAGCCTCAGCTTCTTCACAAGATTATCTTTTGATTATTGCTTTGACCTGAAGAAAGGCGATTGGCGATCATGGCGGGATTCTTCAAGGACTCAGGATAAGCATTTCTAGGCATTTCTATTGTGCTCTTCCACAGTGCAAAAAAAGGTGTCAAATGTGTGTGGAAAAAATATTTACAATGGTGCAGTGATAAAAAACAAAAAAAACTGTTTCTGCAGACTTCCCTTTTAAGTCTTTCAGTCTTTCGCTCGCTCTCTTTCTCTCCGCCACATTACCTCCACTGTGCAGAGCGCACCAATATACCCCCATTTCCCCTCCCACGTTACATAACATCCACTGGAAACATTATTTACACTATTAAAGGTCCCATGGCATGAAATTTTCACCTTCTGAGGTTTTTGAACGTTAATGTGAGCTCCCCTACCCTGTTTAGCACCCCCCCCATGGCTAAAAGTTGCGAAATGTCTAAACTGAGCATTTGCAAAAAAATTTCTGCATGTGGAAAAAAACACAGCTCAAACGGGCGATTCTGAACAAGGAAACTATGTGACGTCACATCGAAAAATGCAGCTCCACCCCCCCGTCTGGATGTCTAACCACCGTCTCTGTAAATCACGCCCAGAGAGTTTGGACCGCGAATGAGCTACGCAATGCGAAATGCGTTTTTTTATTTGCCTGGAGGCACGTGCGAGTGTTTCTAGACTCGGAAGTCCTTTACCCGACCCTCTGGACCTCTGAAACAGCAGTGGTTTAATTTTATTTTCTGTGAAAATGTGTTTTTTTCATTGAAAAGGCTCTCCTTTCCTCCTCCGCTCTTAAAACACGGAAGTGGGGCCAGCACACAGCGCACCGCTAAAACAAGGAACCAGTGGCGTATTTGCCCCCCCCCCCCCCCACACCTGCTCCTCTAACCTATCTCTGTCCTTCTCATTTGCATTCAAGCAACAAGGCCCAGAATGAGTTGTTCAGAGAGAGATATTCTGACTCTGACTCTGTACATGTGTCTTTCTCATGCACTGAGTGTTGATTCATTTACAGTATTAGGGAACCATTAAGGAGCCATATAAAAGCATCAAGAAGTACCATGTCATGGGACCTTTAAATGGCTCATTTTATGTACCAAAAGTTGTGCACGGACAATAGCGTTAATACAAAATCAATAAGTCACATACAACACTTACAATACAAATGCACAGAGAATACGAATAATTGCCCATGCAAATTATTCGTGGCTCATATGACCCCCAGAACCCGCGAAACTGGAGGATTTAAACTCCCGGTGCGGATGTGTCCGGGTTTGCCAGATCACACTACGGGAGGAGGGAGAAGGCGGCGGTGCGCGCGGGGTAAGTAAATGATCGGGTTTAGTGTGATTTGGATGGGCAAAACAGGTGTTTCTATATGTGCAGCTTTAGTCGCGGCAGAACACGCTGGAGAGGTTATGGGAATTAGTTAATGGTGGATAATGAAAAGGGTTCGGCGCGCAAAGCAGCAGATAAGGAAACTGCTCCGTCACGTTTTATTTTCAAATCTTGGCCTAAGCCTACATGAAATTCTGTATCTATGGAACAATTTATTATTATTATTATTTTTTCCACTTGGAAGGGCAACGTTAGTCCAGGAGGGCATAGGGGCAGTTGACCGGGCAACCTGAGCAGCCCCCCTGTGCACGTCACTGCTAGTCTGAACGTTGTGAGACTTAAACTCATTGTGGTGAAGAGTTAGGGTGTGCAGAATACCTAAAGGAAACTCAGGAACAGTGACGTGTGGTGAGGGTTGTGTCTGAGGCTCTGACGTCGTCACAATCAGATTTACAAATCTGTAAACCAGGACCAGTTTCTCTCCCTGTAAGTGACTGGAGCTCTGAATATTTTTGATGAGAATCTGAAAATTAATTATTATTGTTCAGTGCATTTTCCAAAGCACCGAGTAGCGTCATAAATTAAAATAGCGATATTTTTAGCGCGATCTGGCTCTGAATGTGAGCGGTGGACGGCTCATCTTTAATGAGGGTTTTTTGCACTTTTTTCAGGTCACAATATCCATCTGAGTCCAGACATCGTCACAGCAGGTCGAGAAAAGAAGGAAAAGCAGAAAAGACGATTTCTTCCCGCGCTGTTTGAAAAGAGCGAGTCTTTCGTCCCGTAGTCTGGAGCAAACCCTTTAGCTCCGGCGTTGGTCTTCCTTTAATTCTAACCTCCTGCTTCGACCCAAAGTCCAGTTTAGAAAACTGCTCGAGCTTTAATATGAAATCTTCCTCCATTTAAAAAGTCGGCCCAGACAAGAAGAAAAAAGTAAACGAATTATTAAACTTGACTTAACTCTAAATTGTATCTTGGGTCACTTATTCTAATCTGCTGCTCCAGGAGTTGCAGAAGAATCCCTGGGCTCACGAGTGCCTCTACCATGAGGACAGGGAACTACGAGCCTCACCCGGCGCCTTTTCACCGCCGCTTTAACCCGGCGCCTTTTCGCCGACGCTTTAACCCGGCGCCTTTTCACCGACGCTTTAACCCGGCGCCTTTTCGCCGCCGCTTTAGCGCAGAATCTGTCACTGCTGAGCTACAGCACAGTCAGTCCATGTGAGGCACCAACACACCCAAACACCACCATTTGGGCCGAAGCAATTTTGAATAGAAAAAGAATTAAAATGGCAAAGTTAAATAGAAAATAACTTTATAGTACAAATCACTGGATAAATATAACCTTTTATTTTTTTCATTTTACTTTTTTTTTTCTCTGTGATGCACGTCACTGCTGAGGAATCACTCTGACCCACGAGTGTAACATGAACTAAAAACCAAGTACAGCGCCTTTAAAACCCATTAATTAGCTCGAATTCGACAGCCAATCAAGCCTGTAGGAGACTCACTATCTACCCTGAAATAGAGCAGGTCGTGTGCACTCTAAGAAATAACACATTGCCAGAACTTAAAAAATTATGGTAAGTATTTGCATCGCTCTTTTTAAGTTTTCCCAACAAAGCAATAATTCAGTACTGCCAACTCAATTTTTTGTTAGTGCCAACTCAATTTTTAAGTAGGCTAAACCTAAATTCAGCAGGCTTTTAAAAGCTCAGGCCTGTTGAACAAACTTAATTTCCTAACTGCCAACTTAAATTGTTCAGTAAGCTACACTCAATATCCGTTGGCTTTTAAAAGCTTCGTTATGTTGAACACACTTAACTTCCCAAAAAGATTTGTAGTATAATCTGTGAAAAGATTATTGTTGTGAGTAATTCTAACTAACTAAATTTAATATCATTCAACACCCTTTTAAATGATCTCACTGCATTTTTTAAGTTTTACCAACTTATTTTACTAAAAAATAGAACACACAATTCGATTTTCAAAACCAAAACTTTTTATTTTGCAATTATTATTCACATACAAAATATAAAATGCATATATTCACACACACATACACACACACACACACACACACAGCCTTAATATCATTTTAAACTTATTTTGTATATCAAACAAAAAGCCCCCAGCAAAGTCCTACTTTTTGTACAATTTTGTAGAGGGGCTTATAACATAGACTTCAACTGTACCATGAACCAAGAACATATAGAACATATGCCAAGAACATATAGACTGGCTTAAAATGAATGGGAGAGAAGCCCTCTCATCGAAAGAAAATTAAACGCTGTGCCTTTGGAGTTTGCAAATCGGATAGCAGATACCCAAAAAGTCTCGAACGAGGGGTTAAGTTGTATCCCTACCCAAAATCCAAAGCCCAAGAACAGAAATGAAAGCTGTGGATAAAGAAGCAGAGTGGCGATTTTTTCTTTGAGCAAATATGAAATTGACGCGAAAACATATCACCCCTCCATTCATTTCAATGCAAAGACACTGGAAAGGCACCTTGCTTGCTTGATATAGCAACACATGGTAAGGGGTGGGTGGGGCTGTCGTGACCCAAAAGTTCCGGGCTGCCAAAAAGTTCCGGATGACGCAACAATAGCCCTCTCCCAGCCTTTCTTTGCACTGCCAGAGCGTTATAGAATGTTGCCATTGTCACATTGAACTGGCCGCGGCTGTATGCTGACCCAGAAGTTCCGGGCTGCCAACTCAGGCTATTTACATTAAAATGTCACCCTTTTCATTCATTTCATTTACCATAAGATACAAAGTTGTACGGTACATCAAGACACTTTTACTTTTTTTTTCATCTGCGCTGGCAACTGGTTTCAAATTCCCCGTGGTCAAAGAGGATGCTAAAGGGCATACGGCAAAAAAAAAAAATACATCAGAGTTTCGCTGTTAAGAAATTGCCCCCTTGGATGGGTGCGGCATAAATACAGTTTTTGTTGTGCACTATGGGCTGTGGTGTGCTGTGTTACAATAACAATGGGACTTGACCACAGGGAATTTGAAACCAGTTGCCAGCGCAGATGAAAAAAAGTAAAAGTGTCTTGATGTACCGTACAACCTTGTATCTTATGGTAAATGAAATGAATGAAAAGGGTGACATTTTAATGTAAATAGCCTGAGTTGGCAGCCCGGAACTTCTGGGTCAGCATACAGCTGCGGCAACTCCGCGGCCAGTTCAATGTGACAATGGCAACATTCTATAACGCTCTGGCAGTGCGAAGAAAGGCTGGGAGAGGGCGATGGTTGCATCATCCGGAACTTTTTGGCAGCCCGGAACTTTTGGGTCACAACAGCGCCGCGGAAAGGCCCATTACGCACATTACACCCGAAGTTTGGCTTTTAAAGACATCACCTTGTGGCTGGCTTTCAGGCTGTCTAACTCCAGAAAAATTTTTTGGAAAACCTCAAAAGTGTTCTTCAGCTTTTTGGGATAGCACAGGTTTAGCGCATACATCAGACCCATCAGCAGGGCACAAGCCCTCGGTATGTCAACGTCTTGGAGGACGGAGGTCCCCTCAATGACAACTCGGGCCCTCTGTGGGTTGGCTCTGGTGGTGATGATTTTAATCACTTCTTCATCTTCAACATCCTAAACAGGACAAAAGAAATAAAAAAAAACAGGAATGGGATGACACTAAAGTCTATATGTGAGTCAAGGCAGGTGATCAAATACTTTTGGCAATATAGCGTACATATTGACAGACTATGCTTGTACCTAAATTCTGTCCTGGAGAGTGTCGATAAAGGGGGTTCTTAAAAACTCTTTCAACTCTTCACTGACTGTATAACTAAGATAACCCATTACAGTGAATATGGAGAAAGGTACACAACGTTATCTGGAGGTACACATCAAATCCATCCTCCCCCCCACCCTAGACCCATACCAGTTTGCATACCGGGCCAACCGCTCTACCGAGGATGCAATCTGTTCTGCACTTCACCCGGCTCTCACCCACCTAGACAATAAAGACTCATACGTGAGAATGCTGTTCATAGATTTCAGTTCAGCATTCAACACTATAATCCCACAGCAGCTCATTATCAAACTAGACCACCTGGGGCTTCAGACCTCACTCTGTAATTGGCTGCTGGACTTCCTCAGTGAGAGGCCACAGGCAGTGCGGGTCGGCAGAAACACCTCAAGCTGCATTAGACTGAGCACAGGAGCCCCCCAGGGCTGTGTGCTCAGTCCGATGCTCTTCACTCTGCTGACCCACGACTGCTCACCGGCGTTCAGCACCAATCACATAGTGAAGTTTGCGGACGATACGACTGTGGTGGGTCTCATCTCTAATAACGATGAGACAAACTACAGGAGTGAGGTGAGCCTTCTGACCCAGTGGTGCAGCAATAACAATCTCCTTCTTAATGTTGAAAAGACCAAGGAGATTGTTGTTGACTTCCGGAGAGGCCCCACCCAGCACCCCCACTGTCCATCAATGGTGCTGCTGTAGAGAGGGTGAGCAGCACCAAATTCCTGGGGGTGCACATCAGTGAGGACCTCTCCTGGACAGTGAATACTGTATCACTGGCAAAGAGGGCTCAGAAGCGCCTCTATTTCCTCCGCAAACTGAGGAGAGCTGGAGCCCCTCCACCCATTATGACCACCTTCTACCGAGGCACCATTGAGAGCGTCCTGACCAGCTGCATCACTGTGTGGTACGGGAGCTGCACTGAACAGAACAGGAAAGCCCTGCAGCGCATAGTGAATGCAGCTGGGAGGATCGCTGGTGTCTCTCTCCCCTCCCTCCTAGACATTTTTAACACCCGGCTCACCCGCAGAGCGTCCAACATTGTGGGTGACCCGAGCCACCCCGCACATAGCCTGTTCAGCCTCCTGCCCTCGGGGAGAAGGTACCGGAGTCTCCGGGCCCACTCCACCAGGCTTTCAAACAGCTTCATCCACCAGGCTGTCAGGAGGCTGAACTCACACCTGAACTCACACCCGAACTCCCACCTTACCCATCTCCCACCCCCACCCCCCATATTGGCATAACCTGTATTCCATAAAAGACATATCACTCTAGACACTTTAAAAAACTGCTGCTAAGGACTACTGTTGCACTGTTGCACATTTACATTTACTACTGGATTTACTCCTGTTGCACTGTTGTTTACTACTGTTATTGCACATTTACATTTACTACTGGAATTTTTAGTACTGTTGTTTACTCCTGTTATTGAATTTTACCCCCGTTGCACTGCTGTTTACTACTGTTATTGCACATTGACTACTGGAATTTAGTACTGTTGTTTACTCCTGTTACTGCACTAGAATTACTACTGTTGCACATTTATTTTTATTTTATCTTAATGCACATTCTACTGCACATGACCAATTCACTGCTGTATCTTCCATTGCACATTTTGATGCACACTGCACACTTTGGAAATCTGTATATAGTATAGTTTATTTATTATGTTGCACTGTTTTAAGATTTTAGATCGTAGACTTTAGTTTTAACTTTAGATCTCTGTCTTAGATAGTTTTTTGTTGTGTTTTGTCTTCATATTGTATTTTGTACACTGTCTTTTGCACTACCTGGCCAGAGAGAAACAAAATTTCGATTCACTGTATGTTGAACACATATGGCAGAATTGACAATAAAGCTGACTTTGAACTTTTTTTTGACTTTGAGGTCATGGACAATGTTTATCCACAACCAGAATTGGACACCCATAGAAGCAAGGCTTCCTGTGTCTGAGGTTGCCACAGAAAGATGCTACCATCACCATGTTTAACTGTTAAAACCACGTTACCATGGTTTAAGGCCTATCCTTTTCTTCACCTAATGACTATTTAATTCCATGTCAATTCACACGATTTCCCAGAATTTCCCCAGGTGACCCTCATCAATTTACCAATGGAAAGAATCCTAGATTTTAGCATCTTACATCTAGCTGTTTTGGAGATGAGGCCCTCCAAAGTTAGGGTGCCCTGTCCACTTTTCAAGCCTGTGAATTGCATACAGAATTTACAGGCAGATTTGGACACCTCTAGTTTTAGATTGAAGGAAGATACAGGCCTAAAAAACATCATGTCCCCTCAGTATTTGAGACATTGTACTTAGGAATAGCATAGCTTGATTATTTCTGGATATATTAAGCCTTGATAACTGTATGTGTGAAAAGTGTGATGAGTCTTGCCATTTTGGGCAAGGATCTTGGAAACTGTGTTACTGTGGGAGCCATCATTGATTTTCCCTCATATTTGGTAATTGTACAGTGTATTCAGTGTCGGCACTCAGACCTTTAATGACATATGCAGTGCCTTCAGTAAATGCGTTCTACTGTGATGATGGCCCTAAAGGCATACAACAAGCCCTCACACCTGTCTTCAAAAGCCAACTCTAGATGAGGCCAGGTCAGCAGAAATCATCTAGGCAGGTGTCCATGCCTCCTACTTGTGTTATATAGTTTAAATAAATGTTGGGTGTTGGAGAGCTTTACTTACCACATCATCTTTAAGTAGATCATCATCCTTTTCTCCAAGGTACAGGATTAAGCCCCGGATTGCAGCCTCTCTCTTTTTCTCAATTGAAGATGGCTCCTCCTGAGGGTGAACATCATAGTTACAAGAGGCACCAAACTCTTTGTGCGTGTGCGCGTGCACACACACACTGTCACACGTAGTTACCCAAAGTCAAGGACAATGTATAAATTATAACCCTCTCACTTTATAGAACAAAATGTGTTAAAAAATATCAAGAGAAAAAAGCCAAATAATTACCTCTAGAAGCATGCTCTGTATGCGATGGATCTTCGGTTTTGCAGCTCCCCCTTTTGAGGACATCAAGGAAAAAATCTTTGGGGTGTGCTGGTCCAGTTTTGCCATAAAAGTTGGCTCCAGGTTGACCATGGTTAGTCTTCGAAACTCTTCATTAATCTACATCAAAACATTACCAAAATATAAACAAACACATCAGTGCTGAGAATATGAGCATTCAATAGGGTCATTCCATGTCACACACCCTCCCCAGGTGACCCTCTTCAATTTGCCATTTTGGGGTTCAAGATCTTGGAAACTGTATATGCTGTGGGAACCATCACTGATTTTCCATCATATTTGGTAACTGCACAATGTATTCAAAAAGTCTGTCGGCACTCAGACCTTTAATGACATAATAGGGGGGACTCAAAAATGTCTTTGGGAGAAAACGACCCTATGGTCGTGTGCCCTGGTCATTGCAACTGACACACCACCAAGTGTATAACTACTATGAAATGAAAAGTTGACACTCGCCTTTCGTCAATGTCATATAAGGTACCACAAAGATGTTATCTCAGTCTACATATTGTGTTAAGCACTGTGGTTGTATGTGATGCTAAATCAGCTTAGCCTAGATAGCTAACTGTTACGGCGAAAATAATTCATAATCACAACAACAACCAATACAAACGTTTCTAAACGAACATAAACAAACTATAAATCAATAACATTACAACAAAACGTTTTAAGTCAATTAGACGGCACCACATTTACATTTTGATCTTCAGATCGTATTACCTAGAAAGTGAATACGGCATCCATGTTTGTGACGTTTCTCCCGCTTGGCCAGTCAGAAGTTGCGGCACATTCAACATCTTGAGTTCTGGCAACTAAATTCGGGGCTGTTGTTGGGAGAACAAAACTATATTTGCTTGAATTAGATAGATTATTGAATACGTGTAGAACCTCAATTTTATCAGTATACCAGACTAAATTAAATGATAAACTCAGTAATTCTACATAATTACAGAAAATGCTGTTTTTATGCTATAAATACTGCTTATTTTAGGTTTAGTGAACAAATCACATGAATTATTTTTTACCGCCTGTGGAGCACCACGTGGTAAAGGCCTAAAACCTGTGTGTTTAATGGCGTCGCCCCAACACCAAACCTTCTCTCAAACTTCCCCAAAGTCCACAAACCCAGTCCGATATTTACCAGTCAATTTTCCACCGTGCAATCTTCACCAATGTCTGCATGTCGTGTATGTGCATGCACGAGTGTGTGAATGAGCAAGGATCTCTTTGTCTCTCTATCCCGCTTTCATGGGCATACATTGCTCCAAACGATTTACATACCTCACCTTAATCAAAGTTACGAAACGCCTTTAGGCTATGTAAAGTTTTCGTCTCCGAATACAAGTGAAACGCGACATCTCAAAAATTCAAATCACGCGCGCTCGGCTTCGCAGCAGCCCGACTCTCCTCTCTCCTCCTCTCGCGCCGAGAGCAAACATTCCCTCAAACCTCCCCAAAGTTCACAAAAACACCAACCCAGTCCGATATTTACTGTTCATTTTCACCGTTCAACCCAAGTTACTTTGGAGACATTATCTAAACGCTGAGGACAAAGCACGCTGTGGACGCTTCAGTTTTAGTGTTGTGTAACTCGACTGAGCGCTGTTACTTGCTGATTGGACATAAAATTAAGAAATTAAAAATATATAATTACTCACCAAATCAGGCGGTCTCCCCTCGCTGTTGCACCTTGCAGTCTGGCAGCATACGTAAAATGGGCGTTGATCACTTCCTCTGCATGCGTATATGATTGGAAGCTGCACTAACTTAATATTATGAAGTTTTACTAACTTAATACTTTTCCTTGTTAAGTGAAAGCAAAAATGCTTATCCAAAATCAACGTATTTCTGAGTTGAGACGGTGTACTGTCGATATGGGCCGCCTCGTCAGAATGAGCCCACCACTGACCTATTTTGACGGCGATGTCTATCGGGTTACGCCCCCCCGTCGAAATAGGCCGCCTTACGTCGAAATACGCCGTTTTTCGTTTACAGTTGTATGCGTGAGTTGTTTACAGTTGTATAGATTCAAAGCTAATTATTTGTAAAAATACAAATAATTATAGATAATTATTTGTATTTTTAGGATTGGTTGAGTGGGAGGGACCATGCGTGTCATAATATCTCCTTTCAATGGGTCTTTCTGGCGAGATTAAATTGATTATTTCTTACTCATTAACAAATATTTAATATATTTCTAACTCATTAACAAATATTTGTAAATGTTTTGTAAAATAATTAGTTCATTATTTACTAAGTATTTCTTACTCATGAACAAATATTTGTAAATGTTTTGTAAAATAATTAGTAATAATTAGTTCATTATTTACTAAGTGTTACTAATGCTTTATAAGCGACCGTTATTATAAAGTGTTACCGAAACATTTTAAAAATTATAACAGTTTTGTGCACATTTTGAACATTGCACTCAATGACATCCAAAATTGTGGCGTTTGTACTTGACAAATACGTACTACGACAAATACGTCTGCAGTTTTAGATTAGATAGGATTAGAGAGTTGTATGCTGTTTGCTGTTTGCATACGGTGTCTTTAGTATGTAAAATTCCAACTCTTTATAATCGGCATGGACAGTTCATTTCGACACGCTTATATTATCTGTCAAATTAGGCTCTGACTGTACAGAGCTCATTCTGACACGCTTATATTATCTGTCAAATAAGGCTTGTCTCTTATTCATGATTTATGAGGACAGGAAAAGGGACAACAGAAGAAACATTTACAAATATATTTATATTTACAAAAATATCAATCAATCAATCAATCAAACAATATTTATAAAGCGCTTTTCATACACTTTTTCATTTTCCCCTCAGCTGGCATGTCAATAGGAACTTCGGACGGGAAAACTGGGTATTCCCCACTTGTCAGGAACTGAAACACTTGCTTGGATCTCTCCATAGTTTTGTTCACAAATGTAAGAAACTGTAAAAGACAAAATAAGGCTAATTATACACAGCGCCTTTCTAAACAAAGTTACAACGTTTTCTACGTTCACATAGAAACAAAATAACAAAATACGATGTAATAAAAACCATAACGATGCAGTCAAATGTTAAATCCAAACTATTATCATTTGACGTAGGTATCTGCCGCAAATTATCATTCCTTACGTGCGTAATTGGTTATAACATACAATAAATCCAATACATTGTTAAATGTAATTGGTTGTATGTTGGTTGTAACATACAATAAATCCAATAAAATGTTAAAATGTTACTTACTTGCGTTGCAATTGTTGAAAACAAGTCCACTTCTGTAGAAAGCAACTCAACTTCTGCCTCTGGAGCCAAGCTCGATGGCATTTAAAGGGAACAACACTCAGGGGTGGTTTGCGCATGCGCGCGCATGCGCAGTAGCGCTTGGAGCTCATTCTGACGGGGCGGCCCATTTCGACGGGACAACGGCTTTCTTTATTTTTAATTTAGATCAACTTCTTGAAATAAGCTATCAACTTAATAAAATAATAGGCATGTAACAAATTGTGTTTTTTATGCTGAAAAAGCTCATGTTTTTAAGTAATTCAAACTAACCTCCTGAATCATTTTTCTCAGTGTGAGGCTGCTGCTCTTCTGGAGTTTTCTCTCCACATAAAGCTGAATAAATGAAAACACAAATCCAAGCACCACATGACTGACAGCTCAAAGAAGTCTGTTTTATCTCATGCGTCTCCTTCATTAGTGTTTTGAGCTCCAGACTTTGCAAATTCATGATTTTGAGAGGTACTTCCTGACCCAGCCGCTCAGATCTGCTCTTTGATCAGTGTGGCATCCGGGTTATTGTTGTGCGGAGGTCGTGCTCGCTCACAGCTCTGCACCTGTGCTTAAAACTGCACCATCAGCACATGTCTGAGATTATGAGCAGGTCCCTGTTTGGGGAATAGGCTATATATGTTTGGAAACATGCTGATGACGACATCCGGTGGGATCTGTTGGCGATAGTAACAGACAAATCCTTGAAAACTGAGAAAATGGCAAGATTTTCTTCATCTAGATGTCATTGTATTTTTTTTTTTCTTTTAGTGTTCCGTTATATTTGTCAGATCGACAGGTGACATCGAAGACGCGATCGAGTCCCATCTTCTATGGAAAGCTTCTGCAGGTTGTGAATCCAAATCCATCTGAATCCATGTTTTTATCACATGCCCAGTGTCGGGAACTACGCCGGAAGTCGTCATCCACATGTTTCCAAACATTTTCTGGTAAGCAAAATTCAATTTGTCAACTGGACAAAAGTTTATTTGGTCGAATCCGTTTCTCAGCTCATCCAAGCTGCTTCTTCCATTCTTTTGCCATGGATTCTACCTGGACGATTGAGGGATTCTACACACGTCACACAAAGAAGTGAGAGAATGAAGACTTCTGCTTCATGAGGTGAAGCACTGAACACAGACAAAACACAGCCAGAGCTAAGAGAGCTTTTAATGTTCACTAATGTTCGCTGAAAATGATCTGTATACGAGGGGCATGCAAAAAGTTCTAAGAAAAATGCCATAAATTCAAAATGAGTCCAACTAGTTCAACAAATTGACCTTGCATCGTACCTCTGATGACTTATAAACACATTTGACAAGTTTCAGCATTCTAGCTTTGTTATTCAAAGTTGCACAACCCACTTTTTTGACCCTCCAAAATGAGCCAATCTGAAGTCCGAGCAAACATTAAATTTCTCACAAAACTTCAATGGAAACCTAAAGAAATTATTGAAGATTTGCACAATGTTTATGGATGGTTTTTTTTTTCCTATTTCCAAAGGAACATTTAAAAGGAACAAGATTTCAGTCCATACTTGAAGCGAAGAGGGAGGTTGTGACCTGGTCGACTAGACAAGCTCCAGAATTCTATCGAGAAGGAATTTTTCGGTGGAAACATCGTTTGCAGAAGTGTATGGACTTAGGTGGATGTTATGTGGAAAAATAATTGTGTTACTTTCAAAAATAAAGTTTTTTTAATTTGTCTTAGGGGCCGTTTAGATGAGGACGATTGCGATTGAAAACGACAATATATTCAGTCGGAAGTGTCTTTCGTTTACACGGCAACTGCGCCGTCGGGCTCTGAAACCGCAAAAATCTGAAGACTCCTTCCAGAGTGTGGAGTTCTGAAGACGGCCCGGGTCGTGTCTCCGTCTAAACGACAAGAAGCGCAAAACATGTTCACGTTGCATACACATGACGTCACACTGGATGTGCCAAGCCGGTAAAAAAAAATAACAATACGTCGCAGGCGACAGAGGCGAGTTTGGACAAGACATTTGACATATTGTTTAAATGTTTAACTGTTTGTTTTTACCTGTTTGTATTTTAACTGTTGCTTTTAACTGCTTTTAACTGCCTCTAATGTATATTACACTTATTGTAAGGTGACCTTGAGTGTCCAGAAAGGCGCCTAATAAATAAAATGTATTATTATTATTATTATTATTATTATTATTATTATTATTATTATTATTATTATTATTATTATTATTATTATTATTATTATTATAAGACTGGGCAGAACCAGTCAGTGGTGGGACAATTTTGAGAATGGATTAGTTGATGACAGTGCTTGGGTGGAAAACTTCAGAATGACTAAACAAGCTCTTGCGTGAAAAGTCCCTCTAAATGGGCTGTCAACAAAACCAAGAGAGACAAGGGCAAGAAACAAGACAACAGAGAATCCGAACCCAGGAGGAAAGGGGTAGCGATTCCGTACCTGGCCGGCGTTTCAGAAAAACTACAGAGGATTTTCAGACAATATTAAATTCCAGTCTATTTCAAACCCACAAACACTTTAAGACAAAAACTCGTCCACCCAAAGGACAAAACACCGAGCCACAAACAAAGCAATGTGGTCTACTCCATTCAGTGTAGTGAAGACTGCAGTGAGCGCTACACTGGGGAAACCAAACAGCCACTTCACAAGAGGATGTACCAACACAGACGGGCGTGCCAGAGTGGACCGTCATCTGCCGTACATCTTCACCTAGAAGCCGCGGGCCATTCTTTTGAGGACAGTGAGGTTCAGATCTTAGCCAGGGAAAAGAACTGGTTTGAGAGGGGAGTAAAAGAGGATATTTTTGTCAAAAAAGAGAATCCGTCGTTAAACAGAAATGGGGGAGTTAGACATAACTTGTCTCCCATTTATAATTCGATTCTCAAACCAAGTCAAAACAGACAAAGAAACATTAGGGCAGACGATCCAGGGCAGAGGGGTGGAGAGGGTCGTTAGACGTTGAATAGGGAGGCGAAACTAGTCGCCAGAGAAATTTGAAAAACAAAGAGACAGATTAGTGGGGGTTGTTTTCAGAGTTTTTTCAGGGTAGGAAGCACCTCCCGGCAGCTAGATTTAAGCAGTGTCTAACCAGCACAAGGACCAGAGCTGACGAAGCCTCTCGGATGAGCGGCGAAACGTTTTCAACCAAACAAACTTTGTCCAGTTGACAAATTGAACTTCTCCTTTTATCACTAAACAAGCTCTTGTTGCATTAAGCGAAGAGGTCCGACCCTACATCGAGGGCGAAACAACCGTAATGAGACCCCCTGTCGGTGTCCTGAAAAAGGTAGCTCTGACATATTAGCGGCCTGGCATGCAT
Organism: Paratrypauchen microcephalus; assembly: GCA_036785185.1. Taxonomy (NCBI): domain Eukaryota; kingdom Metazoa; phylum Chordata; class Actinopteri; order Gobiiformes; family Gobiidae; genus Paratrypauchen; species Paratrypauchen microcephalus. The sequence goes on from JAVJIX010000113.1 coordinate 558,986, forward strand.
ATTCAATCGAATTCGCCCACTTTTGCATCTTCGTATAAAAAAAAAAATTCCTGCTGAGAACGCTCGTCTAAACGCGGATAAAAAATTGAAGACGAGGCGCCATTTTTGTGTCTTCTGTTTTGCCATCACCCTCGTATGAGAGGAGAGGTCGTAAAGGTGCATGGCCTGAAATTGAGATATTTTGCTTTGCCTGAAATGTCCCACAGCACTAACCGGCTTGTCGCCATGGAAACAGTCTATCAGAGGTAGGCTTGTGATGTTTCTCCTGCGACGTGCTGTAGCTCCTCCAGTTTGGAGCTTCTGCCCTGAGTGCTCCGATGACCATGAGAGACTCGGGTTTGAATCCCTCCCTCGGGCTGCTGCCTGCTTCATACAACGATGATCGAGAATCAAACTGACAAGATCCCAGCTCAGATGCCCCGCTAAACAAGGTCAGGTCAGCTGCTGAGGAACCGGAGGAGAAAAGGGCCCCTGGAACAAGACTGAACAGACTGAACAGAGAGCAGGAGGGACTGTCGCGGCCAGGCAAACACTCTTTTAATCAAGTTAAAAGATTAAAGATTTTCATTTAATCATAACCCATTCAGCCACTGGCCAGAGAGGTGCTCAAACTCTGAAGGAGAATTAAAGATTTGATCGTCTAGACACAAGATATAACTGTGTCTAAAGTAGGGCTGGGCGGTATACCACTTCATACTGAATACCGGTGTTTTTTTTTTAAAATTATATGGATTTTTCATATATCCCAATCCCGGCGAGTGTGTGCGTACAAAACATCGGGAACACAGAGCGGCGGAACATGGCGCTGCGGGACATTGTTTGAGAGGGGGACTGTTTTGGCGTGAGAGCGGTGGAAGCTCAGTGTGTGTCGAGCGGTGAACAACATGGACGGAGAAAATGTCACAGACACAGAGGAACTTATACCCAACACAGTCCTGGTTTAGTTCTAGTAGAGTCCTGGTATAATCCCAGTTTAGTCTTGGATTAGTCCTGGTTTAATCCCGGTTTAGACCTGATTTAGTCCTGGTATAGTCTTGTTTAGTCTTGGTTTTAATCCTGGTTTAATCCCAGTTTAGTCTTGGTTTAGTCCCGGTTTAGTCCTAGTATAGTCCTGGTTTTGTCTTAGTTTAGTCATAGTTTAGTTTTAGTTTTGTCCTGGTTTAGTCCTGGTTTAGTCTTAGTTTATTCCTAGTATAGTCCTGGTTTAGTCCCAGTTTAGACCCGGTTTAGCCCCAGTTTAGTCCCGGTTTAGTCCTGGTTTAATCCCAATTTAGTTCTGGTATAGTCCTAGTATAGTCCTGGTTTAGTCCTGGTTTAGTCCTGGTTTAGTCCTGGTTTAGAAAAAGAAAAGATGAGCCGTGTCAGTTGTGTGGAAGAACTTCGTCTTTGAAAAATCTGACGCCGATCAAACAACTGTATTCTGTAAACGTCGTCGGGCTAAAGTCGTAGCCGCAGGAGGCGACACGAGCGATCTGCTTCACCACCTCCGTCACAAACACGTCCTGGAATATGAAGAACGCACGAAACTAAGATCTGCATCCTCTTCCACGTCTGCAGGGAACGTTCAAGTCGGCGCCGCGACACAAAACGCCGCTCAGACGTCACTCAAAGACGCGTTTGCTGAGGGGACCGCCTACGACAAGAAAAGCAAACGGTGGAACGTTATTACCAACGCTGTTACTGTCCACTTAGCCAAAGACGTGGAACCACTTAGTACATGAAAAAAAATACCGTCAAATACCGTGACACCGATAAAATTTTGAAAAATAGTGTGATGTCCATTTTTTTGTCATACCGCCCAGCTCTAGTCTAAAGTTTAGTCAAAACAGAAAGTTATTTCATGTGTAGTGGATGAATATTGTGTGTAGTGTGCACGTACCACAGACCTGTTGATATTCACAGCGGCGCTCATGCAGTGTGACGACTGACACTTCACTTTCTGTTTGAGGCCACGGAGATCATGATCTGAATCCATCCTCAGGTCCTTCAGGTGGAACCCAGATATGAAACACAACACATTAAAAGTCCAATATTACCGAAAACTGACTGTTGTGAGCTTTGAAATTACATTGTCAAAATGATTCCAGTGAACATACGTGGAGTTTAAAAACAAGCAAGACAGGGGAGTACAGAGGACTAATACAGGACTTTGTGGACTGGAGTCAGCGGAACCACCTCATCATCAATGCAGGGAAGACCAAGGAGATGGTGGTGGACTTCCGCAGACGCCACTCTACTGCCCCCTCAGTGAACATCCAGGGAAGGGACATTGAGAGAGTGGACTCTTACAGGTACCTGGGTGTTCATCTGAACAATAAGCTGGACTGGACTCATAACACAGACGCACTGTACAGGAAGGGCCAGAGTCGGCTCTATCTCCTGAGGAGACTACGGTCCTTTGGAGTGAGAGGGCCACTCCTGAAGACCTTCTATGACTCTGTGGTGGCATCAGCCATCCTGTACGGTGTGGTCTGCTGGAGCAGCAGCATCACAGAGAGGGAGAAGAAGAGGCTGGACAAGGTCATCAAGAAGTCCAGCTCTGTCCTGGGCTGTCCTCTGGACTCAGTGCAGAAGGTGGGGGACAAGAGGGTCCTGGCTAAGGTCACCTCTATGCTGGACCATGAGTCTCACCCCCTGCAGGACGCTCTGTCGGCTCTGGAGAGCAGCATCAGTGACAGACTGATTCACCCTCGCTGTGTGAAGGAGAGGTTTCGCAGGTCTTTCCTTCCTGCTGCTGTCAGACTGTACAACGAACAATGTTAACATGTCATTCAACGTATCTGCACTTACAAATATTCACCTATAATCCAGAGTCTATTTTTAGGTATAGTTTTAAAATTATCCTAGGCCATTATTTATTTATTTATTATATTGCATGTTACTTTTTCCTGCTGTTCTTGATCTGTGCGTTGCAACACTGGAATTTCCCCACTGTGGGACTAATAAAGGCATATCTTATCTTATCTTATCTTATCTTATAAGGTGGAACGGAGTGTTTTCAGGGTAAGACAAGAACTAAATCTGCAGGGTTTGTGTGTTTAAAATCAATGAAACCAAACACAACTCCAGGTCTGAGGTGAGAGGACTCGATGCAGCCCGATGGGATTAAGAAAATAAAATTAGAGAACCAAGAAAATAAACTGGATTTCATTGAAACTGACGATCCAAATGAGACTCATGTGAGGCTCTTTCTGTTTTCTGATCGGAGAATTATGTTGAAAACCAAGTAGAACATTACAATGTTTTTGTAATTAAAAATAAAGTCTTTGTATCTGCGACACAGATGTCTCAAGGTTATGAAATTTAAAATACGATTCTCTCTCTAGTTCTTCTAAACACTTTTAAAACTCGACTTGTTTATGTCTATTTTGATATTTGCTTCAATCTTTCTCTTTGCTTTTTTCATTTCACATTGTTTATCTTGCACTTTTCTTTCAGACTGCAGTTATTACCCTGACCCGTCCTGAGAAGCTGAAATTATATCCATTAGAACATTTATTCTGAGGCCTGAGCTTTGCGGTCGAGCACTTTAAGACAAAACCTCATCGTAATCTGGAGCCAGACTACAGACTATTATGGTTTTTGGAAATCAGCACTCGGACTTTCTCCACCAGCTGCAGGTTCTCCTCCACTATTCTGTTGAGGTTCTCCTCTCCAGCGCTCCTCTCTTGCTTCTCTCTCCCCAGCTCGTGCTCCAGACAGCTCTTCTCCTCAAGCCATGCTGTGGACCTCTGGGCATGTTCTGCCTTCATCTGGTCCATCCTCATGCTTACCACAGCCACTCTGTCCTCCAGTGCTCTGCTCTCCTTCTCTTTCTGAAGCACATGGTGCATAGCGGCGCTTAGCCTAGTCTTCTTTTCATGCATGACATCCTTGAGGTCCTTGATGGTCGTCATAAGAGTCAACTTTTCTTCTTGCGTGTTCATGTTTTTGATGACCTCTTGTTGTCTCATCTGCTCCATTTGAAGCTTCATTAAGGTTTGCTCTTTCTCGTTCCTCTTTTTCATATGAAGGACAAGCTCTGCAGTCTTCTCAACCAGTTCTGTGCTCTCAAGTTTAATCTTGAACAAGTCATCTTGGTGGGACCTTCTTAAATTCTGCATCACACAGCAGAGTGGCGCAGAGGAAGCGTGCTGGGCCCATAACCCAGAGGTCGATGGATCGAAACCATCCTCTGCTAATGTGAAGCTTTTTGAAATAGCACTGGAGCAGCTTATAGAAACCTAAATTAAGGCAAAAAAACAAATGATATCCGCACAATCACAAATAATACAACTGCATACACAATCTTACAATCTGTGTACCTTCACTTTACAACTCTACGTTCTGAAGACTTTTCCATAAATCTGCCTGTAACCAGTTCAGTGTAGCCCCAGTGGCCTAATGGATAAGGCATTGGCCTCCTAAGCCAGGGGTTGTGGGTTCAAGTCCCATCTGGGGTGGCTTTCAGCAGAGTGGTGCAACGGAAGTGTGCTGGTCCCATAACCCAGAGGGCAATGGGCAATTGAAACTTTGCTAATCTGTTATTATTGTAACCCAAATTCTTTTTAAATTTAACAGAACAATCACAGTGAAAACCTTTTTCCAGAACTAATGGCCATTTCCTATACTGGGACAAAAAATAATACTGTGTAGAGAGTAGAAGAGTATAGACCAGGAGTGTACCAACCTACTTTGATCCCAAAGGGGCCGGATCAGAAAACTCATGGTATATGTACCCCAAAAATAGCAAGAAGTCCAAATATTCATCCAGAGAAACGCAAATCTATTACAGACTGCTGTTTCTTCAGTCAATAAAAACATCACAGTTTAGCGCATTTATTTGCAGAAAATGACAAATGATCAAAATAACAAAAAAGATCCATGTTTTCAGAGCTCAAACAATGCAAAGAAACAAGATGAAATTCATTTTAAAACAACATAATACTCATGTTTACACTTAAGAAGAGTTCAGAAATCAATATTTGGTGCAATAACCCTTATTTTTAAGCACAGCTTTCATGCGTCTTGGCATGCTCTCCACAAGTCTTTCACATTCACTGTGTGCACACGGACGAGTGTAATCCGACTGCAAACGGATTGGGATCGTATCGAATTCACGTGCACAGGCTAAGGATCGTATAGGGATTGGTTTCCCGAATCCGATTGGAACCCCTGGCTTAGGCCGATAGTAATCCGCTTGGTGCCGCCTTGTGCACGATATCAGATCGGATTGGCATACTGCGCATGCGCGGGAATTTTTGCCAGGGATTTCACCCGGAAGTGGCAGGAAGCGCCGACGCCATCATAAGTAGCGATTGTTGCCAGAAAAGTCAGACGAAATCATGGCTGCGAAGAAAGAATGCACAACACGTACACCAATGCTGCTCCGTCAAACTCCTCGAGCGCCATCTTTGTATACCGCCACGTAGTTTGTTGTGTTTTTATTGAGTAGCCATCACCCGGAAGTAGTTGGACTACAGCGCCACATAGCGTAGCGGAGCCGGCCAGGTCGCTGACCATTATCCGATTACACGAGTTTCATGCGCACTCGGATTGGAAAAAAGACCTCCCGCCGAGTAACGGGATCAGATTTGGAAAAATCCAATCCGATCCTACCATGTGCACACAGTGATTGTTCTTGGGTGACTTTATTCCACTCCTGGTGCAAGAACTGAAGTAGCTCAGCTTTGTGTTTGTGTTGGAATTCAACAGACGCTGGAATGGAATGGCTGTAATACATGTAGAGATGCTGATTTCAGAAAAAATGCAGCGCTCTGTTATTTTTTTCCAGAGCTGTAAATAACCCAGCTGTGTGAATGGGTGAGTGGTTTCTTGATGAAAAGTACTTTGAAGGTGGAAAAGCGCTGTATAAAAATGTGACTATTCACCATTATGATCAGACACTGTACAATCCAGAATCCACAATCGATGAGTAAAACATTTAGTTTTATGGAGAACTTTTCTTGCATGAACTTGGAAGTGACACAACCCCTTTGAATTTCACTTTTGTTGTGCTGAGATCAAAGCAGGTCTCACAGTGAGAGGTCTGCTGCTGATGGAGGTCCGTCCCTGGAGGCTCACAGCAGAAGAACCGAGGAGCTTAGCAGGACTTTGATGTGGAGCTTTGTGGAGCTCAGAACGTCTGAAGCACACAGACAGATCAGCCTTATCTTGTGAGGAAAATAATCTTTGTTATGAAATACGTCAAAGGTCGCTGATGTTCTGTTCTTGTGTTATCAATCTTCTAGTTACCAATACATTGAGGTTTACGACAACTATGGCTGATTTATGCTGATTCAGTGAATAACCTAGAAGACGTGGTCTTTTAAACTGGACTTTGCCTGTGTTTTATTATTATGTTATGTACCACGTTTGCATAAGTTCATTACCTAAGGGTTACCTAATGAGTTAATGGTTAACTACTCTGTAGGTTAAATTTAGCTCAGTTCTGTACCAAGACAGGAGACGATGGGAGACAGCACATCTGAAGAATCATGTCTGTATCATCTGCTGTTCAACATTAAAGTGCCTGCATTTTTCCTACGAGGTCTTGAGAATTTCTTCCACAATTTGGTGACCCAGACGTGAAAGAACTATGCAGAAAGGACCAGGCCGTCGTCTTCCCAAAGGCCCCTTTGAGAAACAACGCATCCAGAGCGCTCCACAAAAACGGTATGGCAGTGCCTTTTTCAAAGAATATCTGTCACATTGGCCAAAACCAAAGATTATATGTGATGTTTTGTGAGGGACCTTTGTAATAAATTAAGTGGTAATTTTAAAACAATATAAAATCAGTAATTAAAAAGTCCGTGTTTGTACGCCAACACGTGAGAAAAGAAGGAGCGTAGAATCAAAATAATAATGAGCGTTTAAGCTTTAAATTTGATAAAGCGTGATTAAAAACAAAGTTATTAATTAAGTTCCGTGTTTATTGCTTTGCACGAAGAGAGAAAAAAAGCGGGTTTTGTAAGAAAAACACTTTTGTGGTTAAACTTTACACAAAAAAGAAAAAACAAAAACTCCTAATTTGAGTTTACAAAAAAGGAATTCCAAAAGTAACATTATTGGTGTTTTTGATTGCCTTAAGCTCTCAAGACACCCAGGATGCAGAAGTAAGAGTTCGAAGAACATGACGTCACTTGCTTCTGTAAAATTGGCCGAAGGTCAATTGTCCAACTAAACGCAACTAACACGAATTGACAGACACTCGTAGCATATTCAATCTTATAGGGGATGCGCAATTTTGTTTGCGACGAAATTTATAATACTTTGGTACAGGAAAGTGATGTGACCGAAATTAAATTGAGTTGTACCTGGAAAAACCGATCTAAATTACAAGCAGGTTGCCTTTTTATGACTCTCCCGTCTGGTAGTACTGTTACGAGAGCGTCATTAAAAGTTTGTGAAAAAGAAATACACTTGAAACTAAAAGCTGAGCTTGTAAAGGAGATTACCAAAAAAGCTGAAAAATAACGAAAAGTCTGTGTTCGGCTAATTCCACCAAAATTACGCAGATACTGAAAGAATTAAAAGAAGAGTAGGACACATTTAGAATTACCTGGGAGATTTGTTTCTTGGTGTCGATTTAAAGAGGAAGACAGTATAAATAAATTGTTCAAATTGATGGCACTTTGTAAATTTGAATTTTTTATTATGAAGCACTTATTTGAGCAAGCATGAGATGAGAGATGTTCAGAGTTGTTTATGATGGATAAAACCCCGTTTTGATCTGAGTTAAATATTGGCTATGGTGGTTTATGTAAAGTCTTGTTGAAAGCTTGGATTATAAATGAAATGTGATAGAAGAATGTTGAAAGATAAGAATTATGGCATTTATTGGAGAGATGTTTGTGGAAATTCTGGTTGTGTGAGTGTCATGATCTTACAAATGATACTTGGATCAAATAATTCTGCATTTATTGAGTAATTTAAAATTGCATGTTCTTAGAAATAAATTGCATGTTCTTAAGATTCGGAATAAATCTCTGAAATTATTGCATGTCCTGGAATATTTGGAGAATAATCTGAAATGGTAGATTTTTTTATTTACTGAAAATTGTCTTGTTTTGGCAAATCTCAAGTAAAAGTCTTGCATTGTGTAATTTACTTAAACCAATAAATTCTAAAATTAATACAATTGTAAATATTTTAAATTCAGTTCTCAAAGATTTGCTAGCTTAATCAGTTTCATGGGAATAATAAATTTTGTTACGGGTGTTTCTCTATTTGCCTGCGGTCTCTCTGAGTGTGTGTGTGAGTGTATGAGCGGCAGCGAGCAGAGAGGTCAAGAGGTCACAGGGAAAGATATGAGCTCTTTGTCAGCTCGTAATTTAGCTCTATTAATGTTGTTGTTCTTGTTAATGTTGTAAGAGTTGAAAAAGGAATTAGAAAAATTAGGGACAAGGATAGAATAGTGTCAATCTGTATTTTGAGTGTTATGTGGGAATTAAAGAAAGCGCTTTGTTGCTTCAGGCTCGGAGCGCCTCTGGTCTGAATGTTTGCTCAGTACGAGTTGGACTAGTTTGAGTTTAAAGGAGCAGTGTGAGAATTACTCTTTGCACGGTGCCATCAATGAACGAAATAATAAATAAATAAGAAACAGTTTAAGCTATTGAGACAGCATTGCAATTATTAAAGTGAATATCTTATCGGCAATCAGGCCCTAAAACAATTGAGGAGGTAGATACATTTTAAAATTTAACACAAATAATTGGAGTATAGAGGTTTAAATTGCTAAAAGTTATTTTTAATTTATTACAGTTCATTTTTTCTGGTACAATTCAAAATATAAAAGGTTATATCACTTGTCACATTAAAGGAGGTACTGGATAAACTAATTGCTTTTATAATTAACTTAAGATTTGGAGTTTTTTGTTTTATCTAAATTAAATATTAATAAAATAATTATTTTCAAAATTCTACGTTTACTCCTACGCTACTTTTCTCTCTCTTTGTTGCAGAAGCTTAAAACTTAATAGCTGCAATTCGGACCGTCCCGCAGACAACAAAACGTGATAGACACATATTCTAATTAAGGAAAAAACTGTGCGTAAATCAGGTGATTAAAATTTTAAATTAAATATTTTAAACTAATTATAACCCAAAGTCACAATTATCTAAATTAAATTTCTTCTCCCTTCTAGAGAACTGTCTATAGAACGGAGAAGCCCCCAAGAATTAAATTTTTTAGAGCCAAAGGTAGAATCAAAAGTATACAGTACTCAAAATAGCGATACATTCACTAAAAAGCCATAAACTGGACGTTGTGCCCAAAATTTGTATAATAAATAAATAATTCAACTTTAAAAAACAAATTACCACAAAATGTCCTCACACTTTATCATGGTTGGCCAGTTGACAGAATATTGGTTGAATAAAGCACTCCAGGATGAAGCTACAAAAGTGGGCAGGAGAGCTGAAAGTCCTACAAGATACCAAAGAACTGTCTTCTATCTTGGTCCTAAAGAAAACCGGAAAAGAAGTGAAAATAAAGGAAGATTTAGTGCTAACTCATAGACAATTCAGAGACTCTTGTTGTGACACCGAAGATGAAAAAGGGTCTGCTGAGAGAAGAGGAAGGTCACACAGAAGAAGCAGAAGGGCATGGGATGAGGACACTGACAGAGAGATTTCTCTATTTGATAACATGTACCAACCATTGCCCGACCCACCTATCGAACGAAGAGATTATTACCACAAGTCACCAAGACCATACCATCCCTCACCCTACGCCAGCGGCAAGCTGAGAAACCCCGATACTAAAGCTGCTACATCCTCGAAGCCCTCCCAATTTGGAGAAGATTCATTCTCCAGGGCAACATACAAAGTACTGACAGGAGTTTATACTCCCAGCCAGCGGAAGGAACGAGGGCCAGAAGCAAGTGTGTATCCAGTGAGAACAGATGGTCAAACTGTGGTCTATCAGCCATTTTCAATCAAAGACTGGAGTGCTTTGATGTTGACACTTCCAAGACTTACCAAAGGTGGCTTACCATGGCTAAGAGCTCTTTTCAAACAAACCGCAGGAGACCAACTTTGCTGGGGTGATATTCAGGCTGCTCTGACCAAAGCTGCTGACGAAACTGTTGCCAGAAACATCAAAAAAGCTATCGAAAGGAGCTTGAGATATGCACTGCGTGATCAAGAAGGTGTATACAACTATTGTGATGTGCTGGAGAGAGAACTCAGTCAACGCTATCCTTCTGTCGTGACTGAAGAATTGTTGTCAATGCAAATGAAAGACAACGAAGACTACTACAGTTACAAACAACGTGCTACTAATCTATACCATGATGCCACAGGAGAGCGGATCGATGCCAGAGCAGGAATGTCAATCATCTATCGCTCAGCTCTGGTGAAAGGTATGCCAAAAGCAGTGCAAGACGCTTTGGACGATGTGATGGGCATATACACTAAATCTGATGATGAGTTCAATGCATACTGCAGCCATCAAATAAACAAGTACCATAGAGGGAAAAAAGAGGCCGAGGAGAAGAAGCAAGAGCTGGAACTGGCCACTATGAAACTCCAACTGCAGAAATACCAAAATGAACTCAAAGAAGAACAAGCAGCAGGAAGCAAGAAACCATCAATGGACTACTGGAACCAGGATGAAGCTGCCTACGCAGAACCGGATGCTGAAACCGATGAACAGCTTGATGACCCCATCCGACCCTGCGCTGCTGAGGCTCCAGAAGGGGAGGAAAAAGGGAGGAGATCGAGGAGATAGGGAAGAAAAAGGACAGTATAGGCCATATTATGATAATTTGTTAAATTTACAATGTGTAATCTTGACTACGCTGATTATATTATTCTCTGTTATAGTATGGGAATATATTCTACTGACTGAGACTGATCTCGGACGGCTGGCAAACAACACGACAACCACAACGACCACTCACGGCACGACTAACTCAGCCAACTATATGGGTAAGACACAAGGAGCACTAAAAAGGGCAAAATGGGAACTTCCTAAAATTTCCAGAATTGAAAAATATTGCTATGAAGGCCAAATATGTAATGTTTTATTCGACGTATGTGAAATATTGGACTGTAGGTAAAACATACCCGCTATAGATTATGTTTTTAATACCCAAATTGTTTGTAAAGACACTTGTCTGACCAGAGCTAATAATTATGAGGACCACAGGGTCACAAACAATGTCAGAGCAATTTCTAGTACGGATGATCATCATAATACAGACCAAGGTGATTTTAGAACTGATCAACAGCAGAGAATTACCCTGACAAAGATCAGGAAAGATGAGGCATCTTATCAAGCAGATCTAAAGCATTGCAGAGGGAGTAAATCCCCTACTCAGCGATGCAACTATCTATTCAAAATCCAGAAGTTAGTGACTTAGGAATATATGCTATAGGTTTCCGGTGCTCAAAAAATCACTACTGTTTCATGTAATCGGAGAATTAATTTAAATTTTGAAGGCTATATCCACATAACCATATTAGTAATTAATAAGATTGCTCCAGTGAATGAAATAAATTCTTTGACTGAAGCAATAAGAATAGAGACAGGATTGGAAATGACAGAAAACACTTTAAACATACTAAAATGAGTTAAAATGAGTACAGTATACGGTCCATACTCTGACCACAGAAGATTGTATTGTATGTTTGACTGCCAGACCACAACTAACTACTGCATCCATACCATATTCCAATAACAAGGACTTGACGAGTATACTTAAGCTCTTTATTAGAAAATCATTTGAACGGACTGATGAGTGTTATTAACTCCATGACAAGTTACTGGTTGTAACTTTAAAGGACATACCCACCACTTGGAAAATGGGAACTGCAATGTATACATGTTTTCTCAGAGATATGATTACAAATGCAGACATAAGGACTGACAACAGAGTTGACATTGAGGGTTTCACTAATAATTTTTGTAATCAGACTTTTACTTTTAGACTTTTACTTCTGACAATTATGACAATTTTTTGCACTTTTGACTAACCAATCCATTTCATGAGCAGATATTTGGTGGTTATGTGTGGACTTCCGTCTGTATGCAATACTATCTCCAACATGGTGAGGTGTGTGTGCCAATTATGCTAATTATCCCATTCACTATAGGTCCTACAGATTCATTGAATTTAAAACCGACTCAAGTTCTATATTAAACTGGACCGGACCATGTCCAAAAGAGGTCCTTGTCCCCACAGCCTAAAGAAACTCTGGTGTACTTGAATATGCCTGGACAAGTTGGTTTCATAAAATGTTTGGCCCATGGGCTGCGACAATTGTCTCCATTATCACTACCATAGTGACTGCAATTGCTATTTTAATTGTAATTGGCTGTTGCGTTGTCCTTTGCCTCAGAGGTTTAATAGAGCAATTTTGACTTACTGATACATTAATCTAGTCTGATTAAAATTGAACGAATTAAGTTCTGGCTGAATAAATGAATGATCTAAATTCTAAGCCCTAAGGTGTTGCTCCTTGTGACTTATTCTGCCGTCCGAGTTTTGTACAATGATTTACATGATATATTGACATAAAGACATTGAGATGTGTTATGCTCTATGAATGCTAAGGTTAAATTGTTATATTGGGATGATTAATTTTATTTGTAGAAGGAGCATCTTGCCACTCTACTATGTAAGTGTGATCACATGTGTTTATGTGATCAAAGGAGGGAACTGTGAGGAAAATAATCTTTGTTATGAAATACGTCAAAGGTCGCTGATGTTCTGTTCTTGTGTTATCAATCTTCTAGTTACCAATACATTGAGGTTTACGACAACTATGGCTGATTTATGCTGATTCAGTGAATAACCTAGAAGACGTGGTCTTTTAAACTGGACTTTGCCTGTGTTTTATTATTATGTTATGTACCACGTTTGCATAAGTTCATTACCTAAGGGTTACCTAATGAGTTAATGGTTAACTACTCTGTAGGTTAAATTTAGCTCAGTTCTGTACCAAGACAGGAGACGATGGGAGACAGCACATCTGAAGAATCATGTCTGTATCATCTGCTGTTCAACATTAAAGTGCCTGCATTTTTCCTACGAGGTCTTGAGAATTTCTTCCACAATCTCCACATGACCAGCCTTATCTCCACATGTTCCCAGGAGGAGACGTGATCTGCGCAAACATGTCATGTTGATTGGATTAACATGTTTGAATGATCGTAAAAGGTCAGAAATGACGGGGGAGCTTTTTAAAGTGGAACTAAACACAAAATCGTTACTTTGCTGGGACGTCTCTGTTGGTAGAGTTTGTCCACAGATTTGAAGGTTGGTGGTTTGAATCCAGCTCTTCAAATAAACATTATTGGTTGAGCGGTCAGATCCACTGATCCACAGGTTGGCGGTGCAGTTCCAGCTCCTGAAGATGAATGCTGTTGTGTCCTTAGGCAAGACACTTCACCCTCAGTGTCTGTGTACACTGGTGTGTGAATGGGTGAGTGGTTCCTTATGTCAAGAGCTTTGAGTGACTTGAAGGTGCGAGAAGAAGATAATCCCACACTCCGTCTTACTTGCAAAATGTAAGATTTATTAAGACATGCGACGTTTCGGCGCTAGGCCTTCATCAGGGAAAAATAGAGTGAGAGCTAAAGGTGGCCATCTAAAATAAGAGCCGTTTCCTAATTCAGCGAGTGCACAGTTCGGAGTGTGGTCTCAGCCTGCAGTCGAGGCAGTGCATACTCGCTCAGCCCTGAGTGCAGTCCGTGGACCGCATGGGCGTCTGCGAAATGGAACAGGTCCCACCTCAGCTCAATGAGCCGGGTGGTCTGCTCTTTCTTCCCTAAAGACAAAAATGTTATTCTATTGCGACTAGTAATACTTGGAATTGGGACATGGCGATACTGTAGAATATCCAGCATTACAACAGCAAAGGAAATATAGAAGTGTAAGGGGAAAAGCGTAGTTTAGCGTAGTTTATGAAGAGTTTCATGTAGCATAGTTGTAGGTGAGGTGAACCAGTACACACATTTTATAGTGAAGTCGCAACTGTCACATGGCAATGTCGCTGGCGAGTCTATCTTTGTAGTCATATATCCTGCCGCGCTGTGCATGCTGGGGCTTTAAAGTGGGCGAAGCGTGCATATTTGCGCGCGTATTTATTTATTTGTTTGTTTGTTTGTTTGTTTGTTTGTTTGTTTGTTTGACAGGGACAGTGTACATTAATGAACATTCCTGTAAATGTACCAGATTTAGCCAAGAGGCTACTTTTCATCTGCAGTCCCTGGACAGATGTTAGATTGTCACCCTAAGAAAAAAACATGTGTACAGAACATGTGCAGTACCAGCCCCAGTGGCCTAATGGATAAGGCATTGGCCTCCTAAGCCAGGGGTTGTGGGTTCAAGTCCCATCTGGATTGGGCTACAGCAAAGTGATGCAATGGAAAGCCTGTTTGAGTCAATCAATTGAAACCATTGTCTGCTGTTTTAAAATTTAACAGAACTATCAGTGTCAAAACATTTTTTCCAGAACTAATTGTCATTTCCTGTGCTGGGCCAAAAAATAAAACTAGTAGAGGCCTGTCAAAGCCTGATCCCGTCAGATCTCAGAAGCTAAGCAAGGCAGGGCCTGGTTAGTACTTGGATGGGAGACCGCTGGGAATTCCAGGTGCCACAGTGGGGCGCCAGTTGCAAAAACTGTCGTTGTGTCCTTAGGCAAGACACTTCACCCACATTGCCTAGGATGAAAGTGGAGTGTGCGTGAGTGTTGGAGGTGGTCGAATGGGCTGATGGTGCAGATTGGCAGCCTCGCTTTCCCTCAGTCTGCCCCAGGGCAGCTGTAGCTACAGAAAGTAGCTTACCACCACCAAGAGCGGGGTAAATGAACAATGAACTGTAAAGCGCTTTGGGTGTCATGAAAGGCGCTATATAAATGCTATGAATTATTAGAGAGTAGAAGCTCTGCCAACAAAGTTAGTTATAAAAACCTCAACTGTGTTCAAGTAACTTGGGTTCCCCAAAGATTGTATAACAGACCAGCACATACAAACATACAATATTCGACACAAAAGGGGTTAGTTGTCAGAAACAAACAGCAGAGTGGCGCAGAGGAAGCGTGCTGGGCCCATAACCCAGAGGTCGATGGATCGAAACCATCCTCTGCTAATGTGAAAGTTTTGAGGAAGTACTGGAGAGGATTATTATCGAAATCTAAATTAAGGCAAAGAAAAAACTTAAAACAGGTCAGATCTGTGGAAATGAATGATTTTCAAGCTACTAGTTTTGTAGGTTTGAGTCCCACGCCTGTGCTACATCAGCAGAGAGGTGCAGCTGGGTCAATAACTGGTGAGGTTGATGGATTGAAACCATCCTCTGCATTGGTTAATTTCAGGATGTTTAGTACTTTAACCATTTTGAAAGACAAAATTGTGGGTTGTGGGTCCGTGTCCTGTGGTACCTGTGGTACCTGTGGTAGCTGGTGTCACAGCAGAGTGGCGCAGAGGAAGCGTGCTGGGCCCATAACCCAGAGGTCGATGGATCGAAACCATCCTCTGCTAATGTGAAAGTTTTAGAGGTAGCACTGGAGAAGCTTGGAAAAACTTAAGAGATCAGATCCGTGGAAATTAAATGAAATTGATTTTCAAGCTTTTAAGACCAGAACACGTGTAATGAAAGCAATTCTAGATTGATATGTGTCTAACCGCAGGAAAACCAATACCAAGTCCTCACAGAGGCATTTTGAGTTATTCACAGATTCTGAAAGTACAGAGCTTTCCAATGATGTCTTATATGTGAAAATCGGTTTTAGTTTCCAGATAATCCCTCTGGAAGTTTTCGTCTCTTCAGACCTCCTTGCCTCATTTGCATGACATTAAGCTAAGCCCTCCCCCATCATGACTGTCACTGTGCTCTGTCCAGGTCACAATCATTCAATCATTTTATAATACACAGGATAATATGTTAAGTCAACGTTTACTACAAAATTTACTTATAGTCAGGAAGTACTAATAGCATAGCAAAGTAACCAGTATAATAATAATAAAAAAAGTAATAAAATATGTAATGAAATACCAAGGTACAGGTATTGTACATAGGACCTAGCCTATATTTTTCATAGTGTATATTCGGTAAAGATTGTTTCTACTGGATTATACTTTTTACATGCTTCTCTTTATCTTATTTATCTATTTTTTAATTTTAATTCACTTTAAATTTAACAGATCTATGTCAGTCATAATTCTTTTTTCCACCAATCATTGTCATTTCCTGTGCTGTCGGGTGAGGCTCGTAGTTCCCTGGCCTCATGGTAGAGGCACTCGTGAGCCCAGGGATTCTTCTGCAACTCCTGGAGCAGCAGATTAGAATAAGTGACACAAGATACAATTTAGAGTTAAGTCAAGTTTAATAATCCGTTCACTTTTTTCTTCTTGTCTGGCCCGACTTTTTAAATGGAGGAGCAGCAGAGAGGTGCAGCTGGGTCAATAACTGGTGAGGTTGATGGATTGAAACCATCCTCTGCATTGGTTAATACTGGTACTTTAACCATTTTGAAAGACAAAATGATGTCCCAAATCGTAGGATAATGGACGAGCAATCACGAGTAGTACCACTGCATACACAAACCTTGAACCTTGACTTTGCAACCTTATATTTCATTTGCAGAAATCTGACTGCAGATAGTAAAATGCAGCCCCAGTTGCCTAATGGATAAGGCATTGGCCTTCTAAGCCAGGGGTTGTGGGTTCAAGTCCCACCTGTGGTAGTTGCTCCCACAGCAGAGTGGCGCAGAGGAAGCGTGCTGGGCCCATAACCCAGAGGTCGATGGATCGAAACCATCCTCTGCTAATATAAAAGTCTTTAAGGTACCACTGGAGAAAGCTAAAATTACTTCAGATAATGGACCAGTAATGAGATATAGTAAAAATGTGTAAACAAGCTTAAAAACAGGATCAATTCTCCATGGGCCTTGACCTTGTAACCTTACATTCCAATGATAATGATCATTTTCACCTCATGCCAAGAGACATGCCTGCTCCTGTAAGTAATCTATAATCCAAATTCACTTTAAATTTAACAGATCTATCTCAGTCATAATTCTTTTTTCCACCAATCATTGTCATTTCCTGTGCTGGGCCAAAAAATAAAACTGCGTAGAGAGTAGAAGCAGTGACGTGTGGTGAGGGTCGTGTCTGAGGCTCTGACGTCGTCACAATCAGATTTACAAATCTGTAAACCAGGACCAGTTTCTCTCCCTGTAAATGACTGGAGCTCTGAATATTTTTGATGTGAAGCTGAAAATTAATTATTATTGTTCACTGCATTTTCCAGAGCACAGAGTAATGTCATAAATTAAAATAGCGACGTTCCCGGGTCACCCGAGCCTTTCTGTGTGGAGTTTGCATGTTCTCCCTGTGTCTGGGTGGGTTTCCTCCGGGCACTCCGGTTTACCCCATCAACCCAAAACATGCACCATATGTCCTGACCAAACTGAAGCAAGAAGATCATGGAGATGGTCCCCGGGCGCAGTAATGTGCTGCCCACTGCTCCTAATAACAGGATGGGCTAAATGCAGAGAAGAATTTCTCCTGTGTGAGATCAATAAAGTTACTTCTTCTTCTTCTTTTAGCGCAATCTGACTCTGAATGTGAGCGGTGGACTGCTCATGTTTAATGAGGGTTCTTTGTACATTTTTCAGGTCACAATATCTGAGTCCAGACATCGTCACAGCAGGTCGAGAAAAGAAGGAAAAGCAGAAAAGACGATTTCTTCCCGCGCTGTTTGAAAAGAGCGAGTCTTTCGTCCCGTAGTCTGGAGCAAACCCTTTAGCTCCGGCGTTGGTCTTCCTTTAATTCTAACCTCCTGCTTCGACCCAAAGTCCAGTTTAGAAAACTGCTTGAGCTTGAATATGAAATCTTCCTCCATTTAAAAAGTCGGCCCAGACAAGAAGAAAAAAGTGAACGAATTATTAAACTTGACTTAACTCTAAATTGTATCTTGTGTCACTTATTCTAATCTGCTGCTCCAGGAGTTGCAGAAGAATCCCTGGGCTCACGAGTGCCTCTACCATGAGGTGAGGCCTCTAATGACTGGTAGAGAGTAGAAGCTCTGCCAACAAAGTTAGTTATAAAAACCTCAACTGTGTTCAAGTAACTTGGCTTCCCCAAAGATTGTATAACAGACCAGTGCATACAAACATACAATCTTCGACCCAAAAGGGGTTAGCTGTCAGAAACAATCAGCAGAGTGGTGCAGAGGAAGCGTGGTGGGCCCATAACACAGAGGTCGTTGGATCGAAACCATCCTCTGCTAATGTGAAAGTTTCGAGGTAGTACTGGAGAGGATTATTATCGAAATCTAAATCAAGGCAAAGAAAAAACTTAAAACAGGTCAGATCTGTGGAAATTAATGATTTTCAAGCTATTAAGAGCAAAAAAATATGTTCTAGATTGATATGTGTAAGACAAGACTAGTTTAGTTAAGTCTAGGGTTAGGGGTTACATTAATAGTTGTTATTGCTCTGCTTTATTTATTATAACATAGATCAGAAAATAGTGGTATAGTCACAGTGGTACCACCGACCACCCATCGTCATAAGAATCATCTTTTCTTCTTGCATTTTCATGTTTTTGTTGTCTCATCTGCTCCATTTGAAGCTTCATTTGAGAAACTGCTCGAGCTTTAATATGAAATCTTCCTCCATTTAAAAAGTCGGGCCAAACAAGAAGAAAAAAGTGAACGGATTATTAAACTTGACTTAACTCTAAATTGTATCTTGTGTCACTTATTCTAAGGCAAAGAAAGAATTTAAAACAGGTCAGATCTGTGGAAATTAATGATTTTGAAGCTATTAAGAGGAAAAAAATATGTAATAAAAGAAGTTCTAGATTGATATGTGTAAGACAAGACTAGTTTAGTTAAGACTAGGGTTAGGGGTTACATTAATAGTTGTTTTTGCTCTGCTTTATTTCTTATAACATAGATCAGAAAATAGTGGTATAGGCACAGTGGTACCACCTACCACCCATCATCATAAGAGTCATCTTTTCTTCTTGCATTTTCATGTTTTTGATGACCTCTTGTTGTCTCATCTGCTCCATTTGAAGCTTCATTTGAGAAACTTGCTCCATTAAGGTTTGCTCTTTCTCGTTCCTCTTTTTCATATGAAGGACAAGTTCTGCAGTCTTCACCACTTCTGCACTCTCTAGTTTAATCTTGAACAGGTCATCTTGGTGGGACTTTCTCAGGTTCTCAAACAAACATTGACCCAAAAGGGGTTATTTCTCAAAAAATCTGTGATTACACATTTTGAAGCAAATGTAGTGTGCTAGGTTTGCCTACGTACTCCCAGAAATGTAGTGCATAAGACAATGGCCTCCTCTGTCTAGGTTTGCAGGTTTGAGTCCCACGTCTGTGCTACATCAGCAGAGAGGTGCAGCAGAAGTGTGCTGGGTCAATATCTGGTGAGGTTGATGGCAGTGTTGTATAAAGTAGTGGAAAATCAAACTCAAGTAAAAGTATAGGTAGCCCTCCCAAAAATGACTGGTAAAAGTTGAAGTCACTGACTGAAATGTTACTTGAGTAAAAGTCTTAAAGTATCTGGAACTTCTTGTACTTAAAGGGACAGTGTGTAAGATTTTTACCTGTTAATTACTGAAATTGAAGATACCCATTCAAAAATACATTGTTTTCCAAGCCTTTTCACTTCCATCATGAAATCAAAGTATTCTTTTGGACTTAGATATAGTCACATAAAAGGGGGATCTTCCCCATATAGAGGCAGCCATTTTGAATACGAGAGCCACAGAAGGACATTTGGGCTCATCCTTCGCCTCGGCTCCTGCTAGCAGCTGCTCAGCCTCTCTCCTTCGCTCCTCCGCTCCCAAATGCAGCGCGCATTTGGGAGCGGAGGAGCGAAGGAGAGAAGGGGAAGGGGAGGGGGGAAGGGGGGAGCCTCGCGTAAAGAAGCATGCTGCTGTATCACATATCGTAATGGATATAACACGTATTTTGGACTAAATTGTTTTACTGGATTTTATTCGCTGGATCCTTATGGACAGATTGAGACCAAGTTTATGGTGAAATACAGAGTTTGACCTGTGCAGAGCCTTCAAAGGTAAGCTAAGTAAGCTAAGTTTTGTGCTTTTCTGTATAAAAGCCCCATGTGCTCGGGGAGTGATTGTTTTGCAGGGAAATGAATTGCATAGTCAAAAAGAGGAGACTGTAAGGTTTCATTTGATGTGTAGATTGTCATGAATCATGATCGGGATTGTGTGTTTTCATGCGAAAAGAAAAAAAAAAAGTGAAGGGGGACCGCGTTTTATGTATACAGCGGTGCGCGGATCGTGCGCGGGCACGCGCACTGTCGGCGCTACGACGCGCCCGGGTGACCCTCGAGGTCTGCCGTAGCCAAAAGAGGAAGTGGAATAGCTACTAACCACCTATGCGCCACGAATCCTACACACTGTCCCTTTAAGTATGACAAGTAATGTAAAAATAAATGTACTCAAGTAATGTAATTAAAAGTACAAGTAAAAGTATCAAGCTGAACTCGTGTGCTCTTTCTCATTCGTTACACTTCGCCTACAGCTGTGCCTTCCCTTGAGCCAAAAAAGCTAGGTAGCCTGTTAGCTCCAACATCGTCAAATACGCTTTGTGTAACCGAAACAATGTCACACAAAGTTAATTTCTACATGTTATGCTCAAGGTTTCACAACTGTGTCTAGAATGTCCATGCTATGGTTACTGAAATTGGAATACAGACGCTAACAATTTCATTAATCTAGAACTTACCTCGATGTGTTTCTTGAGGTTGGACGGGGAGTTTTTGTAAGATAGGATTTCCACGTTTCTTGGAAGGTACAAGAGGCACTTCATTCGATAGGACGAATCCTTCATATCAGCGTAAGAGAACATTGTGTTTAAGTACGGCCAGGGATGCTCATGGTCAGGTCCCCCTTCATTTGTAGCCGACGTGGATGCTGTCTCCTCTTCCATCAGGGATGATGATTGATTAAACTAGCTGCATGAAACCAACAGGTGTAGGCTGATTGTCATGCGCAAGTAGCGAACAAGCCCAGGCACGTCCTGACTTCCTTGCTGTCAGTAGAGGTTTTTTTGTAACAAGTAACTAAACGGCACATTGAAAATGTAGTGGAGTAAAAGTATGCAATTAAATTCGGAAATGTAGTGAAGTAAAAGTAAAAGTAATAATTTTTTTTTAAACTCAAGTAAAGTACAAAGTCTCCCAAAATGTACTTAAGTACAGTAGTGAAGTATTATTACTTTGTTACTATACAACACTGGTTGATGGATTGAAACCATCCTCTGCATTGGTTGATTTCAGGATGTTCAGTACTTTAACCATTTTGAAAGACAAAATGATATCCCAAAACGTTGGAAAATGGATGAACAATCACAAGTAGTACCACTGCATACACAAACTGTGGACCTTGACTTTGTAACCTTATATTTCATTTGCAGAAATCTGCCTGCAGCTAGTGAAATGCAGCCCCAGTGGCCTAATGGATAAGGCATTGGCCTCCTAAGCCAGGGGTTGTGGGTTGGAGTCCCACCTGTGGTAGCTACTCGCACAGCAGAGTGGCGCAGCGGAAGCGTGCTGGGCCCATAACCCAGAGGTCAATGGATCGAAACCATCCTCTGCTAATGTGAATGTTTTTGAGGAAGCGCTGGAGAAGCTTGAAAAAACTTTAAAAAGATCAGATCTGTGGAAATTAATTTTCAAGCTAAGACCAAAACACGTGTAATGAAAGAAATTCTAGATTGATATGTGTAAGACAGACTAGTTTAGTTAAGGCTCGGGTTAGAGTTACAGTTGTTGTTTTTGCTTTATTTCTTAAATGTAAGTGGTTGACCTCGTGGTTTAAGTGGAACATTTGAACAGTCTCTATCTACCCGTGTCGTATTGTTACTATCGCAAACAGGAAACAATTATAACAACTGTGTGGTACGGCAACACTACTGTGAAGGACCACAAACGCCTGCAGACAGTGGTTAAGATGGCCACAAAGATCACCAGGACTCCTCAACCGTCTCTGCAGAGCATCTACCACCACAGAGTCCGCAAGAGAGCTGCCTCCATCATCAAAGACCCCACCCACCCCCAAGATGGACTATTCACACTCCCACCTTCAGGCCGGAGGTACAGGAGTGTGGAAATCAGGACTACCAGACTTAAGAACTCTTTCTTCCCAACTGCTATCAGACTCTTGAACTGCTGAGCAATAGCCCCCCCCCCCCTCCTGGACATTGATTGAACGGGTCATCTTGGGACCTTCTCTGGTTCTCTATCACACAGCAGAGTGGCGCAGAGGAAGCGTGCTGGGCCCATAACCCAGAGGTCGATGGATCGAAACCATTCTCTGCTAGTGTAAAAGACTTTAAGGTACCACTGGAGAAAGTTTGGATAATGGACCAGTAATGAGATATAGTAAAAATGTGTACACAAGCTTAAAAACAGGATAAGTTCACCATGGGCCTTGACCTTGTAACCTTACATTCCAATGATAATGATCATTTTCACCTCATGCCAAGAGACATGCCTGCTCCTATAAGTAATTCACTTTAAATTTAACAGATCTATCTCAGTCATAACCCTTTTTTCCACCAATCATTGTCATTTTCTGTGCTGGGCCAAAAAATAAAACTGCGTAGAGAGTAGAAGCAGTGACGTGTGATGAGGGTCATGTCTGAGGCTCTGATGTCGTCACAATCAGATTTACAAATCTGTAAACCAGGACCAGTTTCTCTCCCTGTAAATGAGAGGAGCTCCGAATATTTTTGATGTGAAGCTGAAAGTTTATTATTATTCAGTGCATTTTCCAGAGCACCGAGTAGCGTCATAAATTAAAATAGCGACGTTCCCGGGTCACCCGAGCCTTTCTGTGTGGAGTTTGCATGTTCTCCCTGTGTCTGGGTGGGTTTCCTCCGGGCACTCCGTTTTCCCCCATCAACCCAAAACATGACCAAACTGAAGCAAGAAGATCATGGAGATGGTCCCCGGGCGCAGTAATGTGCTGCCCACTGCTCCTGATAACAGGATGGGCTCAATGCAGAGAAGAATTTCTCCTGTGTGAGATCAATAAAGTCACTTCTTCTTCTTCTTTTAGCACGATCTGGCTCTGAATGTGAGCGGTGGACTGCTCATGTTTAATGAGGGTTCTTTGTACATTTTTCAGGTCACAATATCTGAGTCCAGACATCGTCACAGCAGGTCGAGAAAAGAAGGAAAAGCAGAAAAGACGATTTCTTCCCACACTGTTTGAAAAGAGCGAGTCTTTCGTCCCGTAGTCTGGAGCAAACCCTTTAGCTCCGGCGTTGGTCTTCCTTTAATTAGAACCTCCTGCTTCGACCCAAAGTCCAGTTTAGAAAACTGCTCGAGCTTTAATATGAAATCTTCCTCCATTTAAAAAGTCGGCCCAGACAAGAAGAAAAAAGTGAACGAATTATTAAACTTGACTTAACTCTAAATTGTATCTTGTGTCACTTATTCTAATCTGCTGCTCCAGGAGTTGCAGAAGAATCCCTGGGCTCACGAGTGCCTCTACCATGAGGTGAGGCCTCTAATGACTGGTAGAGAGTAGAAGCTCTGCCAACAAAGTTAGTTATAAAAACCTCAACTGTGTTCAAGTAACTTGGCTTCCCCAAAGATTGTATAACAGACCAGCACATACAAACATACAATCTTCGACCCAAAAGGGGTTAGCTGTCAGAAACAATCAGCAGAGTGGCGCAGAGGAAGCGTGCTGGGCCCATAACCCAGAGGTCGATGGATTGAAACCATCCTCTGCTAATGTGAAAGTTTTAGAGGTAGCACTGGAGAGGATTATTATAGAAATCTAAATTAAGGCAAAGAAAAAACTTAAAACAGGTCAGATCTGTGGAAATTAATGATTTTCAAGCTATTAAGAGCAAAAAAAATATGTAATAAAAAGTTCTAGATTGATATGTGTAAGACAAGACTAGTTTAGTTAAGTCTAGGGTTAGAGGTTACAGTAATAGTTGTTTTTGCTCTGCTTTATTTCTTATAACATAGATCAGAAAATAGTGGTATAGTCACAGTGGTACCACCTACCACCCATCGTCATAAGAGTCATCTTTTCTTCTTGCATGTTCATGTTTTTGATGACCTCTTGTTGTCTCATCTGCTCCATTTGAAGATTCATTTGAGAAACTTGCTCCATTAAGGTTTGCTCTTTCTCGTTCCTCTTTTTCATATGAAGGACAAGTTCTGCAGTCTTCTCCACCACTTCTGCACTCTCTAGTTTAATCTTGAACAGGTCATCTTGGTGGGACTTTCTCAGGTTCTCAAACAAACATTGACCCAAAAGGGGTTATTTCTCAAAAACGATCTGTGATTACACATTTTGAAGCAAATGTAGTGTGCTAGGTTTGCCTACGTACTCCCAGAGATGTAATGCATAAGACAATGGCCTCCTCTGTCTAGGTTTGCAGGTTTGAGTCCCACGTCTGTGCTACATCAGCAGAGAGGTGCAGCAGAAGTGTGCTGGGTCAATAACTGGTGAGGTTGATGGCAGTGTTGTATAAAGTAGTGGAAAATCAAACTCAAGTAAAAGTATAGGTAGCCCTCCCAAAAATGACTGGTAAAAGTTGAAGACACTGACTGAAATGTTATTTGAGTAACAAAAATGACTGGTAAAAGTTGAAGTCACTGACTGAAATGTTACTTGAGTAAAAGTCTTAAAGTATCTGGAACTTCTTGTACTTAAGTATGACAAGTAATGTAAAAATAAATGTACTCAAGTATTGTAATTAAAAGTACAAGTAAAAGTATCAAGCTGAACTCGTGTGCTCTTTCTCATTCGTTACACTTCGCCTACAGCTATGCCTTCCCTTGAGCCAAAAAAGCTAGGTAGCCTGTTAGTTCCAACATCGTCAAATACGCTTTGTGTAACCGAAACAATGTCACACAAAGTTAATTTCTACATGTTATGCTCAAGGTTTCACAACAGTGTCTAGAATGTCCATGTTATGGTTACTGAAATTGGAATATAGACGCTAACAATTTCATTAATCTAGAACTTACCTCGATGTGTTTCTTGAGGTTGGACGGGGAGTTTCTGTAAGATAGGATTTCCATGTTTCTTGGAAGGTACAAGAGGCACTTCATTCGATAGGATGAATCCTTCATATCAGCGTAAGAGAACATTGTGTTTAAGTACGGCCAGGGATGCTCATGGTCAGGTCCCCCTTCATTTGTAGCCGACGTGGATGCTGTCTCCTCTTCCATCAGGGATGATGATTGATTAAACTAGCTGCATGAAACCAACAGGTGTAGGCTGATTGTCATGCACAAGTAGCGAACAAGCCCAGGCACGTCCTGACTTCCTTGCTGTCAGTAGAGGTTTTTTTGTAACAAGTAACTAAACGGCACATTGAAAATGTAGTGGAGTAAAAGTATGCAATTAAATTCGGAAATGTAGTGAAGTAAAAGTAAAAGTAATAAATTTTTTTTAAACTCAAGTAAAGTACAAAGTCTCCCAAAATGTACTTAAGTACAGTAGTGAAGTATTATTACTTTGTTACTATACAACACTGGTTGATGGATTGAAACCATCCTCTGCATTGGTTGATTTCAGGATGTTCAGTACTTTAACCATTTTGAAAGACAAAATGATATCCCAAAACGTTGGAAAATGGATGAACAATCACAAGTAGTACCACTGCATACACAAACTGTGGACCTTGACTTTGTAACCTTATATTTCATTTGCAGAAATCTGCCTGCAGCTAGTGAAATGCAGCCCCAGTGGCCTAATGGATAAGGCATTGGCCTCTTAAGCCAGGGGTTGTGGGTTGGAGTCCCACCTGTGGTAGCGGCTCGCACAGCAGAGTGGCGCAGCGGAAGCGTGCTGGGCCCATAACCCAGAGGTCGATGGATCGAAACCATCCTCTGCTAATGTGAATGTTTTTGAGGAAGCGCTGGAGAAGCTTGAAAAAACTTTAAAAAGATCAGATCTGTGGAAATTAATTTTCAAGCTAAGACCAAAACACGTGTAATGAAAGAAATTCTAGATTGATATGTGTAAGACAGACTAGTTTAGTTAAGGCTCGGGTTAGAGTTACAGTTGTTGTTTTTGCTTTATTTCTTAAATGTAAATGGTTGACCTCGTGGTTTAAGTGGAACATTTGAACAGTCTCTATCTACCCGTGTCGTATTGTTACTATCGCCAACAGGAAACAATTATAACAACTGTGTGGTACGGCAACACTACTGTGAAGGACCACAAACGCCTGGACTCCTCAACCATCTCTGCAGAGCATCTACCACCACAGAGTCCGCAAGAGAGCTGCCTCCATCATCAAAGACCCCACCCACCCCCAAGATGGACTATTCACACTCCCACCTTCAGGCCGGAGGTACAGGAGTGTGGAAATCAGGACTACCAGACTTAAGAACTCTTTCTTCCCAACTGCTATCAGACTCTTGAACTGCTGAGCAATAGCCCCCCCCCCTCCTGGACATTGATTGAACGGGTCATCTTGGGACCTTCTCTGTTTCTCTATCACACAGCAGAGTGGCGCAGAGGAAGCGTGCTGGGCCCATAACCCAGAGGTCGATGGATCGAAACCATCCTCTCCTAATGTAAAAGTCTTTAAGGTACCACTGGAGAAAGTTTGGATAATGGACCAGTAATGAGATATAGTAAAAATGTGTACACAAGCTTAAAAACAGGATAAGTTCACCATGGGCCTTGACCTTGTAACCTTACATTCCAATGATAATGATCATTTTCACCTCATGCCAAGAGACATGCCTGCTCCTATAAGTAATTCACTTTAAATTTAACAGATCTATCTCAGTCATAACCCTTTTTTCCACCAATCATTGTCATTTTCTGTGCTGGGCCAAAAAATAAAACTGTATAGAGAGTAGAAGCAGTGACGTGTGATGAGGGTCGCGTCTGAGGCTCTGACGTCGTCACAATCAGATTTACAAATCTGTAAACCAGGACCAGTTTCTCTCCCTGTAAACGAGTGGAGCTCCGAATATTTTTGATGTGAAGCTGAAAATTAATTATTATTCAGTGCATTTTCCAGAGCACCGAGTAGCGTCATAAATTAAAATGGCGACGTTCCCGGGTCACCCGAGCCTTTCTGTGTGGAGTTTGCATGTTCTCCCTGTGTCTGGGTGGGTTTCCTCCGGGCACTCCGTTTTCCCCCATCAACCCAAAACATGCACCGTATGTCAAGACCAAACTGAAGCAAGAAGATCATGGAGATGGTCCCCGGGCGCAGTAATGTGCTGCCCACTGCTCCTGATAACAGGATGGGTTAAATGCAGAGAAGATTTTCTCCTGTGTGAGATCAATAAAGTCACTTCTTCTTCTTCTTTTAGCACGATCTGGCTCTGAATGTGAGCGGTGGACTGCTCATGTTTAATGAGGCTTTCAAGAAGAAAAAAGTGAACGGATTATTGAACTTGACTCTAAATTGTATCTTGTGTCACTTATTCTAATCTGCTGCTCCAGGAGTTGCAGAAGAATCCCTGGGCTCACCAGTGCCTCTACCATGAGGTGAGGCCTCTAATGACTGGTAGAGAGTAGAAGCTCTGCCAACAAAGTTAGTTATAAAAACCTCAACTGTGTTCAAGTAACTTGGCTTCCCCAAAGATTGTATAACAGACCAGTGCATACAAACATACAATCTTCGACCCAAAAGGGGTTAGCTGTCAGAAACAAACAGCAGAGTGGCGCAGAGGAAGCGTGCTGGGCCCATAACCCAGAGGTCGATGGATCGAAACCATCCTCTGCTAATGTGAAAGTTTTGAGGTAGTACTGGAGAGGATTATTATCGAAATCTAAATCAAGGCAAAGAAAAAACTTAAAACAGGTCAGATCTGTGGAAATTAATGATTTTCAAGCTATTAAGAGCAAAAAAATATGTTCTAGATTGATATGTGTAAGACAAGACTAGTTTAGTTAAGTCTAGGGTTAGGGTTACATTAATAGTTGTTTTTGCTCTGCTTTATTTATTATAACATAGATCAGAAAATAGTGGTATAGTCACAGTGGTACCACCTACCACCCATCGTCATAAGAGTCATCTTTTCTTCTTGCATTTTCATGTTTTTGTTGTCTCATCTGCTCCATTTGAAGCTTCATTTGAGAAACTGCTCGAGCTTTAATATGAAATCTTCCTCCATTTAAAAAGTCGGGCCAAACAAGAAGAAAAAAGTGAACGGATTATTAAACTTGACTTAACTCTAAATTGTATCTTGTGTCACTTATTCTAAGGCAAAGAAAGAATTTAAAACAGGTCAGATCTGTGGAAATTAATGATTTTGAAGCTATTAAGAGGAAAAAAATATGTAATAAAAGAAGTTCTAGATTGATATGTGTAAGACAAGACTAGTTTAGTTAAGTCTAGGGTTAGGGGTTACATTAATAGTTAATTTTTGCTCTGCTTTATTTATTATAACATAGATCAGAAAATAGTGGTATAGTCACAGTGGTACCACCTACCACCCATCGTCATAAGAGTCATCTTTTCTTCTTGCATGTTCATGTTTTTGATGACCTCTTGTTGTCTCATCTGCTCCATTTGAAGCTTCATTTGAGAAACGTGCTCCATTAAGGTTTGCCTGTTAGTTCCAACATCGTCAAATACGCTTTGTGTAACCGAAACAATGTCACACAAAGTTAATTTCTACATGTTATGCTCAAGGTTTCACAACGGTGTCTAGAATGCACATGCTATGGTTACTGAAATTGGAATACAGACGCTAACAATTTCATTAATCTAGAACTTACCTCGATGTGTTTCTTGAGGTTGGACGGGGAGTTTTTGTAAGATAGGATTTCCACGTTTCTTGGAAGGTACAAGAGGCACTTCATTCGATAGGACGAATCCTTCATATCAGCGTAAGAGAACATTGTGTTTAAGTACGGCCAGGGATGCTCATGGTCAGGTCCCCCTTCATTTGTAGCCAATATTCGACACAAAAGGGGTTAGCTGTCAGAAACAATCAGCAGAGTGGCGCAGAGGAAGCGTGCTGGGCCCATAACCCAGAGGTCGATGGATCGAAACCATCCTCTGCTAATGTAAAAGTTTTAGAGGTAGCACTGGAGAGGATTATTATAGAAATCTAAATTAAGGCAAAGAAAAAACTTAAAACAGGTCAGATCTGTGGAAATTAATGATTTTCAAGCTATTAAGAGCAAAAAAAATATGTAATAAAAAGTTCTAGATCGATATGTGTAAGACAAGACTAGTTTAGTTAAGTCTAGGGTTAGAGGTTACAGTAATAGTTGTTTTTGCTCTGCTTTATTTCTTATAAAATAGATCAGAAAATAGTGGTATAGTCACAGTGGTACCACCTACCACCCATCATCATAAGAGTCATCTTTTCTTCTTGCATGTTCATGTTTTTGATGACCTCTTGTTGTCTCATCTGCTCCATTTGAAGATTCATTTGAGAAACTTGATCCATTAAGGTTTTCTCTTTCTCGTTCCTCTTGCAGCAGAAGTGTGCTGGATATGAAGGACAAACTCTGCAGTCTCCACCACTTCTGCGCTCTCTAGTTTAATCTTGAACAGGTCGTCTTGGTGGGACTTTCTCAGGTTCTCAAACAAACATTGACCCAAAAGGGTTTATTTCTCAAAAACGATCTGTGATTACACATTTTGAAGCAAATGTAGTGTGCTAGGTTTGCCTACGTACTCCCAGAGATGTAATGCATAAGACAATGGCCTCCTCTGTCTAGGTTTGTGGGTTTGAGTCCCACGTCTGTGCTACATCAGCAGAGAGGTGCAGCAGAAGTGTGCTGGATCAATAACCCAGAGGTTGATGGATTGAAACCATCCTCTGCTAATGTGAATGTTTTGAGGAAGCACTGGAGAGGATTATTATCGAAATCTAAATTAAGGCAAAGAAAAAACTTAAAACAGGTCAGATCTGTGGAAAGTGTGGTAACATCTACCACCCATCATCATAAGAGTCATCTGTCTGTCGTAGAGGTTACCCGGTTAATATGTCTGTGAGCTTTGCGGTCTCCTGTGCTTGCTAGTTAATCAGCATGATTAAACACCATTGAACACCTGGGCAAATTACCCTAAACAAGCAGCAGGTGTTCACTTGTGTGTATGTCAGTTGAATGGTATGAACTATCATTTATTCCATCTGTTTATTTGAGTTCTTCTCTTCTATATCTTCGCTGGGGTTTTATGGCAGCGGTGGCTTTGTATTGAGTCGGAACTGTGCGCGCATTCAGTGATGACGTAGCTTTGAAACTGGTCTATAAACTTTGTCCAGTTGACAAATTTAATTTCTCCTTTTATCATGGATTCTACCTGGACGACTGAGGGATTCTTCATGCATCTTAATCTGTGATGGTTGTAATGCAAATTCCTTTTAGATTTACCAGAACTATCACAGTCAAAACGTTTTTCCAGAACTAATTGTCATTTCCTATGCTGGGCCAAAAATAAAACTGTAGAGAGAAGAAGCTCTGCTAACAAAGTGTGTTGTTTTACATGTTATAAAAATCTCAACTGTGTTCAAGTAACTTGGCTTCCCCAAAGTTTGTGTAAGAGACCAGCACATATAATAAAAATGCATACAATCTTTGATCCAGAAGGGGTTATTTTTCAAAACTGATCAGTTGTAAAACAGCAGAGTGGCGCAGAGGAAGCGTGCTGGGCCCATAACCCAGAGGTCGATGGATCGAAACCATCCTCTGCTAATGTGAAAGTTTTGAGGAAGCACTGGAGAAGCCTGAAAAAAATTAAAAGAGGTCAGATCTGTGGAAATTAAATGAGATTGATTTTCAAGCTATTAAGACCAGAACACGTCTAATGAAAAAAATTCTAGATTGATATGTGTAAGACAGACTTAGTTAAGTTTAGGTTTAGGGTTAACCCTAACCCAAGCATTGTACATGGTCGTCTTGTGGCCTTGTCTTTGATTGGGGAGAACATCAGATGCCAACACGCAAAACTCCCCATCGATATCGTGGTATTTTACCTCCTGTACATGGCCACACACGGCAAACTGGTATGCATCCATGGATTTGTATGCGCGCACTTTCTCTCTTGTATACACGCTGGGCTTCTCCACTAAATAACAGTGGATATCTGTCCACTGTAAATCTGGCCACTTTCTGCGGTCGTACTGCCACTCCGTGATCGCATAAGGATCTGGTAGTCGAACCCCGTTGCTCAACGTGAGCTCTTGACTGTAGCTCTCCCTATCGTTCAGATACTCCGCTATGGTCCGCCATGGTTGATCCTGGGTCAACAATGCGCGCACATGCCGGTGACGTCACGTCTGTTTACTAACAGTAAAGGGGTCTATTGACCAACTGTTGAGATAATCTGTCATATTACAGCTGCACATGTAACTGCTCAAATGTTTACACTTCCTGTTTGCATTACATTAACCATGTTTACACTTCTGTTTGCACGATAACCATGTTTACACCCCGTTTTTACTACTGACAGTTGCACATAAAACCAATGTTGCACATTATCTGTAAATATGTACATAGCACCTAGCCTATATTTTTCATAATGCATATTTGGTAAAGATTGTTTCTATTGGATTATACTTTTTACATGCTTCTCTTTATCTTATTTATCTATTTAAAAAATTGTTTGCATGCTCTTGGCATCCAGGGTGGGCAGCAAAGGAAGAATTTCATTGTACAGGGAAACGTGTTTCTTTACTGTGCATATGTCAATAAAAGCTTTGAATCTTTGAATCTTGGAATTATAACATCAATCAGAAAATAGTGGTATAGTCACAGTGGTACCACCGACCACCCATCGTCATAAGAGTCATCTTTTCTTCTTGTGTGTTCATGTTTTTGATGACCTCTTGTTGTCTCATCTGCTCCATTTGAAGCTTCATTTGAGACACTTGCTCCATTAAGGTTTTCTCTTTCTCAACCCTCTTTTTCATATGAAGGACAAGCTCTGCAGTCTTCTCCACCAGTCCTGCACTCTCGAGTTTAATCTTGAACGGGTCATCTTGGGACCTTCTCCAGTTCTGTATCACACAGCAGAGTGGTGCAGAGGAACCGTGCTGGGCCCATAACCCAGAGGTCGATGGATCGAAACCATCCTCTGCTAATGTAAAAGTCTTTAAGGTACCACTGGAGAAAGTTTGGATAATGGACCAGTAATAAGATATACTGACAATGTTGTTACAAGCTTAAAAACAGGATAAATTCTCCATGGGCCTGGACCTTGTAACCTTACATTCCAATGATAATGCTCTTTTTCACCTCATGCCAAGAGACATGCCTGCTCCTGTAAGTAATCTATAATCCAAATTCACTTTTAATTTAACAGATTTATCTCAGTCATCACTCTTTTTTCCACCAATCATTGTCATTTCCTGTGCTGGGCCAAAAAATAAAACTGTGTAGAGAGCAGAAGCAGTGACGTGTGGTGAGGGTCGCGTCTGAGGCTCTGACGTCGTCACAATCAGATTTACAAATCTGTAAACCAGGACCAGTTTCTCTCCCTGTAAACGAGTGGAGCTCCGAATATTTTTGATGTGAAGCTGAAAATTAATTATTATTCAGTGCATTTTCCAGAGCACCGAGTAGCGTCATAAATTAAAATGGCGACGTTCCCGGGTCACCCGAGCCTTTCTGTGTGGAGTTTGCATGTTCTCCCTGTGTCTGGGTGGGTTTCCTCCAGGCACTCCGGTTTCCCCCACCAACCCAAAACATGCACCATAGGTACCTCCAGCTTAGGTCCTGACCAAGCCGAAGCAAGAAGATCGTGGAGATGGTCCCCGGGCGCCCTAATGTGTGTGCTGCCCACTGCTCCTAAAATATGTATATATATATATAGGGTGGGTTAAAATGCAGAGAAGAATTTCTCCAGTGTGAGATCAATACAGTTCACTTCTTCACTTCTTCTTAATGACTGGTAGAGAGTAGAAGCTCTGCCAACAAAGTTAGTCATAAAAACCTCAACTGTGTTTAAGTAACTTGGCTTCCCCAAAGATTATACAACAGACCAGCACATACAAACATACATTCTTCGACACAAAAGGGGTTAGCTGTCAGAAACAAACAGCAGAGTGGCGCAGAGGAAGCGTGCTGGGCCCATAACCCAGAGGTCGATGGATCGAAACCATCCTCTGCTAATGTGAGAGTTTTGAGGAAGCACTGAGAGGATTATTATTGAAATCTAAATTAAGGCAAAGAAAAAACTTAAAACAGGTCAGATCTGTGGAAATTGTGGTAACATCTACCACCCATCGTCATAAGAGTCATCTTTTCTTCTTGCATGTTCATGTTTGTGATGACCTCTTGTTGTCTCATCTGCTCCATTTGAAGATTCATTAAGGTTTGCTCTTTCTTGTTCCTCTTTTTCATATGAAGGACAAGTTCTGCAGTCTTCACCACTTCTGCGCTCTCAAGTTTAATCTTGAACAGGTCGTCTTGGTGGGACTTTCTCAGGTTCTCAAACATTGACCCAAAAGGGGTTATTTCTCAAAAACGATCTGTGATTACACATTTTGAAGCAAATGTAGTGTGCTAGGTTTGCCTACGTACTCCCAGTAATGTAATGCGTAAAACAATGGCCTTCTCTGTCTAGTTTTGCAGGTTTGAGTCCCACACCTGTGCTACGCCTGTGCCAGGAGAGAGGTGCAGCAGAAGTGTGCTGGGTCAGTAACTGGTGAGGTTGATGGATTGAAACCATCCTCTGCATTGGTAAATTTCAGGACGTTCAGTACTTTAACCATTTTGAAAAACAAAATTATATCCCAAATCGTTGGAAAATGGACGAGCAATCACGAGTAGTACCACTGCATACACAAAGTGTGGACCTTGACTTTGTAACCTTATATTTCATTTGCAGAAATCAGCCTGCAGCTGGTAAAATGCAGCCCCAGTGGCCAAATGGATAAGGCATTGGCCTCCTAAGCCAGAGGTTGTGGGTTAGAGTCCCACCTGTGGTAGCTGGTCACACAGCAGAGTGGCGCAGCGGAAGCGTGCTGGGCCCATAACCCAGAGGTCGATGGATCGAAACCATCCTCTGCTAATGTAAAGGTTTTAGAGGAAGCACTGGAGAAGCTTGAAAAAACTTAAAAGAGATCAGATCTGTGGAAATAAAATGAAATTGATTTTCAAGCTATTTAGACCGGAACACGTGTAATGAAAGAACTTCTAGACTGATATGTGTAAGACAGACTAGTTGGTGAGGTTGCTACCTGTGGTAGCTGCTCATACACTTTTCTTTCAGACTGCAGTTATTACCCTGAGAAGCTGAAATTATATCCATTAGAACATTTACTCTGAGGCCTGAGCTTTGCGGTCGAGCACTTTAAGACAAAACCTCATCGTAATCTGGAGCCAGACTACAGACTATTATGGTTTTTGGAAATCAGCACTCGGACTTTCTCCACCAGCTGCAGGTTCTCCTCCACTATTCTGTTGAGGTTCTCCTCTCCAGCGCTCCCCTCCTGCTTCTCTCTCCCCAGCTCGTGCTCCAGACAGCTCTTCTCCTCAAGCCATGCTGTGGACCTCTGGGCATATTCTGCCTTCATCTGGTCCATCCTCATGCTTACCACAGCCACTCTGTCCTCCAGTGCTCTGCTCTCCTTCTCTTTCTGAAGCACAAGGTGCATAGCGGCGCTTAGCCTAGCCTTCTTTTCATGCATGACGTCCTTGAGGTCCTTGATGGTCGTCATAAGAGTCAACTTTTCTTCTTGCGTGTTCATGTTTTTGATGACCTCTTGTTGTCTCATCTGCTCCATTTGAAGCTTAATTAAGGTTTGCTCTTTTCGTTCCTCTTTTTCATATGAAGGACAAGCTCTGCAGTCTTCTCCACCAGTTCTGCTCTCTCAAGTTTAATCTTGAACAGGTCATCTTGGTGGGACCTTCTCAGTTTCTCTATCACACAGCATAGTGTCGCAGAGGAAGCGTGCTGGGCCCATAACCCAGAGGTCGATGGATCGAAACCATCCTCTGCTAATGTGAAAGATTTAGAAGTAGCACTAGAGAAGCTTGAAAAAACTTGAAAGATTAAACGAAATTGATTTTCAAGCTATTAGGACCAAAACACGTGTAATGAAAGAAATTCTAGATTAATATGTGTAAGACAGACTATGATCAAAGGAGAAGTTCAATTTGTCAACTGGACAAAGTTTGTTTGGTTGAAAAGGTTTCGCCGCTCATCCGAGAGGCTTCGTCAGCTCTGGCTGACGAAGCCTTGAAACGTTTTCAACCAAACAAACTTTGTCCAGTTGACAAATTGAACTTCTCCTTTGATCATGGATTCTACCTGGACGACTGAGGGACTTTTCACGTAAGACAGACTAGTTAAGTTTAGGTTTAGGGTTAACCCTAACCCAAGCATTGTACAGGGTCGTCTTGGGGCCTTGTCTTTGGGGAGGACGTCAGATGCCAACACGCAAAACTCCCCATCGATATTGTGGTATTTTACCTCCTGTACATGGCCACACACGGCAAACTGGTAGGCATCCATGGATTTGTATGCGCGCACTTTCTCTCTTGTATACACGCTGGGCTTCTCCACTAACAGTGGATAGGCCAGGAGTTTTGGATTCGAGTCCCACCTGTGGTAGCTGATCACACAGCAGAGTGGCGCAGAGGAAGCGTGCTGGGCCCATAACCCAGAGGTCGATGGATCGAAACCATCCTCTGCTAATGTGAAAGTTTTGAGGAAGTACTGAGAGGATTATTATCGAAATCTAAATTAAGGCAAAGAAAAAACTTAAAACAGGTCAGATCTGTGGAAATTAATGATTTTGAAGCTATTAAGAGCAAAAAAAACATGTAATGAAAGAAGTTCTAGATTGATATGTGTAAGACAAGACTAGTTTAGTTAAGACTAGGGTTAGGGGTTACATTAATAGTTGTTTTTGCTCTGCTTTATTTCTTATAACATAGATGAGAAAATAGTGGTATAGTCACAGGAGTACCATCTACCACCCATCATCATAAGGGTCATCTTTTCTTCTTGCATGTTCATGTTTTTGATGACCTCTTGTTGTCTCATCTGCTCCATTTGAAGATTCATTTGAGACACTTGCTCCATTAAGGTTTGCTCTTTCTCATTCCTCTTTTTCATTTGAAGGACAAGTTCTGCAGTCTTCTCCACCACTTCTGCGCTCTCGAGTTTAATCTTGAACAGGTCGTCTTGGTGGGACTTTCTCAGGTTCTCAAACAAACATTGACCCAAAAGGGGTTATTTCTCAAAAACGATCTGTGATTACACATTTTGAAGCAAATGTAGTGTGCTAGGTTTGCCTACGTACTCCCAGAAATGTAATGCGTAAAACAATGGCCTTCTCTGTCTAGTTTTGCAGGTTTGAGTCCCACACCTGTGCTACATCAGCAGAGAGGTGCAACAGAAGTGTGCTGGGCCCATAACTGGTGAGGTTGATGGATTGAAACCATCCTCTGCATTGGTTAATTTCAGGACGTTCAGTACTTTAACCATTTTGAAAAACAAAATTATATCCCAAATCGTTGGAAAATGGACGAGCAATCACGAATAGTACCACTGCATACACAAACTGTGGACCTTGACTTTGTATCCTTATATTTCATTTGCAGAAATCTGCCTGCAGCTGGTAAAATGCAGCCCCAGTGGCCTAATGGGTAAGGCATTGGCCTCCTAAGCCAGAGGTTGTGGGTTAGAGTCCCACCTGTGGTAACAGGTCACACAGCAGAGTGGCGCAGAGGAAGCGTGCTGGGCCCATAACCCAGAGGTCGATGGATCGAAACCATCCTCTGCTAATGTGAAAGATTTAGAAGTAGCACTAGAGAAGCTTGAAAAAACTTAAAAGAGATCAGATCTGTGGAAATTAAATGAAATTTATTTTCAAGCTATTAGGACCAGAACATGTGTAATGAAAGAAATTCTAGATTGATATGTGTAAGACACACTTAATTAAGTTTAGGTTTAGGGTTAACCCTAACCCTAACCCAAGCATTGTACATGGTCGTCTTGTGGCCTTGTCTTTGACTGGGGAGAACATCAGATGCCAACACGCAAAACTCCCCATCGATATCGTGGTATTTTACCTCCTGTACATGGCCACACACAGCAAACTGGTAGGCATCCATGGATTTGTATGCGCGCACTTTCTCTCTTGTATACACGCTGGGCTTCTCCACTAAATAACAGTGGATAGGCCAGGAGTTTTGGATTCGAGTCCCACCTGTGGTAGCTGATCACACAGCAGAGTGGCGCAGAGGAAGCGTGCTGGGCCCATAACCCAGAGGTCGATGGATCGAAACCATCCTCTGCTAATGTGAAAGTCTTTAAGGTACCACTGGAGAAAGCTAAAATTTCCCAAAACTTTGGATAATGGACCAGTAATGAGATATAGTAACAATGTGTAAACAAGTTTAAAAACAGGATAAATTATCCATGGGCCTTGACCTTGTAACCTTACATTCCAATGATAATGATCATTTTCACCTCATGCCAAGAGACATGCCTGCTCCTGTAAGTAATCTATAATCCAAATTCACTTTAAATTTAACAGATCTATCTCAGTCATCACTCTTTTTTCCACCAATCATTGTCATTTCCTGTGCTGGGCCAAAAAATAAAACTGCGTAGAGAGTAGAAGCAGTGACGTGTGGTGAGGGTCGTGTCTGAGGCTCTGACGTCGTCACAATCAGATTTACAAATCTGTAAACCAGGACCAGTTTCTCTCCCTGTAAGTGACTGGAGCTCTGAATATTTTTGATGTGAAGCTGAAAATTAATTATTATTATTCAGTGCATTTTCCAGAGCACAGAGTAATGTCATAAATCAAAATAGCTTTGCAAATTTTTCAGGTCACAATATCCATCTGAGTCCAGACATCGTCACAACAGGTCGAGCAAAGAAGGAAAAGCAGAAAAGGCGATTTCTTCCCGCGCTGTTTGAAAAGAGCGAGTCTTTCGTCCCGTAGTCTGGAGCAAACCCTTTAGCTCCAGCGTTGGTCTTCCTTTAATTCTAACCTCCTGCTTCCACCCAAAGTCCAGTTTAGAAAACTGCTCGAGCTTTAATATGAAATCTTCCTCCATTTAAAAAGTCGGGCCAGACAAGAAGAAAAAAGTGAACGAATTATTAAACTTGACTTAACTCTAAATTGTATCTTGTGTCACTTATTCTAATCTGCTGCTCCAGGAGTTGCAGAAGAATCCCTGGGCTCACGAGTGCCTCTACCATGAGGTGAGGCCTCTAATGACTGGTAGAGAGTAGAAGCTCTGCCAACAAAGTTAGTTATAAAAACCTCAACTGTGTTCAAGTAACTTGGCTTCCCCAAAGATTGTACAACAGACCAGCACATACAAACATTCAATCTTCGAACCAAAAGGGGTTAGCTGTCAGAAACAAACAGCAGAGTGGCGCAGAGGAAGCGTGCTGGGCCCATAACCCAGAGGTCGATGGATCGAAACCATCCTCTGCTAATGTGAATGTTTTAGAGGTAGCACTGGAGAGGATTATTATAGAAATCTAAATTAAGGCAAAGAAAAAACTTAAAACAGGTCACATCTGTGGAAATTAATGATTTTCAAGCTATTAAGAGCAAAAAACCATCCTCTGCATTGGTTGATTTCAGGATGTTCAGTACTTTAACCATTTTGAAAGACAAAATGATAACCCAAAACGTTGGAAAATGGATGAACAATCACAAGTAGTACCACTGCATACACAAACTGTGGACCTTGACTTTGTAACCTTATATTTCATTTGCAGAAATCTGCCTGCAGCTAGTGAAATGCAGCCCCAGTGGCCTAATGGATAAGGCATTGGCCTCCTAAGCCAGGGGTTGTGGGTTGGAGTCCCACCTGTGGTAGCTGCTTGCACAGCAGAGTGGCGCAGCGGAAGCGTGCTGGGCCCATAACCCAGAGGTCGATGGATCGAAACCATCCTCTGCTAATGTGAATGTTTTTGAGGAAGTGCTGGAGAAGCTTGAAAAAACTTTAAAAAGATCAGATCTGTGGAAATTAATTTTCAAGCTAAGACCAAAACACGTGTAATGAAAGAAATTCTAGATTGATATGTGTAAGACAGACTAGTTTAGTTAAGGCTCGGGTTAGAGTTACAGTTGTTGTTTTTGCTTTATTTCTTAAATGTAAATGGTTGACCTCGTGGTTTAAGTGGAACATTTGAACAGTCTCTATCTACCCGTGTCGTATTGTTACTATCGCCAACAGGAAACAATTATAACAACTGTGTGGTACGGCAACACTACTGTGAAGGACCACAAATGCCTGGACTCCTCAACCATCTCTGCAGAGCATCTACCACCACAGAGTCCGCAAGAGAGCTGCCTCCATCATCAAAGACCCCACCCACCCCCAAGATGGACTATTCACACTCCCACCTTCAGGCCGGAGGTACAGGAGTGTGGAAATCAGGACTACCAGACTTAAGAACTCTTTCTTCCCAACTGCTATCAGACTCTTGAACTGCTGAGCAATAGCCCCCCCCCCCCTCCTCCTGGACATTGATTGAACGGGTCATCTTGGGACCTTCTCTGGTTCTCTATCACACAGCAGAGTGGCGCAGAGGAAGCGTGCTGGGCCCATAACCCAGAGGTCGATGGATCGAAACCATCCTCTGTTAATGTAAAAGTCTTTAAGGTACCACTGGAGAAAGTTTGGATAATGGACCAGTAATGAGATATAGTAAAAATGTGTACACAAGCTTACAAACAGGATAAATTCACCATGGGCCTTGACCTTGTAACCTTACATTCCAATGATAATGATCATTTTCACCTCATGCCAAGAGACATGCCTGCTCCTGTAAGTAATTCACTTTAAATTTAACAGATCTATCTCAGTCATAAGCCTTTTTTCCACCAATCATTGTCATTTCCTGTGCTGGGCCAAAAAATAAAACTGTATAGAGAGTAGAAGCAGTGACGTGTGATGAGGGTCATGTCTGAGGCTCTGATGTCGTCACAATCAGATTTACAAATCTGTAAACCAGGACCAGTTTCTCTCCCTGTAAATGAGAGGAGCTCCGAATATTTTTGATGTGAAGCTGAAAGTTTATTATTATTCAGTGCATTTTCCAGAGCACCGAGTAGCGTCATAAATTAAAATAGCGACGTTCCCGGGTCACCCGAGCCTTTCTGTGTGGAGTTTGCATGTTCTCCCTGTGTCTGGGTGGGTTTCCTCCGGGCACTCCGGTTTACCCCATCAACCCAAAACATGACCAAACTGAAGCAAGAAGATCATGGAGATGGTCCCCGGGCGCAGTAATGTGCTGCCCACTGCTCCTGATAACAGGATGGGCTCAATGCAGAGAAGAATTTCTCCTGTGTGAGATCAATAAAGTCACTTCTTCT
Source organism: Paratrypauchen microcephalus (assembly GCA_036785185.1). Classification (NCBI taxonomy): domain Eukaryota; kingdom Metazoa; phylum Chordata; class Actinopteri; order Gobiiformes; family Gobiidae; genus Paratrypauchen; species Paratrypauchen microcephalus. Next base: position 599,225 of record JAVJIX010000113.1, read on the forward strand.
TCTTCTTTTAGCGCGATCTGACTCTGAATGTGAGCGGTGGACTGCTCATGTTTAATGAGGCTTCTTTGTACATTTTTCAGGTCACAATATCTGAGTCCAGACATCGTCACAGCAGGTCGAGAAAAGAAGGAAAAGCAGAAAAGACGATTTCTTCCCACGCTGTTTGAAAAGAGCGAGTCTTTCGTCCCGTAGTCTGGAGCAAACCCTTTAGCTCCGGCGTTGGTCTTCCTTTAATTCTAACCTCCTGCTTCGACCCAAAGTCCAGTTTAGAAAACTGCTCGAGCTTTAATATGAAATCTTCCTCCATTTAAAAAGTCGGCCCAGACAAGAAGAAAAAAGTGAACGAATTATTAAACTTGACTTAACTCTAAATTGTATCTTGTGTCACTTATTCTAATCTGCTGCTCCAGGAGTTGCAGAAGAATCCCTGGGCTCACGAGTGCCTCTACCATGAGGTGAGGCCTCTAATGACTGGTAGAGAGTAGAAGCTCTGCCAACAAAGTTAGTTATAAAAACCTCAACTGTGTTCAAGTAACTTGGCTTCCCCAAAGATTGTATAACAGACCAGCACATACAAACATACAATATTCGACACAAAAGGGGTTAGCTGTCAGAAACAATCAGCAGAGTGGCGCAGAGGAAGTGTGCTGGGCCCATAACCCAGAGGTCGATGGATCGAAACCATCCTCTGCTAACGTGAAAGTTTTAGAGGTAGCACTGGAGAGGATTATTATAGAAATCTAAATTAAGGCAAAGAAAAAACTTAAAACAGGTCAGATCTGTGGAAATTAATGATTTTCAAGCTATTAAGAGCAAAAAAAATATGTAATAAAAAGTTCTAGATCGATATGTGTAAGACAAGACTAGTTTAGTTAAGTCTAGGGTTAGAGGTTACAGTAATAGTTGTTTTTGCTCTGCTTTATTTCTTATAACATAGATCAGAAAATAGTGGTATAGTCACAGTGGTACCACCTACCACCCATCGTCATAAGAGTCTTTTCTTCTTGCGTGTTCATGTTTTTGATGACCTCTTGTTGTCTCATCTGCTCCATTTGAAGATTCATTTGAGAAACTTGATCCATTAAGGTTTTCTCTTTCTCGTTCCTCTTTTTCATATGAAGGACAAACTCTGCAGTCTCCACCACTTCTGCGCTCTCTAGTTTAATCTTGAACAGGTCGTCTTGGTGGGACTTTCTCAGGTTCTCAAACAAACATTGACCCAAAAGGGTTTATTTCTCAAAAACGATCTGTGATTACACATTTTGAAGCAAATGTAGTGTGCTAGGTTTGCCTACGTACTCCCAGAGATGTAATGCATAAGACAATGGCCTCCTCTGTCTAGGTTTGCGGGTTTGAGTCCCACGTCTGTGCTACATCAGCAGAGAGGTGCAGCAGAAGTGTGCTGGATCAATAACCCAGAGGTTGATGGATTGAAACCATCCTCTGCTAATGTGAATGTTTTGAGGAAGCACTGGAGAGGATTATTATCGAAATCTAAATTAAGGCAAAGAAAAAACTTAAAACAGGTCAGATCTGTGGAAAGTGTGGTAACATCTACCACCCATCATCATAAGAGTCATCTGTCTGTCGTAGAGGTTACCCGGTTAATATGTCTGTGAGCTTTGCGGTCTCCTGTGCTTGCTAGTTAATCAGCATGATTAAACACCATTGAACACCTGGGCAAATTACCCTAAACAAGCAGCAGGTGTTCACTTGTGTGTATGTCAGTTGAATGGTATGAACTATCATTTATTCCATCTGTTTATTTGAGTTCTTCTCTTCTATATCTTCGCTGGGGTTTTATGGCAGCGGTGGCTTTGTATTGAGTCGGAACTGTGCGCGCATTCAGTGATGACGTAGCTTTGAAACTGGTCTATAAACTTTGTCCAGTTGACAAATTGAATTTCTCCTTTTATCATGGATTCTACCTGGACGACTGAGGGATTCTTCATGCATCTTAATCTGTGATGGTTGTAATGCAAATTCCTTTTAGATTTACCAGAACTATCACAGTCAAAACGTTTTTCCAGAACTAATTGTCATTTCCTATGCTGGGCCAAAAATAAAACTGTAGAGAGAAGAAGCTCTGCTAACAAAGTGTGTTGTTTTACATGTTATAAAAATCTCAACTGTGTTCAAGTAACTTGGCTTCCCCAAAGTTTGTGTAAGAGACCAGCACATATAATAAAATGCATACAATCTTTGATCCAGAAGGGGTTTTTTTTCAAAACTGATCAGTCGTAAAACAGCAGAGTGGCGCAGAGGAAGCGTGCTGGGCCCATAACCCAGAGGTTGATGGATCGAAACCATCCTCTGCTAATGTGGAAGTTTTGAGGAAGCACTGGAGAAGCCTGAAAAAAATTAAAAGAGGTCAGATCTTAAGACTAGAACACGTCTAATGAAAAAAATTCTAGATTGATATGTGTAAGACAGACTTGGTTAAGTTTAGGTTTAGGGTTAACCCTAACCCTAACCCAAGCATTGTACATGGTCGTCTTGTGGCCTTGTCTTTGACTGGGGAGAACATCAGATGCCAACACGCAAAACTCCCCATCGATATCGTGGTATTTTACCTCCTGTACATGGCCACACACAGCAAACTGGTAGGCATCCATGGATTTGTATGCGCGCACTTTCTCTCTTGTATACACGCTGGGCTTCTCCACTAAATAACAGTGGATATCTGTCCACTGTAAATCTGGCCACTTTCTGCGGTCGTACTGCCACTCCGTGATCGCATAAGGATCTGGTAGTCGAACCCCGTTGCTCAACGTGAGCTCTTGACTGTAGCTCTCCCTATCGTTCAGATGCTCCGCTATGGTCCGCCATGGTTGATCCTGGGTCAACAATGCGCGCACATGCCGGTGACGTCACGTCTGTTTACTAACAGTAAAGGGGTCTATTGACGAACTGTTGAGATAATCTGTCATATTACAGCTGCACATGTAACTGCTCAAATGTTTACACTTCCTGTTTGCATTACATTAACCATGTTTACACTTCTGTTTGCACGATAACCATGTTTACACCCCGTTTTTACTACTGACAGTTGCACATAAAACCAATGTTGCACATTATCTGTAAATATGTACATAGCACCTAGCCTATATTTTTCATAATGCATATTTGGTAAAGATTGTTTCTATTGGATTATACTTTTTACATGCTTCTCTTTATCTTATTTATCTATTTAAAAAAAATTTTGCATGCTCTTGGCATCCAGGGTGGGCAGCAAAGGAAGAATTTCATTGTACAGGGAAACGTGTTTCTTTACTGTGCATATGACAATAAAAGCTTTGAATCTTTGAATCTTGGAATTATAACATAGATGAGAAAATAGTGGTATAGTCACAGTGGTACCACCGACCACCCATCGTCATAAGAGTCATCTTTTCTTCTTGTGTGTTCATGTTTTTGATGACCTCTTGTTGTCTCATCTGCTCCATTTGAAGCTTCATTTGAGACACTTGCTCCATTAAGGTTTTCTCTTTCTCAACCCTCTTTTTCATATGAAGGACAAGCTCTGCAGTCTTCTCCACCAGTCCTGCACTCTAGTTTAATCTTGAACGGGTCATCTTGGGACCTTTTCTGGTTCTCTATCACACAGCAGAGTGGTGCAGCCCATAACCCAGAGGTCAATGGATTGAAACCATCCTCTGCTAATGTAAAAGTCTTTAAGGTACCACTGGAGAAAGTTTGGATAATGGACCAGTAATAAGATATACTGACAATGTTGTTACAAGCTTAAAAACAGGATAAATTCTCCATGGGCCTGGACCTTGTAACCTTACATTCCAATGATAATGCTCTTTTTCACCTCATGCCAAGAGACATGCCTGCTCCTGTAAGTAATCTATAATCCAAATTCACTTTTAATTTAACAGATTTATCTCAGTCATCACTCTTTTTTCCACCAATCATTGTCATTTCCTGTGCTGGGCCAAAAAATAAAACTGTGTAGAGAGTAGAAGCAGTGACGTGTGGTGAGGGTCGCGTCTGAGGCTCTGACGTCGTCACAATCAGATTTACAAATCTGTAAACCAGGACCAGTTTCTCTCCCTGTAAGTGACTGGAGCTCTGAATATTTTTGATGTGAAGCTGAAAATTAATTATTATTCAGTGCATTTTCCAGAGCACCGAGTAGCGTCATAAATTAAAATGGCGACGTTCCCGGGTCACCCGAGCCTTTCTGTGTGGAGTTTGCATGTTCTCCCTGTGTCTGGGTGGGTTTCCTCCGGGCACTCCGGTTTCCCCCACCAACCCAAAACATGCACCATAGGTACCTCCAGCTTAGGTCCTGACCAAGCCGAAGCAAGAAGATCATGGAGATGGTCCCCGGGCGCCCTAATGTGTGCTGCCCACTGCTCCTAATATATGTATATATATATATAGGATGGGTTAAAATGCAGAGAAGAATTTCTCCAGTGTGAGATCAATACAGTTCACTTCTTCACTTCTTCTTAATGACTGGTAGAGAGTAGAAGCTCTGCCAACAAAGTTAGTCATAAAAACCTCAACTGTGTTTAAGTAACTTGGCTTCCCCAAAGATTATACAACAGACCAGCACATACAAACATACATTCTTCGACACAAAAGGGGTTAGCTGTCAGAAACAAACAGCAGAGTGGTGCAGAGGAAGCGTGCTGGGCCCATAACCCAGAGGTCGATGGATCGAAACCATCCTCTGCTAATGTGAGAGTTTTGAGGAAGCACTGAGAGGATTATTATTGAAATCTAAATTAAGGCAAAGAAAAAACTTAAAACAGGTCAGATCTGTGGAAATTGTGGTAACATCTACCACCCATCGTCATAAGAGTCATCTTTTCTTCTTGCATGTTCATGTTTGTGATGACCTCTTGTTGTCTCATCTGCTCCATTTGAAGATTCATTAAGGTTTGCTCTTTCTTGTTCCTCTTTTTCATATGAAGGACAAGTTCTGCAGTCTTCACCACTTCTGCGCTCTCAAGTTTAATCTTGAACAGGTCGTCTTGGTGGGACTTTCTCAGGTTCTCAAACATTGACCCAAAAGGGGTTATTTCTCAAAAACGATCTGTGATTACACATTTTGAAGCAAATGTAGTGTGCTAGGTTTGCCTACGTACTCCCAGTAATGTAATGCGTAAAACAATGGCCTTCTCTGTCTAGTTTTGCAGGTTTGAGTCCCACGCCTGTGCTACGCCTGTGCCAGGAGAGAGGTGCAGCAGAAGTGTGCTGGGTCAGTAACTGGTGAGGTTGATGGATTGAAACCATCCTCTGCATTGGTTAATTTCAGGACGTTCAGTACTTTAACCATTTTGAAAAACAAAATTATATCCCAAATCGTTGGAAAATGGACGAGCAATCACGAGTAGTACCACTGCATACACAAAGTGTGGACCTTGACTTTGTAACCTTATATTTCATTTGCAGAAATCAGCCTGCAGCTGGTAAAATGCAGCCCCAGTGGCCAAATGGATAAGGCATTGGCCTCCTAAGCCAGAGGTTGTGGGTTAGAGTCCCACCTGTGGTAGCTGGTCACACAGCAGAGTGGCGCAGCGGAAGCGTGCTGGGCCCATAACCCAGAGGTCGATGGATCGAAACCATCCTCTGCTAATGTAAAGGTTTTAGAGGAAGCACTGGAGAAGCTTGAAAAAACTTAAAAGAGATCAGATCTGTGGAAATAAAATGAAATTGATTTTCAAGCTATTTAGACCGGAACACGTGTAATGAAAGAACTTCTAGACTGATATGTGTAAGACAGACTAGTTGGTGAGGTTGCTACCTGTGGTAGCTGCTCATACACTTTTCTTTCAGACTGCAGTTATTACCCTGAGAAGCTGAAATTATATCCATTAGAACATTTACTCTGAGGCCTGAGCTTTGCGGTCGAGCACTTTAAGACAAAACCTCATCGTAATCTGGAGCCAGACTACAGACTATTATGGTTTTTGGAAATCAGCACTCGGACTTTCTCCACCAGCTGCAGGTTCTCCTCCACTATTCTGTTGAGGTTCTCCTCTCCAGCGCTCCCCTCCTGCTTCTCTCTCCCCAGCTCGTGCTCCAGACAGCTCTTCTCCTCAAGCCATGCTGTGGACCTCTGGGCATGTTCTGCCTTCATCTGGTCCATCCTCATGCTTACCACAGCCACTCTGTCCTCCAGTGCTCTGCTCTCCTTCTCTTTCTGAAGCACAAGGTGCATAGCGGCACTTAGCCTAGCCTTCTTTTCATGCATGACGTCCTTGAGGTCCTTGATGGTCGTCATAAGAGTCAACTTTTCTTCTTGCGTGTTCATGTTTTTGATGACCTCTTGTTGTCTCATCTGCTCCATTTGAAGCTTAATTAAGGTTTGCTCTTTTCGTTCCTCTTTTTCATATGAAGGACAAGCTCTGCAGTCTTCTCCACCAGTTCTGCTCTCTCAAGTTTAATCTTGAACAGGTCATCTTGGTGGGACCTTCTCAGTTTCTCTATCACACAGCATAGTGTCGCAGAGGAAGCGTGCTGGGCCCATAACCCAGAGGTCGATGGATCGAAACCATCCTCTGCTAATGTGAAAGATTTAGAAGTAGCACTAGAGAAGCTTGAAAAAACTTGAAAGATTAAACGAAATTGATTTTCAAGCTATTAGGACCAAAACACGTGTAATGAAAGAAATTCTAGATTAATATGTGTAAGACAGACTATGATCAAAGGAGAAGTTCAATTTGTCAACTGGACAAAGTTTGTTTGGTTGAAAAGGTTTCGCCGCTCATCCGAGAGGCTTCGTCAGCCAGAGCCTTGAAAACGTTTCACCGCTCATCCGAGAGGCTTCGTCAGCTCTGGCTGACGAAGCCTTGAAACGTTTTCAACCAAACAAACTTTGTCCAGTTGACAAATTGAACTTCTCCTTTGATCATGGATTCTACCTGGACGACTGAGGGACTTTTCACGTAAGACAGACTAGTTAAGTTTAGGTTTAGGGTTAACCCTAACCCAAGCATTGTACAGGGTCGTCTTGTGGCCTTGTCTTTGGGGAGAACGTCAGATGCCAACACGCAAAACTCCCCATCGATATTGTGGTATTTTACCTCCTGTACATGGCCACACACGGCAAACTGGTAGGCATCCATGGATTTGTATGCGCGCACTTTCTCTCTTGTATACACGCTGGGCTTCTCCACTAACAGTGGATAGGCCAGGAGTTTTGGATTCGAGTCCCACCTATGGTAGCTGATCACACAGCAGAGTGGCGCAGAGGAAGCGTGCTGGGCCCATAACCCAGAGGTCGATGGATCGAAACCATCCTCTGCTAATGTGAAAGTTTTGAGGAAGTACTGAGAGGATTATTATCGAAATCTAAATTAAGGCAAAGAAAAAACTTAAAACAGGTCAGATCTGTGGAAATTAATGATTTTGAAGCTATTAAGAGCAAAAAAAACATGTAATGAAAGAAGTTCTAGATTGATATGTGTAAGACAAGACTAGTTTAGTTAAGACTAGGGTTAGAGGTTACATTAATAGTTGTTTTTGCTCTGCTTTATTTCTTATAACATAGATGAGAAAATAGTGGTATAGTCACAGGAGTACCATCTACCACCCATCATCATAAGGGTCATCTTTTCTTCTTGCATGTTCATGTTTTTGATGACCTCTTGTTGTCTCATCTGCTCCATTTGAAGATTCATTTGAGAAACTTGCTCCATTAAGGTTTGCTCTTTCTCATTCCTCTTTTTCATTTGAAGGACAAGTTCTGCAGTCTTCTCCACCACTTCTGCGCTCTCGAGTTTAATCTTGAACAGGTCGTCTTGGTGGGACTTTCTCAGGTTCTCAAACAAACATTGACCCAAAAGGGGTTATTTCTCAAAAACGATCTGTGATTACACATTTTGAAGCAAATGTAGTGTGCTAGGTTTGCCTACGTACTCCCAGAAATGTAATGCGTAAAACAATGGCCTTCTCTGTCTAGTTTTGCAGGTTTGAGTCCCACACCTGTGCTACATCAGCAGAGATGTGCAACAGAAGTGTGCTGGGCCCATAACTGGTGAGGTTGATGGATTGAAACCATCCTCTGCATTGGTTAATTTCAGGACGTTCAGTACTTTAACCATTTTGAAAAACAAAATTATATCCCAAATCGTTGGAAAATGGACGAGCAATCACGAGTAGTACCACTGCATACACAAACTGTGGACCTTGACTTTGTATCCTTATATTTCATTTGCAGAAATCTGCCTGCAGCTGGTAAAATGCAGCCCCAGTGGCCTAATGGGTAAGGCATTGGCCTCCTAAGCCAGAGGTTGTGGGTTAGAGTCTCACCTGTGGTAACAGGTCACACAGCAGAGTGGCGCAGAGGAAGCGTGCTGGGCCCATAACCCAGAGGTCGATGGATCGAAACCATCTTCTGCTAATGTGAAAGATTTAGAAGTAGCACTAGAGAAGCTTGAAAAAACTTAAAAGAGATCAGATCTGTGGAAATTAAACGAAATTTATTTTCAAGCTATTAGGACCAGAACATGTGTAATGAAAGAAATTCTAGATTGATATGTGTAAGACACACTTAATTAAGTTTAGGTTTAGGGTTAACCCTAACCCAAGCATTGTACATGGTCGTCTTGTGGCCTTGTCTTTGACTGGGGAGAACATCAGATGCCAACACGCAAAATTCCCCATCGATATCGTGGTATTTTACCTCCTGTACATGGCCACACACGGCAAACTGGTAGGCATCCATGGATTTGTATGCGCGCACTTTATCTCTTGTATACACGCTGGGCTTCTCCACTAAATAACAGTGGATAGGCCAGGAGTTTTGGATTCGAGTCCCACCTGTGGTAGCTAATCACACAGCAGAGTGGCGCAGAGGAAGCGTGCTGGGCCCATAACCCAGAGGTCGATGGATCGAAACCATCCTCTGCTAATGTGAAAGTCTTTAAGGTACCACTGGAGAAAGCTAAAATTTCCCAAAACTTTGGATAATGGACCAGTAATGAGATATAGTAACAATGTGTAAACAAGTTTAAAAACAGGATAAATTCACCATGGGCCTTGACCTTGTAACCTTACATTCCAATGATAATGATCATTTTCACCTCATGCTAGGAGACATGCCTGCTCCTGTAAGTAATCTATAATCCAAATTCACTTTAAATTTAACAGATCTATCTCAGTCATCACTCTTTTTTTCCACCAATCATTGTCATTTCCTGTGCTGGGCCAAAAAATAAAACTGCGTAGAGAGTAGAAGCAGTGACGTGTGGTGAGGGTCGTGTCTGAGGCTCTGACGTCGTCACAATCATATTTACAAATCTGTAAACCAGGACCAGTTTCTCTCCCTGTAAGTGACTGGAGCTCTGAATATTTTTGATGTGAAGCTGAAAATTAATTATTATTATTCAGTGCATTTTCCAGAGCACAGAGTAATGTCATAAATTAAAATAGCTTTGCAAATTTTTCAGGTCACAATATCCATCTGAGTCCAGACATCGTCACAGCAGGTCGAGCAAAGAAGGAAAAGCAGAAAAGACGATTTCTTCCCGCGCTGTTTGAAAAGAGCAAGTCTTTCGTCCCGTAGTCTGGAGCAAACCCTTTAGCTCCGGCGTTGGTCTTCCTTTAATTAGAACCTCCTGCTTCCACCCAAAGTCCAGTTTAGAAAACTGCTCGAGCTTTAATATGAAATCTTCCTCCATTTAAAAAGTCGGGCCAGACAAGAAGAAAAAAGTGAACGAATTATTAAACTTGACTTAACTCTAAATTGTATCTTGTGTCACTTATTCTAATCTGCTGCTCCAGGAGTTGCAGAAGAATCCCTGGGCTCACGAGTGCCTCTACCATGAGGTGAGGCCTCTAATGACTGGTAGAGAGTAGAAGCTCTGCCAACAAAGTTAGTTATAAAAACCTCAACTGTGTTCAAGTAACTTGGCTTCCCCAAAGATTGTACAACAGACCAGCGCATACAAACATACAATCTTCGAACCAAAAGGGGTTATTTGTCAGAAACAATCAGCAGAGTGGCGCAGAGGAAGCGTGCTGGGCCCATAACCCAGAGGTCGATGGATTGAAACCATCCTCTGCTAACGTGAATGTTTTAGAGGTAGCACTGGAGAGGATTATTATAGAAATCTAAATTAAGGCAAAGAAAGAATTTAAAACAGGTCACATCTGTGGAAATTAATGATTTTCAAGCTATTAAGAGCAAAAAAATATGTAATAAAAAGTTCTAGATCGATATGTGTAAGACAAGACTAGTTTAGTTAAGTCTAGGGTTAGAGGTTACAGTAATAGTTGTTTTTGCTCTGCTTTATTTCTTATAACATAGATCAGAAAATAGTGGTATAGTCACAGTGGTACCACCGACCACCCATCGTCATAAGAGTCATCTTTTCTTCTTGCATTTTCATGTTTTTGATGACCTCTTGTTGTCTCATCTGCTCCATTTGAAGATTCATTTGAGACACTTGATCCATTAAGGTTTTCTCTTTCTCGTTCCTCTTTTTCATATGAAGGACAAGTTCTGCAGTCTTCACCACTTCTGCGCTCTCTAGTTTAATCTTGAACAGGTCATCTTGGTGGGACTTTCTCAGGTTCTCAAACAAACATTGACCCAAAAGGGGTTATTTTCTGCCTGCAGCTGGTAAAATGCAGCCCCAGTGGCCTAATAGATAAGGCATTGGCCTCCTAAGCCAGGGGTTGTGGGTTGGAGTCCCACCTGTGGAAGCTGGTCACACAGCAGAGTAACGCAGCGGAAGCGTGCTGGGCCCATAACCCAGAGGTCGATGGATCGAAACCATCCTCTGCTAATGTAAAGGTTTTAGAGGTAGCACTGGAGAAGCTTGGAAAAACTTAAGAGATCAGATCTGTGGAAATTGATTTTCAAGCTTTTAAGACCAGAACACGTCTAATGAAAGCAATTCTAGATTCATATGTGTCTAACAGCAGGAAAACCAATACCAAGTCGTCACGGAGGCATTTTGAGTTATCCACAGATTCTGAAAGTACAGAGCTTTCCAATGATGTCTTATATGTGAAAATCGGTTTTAGTTTCCAGATAATCCCTCTGGAAGTTTTCGTCTCTTCAGCCCTCCTTGCCTCATTTGCATGACATTAAGCTAAGCCCTCCCCCATCATGACTGTCACTGTGCTCTGTCCAGGTCACAATCATTCAATCATTTTATAATACACAGGATAATATGTTAAGTCAACGTTTACTACAAAATTTACTTATAGTCAGGAAGTACTAATAGCATAGCAAAGTAACCAATATAATAATAATAAAAAAGTAATAAAATATGTAATGAAATACCAAGGTACAGGTATTGTACATAGGACCTAGCCTATATTTTTCATAGTGTATATTCGGTAAAGATTGTTTCTACTGGATTATACTTTTTACATGCTTCTCTTTATCTTATTTATCTATTTTTTAATTTTAATTCACTTTAAATTTAACAGATCTATGTCAGTCATAATTCTTTTTTCCACCAATCATTGTCATTTCCTGTGCTGTCGGGTGAGGCTCGTAGTTCCCTGGCCTCATGGTAGAGGCACTCGTGAGCCCAGGGATTCTTCTGCAACTCCTGGAGCAGCAGATTAGAATAAGTGACACAAAATACAATTTAGAGTTAAGTCAAATTTAATAATCCGTTCACTTTTTTCTTCTTGTCTGGCCCGACTTTTTAAATGGAGGAGCAGCAGAGAGGTGCAGCTGGGTCAATAACTGGTGAGGTTGATGGATTGAAACCATCCTCTGCATTGGTTAATACTGGTACTTTAACCATTTTGAAAGACAAAATGATGTCCCAAATCGTAGGATAATGGACGAGCAATCACGAGTAGTACCACTGCATACACAAACCTTGAACCTTGACTTTGCAACCTTATATTTCATTTGCAGAAATCTGACTGCAGATAGTAAAATGCAGCCCCAGTTGCCTAATGGATAAGGCATTGGCCTTCTAAGCCAGGGGTTGTGGGTTCAAGTCCCACCTGTGGTAGTTCCCCCCACAGCAGAGTGGTGCAGAGGAAGCGTGCTGGGCCCATAACCCAGAGGTCGATGGATCGAAACCATCCTCTGCTAATGTGAAAGTCTTTAAGGTACCACTGGAGAAAGCTAAAATTACTTTAGATAATGGACCAGTAATGAGACATAGTAACAAGGTGTAAACAAGCTTAAAAACAGGATAAATTCTCCATGGGCCTTGACCTTGTAACCTTACATTCCAATGATAATGATCATTTTCACCTCATGCCAAGAGACATGCCTGCTCCTGTAAGTAATTTATAATCCAAATTCACTTTAAATTTAACAGATCTATCTCAGTCATAATTCTTTTTTCCACCAATCATTGTCATTAGAGAGTAGAAGCTCTGCCAACAAAGTTAGTTATAAAAACCTCAACTGTGTTCAAGTAACTTGGCTTCCCCAAAGATTGTATAACAGACCAGCACATACAAACATACAATCTTCGACCCAAAAGGGGTTAGCTGTCAGAAACAAACAGCAGAGTGGCGCAGAGGAAGCGTGCTGGGCCCATAACCCAGAGGGCGATGGATCGAAACCATCCTCTGCTAACGTGAACGTTTTAGAGGTAGCACTGGAGAGGATTATTATAGAAATCTAAATTAAGGCAAAGAAAAAACTTAAAACAGGTCAGATCTGTGGAAATGTATGATTTTCAAGCTATTAAGAGCAAAAAAAATATGTAATAAAAAGTTCTAGATTGATATGTGTAAGACAAGACTAGTTTAGTTAAGTCTAGGGTTAGAGGTTACAGTAATAGTTGTTTTTGCTCTGCTTTATTTATTATAACATAGATCAGAAAATAGTGGTATAGTCACAGTGGTACCACCGACCACCCATCGTCATCAGAGTCATCTTTTCTTCTTGCATGTTCATGTTTTTGATGACCTCTTGTTGTCTCATCTGCTCCATTTGAAGATTCATTTGAGAAACTTGATCCATTAAGGTTTTCTCTTTCTCGTTCCTCTTTTTCATATGAAGGACAAACTCTGCAGTCTTCTCCACCACTTCTGCGCTCTCTAGTTTAATCTTGAACAGGTCATCTTGGTGGGACTTTCTCAGGTTCTCAAACAAACATTGACCCAAAAGGGTTTATTTCTCAAAAACGATCTGTGATTACACATTTTGAAGCAAATGTAGTGTGCTAGGTTTGCCTACGTACTCCCAGAGATGTAATGCATAAGACAATGGCCTCCTCTGTCTAGGTTTGCGGGTTTGAGTCCCACGTCTGTGCTACATCAGCAGAGAGGTGCAGCAGAAGTGTGCTGGATCAATAACCCAGAGGTTGATGGATTGAAACCATCCTCTGCTAATGTGAATGTTTTGAGGAAGCACTGGAGAGGATTATTATCGAAATCTAAATTAAGGCAAAGAAAAAACTTAAAACAGGTCAGATCTGTGGAAAGTGTGGTAACATCTACCACCCATCATCATAAGAGTCATCTGTCTGTCGTAGAGGTTACCCGGTTAATATGTCTGTGAGCTTTGCGGTGTCCTGTGCTTGCTAGTTAATCAGCATGATTAAACACCATTGAACACCTGGGCAAATTACCCTAAACAAGCAGCAGGTGTTCACTTGTGTGTATGTCAGTTGAATGGTATGAACTATCATTTATTCCATCTGTTTATTTGAGTTCTTCTCTTCTATATCTTCGCTGGGGTTTTATGGCAGCGGTGGCTTTGTATTGAGTCGGAACTGTGCGCGCATTCAGTGATGACGTAGCTTTGAAACTGGTCTATAAACTTTGTCCAGTTGACAAATTTAATTTCTCCTTTTATCATGGATTCTACCTGGACGACTGAGGGATTCTTCATGCATCTTAATCTGTGATGGTTGTAATGCAAATTCCTTTTAGATTTACCAGAACTATCACAGTCAAAACGTTTTTCCAGAACTAATTGTCATTTCCTATGCTGGGCCAAAAATAAAACTGTAGAGAGAAGAAGCTCTGCTAACAAAGTGTGTTGTTTTACATGTTATAAAAATCTCAACTGTGTTCAAGTAACTTGGCTTCCCCAAAGTTTGTGTAAGAGACCAGCACATATAATAAAAATGCATACAATCTTTGATCCAGAAGGGGTTTTTTTCAAAACTGATCAGTTGTAAAACAGCAGAGTGGCGCAGAGGAAGCGTGCTGGGCCCATAACCCAGAGGTAGATGGATCGAAACCATCCTCTGCTAATGTGAAAGTTTTGAGGAAGCACTGGAGAAGCCTGAAAAAAATTAAAAGAGGTCAGATCTGTGGAAATTAAATGAGATTGATTTTCAAGCTATTAAGACCAGAACACGTCTAATGAAAAAAATTCTAGATTGATATGTGTAAGACAGACTTAGTTAAGTTTAGGTTTAGGGTTAACCCTAACCCAAGCGTTGTACATGGTCGTCTTGTGGCCTTGTCTTTGATTGGGGAGAACATCAGATGCCAACACGCAAAACTCCCCATCGATATCGTGGTATTTTACCTCCTGTACATGGCCACCCACGGCAAACTGGTAGGCATCCATGGATTTGTATGCGTGCACTTTCTCTCTTGTATACACGCTGGGCTTCTCCACTAAATAACAGTGGATATCTGTCCACTGTAAATCTGGCCACTTTCTGCGGTCGTACTGCCACTCCGTGATCGCATAAGGATCTGGTAGTCGAACCCCGTTGCTCAACGTGAGCTCTTGACTGTAGCTCTCCCTATCGTTCAGATACTCCGCTATGGTCCGCCATGGTTGATCCTGGGTCAACAATGCGCGCACATGCCGGTGACGTCACGTCTGTTTACTAACGGTAAAAGGGTCTATTGACCAACTGTTGAGATAATCTGTCATATTACAGCTGCACATGTAACTGCTCAAATGTTTACACTTCCTGTTTGCATTACATTAACCATGTTTACACTTCTGTTTGCACGATAACCATGTTTACACCCCGTTTTTACTACTGACAGTTGCACATAAAACCAATGTTGCACATTATCTGTAAATATGTACATAGCACCTAGCCTATATTTTTCATAATGCATATTTGGTAAAGATTGTTTCTATTGGATTATACTTTTTACATGCTTCTCTTTATCTTATTTATCTATTTAAAAAAAATTTTGCATGCTCTTGGCATCCAGGGTGGGCAGCAAAGGAAGAATTTCATTGTACAGGGAAACGTGTTTCTTTACTGTGCATATGTCAATAAAAGCTTTGAATCTTGGAATCTTGGAATTATAACATCAATCAGAAAATAGTGGTATAGTCACAGTGGTACCATCTACCACCCATCGTCATAAGAGTCATCTTTTCTTCTTGCGTGTTCATGTTTTTGATGACCTCTTGTTGTCTCATCTGCTCCATTTGAAGATTCATTTGAGAAACTTGCTCCATTAAGGTTTTCTCTTTCTCAACCCTCTTTTTCATATGAAGGACAAGCTCTGCAGTCTTCTCCACCAGTCCTGCACTCTCGAGTTTAATCTTGAACGGGTCATCTTGGGACCTTTTCTGGTTCTCTATCACACAGCAGAGTGGTGCAGAGGAAGCGTGCTGGGCCCATAACCCAGAGGTCAATGGATCGAAACCATCCTCTGCTAATGTAAAAGTCTTTAAGGTACCACTGGAGAAAGTTTGGATAATGGACCAGTAATAAGATATACTGACAATGTTGTTACAAGCTTAAAAACAGGATAAATTCTCCATGGGCCTGGACATTGTAACCTTACATTCCAATGATAATGCTCTTTTTCACCTCATGCCAAGAGACATGCCTGCTCCTGTAAGTAATCTATAATCCAAATTCACTTTTAATTTAACAGATTTATCTCAGTCATCACTCTTTTTTCCACCAATCATTGTCATTTCCTGTGCTGGGCCAAAAAATAAAACTGTGTAGAGAGTAGAAGCAGTGACGTGTGGTGAGGGTCGCGTCTGAGGCTCTGACGTCGTCACAATCAGATTTACAAATCTGTAAACCAGGACCAGTTTCTCTCCCTGTAAGTGACTGGAGCTCTGAATATTTTTGATGTGAAGCTGAAAATTAATTATTATTCAGTGCATTTTCCAGAGCACCGAGTAGCGTCATAAATTAAAATGGCGACGTTCCCGGGTCACCCGAGCCTTTCTGTGTGGAGTTTGCATGTTCTCCCTGTGTCTGGGTGGGTTTCCTCCGGGCACTCCGGTTTCCCCCACCAACCCAAAACATGCACCATAGGTACCTCCAGCTTAGGTCCTGACCAAGCCGAAGCAAGAAGATCATGGAGATGGTCCCCGGGCGCCCTAATGTGTGCTGCCCACTGCTCCTAATATATGTATATATATATATAGGATGGGTTAAAATGCAGAGAAGAATTTCTCCAGTGTGAGATCAATACAGTTCACTTCTTCACTTCTTCTTAATGACTGGTAGAGAGTAGAAGCTCTGCCAACAAAGTTAGTCATAAAAACCTCAACTGTGTTTAAGTAACTTGGCTTCCCCAAAGATTATACAACAGACCAGCACATACAAACATACATTCTTCGACACAAAAGGGGTTAGCTGTCAGAAACAAACAGCAGAGTGGCGCAGAGGAAGCGTGCTGGGCCCATAACCCAGAGGTCGATGGATCGAAACCATCCTCTGCTAATGTGAGAGTTTTGAGGAAGCACTGAGAGGATTATTATTGAAATCTAAATTAAGGCAAAGAAAAAACTTAAAACAGGTCAGATCTGTGGAAATTGTGGTAACATCTACCACCCATCGTCATAAGAGTCATCTTTTCTTCTTGCATGTTCATGTTTGTGATGACCTCTTGTTGTCTCATCTGCTCCATTTGAAGATTCATTAAGGTTTGCTCTTTCTTGTTCCTCTTTTTCATATGAAGGACAAGTTCTGCAGTCTTCACCACTTCTGCGCTCTCAAGTTTAATCTTGAACAGGTCGTCTTGGTGGGACTTTCTCAGGTTCTCAAACATTGACCCAAAAGGGGTTATTTCTCAAAAACGATCTGTGATTACACATTTTGAAGCAAATGTAGTGTGCTAGGTTTGCCTACGTACTCCCAGTAATGTAATGCGTAAAACAATGGCCTTCTCTGTCTAGTTTTGCAGGTTTGAGTCCCACGCCTGTGCTACGCCTGTGCCAGGAGAGAGGTGCAGCAGAAGTGTGCTGGGTCAGTAACTGGTGAGGTTGATGGATTGAAACCATCCTCTGCATTGGTTAATTTCAGGACGTTCAGTACTTTAACCATTTTGAAAAACAAAATTATATCCCAAATCGTTGGAAAATGGACGAGCAATCACGAGTAGTACCACTGCCTACACAAAGTGTGGACCTTGACTTTGTAACCTTATATTTCATTTGCAGAAATCAGCCTGCAGCTGGTAAAATGCAGCCCCAGTGGCCAAATGGATAAGGCATTGGCCTCCTAAGCCAGAGGTTGTGGGTTAGAGTCCCACCTGTGGTAGCTGGTCACACAGCAGAGTGGCGCAGCGGAAGCGTGCTGGGCCCATAACCCAGAGGTCGATGGATCGAAACCATCCTCTGCTAATGTAAAGGTTTTAGAGGAAGCACTGGAGAAGCTTGAAAAAACTTAAAAGAGATCAGATCTGTGGAAATAAAATGAAATTGATTTTCAAGCTATTTAGACCGGAACACGTGTAATGAAAGAACTTCTAGACTGATATGTGTAAGACAGACTAGTTGGTGAGGTTGCTACCTGTGGTAGCTGCTCATACACTTTTCTTTCAGACTGCAGTTATTACCCTGAGAAGCTGAAATTATATCCATTAGAACATTTACTCTGAGGCCTGAGCTTTGCGGTCGAGCACTTTAAGACAAAACCTCATCGTAATCTGGAGCCAGACTACAGACTATTATGGTTTTTGGAAATCAGCACTCGGACTTTCTCCACCAGCTGCAGGTTCTCCTCCACTATTCTGTTGAGGTTCTCCTCTCCAGCGCTCCCCTCCTGCTTCTCTCTCCCCAGCTCGTGCTCCAGACAGCTCTTCTCCTCAAGCCATGCTGTGGACCTCTGGGCATGTTCTGCCTTCATCTGGTCCATCCTCATGCTTACCACAGCCACTCTGTCCTCCAGTGCTCTGCTCTCCTTCTCTTTCTGAAGCACAAGGTGCATAGCGGCGCTTAGCCTAGCCTTCTTTTCATGCATGACGTCCTTGAGGTCCTTGATGGTCGTCATAAGAGTCAACTTTTCTTCTTGCGTGTTCATGTTTTTGATGACCTCTTGTTGTCTCATCTGCTCCATTTGAAGCTTAATTAAGGTTTGCTCTTTTCGTTCCTCTTTTTCATATGAAGGACAAGCTCTGCAGTCTTCTCCACCAGTTCTGCTCTCTCAAGTTTAATCTTGAACAGGTCATCTTGGTGGGACCTTCTCAGTTTCTCTATCACACAGCATAGTGTCGCAGAGGAAGCGTGCTGGGCCCATAACCCAGAGGTCGATGGATCGAAACCATCCTCTGCTAATGTGAAAGATTTAGAAGTAGCACTAGAGAAGCTTGAAAAAACTTGAAAGATTAAACGAAATTGATTTTCAAGCTATTAGGACCAAAACACGTGTAATGAAAGAAATTCTAGATTAATATGTGTAAGACAGACTATGATCAAAGGAGAAGTTCAATTTGTCAACTGGACAAAGTTTGTTTGGTTGAAAAGGTTTCACCGCTCATCCGAGAGGCTTCGTCAGCCAGAGCCTTGAAAACGTTTCACCGCTCATCCGAGAGGCTTCGTCAGCTCTGGCTGACGAAGCCTTGAAACGTTTTCAACCAAACAAACTTTGTCCAGTTGACAAATTGAACTTCTCCTTTGATCATGGATTCTACCTGGACGACTGAGGGACTTTTCACGTAAGACAGACTAGTTAAGTTTAGGTTTAGGGTTAACCCTAACCCAAGCATTGTACAGGGTCGTCTTGTGGCCTTGTCTTTGGGGAGAACGTCAGATGCCAACACGCAAAACTCCCCATCGATATTGTGGTATTTTACCTCCTGTACATGGCCACACACGGCAAACTGGTAGGCATCCATGGATTTGTATGCGCGCACTTTCTCTCTTGTATACACGCTGGGCTTCTCCACTAACAGTGGATAGGCCAGGAGTTTTGGATTCGAGTCCCACCTGTGGTAGCTGATCACACAGCAGAGTGGCGCAGAGGAAGCGTGCTGGGCCCATAACCCAGAGGTCGATGGATCGAAACCATCCTCTGCTAATGTGAAAGTTTTGAGGAAGTACTGAGAGGATTATTATCGAAATCTAAATTAAGGCAAAGAAAAAACTTAAAACAGGTCAGATCTGTGGAAATTAATGATTTTGAAGCTATTAAGAGCAAAAAAAACATGTAATGAAAGAAGTTCTAGATTGATATGTGTAAGACAAGACTAGTTTAGTTAAGACTAGGGTTAGGGGTTACATTAATAGTTGTTTTTGCTCTGCTTTATTTCTTATAACATAGATGAGAAAATAGTGGTATAGTCACAGGAGTACCATCTACCACCCATCATCATAAGGGTCATCTTTTCTTCTTGCATGTTCATGTTTTTGATGACCTCTTGTTGTCTCATCTGCTCCATTTGAAGATTCATTTGAGAAACTTGCTCCATTAAGGTTTGCTCTTTCTCATTCCTCTTTTTCATTTGAAGGACAAGTTCTGCAGTCTTCTCCACCACTTCTGCGCTCTCGAGTTTAATCTTGAACAGGTCGTCTTGGTGGGACTTTCTCAGGTTCTCAAACAAACATTGACCCAAAAGGGGTTATTTCTCAAAAACGATCTGTGATTACACATTTTGAAGCAAATGTAGTGTGCTAGGTTTGCCTACGTACTCCCAGAAATGTAATGCGTAAAACAATGGCCTTCTCTGTCTAGTTTTGCAGGTTTGAGTCCCACACCTGTGCTACGCCTGTGCCAGGAGAGAGGTGCAGCAGAAGTGTGCTGGGTCAGTAACTGGTGAGGTTGATGGATTGAAACCATCCTCTGCATTGGTTAATTTCAGGACGTTCAGTACTTTAACCATTTTGAAAAACAAAATTATATCCCAAATCGTTGGAAAATGGACGAGCAATCACGAGTAGTACCACTGCATACACAAACTGTGGACCTTGACTTTGTATCCTTATATTTCATTTGCAGAAATCTGCCTGCAGCTGGTAAAATGCAGCCCCAGTGGCCTAATGGGTAAGGCATTGGCCTCCTAAGCCAGAGGTTGTGGGTTAGAGTCTCACCTGTGGTAACAGGTCACACAGCAGAGTGGCGCAGAGGAAGCGTGCTGGGCCCATAACCCAGAGGTCGATGGATCGAAACCATCTTCTGCTAATGTGAAAGATTTAGAAGTAGCACTAGAGAAGCTTGAAAAAACTTAAAAGAGATCAGATCTGTGGAAATTAAATGAAATTTATTTTCAAGCTATTAGGACCAGAACATGTGTAATGAAAGAAATTCTAGATTGATATGTGTAAGACACACTTAATTAAGTTTAGGTTTAGGGTTAACCCTAACCCTAACCCAAGCATTGTACATGGTCGTCTTGTGGCCTTGTCTTTGACTGGGGAGAACATCAGATGCCAACACGCAAAATTCCCCATCGATATCGTGGTATTTTACCTCCTGTACATGGCCACACACGGCAAACTGGTAGGCATCCATGGATTTGTATGCGCGCACTTTATCTCTTGTATACACGCTGGGCTTCTCCACTAAATAACAGTGGATAGGCCAGGAGTTTTGGATTCGAGTCCCACCTGTGGTAGCTAATCACACAGCAGAGTGGCGCAGAGGAAGCGTGCTGGGCCCATAACCCAGAGGTCGATGGATCGAAACCATCCTCTGCTAATGTGAAAGTCTTTAAGGTACCACTGGAGAAAGCTAAAATTTCCCAAAACTTTGGATAATGGACCAGTAATGAGATATAGTAACAATGTGTAAACAAGTTTAAAAACAGGATAAATTCACCATGGGCCTTGACCTTGTAACCTTACATTCCAATGATAATGATCATTTTCACCTCATGCTAAGAGACATGCCTGCTCCTGTAAGTAATCTATAATCCAAATTCACTTTAAATTTAACAGATCTATCTCAGTCATCACTCTTTTTTTTTCCACCAATCATTGTCATTTCCTCAACATTGTCTAGTGCAGATAAAAAGATGATCTATATGTGCTCACTACAAGCTAAACACTGTATAGCCATCTCATGGAAAGCCATGGAAGCACCTTCTGTTAATGTCTGGTTCAAGAGCCTTTCCAACACTTTAGCCTTGGAAAAGCTGACGTATGCTAAAAAGGGGAAGCTTCAGAGTTTCTACAAAGTATGGGGACGATTCACAGACTACTTAAAAAGCCAGCAGGATGAACAGGATGCATAGGCTGTTTTTTTTGTGTGTGTACAGTGTGTGATTATATTGTAAGAGGGGTTTTTTTTTTTTTTTTGGGTTTTCTTTTTTTTTTTTTTTTCTCTTTCTCTCTCTCAGTGTTGGGGAGTAACGGATTACATGTAACGGCGTTACGGTAAAAGGATACAAAATAAAAGTAACTGTAATCCGTTACAGTACAAGAAAAAAACGATGTAATCAGATTACAGGTACATTCATTGAGAATGGGGATTACTTAACAGGATTACAATTTGTGCTGCTGCGTGGTGTTCCGCCATTTCTGCGAGCGGTGTCGGCTGGTTCCTACTGCCTGCCGCGCTCCCGTGTTTCCCCTCCGCACCGTAGTGTCGTAAACTCCTCTCGGTAGAGCTCCCGTATCCTCACCGTGCTGTAGCGTGGTGTTCCGCCATTTCTGCGAGCGGTGTCGGCTGGTCCCTCCTGCCTGCCGCGCTCCCGTGTTTCCCCTCCGCACCGTAGTGTCGTAAACTCCTCTCGGTAGAGCTCCCGTATCCTCACCGTGCAGTCTACAGCTCTTAAGGTAAGCACTGCTACCCTCCACCACTGATAAGATGTAACTTGGCCCAATGCCACCCAGTCGGAAACCAAACGCTTCAGGCCAGTTCTGATTGGTTGGAGGGAGGCCCAGAACTAAGGCAGTCAAAAGTTAGTAAATTTGTGCATTTAGGGCAAACTGCTCATCGTTTCTGCGGTATGGTTTTGGCTTTTCGTCGGCATCCATTACGTAATGACGACAGTCGAGTCGTAGGCCGTTTCCCAATTCACCGACGGCACGCTTGTTAGCGTCCTTGGAACGGGATATGCGTCATATCCGGCGCGACAAGGGCCGTTCCATTCGTTTTTTCCCCCTGCACCGTCAAGACGAGCTCTGAACGGCGCCGTCGTTTCCATGGAAATCGGGGCGTGGACCAAGCGTGCAAACATGCACGCTCCGCACACTTAAAAGCCCCAGCATGCACAGCGCGGGACTACAAAGACCGACTCGCCAGCGACATCCACAAGTGAGAGTTGCGACGTCACTATAAAATATACGTACTGGTTCTCCTCACCTACAACTATGCTACATGAAACTCTTCATAAACTACGCTAAACATGTGTGACGGTGGCCGTAACGGCATAGATCACGGCACCTGTATTACCGTTCACATGCTTTTCCCCTTACACTTCTATATTTCCTTTGCTGTTGTAATGCTGGATATTCTACAGTGTCGCCATGTCCAGCGTTTACTCTAAGCTGCGCACTGTTCGCACATTCTCAGCGCACAAGAAAACTTGTGCAGCGCACTGTAAATCAGGGATGAAAGAGCTTTTTATTCAGCCGCGGGGCATTTTTTTTTATATCTGCAAAGTGCGAGCCGCGCGGGGGGTGCATTTCGGATGTGGAGTTAGTGTGTTTGCTCAGAAACATTAAAAATTAGGGGGAACATTGGCCATGTCCCAATTCCAAGTATTACTAGTCGCAATAGTATAATATTTTTGTCTTTAGGGAACAAGGAGCAGACCACCCAGCTCATTGAGCTGAGGCGGGACCTGTTCAATTTCGCAGACGGCCATGTGAGAAACGTAGTGCACTAAGGACAGAGCGAGTGTGCGCCGTCTCGACGACAGACCGACGGCATCTGAGTCTAAAATGTGATCTAGTGGTAAAGTCTTTGCCTGATATCAAGAGACCCGTGTCCAATCCAATGTGTGAAACCTGACAGCATTGCTGGTCTAAAACAGTGATTGTGTAATTTTACAAGCAAGGGTGTCATTGTAAATGTATGAAGTACCGTAATGCAGTTAGCTGGCAGTCAGTGGCTAGAACACTTGACATTGGGAAACTGTGTGAAACCTAAACATGCGCCATAGGTAAAATCCTCCAGCTTAGGGCCTGACCAAAGCATAAATAACAAAACAAATCATGGGGATGGTCCCCGGGTCAAATATAGAAACAACTTCTCCTGTGCGAGATCAATAAAGGTCAATCTTCTAATCCTTGACCACTGTAAGGCGCTTTGTGCTACAATTTTGTATGAAAAGCGCCTTATAAATGTTTGATTGATTGTTTGATTGATTGAAAATCTTACAAGTCTGGTGCAGGCATCTCTTCTTGTGGACCTCCTGTGATTGCCTGTCAGCAATTCCCTCCCAGTTTAGTACTCTTTTAAGGTTCACACTGTCAGTTCTCACAAATAAAATGTTGAACATGGGTTTAATGCTCATTTAAACTTAAGTAATCCAAAAGTAATCCAAAAGTAATCAGTTACATTACTTTGTAAAAGTAATCCAAAAAGTTACAGTACAATTAAATTTTAATCAAGGTAACTTGTAACTGTAACGGATTACATTTATAAAGTAACTTACCCAACACTGCTCTCTCTCTATTATTTATTTATTTAATTTTTTTTTTTTCTTTCTTTCTTTTTTCTCTCATTCCTTTCTCTTCCTCTGTCTCTTTTTTCAGGTTCTGTTCCTGTTTATATATATAAAAAAAATGTATTTTCCTTCTATGCTACTGAATATGTATATGGATGATTTTATATTGTGAAAGTTGGAAATACTAATAAACAAATTATTAAAAAAAAAAAAAAAAATCATTGTCATTTCCTGTGCTGGGCCAAAAAATAAAACTGCGTAGAGAGTAGAAGCAGTGACGTGTGGTGAGGGTCATGTCTGAGGCTCTGACGTCGTCACAATCATATTTACAAATCTGTAAACCAGGACCAGTTTCTCTCCCTGTAAGTGACTGGAGCTCTGAATATTTTTGATGTGAAGCTGAAAATTAATTATTATTATTCAGTGCATTTTCCAGAGCACAGAGTAATGTCATAAATTAAAATAGCTTTGCAAATTTTTCAGGTCACAATATCCATCTGAGTCCAGACATCGTCACAGCAGGTCGAGAAAAGAAGGAAAAGCAGAAAAGACGATTTCTTCCCACGCTGTTTGAAAAGAGCGAGTCTTTCGTCCCGTAGTCTGGAGCAAACCCTTTAGCTCCGGCGTTGGTCTTCCTTTAATTCTAACCTCCTGCTTCGACCCAAAGTCCAGTTTAGAAAACTGCTCGAGCTTTAATATGAAATCTTCCTCCATTTAAAAAGTCGGCCCAGACAAGAATAAAAAAGTGAACGAATTATTAAACTTGACTTAACTCTAAATTGTATCTTGTGTCACTTATTCTAATCTGCTGCTCCAGGAGTTGCAGAAGAATCCCTGGGCTCACGAGTGCCTCTACCATGAGGTGAGGCCTCTAATGACTGGTAGAGAGTAGAAGCTCTGCCAACAAAGTTAGTTATAAAAACCTCAACTGTGTTCAAGTAACTTGGCTTCCCCAAAGATTGTATAACAGACCAGCACATACAAACATACAATATTCGACACAAAAGGGGTTAGCTGTCAGAAACAATCAGCAGAGTGGCGCAGAGGAAGCGTGCTGGGCCCATAACCCAGAGGTCGATGGATCGAAACCATCCTCTGCTAACGTGAAAGTTTTAGAGGTAGCACTGGAGAGGATTATTATAGAAATCTAAATTAAGGCAAAGAAAAAACTTAAAACAGGTCAGATCTGTGGAAATTAATGATTTTCAAGCTATTAAGAGCAAAAAAAATATGTAATAAAAAGTTCTAGATCGATATGTGTAAGACAAGACTAGTTTAGTTAAGTCTAGGGTTAGGGGTTACATTAATAGTTGTTTTTGCTCTGCTTTATTTCTTATAACATAGATCAGAAAATAGTGGTATAGTCACAGTGGTACCACCGACCACCCATCGTCATAAGAGTCATCTTTTCTTCTTGCATGTTCATGTTTTTGATGACCTCTTGTTGTCTCATCTGCTCCATTTGAAGATTCATTTGAGAAACTTGATCCATTAAGGTTTTCTCTTTCTCGTTCCTCTTTTTCATATGAAGGACAAACTCTGCAGTCTCCACCACTTCTGCGCTCTCTAGTTTAATCTTGAACAGGTCGTCTTGGTGGGACTTTCTCAGGTTCTCAAACAAACATTGACCCAAAAGGGTTTATTTCTCAAAAACGATCTGTGATTACACATTTTGAAGCAAATGTAGTGTGCTAGGTTTGCCTACGTACTCCCAGAGATGTAATGCATAAGACAATGGCCTCCTCTGTCTAGGTTTGTGGGTTTGAGTCCCACGTCTGTGCTACATCAGCAGAGAGGTGCAGCAGAAGTGTGCTGGATCAATAACCCAGAGGTTGATGGATTGAAACCATCCTCTGCTAATGTGAATGTTTTGAGGAAGCACTGGAGAGGATTATTATCGAAATCTAAATTAAGGCAAAGAAAAAACTTAAAACAGGTCAGATCTGTGGAAAGTGTGGTAACATCTACCACCCATCATCATAAGAGTCATGTGTCTGTCGTAGAGGTTACCCGGTTAATATGTCTGTGAGCTTTGCGGTGTCCTGTGCTTGCTAGTTAATCAGCATGATTAAACACCATTGAACACCTGGGCAAATTACCCTAAACAAGCAGCAGGTGTTCACTTGTGTGTATGTCAGTTGAATGGTATGAACTATCATTTATTCCATCTGTTTATTTGAGTTCTTCTCTTCTATATCTTCGCTGGGGTTTTATGGCAGCGGTGGCTTTGTATTGAGTCGGAACTGTGCGCGCATTCAGTGATGACGTAGCTTTGAAACTGGTCTATAAACTTTGTCCAGTTGACAAATTTAATTTCTCCTTTTATCATGGATTCTACCTGGACGACTGAGGGATTCTTCATGCATCTTAATCTGTGATGGTTGTAATGCAAATTCCTTTTAGATTTACCAGAACTATCACAGTCAAAACGTTTTTCCAGAACTAATTGTCATTTCCTATGCTGGGCCAAAAATAAAACTGTAGAGAGAAGAAGCTCTGCTAACAAAGTGTGTTGTTTTACATGTTATAAAAATCTCAACTGTGTTCAAGTAACTTGGCTTCCCCAAAGTTTGTGTAAGAGACCAGCACATATAATAAAATGCATACAATCTTTGATCCAGAAGGGGTTATTTTTCAAAACTGATCAGTCGTAAAACAGCAGAGTGGCGCAGAGGAAGCGTGCTGGGCCCATAACCCAGAGGTCAATGGATCGAAACCATCCTCTGCTAATGTAAAAGTCTTTAAGGTACCACTGGAGAAGGTTTGGATAATGGACCAGTAATAAGATATACTGACAATGTTGTTACAAGCTTAAAAACAGGATAAATTCTCCATGGGCCTGGACCTTGTAACCTTACATTCCAATGATAATGCTCTTTTTCACCTCATGCCAAGAGACATGCCTGCTCCTGTAAGTAATCTATAATCCAAATTCACTTTTAATTTAACAGATTTATCTCAGTCATCACTCTTTTTTCCACCAATCATTGTCATTTCCTGTGCTGGGCCAAAAAATAAAACTGCGTAGAGAGTAGAAGCAGTGACGTGTGATGAGGGTCGCGTCTGAGGCTCTGACGTCGTCACAATCAGATTTACAAATCTGTAAACCAGGACCAGTTTCTCTCCCTGTAAATGAGAGGAGCTCCGAATATTTTTGATGTGAAGCTGAAAATTTATTATTATTCAGTGCATTTTCCAGAGCACCGAGTAGCGTCATAAATTAAAATGGCGACGTTCCCGGGTCACCCGAGCCTTTCTGTGTGGAGTTTGCATGTTCTCCCTGTGTCTGGGTGGGTTTCCTCCGGGCACTCCGTTTTCCCCCATCAACCCAAAACATGCACCATAGGTACCTCCAGCTTAGGTCCTGACCAAGCCGAAGCAAGAAGATCGTGGAGATGGTCCCCGGGCGCCCTAATGTGTGTGCTGCCCACTGCTCCTAATATATGTATATATATATAGGATGGGTTAAAATGCAGAGAAGAATTTCTCCAGTGTGAGATCAATACAGTTCACTTCTTCACTTCTTCTTAATGACTGGTAGAGAGTAGAAGCTCTGCCAACAAAGTTAGTCATAAAAACCTCAACTGTGTTTAAGTAACTTGGCTTCCCCAAAGATTATACAACAGACCAGCACATACAAACATACATTCTTCGACACAAAAGGGGTTAGCTGTCAGAAACAAACAGCAGAGTGGCGCAGAGGAAGCGTGCTGGGCCCATAACCCAGAGGTCGATGGATCGAAACCATCCTCTGCTAATGTGAGAGTTTTGAGGAAGCACTGAGAGGATTATTATTGAAATCTAAATTAAGGCAGAGAAAAAACTTAAAACAGGTCAGATCTGTGGAAATTGTGGTAACATCTACCACCCATCGTCATAAGAGTCATCTTTTCTTCTTGCATGTTCATGTTTGTGATGACCTCTTGTTGTCTCATCTGCTCCATTTGAAGATTCATTAAGGTTTGCTCTTTCTTGTTCCTCTTTTTCATATGAAGGACAAGTTCTGCAGTCTTCACCACTTCTGCGCTCTCAAGTTTAATCTTGAACAGGTCATCTTGGTGGGACTTTCTCAGGTTCTCAAACATTGACCCAAAAGGGGTTATTTCTCAAAAACGATCTGTGATTACACATTTTGAAGCAAATGTAGTGTGCTAGGTTTGCCTACGTACTCCCAGTAATGTAATGCGTAAAACAATGGCCTTCTCTGTCTAGTTTTGCAGGTTTGAGTCCCACACCTGTGCTACGCCTGTGCCAGGAGAGAGGTGCAGCAGAAGTGTGCTGGGTCAGTAACTGGTGAGGTTGATGGATTGAAACCATCCTCTGCATTGGTTAATTTCAGGACGTTCAGTACTTTAACCATTTTGAAAAACAAAATTATATCCCAAATCGTTGGAAAATGGACGAGCAATCACGAGTAGTACCACTGCATACACAAAGTGTGGACCTTGACTTTGTAACCTTATATTTCATTTGCAGAAATCAGCCTGCAGCTGGTAAAATGCAGCCCCAGTGGCCAAATGGATAAGGCATTGGCCTCCTAAGCCAGAGGTTGTGGGTTAGAGTCCCACCTGTGGTAGCTGGTCACCCAGCAGAGTGGCGCAGCGGAAGCGTGCTGGGCCCATAACCCAGAGGTCGATGGATCGAAACCATCCTCTGCTAATGTAAAGGTTTTAGAGGAAGCACTGGAGAAGCTTGAAAAAACTTAAAAGAGATCAGATCTGTGGAAATAAAATGAAATTGATTTTCAAGCTATTTAGACCGGAACACGTGTAATGAAAGAACTTCTAGACTGATATGTGTAAGACAGACTAGTTGGTGAGGTTGCTACCTGTGGTAGCTGCTCATACACTTTTCTTTCAGACTGCAGTTATTACCCTGAGAAGCTGAAATTATATCCATTAGAACATTTACTCTGAGGCCTGAGCTTTGCGGTCGAGCACTTTAAGACAAAACCTCATCGTAATCTGGAGCCAGACTACAGACTATTATGGTTTTTGGAAATCAGCACTCGGACTTTCTCCACCAGCTGCAGGTTCTCCTCCACTATTCTGTTGAGGTTCTCCTCTCCAGCGCTCCCCTCCTGCTTCTCTCTCCCCAGCTCGTGCTCCAGACAGCTCTTCTCCTCAAGCCATGCTGTGGACCTCTGGGCATGTTCTGCCTTCATCTGGTCCATCCTCATGCTTACCACAGCCACTCTGTCCTCCAGTGCTCTGCTCTCCTTCTCTTTCTGAAGCACAAGGTGCATAGCGGCGCTTAGCCTAGCCTTCTTTTCATGCATGACGTCCTTGAGGTCCTTGATGGTCGTCATAAGAGTCAACTTTTCTTCTTGCGTGTTCATGTTTTTGATGACCTCTTGTTGTCTCATCTGCTCCATTTGAAGCTTAATTAAGGTTTGCTCTTTTCGTTCCTCTTTTTCATATGAAGGACAAGCTCTGCAGTCTTCTCCACCAGTTCTGCTCTCTGAAGTTTAATCTTGAACAGGTCATCTTGGTGGGACCTTCTCAGTTTCTCTATCACACAGCATAGTGTCGCAGAGGAAGCGTGCTGGGCCCATAACCCAGAGGTCGATGGATCGAAACCATCCTCTGCTAATGTGAAAGATTTAGAAGTAGCACTAGAGAAGCTTGAAAAAACTTGAAAGATTAAACGAAATTGATTTTCAAGCTATTAGGACCAAAACACGTGTAATGAAAGAAATTCTAGATTAATATGTGTAAGACAGACTATGATCAAAGGAGAAGTTCAATTTGTCAACTGGACAAAGTTTGCTTGGTTGAAAAGGTTTCGCCGCTCATCCGAGAGGCTTCGTCAGCTCTGGCTGACGAAGCCTCTCGGATGAGCGGCGAAACGTTTTCAACCAAACAAACTTTGTCCAGTTGACAAATTGAACTTCTCCTTTGATCATGGATTCTACCTGGACGACTGAGGGACTTTTCACGTAAGACAGACTAGTTAAGTTTAGGTTTAGGGTTAACCCTAACCCAAGCATTGTACAGGGTCGTCTTGTGGCCTTGTCTTTGGGGAGAACGTCAGATGCCAACACGCAAAACTCCCCATCGATATTGTGGTATTTTACCTCCTGTACATGGCCACACACGGCAAACTGGTAGGCATCCATGGATTTGTATGCGCGCACTTTCTCTCTTGTATACACGCTGGGCTTCTCCACTAACAGTGGATAGGCCAGGAGTTTTGGATTCGAGTCCCACCTGTGGTAGCTGATCACACAGCAGAGTGGCGCAGAGGAAGCGTGCTGGGCCCATAACCCAGAGGTCGATGGATCGAAACCATCCTCTGCTAATGTGAAAGTTTTGAGGAAGTACTGAGAGGATTATTATCGAAATCTAAATTAAGGCAAAGAAAAAACTTAAAACAGGTCAGATCTGTGGAAATTAATGATTTTGAAGCTATTAAGAGCAAAAAAAACATGTAATGAAAGAAGTTCTAGATTGATATGTGTAAGACAAGACTAGTTTAGTTAAGACTAGGGTTAGGGGTTACATTAATAGTTGTTTTTGCTCTGCTTTATTTCTTATAACATAGATGCGAAAATAGTGGTATAGTCACAGGAGTACCATCTACCACCCATCATCATAAGGGTCATCTTTTCTTCTTGCATGTTCATGTTTTTGATGACCTCTTGTTGTCTCATCTGCTCCATTTGAAGATTCATTTGAGAAACTTGCTCCATTAAGGTTTGCTCTTTCTCATTCCTCTTTTTCATTTGAAGGACAAGTTCTGCAGTCTTCTCCACCACTTCTGCGCTCTCGAGTTTAATCTTGAACAGGTCGTCTTGGTGGGACTTTCTCAGGTTCTCAAACAAACATTGACCCAAAAGGGGTTATTTCTCAAAAACGATCTGTGATTACACATTTTGAAGCAAATGTAGTGTGCTAGGTTTGCCTACGTACTCCCAGAAATGTAATGCGTAAAACAATGGCCTTCTCTGTCTAGTTTTGCAGGTTTGAGTCCCACACCTGTGCTACATCAGCAGAGAGGTGCAACAGAAGTGTGCTGGGCCCATAACTGGTGAGGTTGATGGATTGAAACCATCCTCTGCATTGGTTAATTTCAGGACGTTCAGTACTTTAACCATTTTGAAAAACAAAATTATATCCCAAATCGTTGGAAAATGGACGAGCAATCACGAATAGTACCACTGCATACACAAACTGTGGACCTTGACTTTGTATCCTTATATTTCATTTGCAGAAATCTGCCTGCAGCTAGTAAAATGCAGCCCCAGTGGCCTAATGGGTAAGGCATTGGCCTCCTAAGCCAGAGGTTGTGGGTTAGAGTCCCACCTGTGGTAACAGGTCACACAGCAGAGTGGCGCAGCGGAAGCGTGCTGGGCCCATAACCCAGAGGTCGATGGATCGAAACCATCCTCTGCTAATGTGAAAGATTTAGAAGTAGCACTAGAGAAGCTTGAAAAAACTTAAAAGAGATCAGATCTGTGGAAATTAAATGAAATTGATTTTCAAGCTATTAGGACCAGAACATGTGTAATGAAAGAAATTCTAGATTGATATGTGTAAGACACACTTAATTAAGTTTAGGTTTAGGGTTAACCCTAACCCTAACCCAAGCATTGTACATGGTCATCTTGTGGCCTTGTCTTTGACTGGGGAGAACATCAGATGCCAACACGCAAAATTCCCCATCGATATCGTGGTATTTTACCTCCTGTACATGGCCACACACGGCAAACTGGTAGGCATCCATGGATTTGTATGCGCGCACTTTCTCTCTTGTATACACGCTGGGCTTCTCCACTAACAGTGGATAGGCCAGGAGTTTTGGATTCGAGTCCCACCTGTGGTAGCTGATCACACAGCAGAGTGGCGCAGAGGAAGCGTGCTGGGCCCATAACCCAGAGGTCGATGGATCGAAACCATCCTCTGCTAATGTGAAAGTCTTTAAGGTACCACTGGAGAAAGCTAAAATTTCCCAAAACTTTGGATAATGGACCAGTAATGAGATATAGTAACAATGTGTAAACAAGTTTAAAAACAGGATAAATTCACCATGGGCCTTGACCTTGTAACCTTACATTCCAATGATAATGATCATTTTCACCTCATGCTAGGAGACATGCCTGCTCCTGTAAGTAATCTATAATCCAAATTCACTTTAAATTTAACAGATCTATCTCAGTCATCACTCTTTTTTCCACCAATCATTGTCATTTCCTGTGCTGGGCCAAAAAATAAAACTGCGTAGAGAGTAGAAGCAGTGACGTGTGGTGAGGGTCGTGTCTGAGGCTCTGACGTCGTCACAATCATATTTACAAATCTGTAAACCAGGACCAGTTTCTCTCCCTGTAAGTGACTGGAGCTCTGAATATTTTTGATGTGAAGCTGAAAATTAATTATTATTATTCAGTGCATTTTCCAGAGCACAGAGTAATGTCATAAATTAAAATAGCTTTGCAAATTTTTCAGGTCACAATATCCATCTGAGTCCAGACATCGTCACAGCAGGTCGAGAAAAGAAGGAAAAGCAGAAAAGGCAATTTCTTCCCGCGCTGTTTGAAAAGAGCGAGTCTTTCGTCCCGTAGTCTGGAGCAAACCCTTTAGCTCCGGCGTTGGTCTTCCTTTAATTCTAACCTCCTGTTTCGACCCAAAGTCCAGTTTAGAAAACTGCTCGAGCCTTAATATGAAATCTTCCTCCATTTAAAAAGTCGGGCCAGACAAGAATAAAAAAGTGAACGGATTATTAAACTTGACTTAACTCTAAATTGTATCTTGTGTCACTTATTCTAATCTGCTGCTCCAGGAGTTGCAGAAGAATCCCTGGGCTCACGAGTGCCTCTACCATGAGGACAGGGAACTACGAGCCTCACCCGGCGCCTTTTCACCGCCGCTTTAACCCGGCGCCTTTTCACCGCCGCTTTAACCCGGCGCCTTTTCGCCGCCGCTTTAACCCGGCGCCTTTTCGCCGCCGCTTTAACCCGGCGCCTTTTCGCCGCCGCTTTAACCCGGCGCCTTTTCACCGCCGCTTTAGCGCAGAATCTGTCACTGCTGAGCTACAGCACAGTCAGTCCATGTGAGGCACCAACACGCCCAAACACCACCATTTCAATGGGAAAAGTCAAAATTCACACATTTTGAATAAAAAAATGAATCAACATGACAAAGTTAAATAGAAAATATCTTTATAATACAAATCATTAGATAAATATAAACACTTAATTTATTTTTTCATTCTGCTTGTTTTTTTCTCTGTGATGACAGGTGAGGCCTCTAATGACTGGTAGAGAGTAGAAGCTCTGCCAACAAAGTTAGTCATAAAAACCTCAACTGTGTTCAAGTAACTTGGCTTCCCCAAAGATTGTATAACAGACCAGCACATACAAACATACAATATTCGACACAAAAGGGGTTATTTATCAGAAACAATCAGCAGAGTGGCGCAGAGGAAGCGTGCTGGGCCCATAACCCAGAGGTCGATGGATAGAAACCATCCTCTGCTAATGTGAATGTTTTGAGGAAGTATCGCAGAGGATTATTATAGAAATCTAAATTAAGGCAAAGAAAAAACTTAAAACAGGTCAGATCTGTGGAAATTAATGATTTTCAAGCTATTAAGAGCAAAAAAATATGTAATAAAAAGTTCTAGATTGATATGTGTAAGACAAGACTAGTTTAGTTAAGTCTAGGGTTAGAGGTTACAGTAATAGTTGGTTTTGCTCTGCTTTATTTCTTATAACATAGATCAGAAAATAGTGGTATAGTCACAGGAGTACCATCTACCACCCATCGTCATAAGAGTCATCTTTTCTTCTTGCATGTTCATGTTTTTGATGACCTCTTGTTGTCTCATCTGCTCCATTTGAAGATTCATTTGAGACACTTGATCCATTAAGGTTTTCTCTTTCTCGTTCCTCTTTTTCATATGAAGGACAAGTTCTGCAGTCTTCACCACCACTTCTGCGCTCTCTAGTTTAATCTTGAACAGGTCATCTTGGTGGGACTTTCTCAGGTTCTCAAACAAACATTGACCCAAAAGGGGTTATTTTCTGCCTGCAGCTGTTAAAATGCAGCCCCAGTGGCCTAATGGATAAGGCATTGGCCTCCTAAGCCAGGGGTTGTGGGTTGGAGTCCCACCTGTGGTAGCTGGTCACACAGCAGAGTGGCGCAGCGGAAGCGTGCTGGGCCCATAACCCAGAGGTCGATGGATCGAAACCATCCTCTGCTAATGTGAAAGTTTTAGAGGTAGCACTGGAGAAGCTTGAAAAAACTTAGATCAGATCTGTGGAAATTAAATGAAATTGATTTTCAAGCTATTAAGACCAGAACACGTGTAATGAAAGAAATTCTAGATTGATATGTGTAAGACAGACTAGTTGGTGAGGTTGCTACCTGTGGTAGCTGCTCATA
The DNA here is from genome assembly GCA_036785185.1 of Paratrypauchen microcephalus. Classification (NCBI taxonomy): domain Eukaryota; kingdom Metazoa; phylum Chordata; class Actinopteri; order Gobiiformes; family Gobiidae; genus Paratrypauchen; species Paratrypauchen microcephalus. The sequence goes on from JAVJIX010000113.1 coordinate 633,286, forward strand.
CACTTTTCTTTCAGACTGCAGTTATTACCCTGACCCGTCCTGAGAAGCTGAAATTATATCCATTAGAACATTTACTCTGAGGCCTGAGCTTTGCGGTCGAGCACTTTAAGACAAAACCTCATCGTAATCTGGAGCCAGACTACAGACTATTATGGTTTTTGGAAATCAGCACTCGGACTTTCTCCACCAGCTGCAGGTTCTCCTCCACTATTCTGTTGAGGTTCTCCTCTCCAGCGCTCCTCTCCTGCTTCTCTCTCCCCAGCTCGTGCTCCAGACAGCTCTTCTCCTCAAGCCATGCTGTGGACCTCTGGGCATGTTCTGCCTTCATCTGGTCCATCCTCATGCTTACCACAGCCACTCTGTCCTCCAGTGCTCTGCTCTCCTTCTCTTTCTGAAGCACAAGGTGCATAGCGGCGCTTAGCCTAGCCTTCTTTTCATGCATGACGTCCTTGAGGTCCTTGATGGTCGTCATAAGAGTCAACTTTTCTTCTTGCATGTTCATGTTTTTGATGACCTCTTGTTGTCTCATCTGCTCCATTTGAAGCTTAATTAAGGTTTGCTCTTTCTCGTTCCTCTTTTTCATATGAAGGACAATCTCTGCAGTCTTCTCCACCACTTCTGTGCTCTAGTTTAATCTTGAACAGATCATCTTGGTGGGACCTTCTCAATTTCTCCATCACACAGCAGAGTGGCGCAGAGGAAGCGTGCTGGGCCCATAACCCAGAGGTCGATGGATCGAAACCATCCTCTGCTAATGTGAAAGTTTTGAGGAAGTACTGAGAGGATTATTATAGAAATCTAAATTAAGGCAAAGAAAGAATTTAAAACAGGTCAGATCTGTGGAAATTAATGATTTTGAAGCTATTAACAGCAAAAAAATATGTAATAAAAGAAGTTCTAGATTGATATGTGTAAGACAAGACTAGTTTAGTTAAGTCTAGGGTTAGGGTTACATTGATAGTTGTTTTTGCTCTGCTTTATTTCTTATAACATAGATGAGAAAATAGTGGTATAGGCACAGTGGTACCATCTACCACCCATTGTCATAAGAGTCATATTTTCTTCTTGCATTTTCATGTTTTTGATGACCTCTTGTTGTCTCATCTGCTCCATTTGAAGCTTCATTTGAGAAACTTGCTCCATTAAGGTTTTCTCTTTCTCAACCCTCTTTTTCATATGAAGGGCAAGCTCTGCAGTCTTCTCCACCAGTCCTGCACTCTCGAGTTTAATCTTGAACGGGTCATCCTGGTGGGACCTTCTCAGGTTCTTCATTACACCGCAGAGTGGCGTAGAGGAAGCGTGCTGGGCCCATAACCCAGAGGTCGATGGATCGAAACCATCCTCTGCTAATGTGGAAGTTTTGAGGAAGCACTGAGAAGCTTATTGTAGAAATCTAAATTAAGGCAAAGAAAAAAAAAAGATCTGTGGAAATTAAATGAAATTGGTTTTCAAGATATTAAGAGCAAAAAACATGTCATGAAATAAATTCTACATTGACTTGTGTAAGACAGACTAGTTTGGTTAAGGCTCAGGTTAAAGTTATAGTTGTTTCTGCTTTATTTCTTAAATGTAAGTGGTTGACCTCGTGGTTTAAGTGGAGCGTTTGAACAGTCTCTATCTACCCGTGTCGTATGGTTGCTATCGCCAACAGGAAACAATTATAACATAGATCAGAAAATAGTGGTATAGTCACAGTGGTAACACCTAAGTCCACAAAAAGTCTGTGTTCATTAATATGCAAAGTTTTCTCGTGAGTGCTGCTTCGTTTGAGTCCGTGTCTGTGGATTACAACGAGAGAACCACATCACATCCTCGTAACAAAAGTGCTTATTATCCTAAATTGAAGTTGTCTAATGGAAAACTGGAAGTCTTTTATAATGAGTTTGGTTTGATTGACAGGCCACACACACACACACTCACATACTCACACTTCTTGTGCTGAAAATAAGTCAATTATACAGCTCTGGAAAAAAATAAGAGACAACTGCAAAATGATCAGTTTTTCTGATTTTACTACTTATAGGTGTGTGTTTGGGCAAAAGGAACATTTTGGTTTGAGTCTATAAACTACTGACAACATTTCCCCCAAATTCCAAATAAAAATATTATCGTTTAGAGCATTTATTTGCAGAAAATGACAAATGGTCAAAAGAACAAAAAAGATCCATGTTTTCAGAGCTCAAACAATGCAAAGAAGCAAGATCAAATTCATTTTAAAACAACATAATACTAATGTTTACACTTAAGAAGAGTTCACAAATCAATATTTGGTGCAATAACCCTTATTTTTAATCACAGCTTTCATGTGTCTTGGCCTCCACAAGTCTGTCACATTGTTCTTGGGTCCTAGTTTAGACCTGGTTTAGTCCTGGTTCAGACCTGGTTTAGTCCTAGTTTAGACCTGGTTTAGTCCTAGTTTAGACCTGGTTTAGTCTTGGTTCAGATCTGGTTTAGTCCTAGTTTAGACCTGGTTTAGTCTTGGTTCAGACCTGGTTTAGTCCCAGTCTTTCACATTGTTCTTGGGTCCTAGTTTAGACCTGGTTTAGTCTTGGTTCAGACCTGGTTTAGTCCTGTTTCAGATCTGGTTTAGTTCTAGTTTAGACCTGGTTCAGTCCAAGTTTAGGCCTGATTTAATCCTAGTTTAGTCCTGGTTTAGTCCTAGTTTAGACCTGGTTTAGTCTTGGTTCAGATCTGGTTTAGTCCTAGTTTAGCCCTGGTTTAGTCTTGGTTCAGACCTGGTTTAGTCCTGTTTCAGACCTGGTTTAGTCCTGTTTCAGATCTGGTTTAGTCCTGTTTCAGATCTGGTTTAGTCCTGTTTCAGATCTGGTTTAGTCCTGGTGCAGATCTGGTTTAGTCCTAGTTTAGACCTTGTTCAGTCCATGTTTAGGATTGATTTAATCCTAGTTTAGTCCTGGTTTAGTCCCCTTTTTAACCTGGTTTAATCCTGTTAGACCTGGTTTAGTCTTGGTTCAGACCTGGTTTAGTCCCAGTCTTTCACATTGTTCTTTGGTGACTTTATTCCACTCCTGGTGCAAGAACTGAAGTAGCTCAGCTTTGTGTTTGTGTTGATTTCACCAGACGCTGGAATGAAATGTCTGTAATACCTGTAGAGATGCTGATTTCAGAAAAAAATGCTGTGCTCTGTTATTTTTTTCCAGAGCTGTATGTGAGCAGTTGCATTTAACCTAAACCTGGAAAGGATTTGACATAAACGGAGACACTGACAGCTCAGGCTCTGAAGTCTGCCCCAGAAGAAGAAGAAAAAGGAGACATGAAAAGACGTTATACACAAGAGGGAAATATTGGCCGCTGGGAATGTTCCAAAATTTCTTTAAAGACTAAATGGCAGAGTTTGAGCAGAAGCCGTATAAATACCCCCAGCCACAACACAAACACGAGCTCAAAGGGAAGGAGAAGCCAGGCTCTTTTTTCAGACGCACAAATCGGCACTGGGTCTAATCTGGGGCTGTGTCCGAGTGTGGACTGGGCTGATTTTGTCTGTCCGAGCCGGGCCTGCGTCTGAGAGAGCGATCAATCCGACCCGAGCCCGAAAGGCATTAAGGTCGTTTCACACCAGGAAAGTCCGATAGTTCACTTGCTTTGGTCCGGACCAAATTTTAGTTATTTATTTTATTTTGGTGCGGTTCGCTTTCACACTGCAGTTTTTTCCCAAGTGAACCAACATCTATAAACAAAACCACGTGTGCTGAGGTCGCTCAGACATTGGACAGAAATGAGCCGTGTCCAAACACGGAAGGAGGAGAATCATGGTGTTACGTGCTGTTTTCAATCTAGCCTTAGCGATATGGTTTGCTCAGTTTTTACAGTTCGCACAAATGTTTGAGCAGCATCGTGAGGTTTACACTATTTTACAATCAATTTACAAACGACGAAGACACAGGATGAGATGACTACAGAGGACAGAACTCATGTGCGCATCAAGTTCTGACTCTTGCTCTTCACGCAAAACGTAAGTAAGCCTCGTAAGTTTCGTTTAGTTTCGTCAGCCTCGGTTTCCCATAATGCTCGACATGCGACGGGAGCTCGTTAAGTACAAAAAGCCAACTTGTGTCGGATCGAGTCCGGTCTGCATTCTCACCTCAAACGAACCGCACCAGAGTTCGAATGGAACCGTGCAGAGACCGAGCTTTTTAGGTGGTCTCGGTTCACTTGTTTGCTCCAGATCGAGATTTTTGTTTTTTATTCACACCAGAACAAAAGGTCCGAATCAAAGGAGCAAACTAACCAAAACAAGGCAGGTGTGAAAACGACCTAAGATATTTAAGTCTGAACCCGACACAATTAAAATCAGACTATTAGTAGCGCTTAGTCTACCCTTCTTTTCTTGCATAGCGTCCTCGAAGTCCTTGATGGTCGTCATAAGAGTCATCTTTTCTTCTTGCGTGTTGTTTTGGTTGACCTCTTGTTGTCTCATCTGCTCCATTTGAAGCTTCATTTGAGAAACTTGCTCCATTAAGGTTTGCTCTTTCTCAACCCTCTTTTTCACATGAAGGACAAGCTCTGCAGTCTTCTCCACCTTTTCAGGTTTTCCATCACACAGCAGAGTGGCGCAGAGGAAGCGTGCTGGGCCCATAACCCAGAGGTCGATGGATCGAAACCATCCTCTGCTAAAGGGGAAGTTTTTGAAGTAGCACTGGAGAAGCTTATTAAAGAAATCTAAATTAAGGCAAAAAAAAAACAAAAACTTTAACCCAGGGGTCGGCAACCCGCGGCTCTTTGATCCCTCTGATGCGGCTCAGTACAGCGGTCCCTCGTTTATCATGGGGGTTACGTTGTAGAAATAACCCACGATAGGCAAAATCTGTGAAGTAGTCAGCTTTATATTGCGTGTATAAATATGTGTGTATTTCACAGTTCCTCTGACCGAGGCGCCGCTGCGCTGTTGCGGGTTTTGTTGGGGAGAAAACTTGCAAACATACAGCACTTCAGAGCAGTGACGGACTGGGATCATCGGCCCTGGCAATTTACACCTACAAGCGGCCCCGTAGTCTGTGGAACGGGAGGGAGGGGTTCTACTGTACCAAACACAGAACTGTAGTGAGAACACATCCGTGCGCTCTCAGGACTGGTTCAGCCGCCTGGACTCCAGGTTCCACCAGTTCGTTATGCGCAAACACTGCCGCTACTTCCCGATGCGCATTGACCACCCGGAGAAGTGTGCACGCGGACACGTGGTCAAATCCGTAATAGAGCACGGCCTCGGCCCTTCTGGCATGTGCTCAAATGCCAGAGCGCTCAGTCTTCAGAGTCACACTGCTCGTGATCGAACATTTAAATACATTTGGCAAACTGAACACATTCTGTACAGCAGACACGGAGGAGAATGACTGACAAAGACAAAGGTCTACAGTCCTTTAGCCAATCAGGATGCAGAACACAATACGTGTTTATACACTATAAAAAATCAGTGAAACAGCGAGGGACCACTGTATTTAATTAAAATGTATTTTATTTTAGTTCGTTCATATTCAAAATGTAATTCTATGTCACAAAGGTTAAAAAAAGCCATTATATGCAGTGTTATTTCATTTTAAATTTCAAAAGGGTTTTGTAAAAAAAAAGAAAACAATAAGCCTGCAGGCAGTTTTTAAGCAGTGTCCACCAGCACTCTACCCAGAACTGAAGACGCAGCTTGGACGAGCTGCAAAACGTATTCGACCAAATAAACTTTTGTCCAGATGACAAACTGAATTTCTCCTTTTGCCAGAAAATAATAAGATAAATTAACAAAAGAAATGTACATCTCACTTGTTAAAAGCCAGTGAAGAAGGTGCATTTTCACAAGTGATTTAAAAACAGTCTGTAAGTCTATAACTAACCTAAAGGTTAGTCTTTGGAACTGGTCTGCTGACCCATGAGTACGACAGGGCGTAAGAGTGACCCATGAGTACGACAGGGATGTAAGAGTGACCTGTGAGAACGACAGGGATGTAAGAGTGACCTGTGAGTACGACAGGGATGTAAGAGTGACCCGTGAGTACGACGGGGCGTAAGAGTGACCCCTGACTACGACAGGGGTGTAAGACTGACCCGTGAGTGTGAGAGGGGGCGTAAGAGTGACCCGTGAGTACGACAGGGATGTAAGAGTGACCTGTGAGTACGACAGGGATGTAAGAGTGACCTGTGAGTACGACAGGGATGTAAGAGTGACCCGTGAGTACGACGGGGCGTAAGAGTGACCCATGAGAACGGCAGGGGGCATAAGAGTGACCCCTGACTACGACAGGGGTGTAAGACTGACCCGTGAGTGTGAGAGGGGGCGTAAGAGTGACCCGTGAGTACGACAGGGGGCGTAATAGTGACCCGTGAGTATGACAAGGATGTAAGACTGACCCGTGAGTACGACAGGGGGCATAAGAGTGACCCGTGAGTACGACAGGGGGCGTAATAGTGACCCGTGAGTACGACAGGGGGCGTAATAGTGACCCGTGAGTATGACAGGGGGCGTAATAGTGACCCGTGAGTACGACAGGGGGCGTAATAGTGACCCGTGAGTATGACAGGGGGCGTAATAGTGACCCGTGAGTACGACAGGGATGTAAGAGTGATCCGTGAGTACGACAGGGATGTAAGAGTGATCCGTGAGTACGACAGGGGGCGTAAGAGTGACCTGTGAGTACGACAGGGGGCGTAAGAGTGACCCGTGAGTATGACAGGGGGCGTAAGAGTGACCCGTGAGTACGACAGGGATGTAAGAGTGATCCGTGAGTACGACAGGGGGCGTAAGAGTGACCCGTGAGTACGACAGGGGGCGTAAGAGTGACCCGTGAGTACGACAGGGGGCGTAATAGTGACCCGTGAGTACGACAGGGGGCGTAATAGTGACCCGTGAGTACGACAGGGGGTGTAAGCCCGTGAGTACGACAGGGGGCGTAATAGTGACCCGTGAGTACGACAGGGGGCGTAATAGTGACCCGTGAGTACGACAGGGGGCGTAAGAGTGACCCATGAGTACGACAGGGATGTAAGAGTGATCCGTGAGTACGACAGGGGGCGTAAGAGTGACCTGTGAGTGTAAGGGCAGATCAGGGCAGCGAGGCAGGAGGGTGCTCAGCCATACAAACACTTAAAGGTACATAAAAGACTTTTGAACTGGACTCTAAAGCACACTGGGCCAATGGACATCTGCTAAAAAAGGTGAGACGCTCTTGTGTTTCCGGGTTCCAGTTAAACGTCGAGTCACTGAGTTAAAAACATGTACGAGGTGTCTCGGGCCAGCACTCTTCTGAAAATGAAATTCTTGGTACCAAAAAGTAGTTGGTACCGTTTTGTACATAAGGATTAAATAACAGAAAAGCTTCTCGTTTTCAGCACCACGGACAGCACCCGAGTCTCACCCTGCCACCAGCCATCGTTTCTCTCCCTCTTTTCAAGCGTAAACCTTTTCATCTTCAGCTCAAGATAGAGAAAAACATGTTGCTTGCTCCTCTGAGTTGGTGCTCTTTGTCTGTGCCAATTGCCTAGCAACTGTGAGATTTGCGGCGTCAAACATGCCAGCTCGTCATGCCACTGTAGCTGTGAGCTCTAAGTGCTTCTCTCTGGGTTATGATTGTAATTATCGCAGGAGGACGGGGAAGGTCAGGAGGAGCCGCCTGCAGGTCCAGCGCTCACAGAGACGCAGACTGGAGCCAGATCAGTGTCAGTGATGATGGGTTTGGACAGAGACGTCTGTCTGACCTCTCGTATTTGCCGCTACAGTTTGTAGTGATTAGGGTTTAAAGGAGCCGTATGGAGCCCACACACTGTTTGAAAAAGGTACTCCAATCACAATTCGGGCTGCCAGAACCTTCACCTGCACACAGAGGCACACAAGTTAGACTTAGGCTACGTTCAGACTGCAGCCTGAAGTCTGAGCCAAATCCAATTTTTTCGCCTTTATACGGACTGTATCTGATCTTCTAATGACAGTCTGAACGACACAGATCCAATTTTTTCAAATGCGACCCAGGCCACTTGGATATGTGGTCCTAAAACCGATACATATCCGATCTTTTGACATGCGACTTCAGTCTGAACGGCCAGGTCGCGTTCATCCGACCTGGGCGTGTTTCCTCCAGCGAGAGTGGTACAAGTCTGCGCTCACAAACGTACACAAACGTTCTTCTCGTCATGCGAAAATAGTATACAAAATAAATCGACCCGACCCTCTGAGAGTTTTACGTGAGCTGGAGGCACCTTACGGCACTTCCTGTTTACAGTCGGCTCGTGCACACCAACATTATAATAGTTTGGGATTGTTCATTCTAGTTTAGTTTTAGTTAGTTTTGACTTTTTTCCCCTCTAATTCAATTAGTTTTATTTAGTTTTTAGTGCGGCTGTTATTTTTTTTAGTGCGGCTCATTTTTTTTCCAACTGCTCAGTTTTAGTTTTGTTTTTCTTAGTTTTAGTTTTAGTTTTTGGGTTATGCTTTGGGTTATTTGTCAAGTGCAGGATTCAAAAAGAAAGTATTGTGTTATCAAACTTACAACAAACAAATACAATTTTAAAACATTTACTCAGGTTTACTCCCACAACAACCAAAGCCGTCCACAAGCTGCAGCCTTAAGTGCAAAAACAAATAAAAAACACGACTGCGGGATCTGGTAAGACGGCTAAAGTTGGGAGAAAGCAGCAAAGCCCGATATGGGATTTCTTAGAGTATGACGGTGAGATGGACAAAATAATAATAATAAAATAATAATGATAATAAAACTAAAAATAATAAAAACTAAACTAAAACTGAGCAGTTAGAAGAAGAAAAAAACTAAAACTATCAGCGTCGCTCTAAAAACGAATTAAAACGAACTGAATTAGAGGGGGGGAAAAAGGTCAAAACGAACTAAAACTAAACTAGAATGAAAAATCCCAAACTATTTTAACCTTACATCACGAGGTGGAACAGAGCGTTTGGAGTTTTGGAGATGTAAACAGACAAATAATAAAGAGTTCCTCAAACATGTGAATGAAACAAACACAACTCCAGGTGTTTTGGAGGAGAACAAGAGTCACTTCTGTGTAATATCGGACCTTTAAAGTACACGCTCAGGTAAAAGTGTGTAAAAATGTACACAATTAAAGTAAAAGTCCTGCTAAGTAAATGAACTGTGCTTGAAAAATACCTAAAGTTGGGGACAAGAACTAAACCAGGACTAAACAAGAACTAAATCAGGACTAAGCTGGGCCAAAATCAGGATTAAATGAGGACTAAATAAGGACTAAAGTAGGACTAAACAAGGACTACACTAGAACTAAATCAGGACTAAGCTGGGCCAAAATCAGGATTAAACGAGGACTAAATAAGGACTAAAGCAGGACTGAACTAGAAATAACCAGGACTAAACATGGACTAAAGAAGTACTAAATCAGGACTAAACTAGGCCAAAATCAGGATTAAATGAGGACTAAATAAGGACTAAAGTAGGACTAAACAAGGACTACACTAGAACTAAATCAGGACTAAACTAGTACTAAACAAGGACCAAACCAGGACTAAAGCAGGACTGAACTAGAACTAAACCAGGACTAAACAAGGATTAAACTAGAACTAAAACAGGACTAACCTAGGACTAAACCAGGACTAAACAAGGACTAAATCAGGATTAAACAAGGACTAAAAAAAGGCCTAAACCAAGACTAAAGCAGGACTGAACTAGAACTAAACCAGGACTAAAGAAGTACTAAATCAGAACTAAGCTAGGACTAAATAAGGATTAAAGTAGGACTAAACAAGGACTAAACCAGGACTAAATCAGGACTAAACTAGGACTAAATAAGGACTAAAACACTAACAGCTAAAATAGCTCTGCTCATGGACAAGTCTCTCCATGGGCAAGCGACATGAGCCACATGAACATCTGCACCCTGAGGACCTCAGGGACCCGCCTGAGGACCTCAGGGACCCGCCTCCTGCTGATGCCCAGAGTCGGGACTGAACACGGGGAGTCAGCGTTTCAGTTTTCTGCAGCTCAAACCTGGAACAGTCTGAACATGTGAGACAGACTCTAAACCAAGACTAAACTAGAACTAAACCAGGATTGAACTAGGACTAAACAAGGATTAAAGCAAGACTAAAGTAGGACTAAAGCAGGACTAAACCAGGATTAATCCAGGACTAAAGCATGAATAAAGCAGGACTAAAGACTAAAGCAGGACTAAACCAGGACTAAACCAAGACTAAAGCAGGATTAAAGCAGGACTAAAGCAGGACTAAACCAGGACTAAACCAGGATTAATCCAGGACTAAAGCATGAATAAAGCAGGACTAAAGACTAAAGCAGGACTAAACCAGGACTAAACCAAGACTAAAGCAGGACTAAAGCATGACTAAAGCAGGACTAAAGACTAAAGCAGGACTAAACCAGGACTAAACCAAGACTAAAGCAGGATTAAAGCAGGACTAAAGCAGGACTAAACCAGGACTAAAGCAGGATTAAAGCAGGATTAAAGCAGGACTAAAGTAGGACTAAAGCAGGACTAAACCAGGACTAACCCAAGACTAAAGCAGGACTAAAGCAGGACTAAAGCAGGACTAAACAAGGACTAAAGCAGGATTAAAGCAGGACTAAAGACTAAAGCAGGACTAAACCAGGACTAAACCAAGACTAAAGCAGGATTAAAGCAGGACTAAAGCAGGACTAAACCAGGACTAAAGCAGGATTAAAGCAGGATTAAAGTAGGACTAAAGCAGGACTAAACCAGGACTAACCCAAGACTAAAGCAGGACTAAAGCAGGACTAAACAAGGACTAAAGCAGGATTAAAGCATGAATAAAGCAGGACTAAAGCAGGACTAAACCAGGACTAAACCAAGAGTAAAGCAGGATTAAAGCATGAATAAAGCAGGACTAAAGCAGGACTAAAGCAGGACTAAAGCAGGACTAAAGTAGGACTAAAGCAGGACTAAAGCAGGACTAAAGCAGGACTAAAGCAGGACTAAAGCAGGACTAAAGCAGGACTAAAGCAGGACTAAAGCAGGACTAAAGCAGGACTAAAGCAGGCCTAAAGTAGGACTAAAGCAGGACTAAAGCAGGACTAAACAAGGACTAAACAAGGATTAAAAAGTACTAAAAAGTTAATACAGGACAGTGGGCGGAGATAGGTGGTAGGTGAAATATGCTTTTTTTCTCAACACTCAAACCTCAAAAGCAGAGCAATACAGGATTACTCAGTCAACAACACTGACAACACTGAATGGCGTAATGATGAGGGAACCAGTGTAACATGCTTAAAAGCTCATAAAAGACAACCCCTTTAGTAATATATTGTGAAGTCTTATCATGACTTTTGTTTCCCTTTTGACCTCTGTATGTTCACTGTCCTTCACGTGGCCTGTGTCACGTCCACACTGCCTGATTAAAGGAGCCGCATGTGTGCGCTCTGGCGTCAGCACCTCGGACAGCTCCTGGGCTCTTTTCACACTTCAGCAGGAGAATTCCACTGGACCTCACCTCCAGTAGAGCCAAAAACTGATATCACGGTATTTTTCTAAATTATATCGGTGTCACGGTATTTGATGTTTTGTTTTTGTTTTGTTTTTCCTGCATGACTTGGTGTTAATCCCATTTCCTAATAATTTAGAGAATAATTCCTGCAGTGAATTGGACTTTGTAAAACATGTCTGGGTCCAGAGCTTTAATCATCTCCTTGAAGCTCCTTTCTCAACAGGACAAAGTGGTTCCATGTCTTTGGTGAAGTGGACAGTAACAGCGTTGGTAATATCGTTCCACCCTTTGCTTTTCTTGTCGTAGGCGGTCCCCTCAGCAAACGCATCTTTGAGTGACGTCTGAGCGGCGTTTTGTGTCGCGGCGCCAACTTGAACGTTCCCTGCAGACGTGGAAGAGGATGCAGATCTTAGTTTCGTGCATTCTTCATATTCCAGGACGTGTTTGTGACGGAGGTGGTGAAGCAGATCGCTCGTGTCGCCTCCTGCGGCTACGACTTTAGCCCGACGACATTTACAGAATACGGTTGTTTGATCGGCGTCAGATTTTTTTCCACACAACTGACACGGCTCCTCTTTTCTTTTTCTAAACCAGGACTAAACCAGGACTAAACCAGGACTATACTAGGACTAAACCAAGACTAAACTGGGATTAAACAGGACTCAATCGGGACTAAACTGGGACTAAACCGGGTCTAAACCGGGACTAAACCAGGACTATACTAGGACTAAACTAAGACTAAACTAAGACTAAAGCAGGACTAAACCAGGACTAAACTGGGATTAAACTGGGTCTAAACCAGGACTAAACCAGGACTATACCAGGTCTAAACTGGGTCTAAACCAGGACTAAACCAAGACTACACTGGGATTAAGCCAGGATTAAAACCAAGACTAAACCAGGGCTATACTAGGACTAAACTAAGACTAAACCAGGACTAAACCAGGACTAATCAAAGACTAAACTGGGATTAAACCAGGACTCTACCAGGACTAAATCAGGACTAAACTAGAACTAAACCAGGACTGTGTTGGGTATAAGTTCCTCTGTGTCTGTAACATTTCCTCCGTCCATGTTGTTCACCGCTCGACACACACTGAGCTTCCACCGCTCTCACGCCAAAACAGTCCCCCTCTCAAACAATGTCCTGCGGCGCCACGTTCTGCCGCTCTGTGTTCCCGATGTTTTGTACGCACACACTTGCCGGGATTGGGATATATGAAAAATCCATATCATTTTAAAAAAACACCGGTATTGGGTATGAAGCGATATACCGCCCAGTCCTGGCCTCCAGCATTATTTCACTGCGGTGTGGAGGTCGCTTCTTGAACCTGCTCTGAACCACTAAACCACACAAACTATATACAAATGTTGTAATTTGAGTCTACACGTTTCAAGTCTCTAGTAACGCTTTGCTGGGATGTTTCCTCCTACATGCAGACTAAATGCATATGAGAGGCCCCAAATCAAGTTAAATTTACAAATACACTGCCTGACAAAAGTATTAGTCTAGTCCTGGTTTAGACCGGAGTTAGACCTAGACTGCGATGAGTCCCCATTTTTGCAATAATCTGCCTTTACACATGATGAAATTTGCTTTAATATATCAATAAATTGATTTGTTGTCATTACCAATACGTCTTGTTATCATTATTTATGAAAGCTCAGAAATACACAATCGTCCTAATACTTTTGTCAGGCAGTGTAGTTATCACCATGGAGATATTTAGAATCCAACTATCCAAAGTATACACTATTGTTATAAACATTTATTTCACATTTATTATCCAAAGTCGTACACAATCTCATTTTGTTCCCTCTAATATACCTGAAGTTTTCATGTTCCAGTTTAAAATGACAGAATGTTTCCTCTGATCTGGTCTGGTTATTTCTTGGATGACGTCATTTGTAAAACTGTTGTGTCCTTGGGCTAGACCAGGGGTCGGCAACCTTTACCACTCAAAGAGCCGTTTGGAGCCGTTTCACACAGTAAAGAAAACACTGGGAGCCACAAAACCAGTACTCGAGTTGAGGGGGGATGGGGGGGGGGCATCCTTCCCTGTGGGAAAAAATAGTCAAAATCATCCCTCTTCTAAAACGGGCATCCCTTCTTCCATCCCTTATGGCATTTTATCAATCAGGCATCAAAATCCCTAAACTTTTGGCAAATTTCGCAGTTTTTAAGTCAAAATAGCCAGTGCCAAGAGCCAATCATAGGCCGAACTGCGCTCCAGCTTCCAATCATGTTGCAGCATAATTACGCACCGATCGCGCTCCCGCCAATCATGACGATTACCGCTGTTGTGTTTGCGCCTGTTCGCCGATCAGCTGTGAGCGAGCCATTTCCAAGAGAAGAAGAATCCTTAACTTCCTATGTTAATGCTACGTAAGAAGGAACTCTCGCCTCGGGACACGGGATACGTTCGGGTTTATGTCCTTTTCTCCGGAGCTCCGGATTATTAAAGACAACACAGCAAACTGTTAGAATGGATCTGACCGCATTCTTATGGGTGAGTCATATTATCAGATTATTTCTGCATCTATTTCGGCACTAAACCAGGACTAAACCAGGACTAAACCAGGTCTAAACCAGGACTAAACCAAGACTAAACCGGGTCTAAACCAGGACTAAACCAAGACTAAACCAGGTCTAAACCCGGACTAAACCAAGACTAAACCAGGTCTAAACCAGGACTAAACCAAGACTAAACCAGGTCTAAACCCGGACTAAACCAAGACTAAACCAGGTCTAAACCCGGACTAAACCAAGACTAAACCAGGTCTAAACCAGGACTAAACCAAGACTAAACCAGGTCTAAACCCGGACTAAACCAAGACTAAACCAGGTCTAAACCCGGACTAAACCAAGACTAAACCAGGTCTAAACCAGGACTAAACCAAGACTAAACCAGGTCTAAACCAGGACTAAACCAAGACTAAACCAGGTCTAAACCCGGACTAAACCAAGACTAAACCAGGTCTAAACCTGGACTAAACCAAGACTAAACCAGGTCTAAACCAGGACTAAACCAAGACTAAACCAGGTCTAAACCAGGTCTAAACCAGGACTAAGCCAAGACTAAACCAGGTCTAAACCAGGTCTAAACCAGGACTAAGCCAAGACTAAACCAGGTCTAAACCAGGACTAAACCAGGTCCAAACCAGGACTAAGCCAAGACTAAACAAGATCTAAACCGGGTCTAAACCAGGACTAAACCAGGACTAAACCGGGACTAAACCAAAACTAAACCAGGTCTAAACCAGGATTAAACCAAGACTAAACCAGGTCTAAACCAGGACTAAACCAGGTCCAAACCAGGACTAAGCCAAGACTAAACAAGATCTAAACCGGGTCTAAACCAGGACTAAACCAGGACTAAACCGAGACTAAACCAAAACTAAACCAGGTCCAAACCAAGACTAAGCCAGGACTAAACCAGGACTAAGCCAGGACTAAACCGGGACTAAACCAGGACTAAACCAAGACTAAACCAGGACTAAGGTGTGTGTGTGTGTACGTGTGTGATAACCTATATCCTGTGTATTATTGAATTATTGAATGATTGTATGGGTTCCTCCCCCCCCTCGTTGGTGAAAAAATAAATGTTGGATCGCAGTGTGACTCTGAAGTGCTGTATGTTTGCAAGTTTTCTCCCCGACAAAAGCCGCCACAGCGAAGCGGCGCCAGGACAAAGAGGCTCGGTCATAAGAACTGTGAAATACACACTAAATACACTTTGGTTTCGTTCTTTAATACTGTGCTTTTTTGTTGAAAATATACAAAAGATTGAGTGTTTAAACAAGAGAGAAATGTGAGAAAACGTTAATTCCAGTCAGAGAAAAGTGTAGAATGTGTGTGGTGAGGCGTTTACAGCCTTAAAACATGGAGAATAATTGTAAAATATAAAGCTTCGCAGATTTTGCTTGTCGTGGGTTATTTTTAGAACGTAAGAATGTAACCTCCGTGATAAACGAGGGACTGCTGTACTGAGCCACATCAGAGGGATCAAAGAGCTGCATATGGCTCTGGAGCCACAGGATGCCGACCCCTGGGCTAGACACTTCGTCCAGTTGGAGTGTCGGAGCGTTGGTGTTTGATTTTCAACAAAAAAGGTGAGAGTGACGAACTGAAAAACTGTGGGAAGTTTAACTTGTTTAACAGCACAAATCCGCTCACCTGTTGCAGTTCCAGCTAAAGACACACACTATAGTCCACAGTCAGATCCCGCTGAAGTCTTTGTGATCGGAGATTTAAAATCTCATGAGATTCTCCTCGTCTCTGTGGTTTTGCACTTTGTGTTGCACGTTTAAAAATCGTTTATGACTGAAAAATTCTGTAGTTTGTTGCGTCCTTTACTCAGTTCTTTCTGGTTAGACTGTGTTAAAACAAAGTGTTTTACATTAAACGTAACAATCTCCATGGAGACAAAAAAAAAAGTGACACCACCAAGCCAATTTACACGTCAGACCCTGCTCATGTTTTTTAAGCAATAAAAACAGTTTTAAGTAAAGAAATGCAACACAGATAAATGGAATATTTCAGGTAAAGCTATATTTTTCCACTCAATGTGAAAAAAAATCAGATAACAGACCCTCCACCAGAAAAGTTACACAATGCACCTTTAAGTCTAACATAAGTAACAGAGCTTTAGACATTGCAGGGCCTACGGTTAGCTTCACAACCTCAGAGAAACCAAAACCCCAAAAATACCAGCCTGAAAAACATGATTCCATTTGGCTTTATTCTCACTCTGCGCACAGGGAAGTGTTTTGGTTTGGTTTAGGCGGCGTCTCCCTCCACACGTCCACGTCCACGACAGGAAGTCCCACTGAGACAAACAGGAAGCCCAGCCGAGGGGGCGGGGCTTACCTCCACCTTCTCCGCGGAGGTCAGAGGCCCCGACCAATCAGAGACGCGGCGCCGAACATCACAACACCGCCGCCGCTGGCAGAGGTGGGCGCTCCGAGCTCCTGCCAAGTTCCATCAAAATACCAGATTTTTTCAGGGGTTTTCAGAGGTTTCAAGGCAGCAGAATGTGATTTAACATCTAATCAGAAGTGCAAGGAGCAGCAAGTGGGATATATACAGAATGTGAAGAATATACAACACATCACTGTGGAGATCGTAGTGAGTATATACAAATAAATATGTCAGGATGAACAGGTGGGAATAATCTAACCGAGTTAACACGAGAGCATTGACCAGAGGAGACTGGAACATACAGAGACGCAGGACCAAATTTGGCCAAATGGTGACGTCTATCAGAGGATCACAGTCATGGAACACATGACCTGCTCATGTGAGGAACTGTGGGTCCTTCTCGACCTTCAAGAACACTCTGAAACATTGGTTGAATAATCAATAATCAAGCATAATCAAACATGCTCTCACAGGTAGATGTTCTTCTTCTCGGGGCCTCTTAGGTCGTTTTCACACCTGCCTTGTTTTGGTTCGTTTGCTCCTTTGATTCGGACCTTTTGTTCTGGTGTGAATAAAAACCAAAAATCTCGATCCGGAGCAAACAAGCGAACCGAGACCACCTAAAAAGCTCGGTCTCAGCACGGTTCCATTCGAACTCTGGTGCGGTTCGTTTGAGGTGAGAATGCAGACCGGACTCGATCCGACACAAGTTGGCTTTTTGTACTTAACGAGCTCCCGTCGTATGTCGAGCATTATGGGAAACCGAGGCTGATGAAACGAAACTTACGAGGCTTACTTATGTTTTGCGTGAAGAGCAAGAGTCAGAACTTGATGCGCACATGAGCTCTGTCCTCCGTAGTCGTCTTGTCCTGTGTCTTCGTCGTTTGGAAATTGATTGTAAAATAGTGTAAACCTCACGATGCTGCTCAAACATTTGTGCGAACTGTAAAAACTGAGCAAACCATATCGCTAAGGCTAGATTGAAAACAGCACGTAACACCATTATTCTCCTCCTTCTGTGTTTGGACACGGCTCATTTCTGTCCAATGTCTGAGCGAGTCTTTTAAAAATTAAAAATTTGGTCCAGACCAAAGCAAGTGAACTATCGGATTTTCCTGGTGTGAAAACGACCTTAAACTCAGAGAATGGTCTGTTGTGGTGAACTTGCTGCACTTCTGTCTCTTCTGTGTGTTCCTTCTAAATGTTCACACCTGTTACTTATTATTAGCCTGTTAACCTTTAGCAGAAGTGAACGACGGATGCAGTCCGCCGTAACGGGAAGTTTACGAGTGACCAGGCAGCAGGCAGCTATGTAGCTGATTAGTCCTGGGCAAACTTTCAATCTATTTATATCATTATTTTTATGGAAAGTCTATGGGGGAAAAAACAATCTGTTACTTCCAGAACCGAGTGTTGGGCGGTCACTGTGGAGCTCCATAATCCAGTGTGTCTGAGTGTCCACAAAAGCATTAAATATTTCAAATTCAAAGTTATTATTGTAGTATTAAAAAACAGACTTTATATTCCTCAAAAACTGAGATGGGCAAACTAAAGTGGAGCTGTTTAGTGTGGTCGGACTCCAAAAGAACACATCGCTCTGAACAGTTTGCTCGTTTTTATAAAGAGAAGAAGCACGTCTAATCCAACACAGCGTCAGCACTGGGTTAAATCAAGAAAACATCTTTATTTTTTGAACATAATTGTGTGCAGTTTGTGGATTTCGGCGAAGTCTTTTCTTTATGTTGGACGTTGATTACAAGATGTTTACAGGAAGTCATACACAGCTGACTAAAACTTTTGTAGGTTTTTCTTATTAAAGAGCCCATGTGACGCTAATGTTCAGAAACACACCTGCAGTTGTGTTTTGTTTCATTCACATGTTTAACACACAAACCTGCAGATCAGGGATGCACCCATGTGACAACATGAGCCCATACCGATATCCGATGTTAATGTTGCTGATATCGGCCGATACCGATATTTATTTATTTATTTTTAATTCTGACATAACATTTTATACAGACTGAATCATGCAAAATTAATTTTTGAATGTTTTATTTTCAAAACGTGTTTTGACTGATTTTTTTGTTGTTTTTTTTATAGTGTAACATTGTGTTCTGCCTCCTGATTGGCTAAGAGACCTTCCCGATTGATGTTATAGATGGGGGGACGCGGGGGGGGGACCAAACTGGAACTAAACCAGGACCAGACCAGGATCAGACCGGGACTAGACCAGGACTAAACCTGGATTAAACCACCGTGTGTGGTTCTTTGCCTGGTTTCGTGCGGCTCTTCCGCATGCGGTGGTTTAATCCTGGTTTAGACCTGGTCTAGAGGAGGCTCGGTTTGGGCACGGGTCTCGTGCTTGCAGCCCCGGGTGGGACGCTGGTCATGCTGCGCTATCACGGATTTGAGGTGTTCAAATAACACAAACTTTAGCACTTTTCAAATCACAGAAGATCGCTGTGTCAGCGTAGACTTTTAGTAGATTCCAAAACGGCCTGAAACCCGATATCGCAACAGAAAAGTAAAGTTCAGAGCGGTGTTAGCTTCTTTCGGACTAGCGGTGTTTACAAAACAGCTGAGTTCACGCATGCGCACTGTCCTCTCTGATGACGTCATCAAATGAAACTATAGCTGCATATCGGGTTTCAGGTCGTTTTGGAATCTACTAAAAGTCTACCCTGACACAGTGATCTTCTGTGATTTGAAAAGTGCTAAAGTTTGTGTTATTTGGACACCGCAAATCAGTGCCCCGAGCACTCACGCTAACGGATACGGGATCACTAGTAGAACAGAACGGCTCCAACATAAGTTCTGCGATACTGCTCCAATTGACACCAAACTGCTATGGGTGAGTAAAACTACTTGTTTTATTGACGAAAGAAGGCTCAGATTGTAAAAATGTTTTACTTTTCCTTTAACCCCGGAAGGAAAGCTATCTCCGGCCCTGGAGAAGACGATCTCCCCTGTGTCTCCCAACCACGGTTAGGAGACGAGAGCAGGAATGGTTAACAGCTTAATGCAACAAGAGCTTGTTTAGTCATTCTGAAGTTTTCCACCCAAGCACTGTCATCAACTAATCCATTCTCAAAATTGTCCCACCACTGACTGGTTCTGCCCGGTCTTGTCCAAACTCGCCTCTGTCGCCTGCGACGTATTGTTATTGTTTTATGGCACATCCAGTGTGACGTCATGTGTATGCGGCGTGAACATGTTTTGCGCTTCTTGCCGTTTAGACGGAGACACGACCCGGGCCATCTTCAGAACTCCACACTCTGGAAGGAGTCTTCAGATTTTTGCGGTTTCGGAGCCCGACGGCGCCGCCGCCGTGTAAACGAAAGACACTTCCGATAGAATATTTTGTCGTTTTCAGTCGCAATCGTCCTCGTCTAAACGGCCCCTAAGTTCCCCTGTTAACTTACTGAAAAGGCCTAAGTCCCCCTTTAAACAAAAGTGCTCAACATAATCTACAAACATCAAAATCAATTACAAAACCTAACAAACAAAAGGAACTGAAACCAATCCTCCCCCTCCACATGGTCTGGCCCAACCCCCCCCCAGAGGCTATAAATAAGGCATCCTCAGGCCACGCCCCCTTTTGTCTCCAGACCATGTGGAGGAACAGGTGAGCAGGTAAGTGAGGTGTTTGACCAAATGTACCAAATTTAACCAAATAAAAAGTCATTTGAATGTGTTGATTAACTAAACAACGCTAAATAAAACAAACCTGGGATAATTCTATTTAGCAGTTTAGTTTGGTGAATGTGCATATGAAACTGGTGGGGTTCAGTACCTCCAACAAGGTTAAGAACCACTGTTTAGTATGAAAACTACCGCTTCATGACATCACGAGGTGGTACAGAGCCTTTGGAGATAAACACACTAATAATGAAGAGTTCCTCAAACATGTGAATGAAACAAAACACAACTCCAGCTGTTTTTTCAGGAGGAACAACATCATTAGCTGGTTTAAAGTGCACAGGAGTCTGTTGTGAATTTCTCGACTGCAAACATTAAAAAAAGAACTGGAACGTTGTCTTGAATCAGAGTCTGATTTATTGAAGCATTTGTGCAGTCCCAGAACTCCCCGTCCCTAAACTGTGACATAATAATCCACACAGAGTCTTTATACCCCACGAGGGCAGAAGGCACAGGCATGATCCACACAAAGAAGATAAAGAGTCTCATCTGGAACAGGTCAAGACACAACAGAACAAGGTCAGACTGAGAAAACCGGATTACAGCGAGACGCCAAACTCATGGCTCATGTTTTGTAGTTATTGTTGCATATTTTGGTGTATCTTATTCCTTTCGTGTAGTCTGCCCTTCGTGTTTTATTTTGACATTTGTCCTGTCAGTTTGTTTTACGTCCTGTCGATGTGTTTTCCTCATCCTGATGTGTTCCACGTGTGTGTGTGCGTTTATACCCCGGGTTCTCCTGTTGGTCCGTTATTATCAGTGTCTCATGTCATGGCAGTTTCATATTAGGTTTAGGTTTATTTCAGCAGGTTCCATTTAAACGAAATTTCACAAATACAAACTTGTGTCACATACTGTAACTCTGCAGTTCATTTTGCTCCAAATGGAGCAGGTGGAAGTATAAACTTATTTACTCCTGCTCCATATTCTCACACATTCCACATTGACATTTCTCATTGTGCTGTACCGCTCTAGTATTTAAACATTTAACTGTTACAGTTTTACTGTATACATAGTTTTAATTCTATTATTGAAGTATGTTAATTGGCGGCACGGTAGCAGAGTGGTTAGCGCTCTTGCTTCACAGCAAGAAGGTTCCGGGTTCGATCCCCGGGTCGCCCAGACCTTTCCGTGTGTGTTCTGTGTGGAGTTTGCATGCATGGTCTGGGTTTGATCCCCGGGTCGCCCGAGCCTTTCTGTGTGGAGTTTGCATGTTCTCCCCGTGTCTGGATGGGTTTCCTCCGGTTTCCCCCACCAACCCAAAACATGCACCATAGGTACTCCAGCTTAGGTCCTGCCGAAGCAAGAAGATCATGGAGATGGTCCCCGGGCGCCCTAATGTGTGCTGCCCACTGCTCCTAATATATGTATATATATATATGATGGGTTAAAATGCAGAGAAGAATTTCTCCAGTGTGAGATCAATAAAGTCACTTCTTCTTCTTCTAATTACTTCAGGTCATCCAGCACAACACAATATATGTATATATCTATGTAATACTACTTTGCTTTTACCAATATATATATATATATATATATATATATATATATATATTATATTTTATATTTCTTTTAACTCATCCTATGTTAAGATACATTTTGTACGGCAAAATAATTTCTTAAAATTTAATTCATTTCTTAAATTATAATTTCCTTCTCTGTTAAATATTTGAATATTTCCTGGTGGTTGTTTATACCAGGCTTGATGCATAATTTGCAAGGTTTTAAATTTAACCAAATCTTCAAACTTTAAAACTTTGGATTTATAAAACATTAATTTTTTATATATACAGGGGGTCCTCGGGTTACGACGGTCTCGACTTACGCCGATAATATTACGCGTCATTCCGACTTACGCGGTTTAGCGTGGTAAGCAATGTAAACAAACGCGAACGGCGCGCGGCGGAAGAATACGCTTTGTTGTGGTTGTAGGGAGAAGAAGACGGCCTCGGGTGCGTGCCCAATGTGGGCGGAAGTACCTGATGTGGGCTCTGATCTGCTCCTATGAAAGCGGCAGTGATAACCAAGCAGCGTAGTGGTCTAATTATTGAGATGGAAAGGTTATTTGTGCTTTGGTTGGAAGATCAAAATCAAATTCCGACTTACGACGAAATTCGGGTTACGACGTTGATCCGTTCTTAAGGCGTCATAACCCGAATTTCGTCGTAAGTCGGAATTTGACCCCCTGTATATATATTTTTTTATTATGTTTTGTTATGTGCAAGACATGTAGAATTTAATTAAATTTTTTGCTTTTCCTTGTCACCATTTATTTTATTCTAGAATATTTGTTATTTAAGGTACCTGTTATATAAGTTCTATAAAAAACTGCCACATTTCCTGGTTCTATTTTTAGAGGGTGAACTTGTCGTAGGAGGCCCCCTGCTGGCTGAACTCTGGACCTCTCCGCGGGTTCCCGCTGCACGTGTCGCTGAAACTCTGTCAGGTCCTCACACGCCTCACTGTGTATCCCACAGCTCCAGGTCCCAGGGTTTACTGTGACTGAAACTGCCGCACGCTTCAGGGTTTTGGAGTCAATAACTTTTTTTAAAGCTCCTGTAATAGGAAAAAGTGACTCTTGTGAGCTGTGAGCGACGTTATGACTGTTCCCTCCTCAAAAACACACCTGGAGTTGTGTTTGTTTCATTCACATGCTTGAGTAACGCTTTCAGTCAGTGTACATCTCCAAACGCTCTGTTCCACCTTGTGATGTCAAGAAGTGATAGTTTTGGTTCAATGCCCGGGCCTTTCTTTCTGTGTGGCATTTGCATGTTCTCCCCGTGTCTGGGTGGGTTTCCTCTGGGCACTCTAGTTTCCCCCACCAACACAAAAAACATAAATCCAAAAAAATCCTCCAGCTGAGGTCCTGACCAAGTCTAAGCAACAAGATCATGGAGATGGTCCCCGGGGTCTTCTTGTTCTTCTTCTTCGAACAGCTCCTTCGATCTTAAGGGGCCCCGTTTCCACGTACACTGGTATTTTTAAAAACTGAGACATTTCCCTTCGGTTGTGCTCATCTTTAAGACGCAAACGGCGAATTCACCTTTGTAAACGAATCTTTCTGAAAACTCCAGCTAGAGTGGAGATTCTGGAAAAACTAGAGCGTTCCCCTTCGTTTTCAGAGGCAAATTCACCGTTTGCGTGTAAACGATGGGTACAAATGAAGGGAAATGGTTCCATTTTGGAAATGGGGAGAGAAATATGGATCATTCCAGAATTGGAGGACATTTTGGCTTTAAAATTCTTGGAAAATAAACCTTCACTTTTCTGATTTTCTGCTACATATTCATCAATAATAGGTAATAAACTATCAAATGCTTGATTAGCTCAGCTTATGGATCAATGGTAAAATTTTTATTACATGATTTATTTGGTTTATTTATTGATTTCCTCTAATCACAGTAACAGGGTTGCAGGTAACAGGGTTGCAGATCTGCACTAATGTTCGCTTTATCTCAGGAGTAGAAGCTGTTTAGCTGTTACTGCTAATCAAGAGGAAAAACTTATTTATGCAAATAAGTAAAGGAAAAATAATAATAATAGTCTTATTCTGATCATTTGCATAACAGGGTTGCATGAGGCAGAGAGAGACATTCAATCAAGACTAACGATGTTATAAAAATATGAAAAATAGAAGAGAAGACAAACCTTTGCTCTGCCCATTCTTTTGGAAAACTGTTTGATGACGTCAAGTCCAGGGGATCATGTGGTTCACTGTTGATTGATTGATTGATTGATTGATCATGTGGTTCTGCTTTTCTTCTTCTTCTACCGGACTAAAAATGTTCTGGTAACAGGGTTGGTGCAGGTTGTGGGACACATGTTCCATGAATAATAATAATTATTTAAAATATTATGTCTATTAAAACAAATGTTCCACAGTTACAAGAGATGGAAATGGAACAAATTACACAAAAAACGAGACATTTAAATTCAATTTTAACTGTTTTATTTGAGAGTTTGATCATTAGAGGGGTGGGACAAGAGGAAAATGGCATTTTGGGGGTACTCCAGAGTTATTTGGTATTTTAAAAACTATTTTCAAGCATTCTTTTCTATTAGTTTTTTTTAGATTTGGTCTCAGGAAAAGTAAATTCACTCAGAAACTGTATGTTTTAGTATTTTGTATGTGGATTATTTCATATTTGATGGGTGGGACGTAAAATGTCCTCCAGTTCTGGAATGACCCATATTCGTTTCAACATACCCGGCTACGTGTAAATGTAGCCGCCTCAGTTCAGTTGAGATTGGCAATTCCAGGGTTGAAATGATCCAAAAGTATTCCAGTATCACCGCATGACATCACAAGGTGGATCAGAGCGTTTTCAGATTGAGAGATGAGCGCTTTCTAAATCTGCAGGTTTGAGTTAAACATGTGAAAGTCTAAAGACTCCCAGTCGCCGTTCTGCTGATACTGACGTGTTTTGGAATCCAACGTAACTCGTAGAAGTAACTCCACTTCGTCGTCGGTCCAAACGAGAGAGTCGGTTTTTGTGCGTGCGTTCGCCGTCATTATTATCTTCTTGTGTTTGTTTGTTTGTGGAAGAGAAAGGACTTTATGCACATGTGCTCTTTGTAGTGTTGCGTTTCCAGTGGCTCTGGCTGTTTCCTGTTTACAGCGCCACATATCGGTGTGGCGTATGTATTACATCGTTTTCACTTAGAGCTCCGTTTTCGTCTGGATGTGAATATTTACTGATCCGACACGTGTGGATGTGAAGTTTTTGGAACCTGCATTAAAAACAAATCCAGGAGCGTTGTCGTGTGGACGTGGTCTATTACCGGCCCTTTAAACCTGCTTTTTGAAAACGTGTCAAGGCGAGGTTCACTTTTTTATTCTGAAGAACTTCACTCCAGACGTGGAGAGATTTCCACTTGTGCGTAAAAACCTGCCAAGTCCCAAACCCTTCACACAAACTCGTCTCCACACCCAGACCTCCACAAGTCACCTCCTCTTCCTCCTCCTCCACTCTTCCTCCTCCTCCACTCTTCCTCCTCTTCCTCCTCCATGCTCCTCTTCCTCCTCCTCCTCCACACTCTTCCTCCTCCACGCTCCCTTTCTACCTCCTCCTCTATGCTCCTCTTCTTCCTCCTCCACACTCCTATTCCTCCTCCTCCTCTTCCTCCTCCTCCTCCACACTCTTCCTCCTCCTCCTCCATGCTCCCCTTCTTCCTCCTCCACGTTCCTCTTCCTCCTCCTCCATGCTCCTCTTGCTCCTCCTCTTCCTCTTCCTCCACGCTTCTCCTCCTCCACGCTCCTTCCTCCTCCCTTTTCCTCCTCCTCCACGCTCCTCCTCCATGCTCCTCTTCCCCCTCCTCCATGCTCCTCCTTCCTCCTCCTCCATGCTCCTCCTCCACGCTCCTCTTCTTCTTCCTCCTCCTCCACGCTCCTCCTCCATGCTCCTCTTCCCCCTCCTCCATGCTCCTCCTTCCTCCTCCTCCATGCTCCTCCTCCACGCTCCTCTTCTTCTTCCTCCTCCTCCACGCTCCTCCTCCATGCTCCTCTTCCCCCTCCTCCATGCTCCTCCTTCCTCCTCCTCCATGCTCCTCCTCCACGCTCCTCTTCTTCTTCCTCCTCCTCTACGCTCCTCCTCCATGCTCCTCTTCCTCCTCCTCCACGCTCCTTCTTCCTCCTCCCTCTTCCTCCTCCACTACGCTCCTCCTCCATGCTCCTCTTCCTCCTCCACGCTCCTTCTTCCTCCTCCCTCTTCCTCCTCCTCCTCCATGCTCCTCCTCCATGCTCCTCTTCCTCCTCCTCCATGCTTCTCCTCCTCCACGTTCCTCTTGCTCCTCCTCTTCCTGCTCCTCCACACTCTTCCTCTTCTTCCTCCTCCATGCTCTTCTTCCTCCTTTCTCCTTTCTCCTCCTCCTTCATACTCCTCTTACTCCTCCTCCACGCTTCTCTTCCTCCTCTTCCTCCACGTTCCTCTTCCTCCTCTCCCCCATGTTCCTCTTCCTCCTCCACGTTCTTCTTCCTCCTCCTCAACATTTTTCTTCCTCCTCCTCCCTCTTCCTCCTCCTCCATGCTCCTCCTCCATGCTCCTCCTCCATGCTCCTCTTCCTCCTCCTCCATGCTTCTCCTCCATGGTCCTCTTCCTCCCCCTCCATGCTTCTCCTCCTCCACGTTCCTCTTGCTCCTCCTCTTCCTGCTCCTCCACACCCTTCCTCTTCTTCCTCCTCCACGCTCTTCTTCCTCCTTTCTCCTTTCTCCTCCTCCTTCATACTCCTCTTACTCCTCCTCCACGCTTCTCTTCCTCCTCTTCCTCCACGTTCCTCTTCCTCCTCTCCCCCATGCTCCTCTTCCTCCTCCTCAACATTTTTCTTCCTCCTCCTCCTCTTCCTCCTCCTCCATGCTCCATCTCCATGCTCCTCTTCCTCCTCCTCCATGCTTCTCCTCGTCCATGTTCCTCTTGCTCCTCCTCTTCCTGCTCCTCCACACTCTTCCTCCACGCTTCTCTTCCTCCACTCTCTTCCTTCTCCTCCACACTCTTCCTCTTCTTCCTCCTCCATGCTCCTCTTCCTCCTCCTCCATGCTCCTCTTCCTCCTCCTCCACGCTCCTCTTTCTCCTCCTTCATACTCCTCTTACTCCTCCTCCACGCTTCTCTTCCTCCTCTTCCTCCATGTTCCTCTTCCTCCTCTCCTCCATGCTCCTCTTCCTCCTCCTCCACGCTCCTCTTTCTCCTCCTTCATACTCCTCTTACTCCTCCTCCACGCTTCTCTTCCTCCTCTTCCTCCACGTTCCTCTTCCTCCTCTCCCCCATGCTCCTCTTCCTCCTCCTCAACATTTTTCTTCCTCCTCCTCCCTCTTCCTCCTCCTCCATGCTCCTCCTCCATGCTCCTCTTCCTCCTCCTCCATGCTTCTCCTCCTCCATGTTCCTCTTGCTCCTCCTCTTCCTGCTCCTCCACACTCTTCCTCCACGCTTCTCTTCCTCCACTCTCTTCCTTCTCCTCCACACTCTTCCTCTTCTTCCTCCTCCATGCTCCTCTTCCTCCTCCTCCATGCTCCTCTTCCTCCTCCTCCACGCTTCTCTTCCTCCTCTTCCTCCATGTTCCTCTTCCTCCTCTCCTCCATGCTCCTCTTCCTCCTCCTCCCCCCTCCTCTTTCTCCTCCTTCATACTCCTCTTACTCCTCCTCCCCGCTTCTCTTCCTCCCTGTTCCTCTTCCTCCTCTCCTCCATGCTCCTCTTCCTCCTCCCCGGTCCTCTTCCTCCTCCAACAGTTTTCTTCCTCCTCCTCCACGCTTTTCTTCCTCCTCTTCCTCCTCCACGTTGCTCTTCCTCCTCTCCATGCTCCTCTTCTTCCTCCTCCTCCTCTTCCTCCTCCTCCTCCACGCTCCTCCTCCTCCATGCTTCTCTTCCTCCTCCTCCACATTCCTCTTCCTCCTCTCCATGCTCCTCTTGCTCCTCCTCTACGCTTCTCCTCCTCCACGTTCCTCTTCCTCCTCCTCCACGCTTCTCCTCCTCCACACTCTTCCTCCTCCTCCTCGCTCAGACGACTGCTCCTCGTATCCTTTCTGTTTTGGTTCTGCTCTGGAGCTCATTTCCATAAACTGTGGGACGTTGTTTTTAAAAAAGGCCCAGCTGAGACAAACTGGCAGCGCGACACAAATGCAAATGTCCCTGAGCCCGTGGAAATGTGTTGAAAGTGACAGATTATGCAAAACATACTTTTTCTGTCGAGCTTTTGTCTTAATCGTTTCCCATTCTCAGTTAGAAGTTGTATTTGGAGTGAATCACGCGTGTTGGAGTCGTCTTTATTCTTTTTTATACCAGAGAATTACAATGTCTAACTGCCGCGTGTTGATGCCACATTCCGCGGTTTAAACGTTGACGTCAGTGGTCCGAGCTCGGAGGATCTAGAATAAAACCTGGATAAGCCCCTCCCCCTCTAGTGGCCGCTCCAGGTACTGCAGCTTCTCCCATAGAGCACGATACAACAGCAACTTTTTGTGAAATCAAAATGCCCGTGTTCGGCTGACGGGGCATCCACAGCTTTCATAAACATGTATTTTTACAATATTAACTTTACACTTTTTTTTTTTAAATCCTCAACGCTCGTAAAAGTTTCCTTGCCTGTGCGTAATCCCTCAGTGGTCCAGGTAGGGTCTATAGTGGTCCATGGGTGTAAACTATTCTATTTGCCCTTGTTTGTTTGTTTTAATTTATATTTTGTCACTTATACATTCAATAATATAATAAATTTTATGTATATAGCGCGTTTCATGACACTCAACGACGCTTCACAGAGCGATACAATAAAATAAGTCCATAAAACAGTCAAAAATAAAACAAAATGAATAAAAATAGCAAATAATTTAAACATTATAAACGGTGTGTGAGGAGACGGGCAGCAGAGTTTTGAATGTATTGTAGCTTATTGAGTGTTTTGGAGGATGTACTGTAAAGAATGCTATTGCAATAGTCTAATCTGGAAGTGATGAAAGCATGAATGAGTGTTTCAGAAGGACGAACGGAGACGGGCGATGTTTTTAAGGTGGAAGAAAGCAGACCGGGTTATTTGATTGACATGCTGTTCAGATGTGAAATTGGTGTCAAAATGAAAACCAAGGTTACGGATGATGGGTGATGGAGACAGTGTGGTGTTATCAAAGTTGACTTGAAAATTTTGGATGGATTTTGTAATGTTTTTATCATGTCTGTTTTTTCATAGTTGAGTTTGAGAAAGTTCTGTTGTAACCATGTTTTGATATCAGTTCGACAGTGGGTGAGTGTGGAGTGAGTTATGGAGTTGATGGATTTGGTGGAAATGTACAATTGTATGTCATCAGCATAGGAGTGGAAATATAGACCATGTCGACGGATGATGTTACCAAGGGGGATGAGGTAGAGGATGAACAGGAGTGGACCAAGCACCGAACCTTGGGGAACAAGGGAACAATAAGGGGCCATTTAGACGAGGACAATTGCGACTGAAAACAACAAAATATTCTATCGGAAGTGTCTTTCGTTTACACGGCGGCGGCAGCGCATACAGCTGACTGGATGCGCCAAGCCGGTAAAAACAATAACAATACGTCACAGGTGACAGAGGCGAGTTTGGGCAAGACCGGGGAGACAATGGTGACAGTGTCCCAGTGGTGGGACAATTTTGAGAATGGATTAGTTGCTGACAGTGCTTGGGTGGAAAACTTCAGAATGACTAAACAAGCTCTTGTTGCATTAAGCGAAGAGCTCCCACCCTACATCGAGGGCGAAACAACCGTAATGACAACCGCCCTGACATTATATTAGAGGCCTGGCATGCATATTCAATCGAATTCGCCCACTTTTGTGTCTTTGTATAAACAAACATTTCCTGTTGAGAACGCTCGTCTAAACGGGGATACAAAATTGAAGACGAGACGCCACTTTTGCGTCTTCTGTTTTGATCGTCGCCGTATAAACGTAGCCTAAGAGAATAAGTCAAGTAAGTGAAATTGTAAATGCAAACTTGCTGTTCATACGCTGCTTTCTTTATTGGAATTCTGTCATTGTTTAAGAGGGTTAGGCATTAGCCTAAATCTGTTCAGTCATGATCCACGGGGTTATCGTCTTTGTTTTTTTTTGTTTTTTTTGTAGTGCTGCAAAATGATGGAATATATGATATGAATATACTACTACTACTATTCTGATAGCGCTCGCTCAAGATCATTCTAAGGCTGCATCCCATTACTCTGTCTTACCCCTTCCCCTTTATCTACGTCTTTGTCTTGCCCCTTGATACCGAGTTGAGAGGGCTCGGGGTACGAATGTTCCCCTAAGAAATGGGACCCCACTCGATTCCCGTTTGCGTCATCGTCCCTCACCATGTCAAGGATTATCGGGTACCTCAGCTCGACAAAAAACTAGCTTGTTTATACATGAAAGATTAACGAAAACGATAACGTCGGCTAAACAGACACCGCGACAACAGTTCACTAAAAGTAACCTTAAAACATAAGCGTCATAATTGTAAACCTGCTAAACTGTACATCAATAATTACAACTGCTGAAAATACATTTATGAGACTCCTTGATGTGACGCTGCCATCCTGATCCCAAAAGTATGGGTTTTGTCCTGGTTTAGTCCTGGTTTAGTCAAAGTTTCTCCAGTTAAATCCTGGTTCAGTTATAGTTAATCCCGGTTTAGTCCTCATTGCCCTGATCCCAAAACCTGCCTGAGCTTGTAGGCCCCTAGTACCCCTTCGTTTCAAGTCTGGTCGAGAGCTTACTTCGTTTCAAGGGTATGTAGCCCGAGGTCGTGGCCCGAGCTCTTGATCAAAATATACAAATCGGGACACCCCTCGCCCTCACATGAACGCGCAAAACCAAGGGGTAGGGGTAAAACGAAGGGGTAAGACAGAGGAATGGGACGCAGCCTAAAGCTATTCAGAAGGTTAGAATTTTTTCGAATCAATATCTGTAAAAATGGGGATCAGATTTGCGATACTTTTGACCACCCTAAGTAAAAATCACAGCATGTCTTCTTTAAAAAGTGCCCCGTGTAACGCTCCGGTCTGTGAGGTGTTGATAATCTTCAGTTTTTCCATTTTCCTGCCCATTATTCTGGCTCACCTCTCCGTCTCATCACACATTCTTCTCACCACCTCTCCGGACACTGGGCATGACGATTCTTTTGGGATGGATCTAATCTTCAGGGCAGAGCGTGCATGGAGATGAGAGCGCTGGCGAGCGGAGGGATGAAGGGATGAGCAGTGGACGACAGGAATCACAGCCAGGCCTAATGAAGAGTGATGGTGTTAACTCGGGCCAAGAGGGAGACAC
Source organism: Paratrypauchen microcephalus (assembly GCA_036785185.1). Taxonomy (NCBI): domain Eukaryota; kingdom Metazoa; phylum Chordata; class Actinopteri; order Gobiiformes; family Gobiidae; genus Paratrypauchen; species Paratrypauchen microcephalus. The sequence goes on from JAVJIX010000113.1 coordinate 664,113, forward strand.
TGTGTTCTGTGTGGGCTCCAGTCTCTGCTGTGACGTCACAAGATCCTAGGAACAGAAATGTGTTCTTATTACATATTATACATAATACTTATTGTATTCCACAGTCAGTGAGAATTCCAGTCAAGTGGCTTTTACCACGGCTACAAACTGAAACGTCTCGCCTCTGAATCTGAGGTCGTTTTCACACCTGCCTTGTTTGGTTCGTTTAAACGAACCAGAGTTCGTTTGCTCCTTTGATTCGGACCTTTTGTTCTGGTGTGAATAAAAACCAAAAATCTCGATCCGGAGCAAACAAGTGAACCGAGACCACCTAAAAAGCTCGGTCTCTGCACGGTTCCATTTGAACTCTGGTGCGGTTCGTTTGAGGTGAGAATGCAGACCGGACTCGATCTGACACAAGTTGGCTTTTTGTACTTAACGAGCTCCCGTCGTATGTCGAGCATTATGGGAAACCGAGGCTGACAAAACTAAACGAAACGAAACTTACGAGGCTTACTTACGTTTTGCGTGAAGAGCAAGAGTCAGAACTTGATGCGCACATGAGCGCTGTCCTCCGTAGTCGTCTTGCCCTGTGACTTCGTCGTTTGTAAATTGATTGTAAAATGGTGTAAACCTCACGATGCTGCTCAAACATTTGTGCGAACTGTAAAAACTGAGCAAACCATATGGCTAAGGCTAGATTGAAAACAGCACATAACACCATGATTCTCCTCCTTCATGTGTCTACAGGCCACAGGGTCCTGGAGACTCTGAGAAAAACCCCGTGAGAGTCTCCTGGTTTCTCATCACCGGGACACTGGCTCATCCAGGAGACTGAAACCAGGATCCCGCGTCTACACGGAGACACACAGAACCAGGAGACTCAAAAAAAACCCGATCAGAACCGGGACACTGGAGCGCAGGTAAACACACTCGATGTCTCATGAGTTATTTCAGTGAGCAGAGCAGTTGAGGATGTGTTTACCCGTTTCTATGGTTATGGCGGCGGCGGTAGAGCAGTGAAATGTAAAACGATTAAACGACGACGAGCCGTGCGTTAAAACTGCACCAAGAGATCAGTTATTTCAGTGTTTTAAATGAGAGGTTGGTGCTGTGGAGCAGACGAGGTCGAGAATATGACCGCGGTTATGAAGTCTGTGGTTGTAGTGGATGATATGGAGTCCAAGCGGAAGTTGAAATCTCCAAGGAGAAGCATGGAGGGGAGATTGATGACAGGATGACAGTTACTGCAGAGGGGGCGGTACCAGTGAGTTTAAAGGCCAAATTTAAGATTCACACGTGAGACATTTCACTTTGTAGCCGTGGTAAAACTACACAGCTCTTCGTTGTTTAATGCTTACTAATTTAACTAGCAAGTATTAAAGATCCCATGACATGGTACTTCTTGATGCTTTTATATGGCTCCTTAATGGTTCCCTAATACTGTAAATGAATCCTTCTTCAAAATCAACACTCAGTGCATGAGAAACAGAGATAAGATGAGAAAGAGTCATTTTTCTCTCTCTGAACACTCCATAATGGGCGTTGTTGCTTGAATGCAAATGAGGAGAAAAGAGATGGCCTATAGTAGAGGGTGGGGGCGTGGCCAAACTCTCCGCTCTCCGCTCTCAGCTGTGCGCTCTCTGATCCATTTCCGTGTTTTTGCACGGGGGGAGAGATTTGAAGCGTTCCATTGAAAAATAAACACATTTCCACAGAAAATAAAATTAAACCACTGCTGTTCAAAGGTCCAGAGGCTCAGATAAAGGACTTCCGAGCCTAGAAACACTCGGACGTGCCTCCAGGCAAATAAAAAAACGCATTTCACATTGCCTAGCGCATTCGCAGTCCAAACTCTCTGGGCGTGATTTACAGAGACGCTGAGTACAGACAGACGGGGGTGGAACTGCATTTGCATTTCTTTTTTCGATCTGACGTCAATAAGGTGCCTTGTTCAAAATCGCCCGTTTGAGCTCCGATTTTTTTCTAACGCAGAAAAGGATCGCAAATGCTCAGTTTAGACATTTCGCAACTTTTAACTCTTTCACTGCCAGCCTGTTTTCAAAATCTAAGCCTGTAGAGTGCCAGAGATTCAGAGAATTTTCACTGATTTTACAAGACTCACAGAATACTGAGTTCTTTGACTATATAAACATGGCACACATCAAAATAAAGCCTAGACTCTCTTCTTTCATCTGGAAAAAAATTATGTTTCTAACCTTTTCGGTTCTCAAATAACTGATAGTAGAACATAGGGAAGTTTCAGCAAAAACACTGGTTTTTGAGCAAGAAATGGAGAAAACGAGCATTGAGTTCAGAGAAGGATTTCGAGCAGATCAGTGACTTTGACATCAATATTTATTGATTTAGTGACACCTCAAACATCTAAAATAACAGAGAAAGAGATTTTTGATGACAAAGTACATTTTTTATTTACAAATATAAGAATATAAGGCTCTGTGAATAGTGCCAAGAGATGTTTACAGGATATAATAATATCTTTTCATATAAAATAGAACTTTGTTGAGGGTTTGTCTGAGGCCCAGAGTACAGACCCATAATAAAAACTAATACACACACACACACACACACACACACCTACACACACACACACACACACACACATATATATATATATGTACATACACACAAGCCCATGCATAAACCTTTACACACACACACACACAGCTACACACGCGCACGCACGCGCGCACGCACGCACACGCGCACGCACGCACACACACACACACACACACACACACACACACACACAACTTCATTCATTACAATTACCATACAGAAGCATTACTGCTCCAAGTCAGTAAACTTCTTCTCTGGAGCTGTCGTAGTTCTGAGCAGACTCCCTGATCCGCGCAGCGCACACATGACACGCCCCCTCCTCGAGCACAGCAGATCTCTGCTCAGACCTCGCTGCTTGATCCAGCTTGTCTCTGCGATCCTCTGATCCAGGATCCTGGGTCCCAAGAGCGATCTGATCGCTCCATAGGCGCTGATCAACAGTTATCTGCTTTTCCGGGTTCTCTGGCCTCGCCATCTTACACACATCTATACACACACTGCACTCCTCCTTTCTTCCCCGGCTCTGATCGGCAAATAATGATACAAGATCGCCATCTACAGGTTGAGGTGTGTGAATTACACCTTCAAAGTTGCTCCAGGCCGTATCCTAGCAACCCCCGCTGAAAAACGTGTTGAACGTCTATAGACGTTCTGGCAATCAACGGTTGGGTTCGCCCGAACGTCTATAGACGTCTCCGGCAGCCAATGAGTTAACCATGGGGGGGAGGGGGGGCTAAACGGGGTAGGGGAGCTCACATTAACGTTCAAAAACCTCAGAAAGTGAAAATTTCATGCCATGGGACCTTTAAAAGAAGTCATATGTCAGATTTAGATTTGAAACTCCCTAAACATGACCTAACCATGTCCCCAGATATGACACAGACCTGTTCAAACAGAAATCAATAGAAAGTGTCACAGGGCTTCACAGGTTTGTATGTGGGTCAAGTTAAAATCACCATATTTGGCACATATGGATCTGAAGGTTTCATTTTGTTGCACTGCAAATTTCTCTGATCTGGCCAAGGCCATCAGGTTATTCATTTTCTTTTCAGATTTATTATCTATTTACCAGTTCAGAGACTGCTTAATTCTAGTCTAGAGGGAGTTTATTTTAAGAGAACTTGTCAAGTGAAATGATCTTTCTGCATGGACAGATAATTTCACTACTTTAAGTCATTTTCTGATAGATTAAGTGTTTATATCTTAAATTTTGCTCAAGCTTTTTCGCAGTGACACATTAGACACAAAAGTCCTGTCTGTGGGCTGCCTCGGTGTCTCACCAAATGATGGGGCAGAGGGAGTGGGGAGGAGGTGGGTTTGATAGTCCTGTTTGTACACCACTGCTATACCAACACCACGGCCTTCGCTGCAGGGTTTTGTAGCATGTGTGTATCCGGAGGGTGTGGCGAGATTAAAGGAGAAGTAACGTTTTTTTTACAATTTGAGCCTTATTTCAGTAATAAAACAAGTTGTTTTACTCACCCATAGCACTTTGGTGTCATATGGAGCACTTCCAGAGATGTTTTGGATTTGCGTTAACCTAGCGCGACTTCTAGCCATAGAATATATTCCCCAAGCATGTAATATGCCCCGTGCGGGCTCCAAATAACACAAACTTTAGCACTTTTGAAATCATAGAAGCTCGATGTCTTAGTCTACGATTTCGTTTGAGTCAAAAGTGGCCTGTAATCCGAGATTTAGCCATAGTTTACAGCTTTGTGTTTCATGTTTGGGTCCCGGGAGCTGAGAGCACAGTCCGCACATGCGCACTGGCCTCCTCATCTACTCAAAACTATGGCTAAATCTCGGATTACAGGCCACTTTTGACTCAAACGAAATCGTAGACTAAGACATCGAGCTTCTATGATTTGAAAAGTGCTAAAGTTTGTGTTATTTGGAGACTGCAAACATGTGCACCGAGAACTCACATTATGGAGATCGCAAATCTAAAACATCTCTGGAAGTGCTCCATATGACACCAAAGTGCTATGGGTGAGTAAAACAACTTGTTTTATTACCGAAATAAGGCTCAAATTGTAAAAAACGTTAATTCTCCTTTAAGGCAAAGTAATCCAGGGGCTGTTGCCAAGTTCCAGTGAAGCAGAAAAAGTCCAGGTTGTCATCTATGATGAAGTCTTTTAAAATGTCAGCGTTATTGTTGAGCAGAGCAAATTTGATTGGCTGTTGCCTGGTAACTGTCAGGAGGGCTTTGGGAAGGGGGCGGAAGCGGGGTGCGTGTGGGTTGTTGTGATGACGTAGGGGTTGACGATCAGCTGACCAGAGGGACGTGATGGACTGGAGTGAAGTGACTTTAGTCACTTTAGTCTGGAACTTCTATGGATGTATTTTTTTCTACGGAGGAGTCCAAGTGATTTAATTATGGGGAAACATGGAGGGGTTGAGCTCCAATCCAACTTTATTTCTATAGCATATTTTATAAACAGAAACAGTTTCCAAAGTGCTGCACATAAAACAATAAAACTTAATAAAAACATTACTAAAATAGCAAATAAAGTGATAATCAGTGTTGGGCAAGTTACTCAAAACTGTAATGCACTACTTATTACTTGTTACTGTCATTTTAAAGTAATGCCTTACATTACAATATTACTCTAAATAAAAAGTAAGGCATTACACTACTTTTGCATTACTTTAGTTACTCTGGAAATAAGGATTTGGCATCTACAGTGCAAATCTCTCATGTGTCATGACTTTCACCTGGGTTGTATCGTTCCCTGTCCCATCCCCTCCTTTCCTGACTAATTTCGTGGTGCTATGGCACCTCTGCAAGTGCTTCGTCAAATTGCTTGTACTGCATTTCGACGTGGAAAGAGGTTTGGGATTCACACACAGTGTGCATTTAACTAAAATGTTCTTGTCCTTATTTTGAACGAAGTGAAAGTAGTGGGCGTATGCCCATCTTGAAAAGGAGCTAGCACTATCCGATTCTTCTGGTTCTGTCATCCTTTGTCAGTCTGCCAGTTCGAGACAAAGTAAAAGGAAATGGAATGGTCTGCGCGGACTTTTATATCACTAGCTGATCTCACGGAACTTTGTATGAAATGTAATGTTCTGCACGGACTTATCAGATTCAGTAGCTGATCTCGCGGTGATCCGCGAACTTTGTATGAAGAAAACGCAAAACTCACAAAAACAAAGCAGGTTAAAAATGCATTGTAATGTGCGTTACTGGCATTGTAACGAGTAATATATTACCGATTTTCTTCCCTGTAATGCGTTACATTACTGCGTTACACCAAAAAGTAATGCATTACAGTAATTAATTTTGTAACGAGTTACTCCCAACACTGCTGATAATAATAAAATAACTAAAAACAAAAACACAGAGGAGCACACAACTCAAGCGGTTTTAAAAGCCAGAGAATAAAAGTGGGTCTTAAGACGAGACTTAAAACTCTCCAGTGTGGGGGCTGTTTTGACATGAGGGGGCAGAGCGTTCCATAACTTAGGGCCAACCACAGAGAAAGCCCTGCGCCCCCGAGTTTTAAGTCTAGTCTTACGGCCCACGAGCTGGAGCTGGCCCTCTGACCTCAGAGCACCGGTCTGGAGATTTGGATGAGGTCAGAGATGTATTTTGGGGCCAGTCCATTCAAAGCTTTAAAAACAAATAAAAAAACAAATAAAATCTTAAAATTGATCCTAAAACGAACAGGAAGCCAGTGCAAAGACGCAAGAACAGGGGAGATGTGTTCATATTTCTTCCATCCTGTTAAAAGGCGCGCAGCAGCATTCTGGACTAACTGCAGTCGATAAAGTGCGTTTTGATTCATTCCAGAATAAAATGCGTTGCAGTAGTCCAGACGAGAAGAAATAAAAGCATGCATGACGCGCTCAAAATCTGAAAAGGATAAAAAATATTTAATTCTGGCTAAAAGACGAAGATGATAAAAACTGGATTTCACGACCGCATTAACTTGAGCTGTTGTTGAGTTTGAGGAGCTGCGCAGCAGAATATTTTAGAGTCATGGTGGAAGGCGATGCAGTAACCAGACAGAGCTGGAGCCCTGTCCACCACAGCGCCAGACAGAGGAGGACGACCCGGGCGATGGACATGGGACGCTGAGCATCACAACGCCCCACCAAGGAGCCTACAGACATGGCAGTGTCGCAGGCCAGTTCTCGGCATGTTAGAGTCGGGAGCTAATCCTGTGAAGGGACAGTAGCCGTACAGCTAGTAGCGAGCGCTGTTAACACTAGCCACCAGCACCGGCACTGTCGCGTGCTCATGATGCCGGTAAAAAACAGCAGCAGTGGTGTTGGGGGCTTCTCTTGGACAGGGATATGGGTTTGTGGGAACACAGTCAGGTGGATAATGGATTGGTCTGAACACATGGAGCCAGGGATAGTCCGAGGACGGGGCAGCAACAGGTAAGCAGCGACAGCAATGAGTCCGTTTAGCTAGCAGTGGAATGGTGATGATAATCCAGGCATACGGATGGAAAAGTTGCAGCAGTTTGAGGTATTGGATGAGATGGTGAAAATAAAATAAAGGCAAAAACATAGAAAAACAGGAAGACAGATGGAGAAGCAGCAAACAAAGAACGCCAGCGACATCCGTCCCATGTGACCAATGAAGTGGAGCCATAAGCACGTTTTGTAGGATGGCACATTTGATCACGTATACAGGGATATAAGTATTCCGGGTTTCTCAGCGCGCAGGTAAACGCCATATACCAAATATTACCATAACTGGGATCCGAATGTGCAAGGAAACAACCTCCGTGAGAATTACAATACCTAACTGCCACACGTTAACACTGCATAACGCACAATAGCAACGTGTAAAAAGCCACTCAACTGCTCTGAGTAGAATCATGGATGTGTAATAAGAACTGGATAAGACACGTCTCCTAAGATCGCTTAGTGGCCGCTCCAGGTACTGCAGCTCCCGCGAGCTTGAGCCGAGAAAGAATTACTACTAAAACTACCTCATGTAACTAAAAGCACTTTTGTATTAGATCTATGAAGTGAAAATCCTTGTAAAACTGTGTCCTGCTTTGATTCTGTCACTGCTTCCGTTGTTTTCATTGTTGGTCTTTACATGTTTTGTACCTTGTGTTTTATCGACTTTCACCCCTGTTCTGTGGGACTACAGATGGAAACTCGCCTTGAGCTAAATCTGGTGTATTTACAGCACGAGCTGTTCATTTATTTATTTGTTTATTTGGAAGGGACAATGCATATTAATGAACGCACAATTTGTATAAGATCACACAAACTGACATAAATATGCCGGATTTAGCACAGTGCTAATTTCCATCCGTAGTCCCAGACATAAAGATATAACATACAACAGAAAATATGTTGCAGTTGCAGACATTAGACAATTTAGTACATGTGTTATGATCACAAACCTAAAAACAATTTAGTATCTATACAATAGTAGCATATAATTCAATAAATTATTACAGTAAAAATACAATTGATGGGCTTAGCCTAAAGTGTGAATTAAAAGGTGCTTCTCAGTGTGCGTAATAAGGTGCCTGTTGTTAAGGTGCCTATTCTATTTACAATGTGGATTTTTGTAGTGTATTATAGTATATTATAGTGTAGTGTATCATTAATACATGCTGTCCCATTTAAAGAAATAAACTTAAACTTACACTTAAACTTAATTGTTGTCCCATAGAGCAAAATGCCTGTTTTATGAACTCAAACTGCCCGTGGATTGGATTTTGTAGGGATTCTTCTGTATTTTTCCCTATTTTTTTTTTTTTAAATCATCAAATCACATGGGGCGGCAGTAGCTCAGTTGGTAGAGCGTTTGTCCACTGATGCAAAGGTTGGCGGTTCAAATCCCGCTCTTGACATAAGAAACATCAGTGGTTGAGCGGTCAGATCCACTGACCCACAGGTTGGTTGGTACGATTCCAGCTCCCACAGATGAATGCTGCCGTTGTGTCCTTGGGCAAGACACTTAACCCTCTTCGCCCCCAGTGTCTGCGTACACTGGTGTGTGGATGTGTGTGTGAATGGGTGATTGGTTCCTTGTTGTAAAGCGCTTTGGGTGCCTTGAAGGTGGAAAAGCGCTATATAAAGATGTGACCATGAAAATCAGCTTTGTAAGAGTTAGCCCAGCCTCGCTCTAGCAGCTCTCGCTCTGATCGGTCAGAACTGCACGTTCAGGATTCTCCGGAAGTATCTTTTTTGGTGCACAGCACACTGATAACAAAACAACGCCATCTTGGATTCACCTTCCACATTTTATTATTGTTCTATGAGTAGAATGTCGGGAGTCATTTAAAACACTGAAATAACTAATTTACAGACAGTGGACATTTCAGATTCACACTTGAGACATTTCACTTTGTAGCCGTGTTAAACTACACAGCTCTTCGTTGTTTAATGTTTACTAATTTAACTAGCAAGTACTAAAAGAAGTCATATGTCAGATTTAGATTTGAAACTCCCTAAACATGACCTAACCGTGTCCCCAGATATGACACAGACCTGTTCAAATAGAAATCAATAGAAAGTGTCACATGGCTTCACAGGTTTGTATGTGGGTCAAGTTAAAATCTTAAATTTACAGATATCAGTTTGAAACTTCTGCCAAAATCACCATATTTGGCACATATGGATCTGAAGGTTTCATTTTGTTGCACTGCAAATTTCTCTGATCTGGCCAAGGCCATCAGGTTATTCATTTTCTTTTCAGATTTATTATCTATTTACCAGTTCAGAGACTGCTTAATTCTAGTCTAGAGGGAGTTTATTTTAAGAGAACTTGTCAAGTGAAATGATCTTTCTGCATGGACAGATAATTTCACTACTTTAAGTCATTTTCTGATAGATTAAGTGTTTATATCTTAAATTTTGCCCAAGCTTTTTCGCAGTGACACATTAAACACAAAAGTCCTGTTTCTGTGGGCTGCCTCGGTGTGTCGTCTGGGAGCCAGTTTGAGCTGAGCCCACACAGTCTGGCCCCCCACGGCTGCACGGGCCCCGGAACAGCTCAGGGGCCCCTGCTGTGCTCACTCAAACAAACAAGATAAAACATACTCTCCGTTATTTATTTATAGCCCTTTGTGTGTGGACTGTTGCAGCATTTTGTCAGTTCTTTTTGTGAGTTGTTTTGTTGTTTCAAAAATCCAAACGGAGTCCAACGTCAAGGAAATATGGAGCCGTTCTGTTTACGTGTCAGGACTGAAATAACAGCGAAAAGAGTGACCCCATATTTACAAAGACACACTTTTGTCACTTTTTGCATTGAAATTTATCATACCATCTGCAACATTTGTGTTGTTATTGTGAGTTAGGAAGTGTTTTAATGAATAAAACCTAATAAATTCGCATACCTGATCATATTTAATACGATTTTCACAATTTATTCATTACATTATGTTTTATTACTTGATTTTATATAAAATATATTTGCTAAATGTCATAAGGTCACTTAGATTTTCTTCACTTTATGCAGTTAAATCAATGAAATGTTTAATATTTTCTATAAGAATGTTGTCACCTTTGAAAACACTGTTCCTCCTCTAATGGTGCCCATAGTGACGCAACATGATGAAGCGTTATGTAACCACGTAACAGTAAGAGAGGTATAAAATACAAGATAAAAACACTGGTGGAAAGATCAACCCACGTCTAAACCTCCACATCACCCGACCAGGGTAAGATCACAGGATGATGCGCTGAAGGTTCTGTGTCATTCAGAGCTGAAACTCTTTTAGTCGGCAGCACAACTATGAAAACCTGATGGTTTTCAGCAGGCAGGTCTTAATTTTATTCATTATTGAATCCCAGCCCTGCAGAACACTGAGCCCCGTCAAACACAAAGACCTTTAGGCCATGTAGTTTTGGAGAAATCTTATTTGCATCCACACGGCAGAAGATTATAAACAGGCCCGTCTCACATGAACTGGACCACTGGAGCAGCTGCACACCGGTGTATTCTGTTCCACATTCAGCCCATGTGCTGTGGTGCTGGACAGCAGTGGTGCGGTCCAAGTCAGCAGGCTTCAGGTTCTAGCATATTGTCTTTTATTCGGTGTAAATAAATACTGACTGTGATGTCTGGATTGAAGGGGATCAGGTGATTGGCTGACCCTGTCCATCTTAAAATCGAGAGATTTACCAGTGACTCACATCTTCTGAAATGATTGAAGAAGTGTGTGTTCTGGTTCCCAGGCAAGCTCTGTTCATGTGTTTGAGCCACACTTGAGTGTTTTAATGGGAGCCTCCCGGGTACAAAAGTTTATTCTCAGACCTCTGCAGAGGCACAGACACTGTGTGACAGATGAAAGCTGTAGCCCACAGACAAACTCTGTCTTTGTTCAAAGGTTTCTATCATGTATGAAGAAAAGTTAACTGTGGAAGTGGAGAGGCCCAAAATCCTTCCTTTTTAGGATATCCAAAAGACAGGAAAGATGTGGGAGGTGGACTTTAGGCACGGAGGGGAAATCAGGGACCCATCTGAGAAACAGCTGTCCTAGTTGCAGTTGTTTAAAAGTGTAAGATTCTTGGGGTAAAAGAAGTGGAAGAGATGCCCGTCCTAAAGCTTTTGTTTGCCCCGAGTCACGGTGGAACCTCTGGACCCTCCCCTGGGCACAGCACACCTCCTCTGCTCTCCATCAGGAGGCGCTCTTTCACACTTCAGAATTATCAGGCAACAAAATGCTCTAACACAGTACACTTATCCTCAGGACTATACTCTGTTACAGACGCTCCTCAACTTACGAACGAGTTACGTTCCGGACACCCGTTTGTTAGTTGAATTTGTTCGTAAGTCGTTATTATATGTTTAAGGCTTGTATAAGTTATCGAGATGGATTTGTAATGCATTTAAATAACACTAATAGCACTAATAACACATTAACACTAATAAATAACACTAAATAATACTAATATGCTTTTTAAAAATATGGAAAACTGATGAGATAAAAAGAAGAGAGGGACACAGAGGCAAACGCAGTCAGCTGAGAGAGAGAGAGAGAGCGCGAGTGTGTGAATGTATGTGTGACACTGTGTGTGTGTGTGTGTGTGAGTCTGTGTGTGTATTTACCTCCTATTTTCCTTGAGCTCTTGGGGAAAGATTTGCCCTCTTCTTAAAACGTGAAAACCAGCCATGGCTGCAGAAAAGGTTTCTTCCGCAGCACTTTCTCCTGCCTTAGCCTTAAGGTCATTAAAAAGCGATATGGCCTTCTCACTGATCAGCATAAGGCTCAAAGGAACACGCCGCTGCCGCTGATTTTCGAGCCAAATACCAAGAAGTTTCTCCATCTCTTCCATGAGTTTCCCTCTCTTCTTGCTTATGATGGTGGATTGCATACCCGCTGCACTTTTCACATGCTCCATAATGCCGTCCTTTTGTTTATATATCGTACCACGGTTCGATACGAACGGTTCACATTGTGCCACATTCACCATCTTCTCACCAGCATCAAGTTTCTTTATTATCGCCACCTTCTTTTCAAATGAGATGGCTTGCCGCTTTTTCACAGAAGCTTCACTAGAAGCTTTTCGCTTTTCACCAACCATATTGGATTACTGTACGCATGCAAGAAAAACAACAAAGTTCGTAACACCGCACCGTAGTAACACCGTAGTAACACCGTAGTAACACCGTAGTAACACCGTAGTAACACCGTAGTAACACCGTAGTACGCCCGCTCAGTTGAAGTTCTGAACACTTCTACTGAGTGGGCGTGACGCTTGGGGGAAGCTGCGCAGCCCCTGTCTGTGCGTCAGCGGCGGAAATACGCACTACGTACTGTACCCGGAAGTCGGAATAGGCGCTAAATACAAAAACTCAAACATTTAACTTTTTTTAAAAAACTTTTCGACCCTGTTCGTAACGCTGAATGTTCGTAAATCGAATGTTCGTATGTCGAGGAGCGTCTGTAGGAGGCGAGGACTCACCAGACTCACATCTTCATCAAGTACTGAAATGTGAATTCTGGATCCCAACAGAATGTGTATTATCTGCTTATGAAAACATGGGCGTGCTCAGAGAATAGATGAAAACATTAGAAAGTTTCCTTGATAAACAGGTGAGGTTAGGCTGCTTTATTTGTACCTGTAGGTAAGTTTGGCAGTTTGAGAGGCTGGTCCTGCATCTCTAAAGCGATTTGGTCACAGCTCCCACTGAGTCTGAACTGAACCTTCTGGACGACTTTATGAACAAACACCATGATGTAATTCTGCAACAATAATGGGCCACGCAGCGAATGTGCAGCAGAACTTCACCTTCTGTTCGGAGGCTGTTCAACAACTGCAGACAGAGTGCAATTAAAAGCAGCTCCCACAGCCAAACAATCACTAAGCGTTCATCTGGAAAGAATCAGAGCGAAAAGAGGATCCCTGAGTGAGCACAGACCTGCAGTCTCTCTCAAGCGCTTTCATTTAATTACATTTGTTGTTTCATAAAACCATAACGATAAATCAGTGTGAATGAAAAGGAGCAGAAATAAATATAAACCTCCAAATGATCGACTCTGAAACGCAGTTAAGAACAATTACATCTCATATTTGTGTCCAACCACGCTAAAAAGGACCACTTGTCGCAATTGGTGAAACAGATATTTGCATTAGAAGTATTTGTGAAAATAAAAAAAATTGTGATTTTCGTTTTTTTTGCAGAATGTGCTAGTTGAGATCATAAAGAAGCCCCTCCATGTTTCAGATAACAGCATTAGTGAGGTTAAAAACATGTTTAATTTCAAATTGGTTTGTTTTTCGGAAAGAAAACGCTTGCGCACCCGCCAATCCCGTTGCGAGTAGAGCCGAAGAGGTTTCCCCTGTTCGCTGATCAGCCGTGAGGAGCTCGTGAATATGTACGCGGCACTGCAGGACACTAAAGGACATCAAAATGGACTTTTAACTTCCACTTGGACACATGACACATTCGGGAGACCTTCGGGACACATTTGATTTAGCTCTGAAAGACTGTGGATATACACGATACGCGTATACACGTCCGACAACACGGCGACACGGGGTGAGTCATATTATCATATTATTTCTGCATCAAATGGAGATATTAGGTGAAAGCAGCGGCCTTGTGTCAACATAAGCCTGTGTGTACGTGCGTATGTGTACAGGACTAAACCAGGACTAAGACAGGACTAAACCAGGACTAAACCAGGACTAAACCAGGGCTAAAACCGGGACTAAACCGAGACTAAACCAGGACTAAACCAGGACTAAACCAGGACTAAACCAGGGCTAAAACCAGGGCTAAAACCGGGACTAAACCGAGACTAAACCAGGACTAAACCAGGACTAAACCAGGACTAAGACAGGACTAAAGAAGGACTAAACCAGGACTAAACCAGGACTAAACCAGGACTAAACCAGGACTAAACCAGGACTAAAACCGGGACTAAACCGAGACTAAACCGAGACTAAACCAGGACTAAACCAGGACTAAACCAGGACTAAACCAGGACTAAACCAGGACTAAACCAGGACTAAAACAGGACTAGACCAGGACTAAAGAAGGACTAAACCAGGACTAAAACAGGACTAAACCAGGACTAAACCAGGACTAAAGAAGGACTAAACCAGGACTAAAACAGGACTAAACCAGGACGAAAGAAGGACTAAAACAGGACTAAAACGGGACTAAACCAGGACTAAACCAGGACTGAAGAAGGACTAAAACAGGACTAAACCAGGACTAAAGAAGGACTAAAGAAGGACTAAACCAGGACTAAACCAGGACTAAGCCAGGACTAAACCAGGACTAAACCAGGACTAAAGAAGGACTAAACCGGGACTAAACCGGGACTAAACCGAGACTAAACCAGGACTAAACCAGGACTAAACCAGGACAAAACCAGGACTAAACCAGGACTAAAGAAGGACTAAACCAGGACTAAACCAGGACTAAACCAGGACTAAACCAGGACTAAACCGGGACTAAAACCGGGACTAAAACCGGGACTAAACCGAGACTAAACCGAGACTAAACCGAGACTAAACCAGGACTAAACCAGGACTAAAACAGGACTAAACCAGGACTAAAGAAGGACTAAACCAGGACTTAAACAGGACTAAAACAGGACTAGACCAGGACTAAAACAGGACTAAACCAGGACTAAAGAAGGACTAAACCAGGACTAAACCAGGACTAAACCAGGACTAAACCAGGACTAAAGAAGGACTAAAGAAGGACTAAAGAAGGACTAAACCAGGACTAAACCAGGACTAAACCAGGACTAAACCAGGACTAAAGAAGGACTAAACCAGGACTAAAGAAGGACTAAACCAGGACTAAAGAAGGACTAAAACAGGACTAAAACAGGACTAAACCAGGACTAAACCAGGACTGAAGAAGGACTAAACCAGGACTAAACCAGGACTAAAGAAGGACTAAAGAAGGACTAAACCAGGACTAAGCCAGGACTAAACCAGGACTAAACCAGGACTAAAGAAGGACTAAACCGGGACTAAACCGGGACTAAAACCGGGACTAAAACCGGGACTAAAACCGGGACTAAAACCGGACTAAACCGGGACTAAACCGGGACTAAACCAGGGCTAAAACCAGGACTAAACAGAGACTAAACCAGGACTAAACCAGGGCTAAAACCAGGACTAAACAGAGACTAAACCAGGACTAAACCAGGACTAAACCAGGACTAAAACTGGGACTAAACACTAGCTAGTGGCTCGCCGCGCAGTCCTGGTTAAACCCGGTTAAACACCTAGAACTAAAACTGGACTAAAATGGGACTAAACCGGGACTAAAACAGGACTAAACCGGGACTAAACCGGGACTAAACCAGGACTAAATACTATACTATTTTGTATTGTATTAAATTGACAATACAGGTGATTTTTAATTTAACATATCCTGTGTATTATTGAATTATTGAATGATTATATGGACTTTTTGTTATACTGTAAAAGCATTTCCATTTTAACAAAGTACAAACACTCGTTCAGTCCTGGTTCAGTCCTGGTCTAACCCTGGTCTCTGCAGCTGTCTCTGGACCTGTGTAAAAAAAAAAAAAAAAAGTTACACAAAACCCCCTCTTTAATAGAGTTTGAGGTTTTGTTTTTTCATCCAGACTTCCACAGGCTTCGATTGAAACTCATTAGTTCCATTGTTGTTCTAAATCTGTTTTTGTTTTATTTGTTTTTCCCAAATAAATAAATTAGATGTAATAAATAAATATGCTAAATTAGTAACGTTCATGTTCAGTTTGTCTGTGGCAGAAGTGCTTTTCACATCTGTGTGCTGCTTGACTTCAGGACGATGTCTCAGAGCTGAACCGACGACCTCCAGAGCTGCTCAAGTGCAGATGTCAGGTGGTGATACAGGAAGTGCTCCACTGCGTTTATAAACTCCACACACCTTCACTAGAATCATTTGGATGATTTGAGCCCTGGAATTGCCGATCTCTACTGAACGACATCATAAGTGGAACAGAGCATTTTGAGATTTGGAGATACAGGCTGTGTCCCATTCCTCTGTCTTACCCCTTCGTCTTACCCCTACACCTTGGTGTTGTACGTTCATGTGAGGGCAAGGGGTGTCCCGATTCAAATTTTGGTCAAGGCCTGGGCCACGACCTCGGGCTACATACCCCTTGAAACAAAATAAGCTCTCGACCAGACTTGGAACGAAGGGGTACGACTACAAGCTTACCTATGGTGCCGCTGCCGGTAAATATTGTGACATACGAGGGGCATTCAAAAAGCTCTAAGAAAAATGCCATAAATTTAAAATGAGTCGAACTAGTTCAACAAAATGACCTTGAATTGTACCTCTGATGACTGATAAACACATCTGACAAGTTTCGGCATTCTAGATTTGTTATTCGTAGAGTTACGTTACATGTTGCACAACCCACTTTTTTGACCCTCCAAAATGAGCCAATCTGAAGTCCGAGCAAACATTAAATTTCTAACAAAACGTCAGTGGAAACCTAAAGAAATTATTGAAGCTTTGCACAATGTTTACAGATGTTTTTTTCCTATTTCCAAAGTTGAAGGAACATTTAAAAGGAACAAGATTTCAGTCCATACTTGAAGCGAAGAGGGAGGTTGTGACCTGGTCGACTAGACAAGCTCCAGAATTCTATCGAGAAGGAATTTTTCGGTGGAAACATCGCTTGCAGAAGTGTATTGACTTAAAGGAAAAGTAACGTTATTTTACAATCTGAGCCTTCTTTCGGTAATAAAACAAGTCGTTTTACTCACCCATAGCACGTTGGTGTCATTTGGAGCTGTTTGGTAAAAGTTATGTTGTAGCGTATCCGTTACCGTGAGTACTCGGGGTATTACTTTGCGGTCTCCAAATAACACAAACTTTAGCACTTTTCAAATCATAGAAGCCCGATGTCTTAATCTACGATTTCGTTTGAAGCAAAAGTGGCCTGTAATCCGAGATTTAGCCATAGTTTTGAGTAGATGAGGACGCCAGTGCGCATGTGCGGACTGTGCTCTCAGCTCCCGGGACCCAAACATGAAACGCAAAGCTGAAAACTATGGATAAATCTCGGATTACAGGCCACTTTTGACTCAAACGAAATCGTAGATTAAGACATCGAGCTTCTATGATTTGAAAAGTGCTAAAGTTTGTGTTATTTGGAGCCCGCAAAGTAATGCCCCGAGAACTCACGCTAACGGATACGCTACAACATAACTTTTACCAAACAGCTCCAAATGACACCAACGTGATATGGGTGAGTCAAACGACTTGTTTTATTACCGAAAGAAGGCTCAGATTGTAAAATAACGTTACTTTTCCTTTAAGCCCTATTTGTACTGGATTAGTTTTATGGGGTGACATGGAGTGAAGTAATAATTACCAGGGAATTTAGTCGTGTCTGAACGCTCCATGTCCGTGAACATAACGGAGTATGTCTGTGAAATTTACAGCGAGTTTCACCTTCTGTAAAACGGTCTGGAGGAATGACCATAGGTAATATTAATCCCGTGTGAATGCGACCCTCGGTAAAGATGTATGTAATATTTCGTCACATCCGTTTAAAGAAATAATTTGCCGCAATTTTCAAACACGGAGGAGCTTGAAGCGCTTTGTTTTGCCGGCAAACAAAATGATCTACCGGTACTCTCAAACAAACGCACACATCGACCAATGAAAAAGCCCAAGAGGTTTAAATCAGTCGTCAGAGGCATGAAACTTCTGCTTGTTTTAGGTCATGTATGCTCTATTAGTCCTGATTATGGGCAAGAATTTGCATAGTTCGCTAATATTTCACATAGGCTAATCATGACTTCTATATCTATCTATTGTGCACGGCGATGAATACGTGACGGCAGAGCGTAAACAAACTCCTCCCATGTCAAATAAATATTACGGACATTTCTTGTCCTGTGTGAATGGTCATTTATATTGCAGAGGTCCTGATAAACCCACATTACTCTACATCCCCCTGGAAAACTAATCCCGTCCGAATAGGGCTTTAGGTGGATGTTATGTAGAAAAATAATTTTGTTACTTTCAAAAATAAAGTTTTTTTTAAATTGTCTTAGAACTTTTTGAATGACCCTCATACATACTGTGATTACCATAAGCAGTCGTAAACAGTCAGAAACAATCTTTCTTCTGTGACGTCTTCGTCTGATCGCAGACAAGCGCAAAGATAAAAAGAGCCCAGGCAATCGACATCCTGACCTGAGAGGACGGCATCTTCATTTGTTTGCGTCAGTCGTTGTCGCCTCTGTAGACGTAGCAGCTCAGGTAGAGGCGAGGGACGATGACGCAAACGGTAATCGAGTGGTGTCCCATTTCTTAGGAGCCCTGTCAGCTCGGTATCGCGGGGCAAGACAAAGACGTAGATAAAGGGGAAGGGGCAGGGGTAAGACAGAGTAATGGGACGCA